>OY829915.1:78498198-79134938 GCA_963691935.1 Nephrotoma guestfalica | reverse complement strand
CCAACACAGTTTTCACATTCATTCGAACGCTTCGCTCCAACATTTAGATGTCTTTTTGGTAGAAGGAATTATATTTGGTCTCAAAATATTCGGTTGTTTCAGCAACATCTCTTTTCTTGGATCATTTCTAGTTTTTGTTCTTGTTTCTTGTTTTTGGATCTTTCTAGTTCTGATCTAGGAGTAAGATCTAGAGTATTCGCTGAATTAACAAGCAATTCGAACTTCAATTCGTGTAATTTTGCCGTAGTGTAACCCAACGTTTTCTGACATGGCGAAAGACAATTTGAGGACATATTTTCTTTTGCATTTGAGGCCCGTATTGGCTGTTAATGGTCCTTTCTTTCTCCAGATAGTCGACAAATAAAATGCATCTTGTGCATCCCAAAACCTTACCGGTCGACATTTGCGATTTTGGTTGCTTCGGACGCCTTTCCTTGGCTGCTGCCCTTTCAGCTGATTAACGATTTGATTCCGGAGTGTAGTGGTGGATCCAAGTTTCGTCTATTGTTACATACTGATGCAAAAGTCCTATTTATCATATTACTAATAAACAGCTTCAAACAATGCTCTGAAACATCGACGCGTTCGCGTTTTTGATCACATGTGAGCAAGCGCGGCATCCACTTTGAACATAACTTTCTCATGGACAAATGTTCATGCAAAATCGTGTATACAATGCCTTTTGATATCTTTAAGGTGTCACTATATCATACAACTTCACTTTACGGACAATTGAAGACGATTTAGTATACTTTTGTTTTCTTTTCTGGAATAACTGGTCGCCCCAGGGGGTTCAGAATGATCGGTGTTTGTACGGACACGTTTAAACCAACGTCGTTTTCAAAGGAAAAAAGTCCCTATAACAATTATCAAGCCATTGATATACTTGAGCGGTATTTTTCCCATCAAATCAGTGCTTAATCAACACACGAATTTATTGGCCATTGTTTTGAAAATAACAAAAGTAGTGTTACTAAAACAACGATAACTAATAAAGTAATAGTTGAATTGTTATAAAATTAATTAAGAATTGTTATAAAACACATATCGTTTGAAGGTTGGTGCTTTCTAAAAATCGTACGAATTTTTTATTAGATGCACGATCTACAAGGTTTATGTAACAAGGTTAACGTAAATATAGACAAATTTCTCTTGTATTCAACAAAAAATGCGAAATGATCCAAAGTACGTTTGGAGTTACGTTAAATAAAGATAAAGTTTTAAAATGTGAACTGAGCAAACAACGGGAGAAATCCTTCACCCTCTAGAAACGTTTGGCGATGGATACAGTCCAAAATGGATACAAAAATTATGTAATTTCACTGTGCTTTAGTTTCAATTGTTAAAAAAAGTTTTTCCACAGAAGTGGTAAATAAAATAAATGACGCCAATATGTCTCTCACCTTTCTTTCTGTATCTCACATTTCTTGGTCTAGTAGGTACTGGCTCTGTTATTCGGGGGTACCGATAATCAATATAAAAGTAGCGACTGGGTGTTTTAACGAGTCAAATGTTAAATGTTCGTGCCTTTCTAAGTTTTCGATATTTTCAAGTCATAGTAGTTATTGCTTTTCTCTTGAATATTTAAATCTTAATATTTAATATTTAAAACTGGAACACGGAATGATATTTTATCTTATGGAATTGTACACCGTCATTAATTCCAAAGTTATTCGGCATCGGTAATATGTAATATGTGACACTAAAACAACATAGTTTTATGCCAAAATGTTCAACTCCAACCAACCTTACGGAGTTCCCAAGTTGCACGTAATATAAATTGAAAATTACAAACAGCATTCGTATCATGAAACATACAAGAATACGAAATGTCAAATTCACACTTAAATGTTACTGAAGTCGTGTTAATATGCACTTTAATTGTTATTAAAACAAGTAAAATATATTTTAAGATAATTTTAATATTACCTGTTTGGGAAATCCGTCAGTTTCATAACAGGAACAGGTTTGATCTTGTGGTTTCGTAAAAAATGAGTTTGGGTATGACTTTGACTTGTACAAATTTGGTTTCGGTAATGTTTATGTCATCTAGTTTTAATCTTATTTGAAAACCATCCTCAATATGTCGAAATAGGAAACATAAGGTCTGAATTAATTTTAGACACCTCCGATGTACCCCATAGGTCCAATATTGGGGGTGATAGGTAGCACATTTTAGAATGTTGCGAATGTTTGTAATGAGTAAAACTGTTTGAACTGAGTACTATGTATATTGTTTTGAAACAGATGACAAAGAAAATATGTTCTATGGGTTTATTAAGATTTGTATTCTTTCAATTGCCTTACTTACAAAAATACAACCAATCAGATGTAGAGAGCAATTGAAGATTAGAAAAATTTAAATAAGGTCTATGTTTGACTTTGCTTTGTTCTAGAAAATGAAATTTTGTTATTTTTCGCATTGTGGCTTGGCAAATGAAAAATTTCAAGTTACAGTTTTGTTATTAAAAGTTCGGGGGGTAAAAGTAATTTTTGTCATAATAATTAAAATGGCATGCCATTTTTTAGCCCTGATTACTGTCAATCTGATACTATTTTGACTAAACTCTAGCGCGAATGAAAAATAATAGTTGGTAACAATGCATCAGTCAATCTGTCTTGTCTGCAGAGAGGACACAGATGGTTAGTTTGCCCGGCACCATACACAGAGATTTTTTTAAAATTACTTTGTTTTACCTCGGCGATATAGCGAATGTAAATCCGCAAAAATCACAGGGTCGATATTTTTAATAATCAGAATCACTGTGTTTTATTTTATTATTTAAGAGAGTCATACTCAAACGTAGTTTGTAAGAAAATAAAAGAGACAGAGAGAGGGAGAGAGAGAGAGAGAGAGATGAAACATGGTACCACTTTTATATTTTTTATAGTCCTCATTATCTTTAAAATGAGCCCTTTTAAAATTATCGGATGATCAGTTACACCCTGTACCCTTGTTCAACGTTCAAACAACAACAAATGTTCCACATTTTTTTTATTCCATTCAAAACATAACAAGTACAAATTTAAACACGACTTCCGGTCCCATATATCAAATTTGTGATTTGACATATTTTGCACCAAAAATAAAAATTCAACAATCATAATTTTCAGAAATAGAGTAATTGTTTAATTTTTGCTGTACGTAAACCACTTATTAAGTTTTAATTGAGTGGACTTTGACTTAATCCTAACTTTTTTCAACAATATAATTGCATTTATTCGTTCATCGAGCTCAAGGTATTAAGCCCAGAGTTCTGTGAATCAGAAAAAATGGAAACTTTTTGCAAATATATAGGGAGATTTAATTGAAAACGATACATCCTTGAATAACATTCACAATATTTTATTTTCCTAAAAAATGGCTTTTGTTTCATATGCGTAGTTATGTCCGCTTCAACTCCGGAGGTAGGGCTAATGTGTTTTAAAACATTTGACGAGTTCTAAAATACTTTGCGTGCGGCTTTGGCTTGTTTAATGAAAAATAACACTCTTTTGTTTTGGTTAGTCAATAACAACACCAATTCTGTTGGCAGCCATGGGCCAATTTTTCTTATTTCTATTAAAGCATCTTCTGTAATTTTATTTTAGTTTATGTTTAAACATTGAAATTATTTTATTATACGTTTAAAGAGTTGGCCTCTAGCTTTCATTCACGAAAACAAATTTTGTTCGAAGTTTCGTCGAACTTTACTCGATAATTCTATCATTTTCTAGTTTTAATTTAAATTTTGTGCCTCATATAACTCAGTAACCGCTTGGGTCTTTTCTGAAAAGAACAGCAACGGTTGTACGCAGAATGGATGATATTAAGGCCCAAAAATATGAACCTCCAACATAAATATTTTGACGGTATTTTGGGTGTTTTGTTTTAAATGGAACACTCTGTACAGTAACCACACATTGCTCTAGCGAATTATTTTAAATTGACCGAAATTTTGAAGTTTATTGTGTATTGATACGAACCCGTTTAAACAATTTAATGAATTTATAAAACTCGCTAGGTCGTTGTTACTTTGTGTAGTGCATTTGCACAAAGATCTATAATTTATTATTAGCTTAGTTGCTGCAGCCTAATAAAGATGCCTGAATTTCTTAATACAGCTACCAAACCTTAAATCTTTTTTTTGTCCCAAATATATGTTACCCTTGAGTTAATTGACTGGTTATATTTAAAAATTCACCCTACATTAAATTAATGATATTTTTATTCAATTAAATTTTTACAAAATATAATTCAATCTACCACTAAATGTCATCAAACTTAATAACAAATACGTCAGTAGTAAATTTTTGCGAGACACAACAAATATGTACCACAAAATGAGAAGAATTTTAAAAAAAATATTTTAATTACACTCTAGAACGACGAAATCCTTAATTTTGTTGTCCCAAAAAAACTGCTGCTATAAACATCATTGGTGGTGTTTTATCTATGATAAAGACAAAAATTCCAAAATAAATTACATCCAAAATTTTATTTTAATCAAATTAATTTTATAGAATTTTTTCATGCTGGAATATCCTTTTCTTTCGAAGGTACAATTTTTCTAGGGATCCATCTATTTATAGTTTGAAGGATATAAAACCGTACCCGCATACGTAATAAGTTTGATATTCATTAATTTTAGACAAGATATTATACAGAGAAGGCGAAAAGGATTGGTCGATTTTTGTTTTTGTACATTCTAACATTGAAAAAGGATTCTATACAAACAATTATTATCGTATATAAAAAGGAAAAGGGATTTTAAGGATAAAAATTATATAACCTTAACATAACCAAATATATACAAGAAGGATAAGTACGTATCCGGAACGTAACGCTCCTCTCGTTGTTTTAAAATTGGTAAATTTACGTATATTCTTCTTAATAAATATAAATATATGCTTCTCCTACATACATACTTACGTACAAACATACATGTTATATTTGTATTTAATATGTATATTCATATAATATATAAAAAGGATAAAAGGTTTAATTGAGTTTGGATAAGAAGATTTTATGGAAGTTAAAATAGAAAATGTAAATTTATAATAAAAAGAAAGGATCATTTTTTTATTTGACTAATTTTAATGGTTGTGACATATGAACAACAGGAAATGGAATAGTTCTGTAATTGTTGTCAAGCTGAGAAAAATAATCTAGCTCTCTCTCGACTGTAGTATAAAATAAATTTATCTATAGTTTTACAATTTATGCAGTAATAAACATGCAGACGTTAAAAAATATATATTATTAGATTGTATGTATGGTATAAAGAAAACTGGATGATGATGATGATGAATAGTTTTTCCTTTTGCGTTCACTAGTTTAGTTTTTCTAATTTAACTGATGATGGACGCGAACAATTCTAATATACTGTTTTTGAAAAATGTGGATAATTTAATGACTTGGGGTATCAACTAGTTTCTGTCGTTGTATTTCGTATTTGTTGCAGTATTAATTCAAGATTAACAATTTTCTATGAAATACAGAATTATGTTGGCTGTTAAAAAAATTTTAACACGTTAAATTTAAGTTGTAAGACTGTTTGATGTGGTTCACTCAAAAGTTTATTTAGTTTTAGTTTTTTTTTTAGTTTTATTTAGTATATAAAAAATGTATCTATATTTAAAGTACTAAAAGTAAAGTATCTGTAGTGTGTCCCCCTATTTCATCATCAAGTATATGCTAAATTGACAATAAACTAAACCGCAGTCAAAAAACAAAACTGTTTTGCTTACGCAGGTGCTTATAAAAAAGTGTAAGGTGCAAATAAGATTAAATAATCTAATAGACGACTGGTGAACTTTACAATATAGGTACAGTCTAAAATTTGTATTGTTGTAGTGGAGGCCTACACAAAAAATAAATCGAGATATTTTCGATCGCTGCTAAAAAATATTTTCATGTCTCTCATTTAATAGTTTGTGGTTTATACATTTAGCTAAGTTGCCGAAATGACAAATTTTACACAAATTTCAGACATTTTTAAATTTCTTAAGGGGGTCGGTATCAAAATCTAGCTCCTATGTATCCCTTGTGGGAAAACAATTCCTGTTTCGGTACGCGTATCATAGCCCTCTCCCCTCTCCGAAAAAAATAATCGCGATAAATGTTTAATGTCTGGATTCGCGCTACGTCAATGCACCCGAGTGAGTGAGAATTTTTAGTTTGCGAATGCATGATCAAAATTATACCGATTGCCAGTTCATTTGTGTAAGAGAGGTACGTTTGCTTTCTCGTAGGGAATATACTGTTTGCAGCAGATCGTGCCACTTGAAGAGATACGAGACCTTCTGCTTGGTTCAAATGATACAAATGTAAATATTAGATTCTCAATAAAAACAATCCTTGTAGATTTTTTGAAATGGGGAAATGACGATTTTCGTAACAAAACAGTGTTTGCTTAAATTCAGTTAAGTTTTGTTTTTCATTATAAAAATCAAGTGTGGCGTATTCGAGATTTACGTGCATTCGAAGTAAAAGGAAGTCTGGTATTGACCACAATGTGCGTGTGCATGCCTCACTTTTCCATTTTTCGTATACTAAAGTAAAAAACTTATGCATGTGAAGTTAGACCTATACTAGCAAAGAACTAACTTTAGGTCTGGTTTAGTACAAATTTCACACGCTTGTATACGCGTTTGAAATTAGAACTAAATTAATCCTAAACATACAAAATGTGTAGATGTGTTGGAAAATATAGCAAACAATGACACTTAGATGAATTGATTGATTGATTGATTTAGAATTTTCGTAAGAAATTGAATATCGCGAGAATTAATATGTTTATCACCTAGTTCTGTATGATTTTATAAAAGGACTAAATTAGATCTATCAACCTTTTAAACCATTTAAAAAGTTTGAAGCTTGAAAGTCGTAAGCGTAACCTTTCAGAAAATCATACAGAACTAGGTAATAAACATATTAATTCTCGAGATACGCAATTTCTTAAGAAAACCCTAAAATCTTTGTATAGTGCAGGTTATTAAAGTATTTAGTTTAACTAAACCAATTAGATTTTTTTTTTGTAAATAATAAATTCAATTGGAAAATTATTCAAATAATTCAATATTTCGTCTAAATGTCACTTTTATATAATTTTTACCAGTACAAACACACAGTTTAGGTCTAACTACAAAAGCGTAAAAACTTTCGACCCACATTTTTCCATGACTGTCTGGTTGTGTGTCCTCTACAGCCCATACGGATTTTTTACCAAATATTTTAAAAAGTATAATTATCTACAAAAAAATCGATTAAGAATGAAAAAATTCTAAATTTAATTTGCAACAAAACTGGTACACACTCGTGTATATCAAGCAAATAACACTGGGCCGTCCTTCATGTTGACTTATTGTTATGCAACTTCCTATAAGGATTTCCCAGTAAATTTGTTCTAAAATGTTAAATTTTGCTACTAATTTGCCAAAAATAATATTTAGGAGTAATTTTCAATTCAAGGATGTGTTTCAAGTTTCAATGATAAAAGAAGTTAGGTCTTGGGAACAACATTCACATCTATCAACTTTTTATTATTTTTCATATTCTCACATCTTGAGCATTTCAGCTTCAGATGCCGACTTTGCTTAATTGAACTGTATGCAAATAACTGAGCATTTGCCGTTTAGTGATATGGATTCTGCAGTGTGACCTTTCGTGTGATTTCCACAGTTTACAAAATTTACCAACTTCCCCGTAAACAACTTTTCGCTCATAGCGACATTTTTGTCTCTTACAGAATCAAAAATCTAGTAAAACAAGCAAATCAAAAAATGTTTGATACGCTTCGATTTTCTAACACCACCCATTGGGTATTGACCCAAATAATAAACAATTTATTTTAAATAAATAAGCGTTTTCATTAAAAATATCTAAAACATTGAAATTTGTTTTAATACGTAATCCTTTTTTAGCTGAGCGCTCCATAATAAAGGAAAATTATTAATTTTATTCTAAATATTGATCAAATCATCGCGAAAATGATTTAATTATGTGTGTGTGGTCATCCATTTTACGTAAATGCAGAAAATGATGAAAAAGATTTAGGTAGTCGGAAAGTTGGTGGTGAAAATTTGATTACAAAAATCCAATACAGACAACCTGAACAAACCGAGTATAGTAAAAGTAATTAAAAATAGTAGAGACGGAAATGACCGTAACATTCAATAAAAAATGTCGTTTTCCAAATAATATCGGTAATTGACGATAACTTATCACTAAATTACAAAAATTTGTTTTCTTAAACAAAAGAAAATATGAAATCATAGAAAACTTGATATATATATTTTAACCAGTTCAGTTCCCCAGTTTGAGTTGAAATATGTATTACTATAGGTTCTGTAGTGGTACTGTCTTATAGTTCTGAATTTTAGCAGATTAATAAAGATTAAAATAAAATTGAATTGGGTATTTTATTCACAAATTTATTTTTTGTTTACCGTTTCTGTTGTTGTCATGAAAGTCTTTTTTGTAAGTTGTTAAAGTTAATTGTCAAAATTTTGAGCATAATGGCATTTCATTGGCAAATTGAAAGGTTGTGAAATATCAACTTTAAAATAATTAATATTTTATTTTGTAAAATAGAAACCGGGTTTAACAAAATTTTCCTTACTTAAAGAGAAATTTGATAAATTTTTTCTTCAGTAATTATTTCAGTTAATTGATATTTTTTTAAATTACACTTCACAATTTTATATTGAATAATTTGTATGTGATTAAAAATTTTTACTGACTTCAAAAATGTATGTTAGTGTTAATATAATTTATGTTTCCTATATAAGGATTGAGTGTAAATAAATATTATATTAAATTAACGGTGTACATCTCTGATTATTTCACCACGAGTTATGTCGACAAATCATAATGTTTGAATAAATATATTCAAGATTTTTATTATGAATTTATCACATGCTGATATCAAAGGAAACTCAACAGAATAAAATATATTAACACAGTAAACAATATTTTATTGATTTCATCAAAGAGATCTGGTTTCATACACAAGAAATTATTATGTCGTCCCGTTCTGGCATATATATATCAAGGTGATTAAGATTTATGGATAAATTGTCATCTTTACGTGGTCTCTAGTAAATCATACTTGCTAAGATATTTTATGGAGTCATTATAATGGTTAAAATAACGTAATCAACTAAAGGTTCCTATCTAATACGATTGCAAATATTCGCAAAGGGAAATTTCTGTATCACGTAGTTGTATTTGACATTTTCCAAAACAAATCTCGTATTAACAACATAAATAAAACAACAAGATTACAAAAGATTACAAAAGATTTTTGGTTAATGGCCACAATACAATTTCCATATAATGGCAGCAAAAATAACGTTTACAAAAGAAAAGCAACGACGCGACGAGCTATTAAAAATATTAATTGTATTCCGGGAGCAACAATTTAATCCAATTAAATCAAACAATAATTCAAAAATAAGGATGTTTACTATTACAAATCATCCTACGGCCATTTATTGCCAAACATTTTGACATAACACAATACATAAACAAGTTGTTTTTATTCCATGTTTGAAAATTTCCCTTTATAATTTTGGGAAATTTTGGGTTTCGTTTTGTAAATTGATAATTTGTAAATCAAAACGGTGTATGCCCGACTACTTTTGATTGCAAATCTAGTTGCAAATTTTTTTTGTGTGCGTAAATAAATTTCTATACCGATATGTAATATTTTTCTATGTGTACTGTATGAAAACATCTAAAATATAATGCAAATAATTGCAAAGCAGTTTAGGTCGGAACGTACAGTTAGGTAAGTATTGAATGTAAATTTGCAAAAATTCTCGGGTACGAGAGCAACATTTAGGAAAGGTTCATTTAGCAGCAAAGTTGTAAATGTAGTTTTAAAAGATTTATTTGAAATACAGTTTTATAGGTATATAAAACCTTTTCAATCTAGGTATATTTTTATTACAAATTGAGCTATTTATAAGTGTAATAATTGTCATTTAGTTGACCACCTGATTCGACCTATACTATTGCATCAAATAAATCTGTCTAATGGCCATCTGAATTGCTGAAATGATGGCCATTACAGTCTTACAATTGTCAGTCTAAAGAACTAAAATCGATTTTAATATATTTAGTCAAATATGGCTAAATAATGTTCGCCAATTTGGCTAACAAAAGATGGTCATACACGTCTTACTGAAACTGATAGATTGCAAGCTATTTTCGGCAAGGATTAGACGCCCAAATGACTAAACAGTTTGTAGTCCTCCGCCCGAGTATTGTTTATCAGGGTAAGTTTTAAACTATTCGATTAAAATTGGTACATGGGTTAGTATTATTTACTTATTTTACTTTATATTTATCACGATTTTGTAATCATGATATCATTCTGTAGTATTATACATATGTATGTTAAATAAGGCGCAAATCGTTCACCTAAAACATCTAAACGTGTTTTTCAACATTCCATTACATCGGTCTTTCGGGCTTCGAGCCTGCGCTTGTAGATAATTGTATCTTTGTTGAGTTGGGTTTGAATCCCGATATGGTGTCAAAGGCCATGGCTCCATCCGTTCTCAATTATCGTAACTTCGCCGCATTATTTCTCTATCCGGGCTTAGCGCCCAAATCGCAGAGTCATGTGCGGATCCAGGATAGGCTGCATAAACTCGTATTGAAATATTTAATATGCATTAAAAATACCGGTTAATTGATCGAACATTATTATTTTTTACATTCAGTGAATCGTCAATGGTTGCCTTTTCGATTGACGAATATGCGCTCATGATTGTGCAGTACAATTATTAGTACGTGTGTGCTAGGGAATCCAATCCCGGTTTACGAGAAACCGCCCGGTTTTACCGCCCAATTTTGATTTTATAATTACCGGTAATTACCGAAATTTTGTTTTACTTAATTTTGATAATTACCGGCAATCGCAATAAATTTCAAACTGCTCAATACTACATTGACCGTATACAATACTATAGCATAATTAATAACCATGAACCCTGGATTACCTCCATTGCACGGTCAGTAATAATGTCATTACCTAAACCATCATTACTTAATAAATCGTATTTCCACAAAATTTTCTTTACTTTTGAACTCACACAATATACCAAATGAAGAAAGGTGAGTTGTTTAAGTTAAAATTCAAACATTGCACAAAAATTGCACTGGAAATAGGATATTTTTAAGTAATGATGTTTCGAGTAATGACATTATTACTGATCGTGTAATGGAGGTATATGAAACACTAGCGCAAAATTGACCGTATACACAATACGATATCATAATTGACCATTCACTCACTATGAAACGCATAAATACCCTTTGACGTGCAATCTTTGCAAAAAAAAATTTCTTAAGAAAACAGGTTTCGAATTTTCGATTTATAAAACCTTTTTGAATTTTGACGTTCGATCTCAGGTGAGATATATTTTCTATATTCTGATCTGTTCAATTTTTGAACAATCATCATAAATTTAAATCAAACAACTATTTCATGCATTTTAAAATACTAGCTAGTAGCTATGGAACAGAGCATATCATTACAAACCAAACTATCAATATATGGAGATATTATATTCGACATGGAACCGGGAAAGATAGCGCTAAATGTATTGAATGCAAAAAAGTGTTGCAAACTAAAGGAGGATCAATAAGCGGATTGCATTCTCATCTTAAAACTCCACATAATTTTAGTTTGTTGAAACGGAAGGTGCCAATTGCAGCAGAAGCAACGCAATCGGGATCGTTGTCAGTACCAAATGTTAGTAAAATAAAACAACCACCTGGTAAATCTGGTCCAGGCAGTTTAGTAATAACCAACTATTTCAAAAAAAAAATTGACGAATCGTTTCCTGCAGTAGTATCAAGATTAGTTGCAAAAGACGGGTTGCGGTTCGAAAAAATGTGCACGTCCTACGATTTAAGAAAGCTCTTGGTATCAAAAGGTCACGTGGTACCAAAATCACCTAGCATAGTTAGTGCAATCGTAATGAAATTTGCCAGTAATGCTCGAAATGAAATAAAATCTGAAATTGTTATCCGTATCCGAGAAGATTCACGATTTAGTCTTACGTTTGACGAATGGACTTCAATAAGAAATCACAGGTACATGAATATCAATGTACATAGCGTTAACAAATTTTGGAAATTTGGTCTTGCTCGGATGGAAGGATCTTTCCCGCAGAAAAATGCTTAGACTTAGTCGAAAATAAACTGAACGAGTTCAGAATAAATTTAATAAACATAGTTGCTATTACAACTGACGGAGCGGCTGTGAAGAAAAAGCTAGGGGGATTAGTAAATGCCGAACATCAATTATGTTTGGCACATGGTCTACAGTTAGTCGTGGTTAAAGTTTTATATAACCAGATTTTCGTCGAACCAGAGTATTGTGCAGAAGAGCCTTCAAATGAAGATAGTGGTGAATACGAATACGATACTGAAGAAGACAACATTCAATTTACAAATGGCCTTATCATATCAGATGATTCATCCAACGATATTAATGAAAATATTATGATATCTAATCACATATATCATGTCATCCAGAAAATTCGAAAAATAATAAAAATGTTTAGACGATCACCTAAAATCAACGATAACCTTCAAAAACATACGCGAGATGAATTTAAGAAGGAAATTGCACTTATTCTCGACACGAAGACTAGGTGGAATAGTCTACTGGCTATGGTAGAACGATTTTACTTATTGAGAACCTGTTTACGAAAAACTTTTATTGATTTAGATGTTGACATAAGTTTTTCAGAAAATGAAATTAAATTAATTGAAGGTAATGGGTTTTCCAATAAGAATGACTTTTAAGTGACGTTTCGGCCATTTGTAATACGCAATGACCTGTCATTTTTTGTTTCATTCTATTCCGTAATGTTTACAATTTCATCTTAGTGGTCGTGAATTTGCTGATTTTGCCTTGGAACAACTTGAAAACGATAACGGTTTTTTTAAGAAAAACATCTTCTCCAATGAGGCTCACTTTCATCTGAGTGGTGCGGTAAATAAACAAAACTGTCGATTCTGGTGCGAAGAAAATCCACAAATTATTCATGAAAAACCATTACATTCACCTAAATTGACAGTTTGGTGTGGGTTTTGGTCTGGTGAAATCATCGGTCCGTATTTTTTTCGAAATGAAGCTGGTAACACCGTTACTGTCAATGGAGATCGGTATAGATCGATGATAACCAACTTTTTATGGCCGAAATTGGAAGAAGTTGATCTTGACAACATTTGGTTCCTACAAGGCGGGGCTACGTGCCACACAGCAAGTGCTACAATTGAATTATTGCGAATCATATCACTCTTGTTGGAAAACCCTATATAATATCATCACTATTACCCATAAAGTTGGCTGTGGAAGCGTTATGCTCAAGTAATAGCACTTTATTAAGTACCGACGTCTCTATTAAATTTATGTTGGATGAATTATCTAACCAAAATACACTACTTAGTGAAGACCTGAAAACCGGACTACGTTTCCGCCTAAAAGAGAGACGTTCAAACTATTCTGATATCCTTCAATTTTTACATAATCCCGACTATTGGTAAAAAACTAAACAAAATGTAAACGATTACGATTTGTTTAACATAACAAGCAAAGCTAGTATGATGAAACTGCTTGTTTCATTAATAGAACGAAGAATAGTAGAGTTATCGGAAAGCGATGAATCCGAAGAACATTTAATTGTCCCCAGTACTTTATCCATGGAGGAACGACTAACATTAGCAATCAAACAAAAAACCGAAATGATGGTGGTAGGCAAAATGACTGTGTCATTAAACACAGCAAATTTAACGAAAGTTATAAGAAGAGAACTAGTTTTATTTGAAGAAGATAAAACCCGAGGGTATTACCTTGAGCGTGCACAGCAGTACGTTCTCACAATAAAACCAACGTCTGTGGAATCACCGAACTTTTCGGCCGCTGCCAAATATGCACTAAAATACGCTCCCGTCTTAATGACAAAAGTTTTGATAATTTGTGTTTTTGTGGGCTTATTTTGTTAACCAAAGCGATATTTGAATACATTATTAATAAATTATAATAGTAAAAGTCAATAATAGTAAAAGCTTGGTGAATTCTTCCTTTTATGTGAGGGGAATCAGTGTGGTGTGATCTTGAAATAAAATTTCTAATTGAAAAAAATTATAATGGCATTTTGTTAATATTTTCTCAGTAACGACATTTATCGGTAATAGCGACTAAAATTTATGAACAAAAATCCTCATAGACCAACGAAATGATTTCGCACCCAAAAATCATTTTATTGTGTTTTCTGCTAAGTTAAAATTAATTAACTACGAGAATACAGTGCAACGACGGGAAACTGTGATGACTGTCGTTGCAAATTGGAGGCTCCGACGAGATAAATCGGTGTCATGTCGTTCTTTTCAGAAAATATCCCTAGATTTTCTTGGTCCCTGTCCCAGATCCAAACTAATTATTCGAAATTCTTGCTACTCAAAGCCCTATGGGAAGCTTCGACCTCGTTATTGTGCCAGTACGTCGAAAACGAGGTATCTAATATGTTTTCTGTTCCTGAATCGGCGGTGACCGATAATGGGAAACAATTTTTATCTAAACAATTCCAGGAATTATTGATGTTCGTACTCCTATTTACTCACCACAAGGTAACTCGTCCCGGGTGAATCGTACTGTATTGTTTGCTGTCAGATCATATATGAACGATAGTCATGGTGAATGGGACGTCCATTTACCAGAAATTGCTTCCACGTTGAGAAATGTAATTCATTCATCCACTACCTTCTCGCTCCATTTTCTGGTATTTGGGCAGCCCATGACACTACACGGATCAGACTATAAACTTCGCCGCTTGATCGAAGAAGTAGATGATAATTATTTTCGCATGGAATCGAAACCTGATCGGTTGAACTTGGTTTGAGATAAAGCCCTGCATTATTTGAAACCAGAACCTGTCTTACCAGAAAAATGCTCAGCGTTATAAGTTACGTATACTCGGCGACATATGTTCCAACCTGGGCAAGTTGTATTAGTTAAAATCTTTCCTCACTCATAAATTTATTCCCGCAATAATTGACCGTAGGATTGAAAATGTTGCTTATGAGATTAGGGGACATACCAGGGCAAAGACATAATAAACTAACAATCCCACTTTTATTCACATAATTCGGTGGTGATTCAAAACTTTTGGATGGATGCAATATGGAACTTCGGATGTCGTTTCTTATAGGGTATCTTATCATAAGCAAGATATATAACTTTGCTCTGCATTGAGACACTTCATCAGAGTTGAGTCGTCCCCACGATTTTGCAACGACAGTCATCGTAGTTTTCCCGTCGTTGCACTGTATGCTCGTAGTTAATTAATTTACAATAAAATGATTTTTGGACGCGAAATCGCTTCTTTAGTTTATGGACCGTTTTTATGATGATGAAGATAACAAAAAAACGTTTTTTTGGGGGGAAAAATCGCGTAACATCGCGTCAAAATCGCGTAAAAAAGCAATAAGTTTAAAGTTGTACTACTAAAATAAAATTTAGCTTTAAAATCTTAAAAGTATATATATAAGTTATAATTTTGGTGATACTCGTATAAACATTTAATGCAAAAGTTTTGTGATTTGATTGAAATTATGTGTGCATGCGAGACGGATAGTGCCGGTCACAAGTCTAATTAAGTCGCCCAAATAAAACTATACTATAAACAAGTAAACAACTGTATACAACAAGTAAACAACTATAAACAACATTTGGGTGAAACGTGGTTTAAAAAAAATCAAAATCGTAATTAAGCTTAAATAGTTAAAATAACGTATTTTATAAAACTTTGGTAATATAGTTGATGATAAAGTGTAACAAATCGAACGAAAAAAACAAACCAAATCTTAAGCTAAATTGATAAGAATAATATCTAAGTTATAATACTACTATGTTAATAATACTATGGCTGCAGTTTATAATTTGATGGCAACTACAACTAATGAAAGATCAGAACTCGTATGCAATCAAATATAATGCTTTAGAACTTAACCGTCATAATAAAAAATCGAAAATTGAAGAATAATAAAGCCTGTATCAATAACAGTACTGGCTATGAAATAACATTGCCTACAACATGCTTGGATTATAACCTTAGATGTATACGTCGATCCGGATTATTACCTGCTACTGTAGAACAACAATAATGATAACATAGGACAATAAACGCCGCATCGACTATGAACAATAGTACGAGTAACTATGATATTTTTTTATACGTATAATTTTCCATTTATTTAAAATTTATTAATTGTTTAACTTCTCTTCCTGATTGCTAATTATAATAAAATTAATAATTTCGGTTTCTGTAAATTCGTGATGGTACTTATATTTAAGATAGTTTACAGTAAATTTAGTTTTGATTTTTTTACTACACGATTGTAAAATTCAGTACAAATTGATTTAATTGAACAAACAAAAAAAAACTCACGGGCGACATTTTTTTCAAATCAGTAAAATTTTGTTTTAATTAATTAATATACAACATATAGGTTGTAATATTAATTAAGTCATAAATAACTTCTTTTTTTAGTTTATTACTTTTCGTATTTAAATACTTTTAAATTATCAAATATATTTACATGAAGTTAATCGAAAATATTAAACCTTTAATTATGCTTTAATCGGGATCGCGAGTGTGATCCGATACCCGATGCCGGGTATATAAGGTAAGTTCTTCGATTATAGGAATTGATTTGTTGTACTCCACCTTTAAAATGCAATAGAATTCCCCCACGACCAATACCCCGCGCTTTAGCCGAGTTACGTATCACTGCCTAGAAACATCTACCCAAATATTCTGTTAGCGGACATGTCCGTTACAGAAGTTAAGTTACAACCTGTCACCACTGAATAATAATTTGTTCGGCTATACGATAAAATCAAAGGCCTACTATAATTTTACTAGATATTGGCACTGAGACTTTTAAGCCTGCATAATACTCAGAAAACGAATTTTTTTTGGTATCGATATTTAAATCCTTAAATAATGAATTCACACTGGTTTGTATCTCTTTAATAAGTTTAACTGATTTCAAATTTTGTCCAATTCACTTTGATTTATTTCATTGTTTGTATCGGTAAAATTAAAATCTTAATTTTCGTTAGTTCTGCTCCTAAAGATTGCATGTCGTCATAAAGTAACGTTGACACGTTAATTATTAATTGGTTTGCCATCTAGGAACAACAAAACAAACTCGAATTTGATAGCCATTACGGCGTAAAACAATAAAACTCATCGTAAGATGTCATTTTAAAGCCAATCTTGATTATCATGTATTTCTACCTAGATTTTGCATACCTTAAAACCCAGACGCAAATTTTTTCGCGGTTTAGAGGAAACTATTAAGAGACCCGATTTAAGTTTCTAAAAAACGATTTAACTTTGAAACGTAACCGTTACAAATTTTTTCGATAATCGTATATTAATCCAAAATTCATACTTCAGAATTAGGAAAGATGGCTGTTTTTTTGCTCACAAACAGATTTTTTGATAAATAAAGTTTTTGATAAATTGAGTACCATCATACAGCCTTAACATTTAAAGGGTGTTTTTTAGAGGTCCATATCTTTAAATTAGCAGCACTGTTTTGTTTGACAACCGATTTGACAGCTGGCATTTGTTTTGTCATTAATTTGATTTCAAAATGAATAGACTCCCGCCAGAGCAACGCTTGCAAATTCTTGAATTTTTTTAATCAAAATAATGGTTCTGTTCGCCAAACTCATCGTGCATTACGTCCATTTTATGGTCGTCATAATCGTCCATCAGGGCAGGTAATTCGGTTAACTACGGATCGTTTTCGCACCACGTATACTCTAAATGATGATATGCATCCGAACAATGCCTCAGCCGAGTCGGCCACATGGCCGAAATCATTTTCAAACATTAATGGCATAAACTTATCTATCCAAGTTTCACTGATATTCAAAATGTGTATCTTTGTTATTATATTTTAATTTAAAACTACCCTTTACTATTTTTTATTTATTTTATTCTTTGATTTCTCTAAGGTAACTAGATGTTCATTTCAAATTTTGAAACGCAAAACAGACTTTATATTAAGATGCGACAAAATTGTGCGAGCAAATTTGACTGGGAGTACTGAAAAAGAGTAAATGTGATTGCTATGATAATAGTCGACTAACTTGATTTCAAGATGTGGTACGTTTGTCCGGGCAATTTTATCACACTAAAAATAAATTTGACTTAAACCGACGCCATATCGAACTTATGTATTCGCGAACATTGCGCTTGGTCCGTACAGGCTAGTTATTACATTTTTGCAACGAATTTTATATAATCGAAATTCAAACGATCCTGATTCTGAATCTTACAAATATTGACTCTTACCATCCACCGATGCCAATCACTTTTTGCTACCAGAATGGCTGCGTTCTTACGGAGGGCTGACTTTAACAAACTCAACGATCTACTGGGCGCTATATTGATTTTACCACCCCCTTAAATAGTAGTAGCGACCTTGAGATACGCAGTGAATGCAAAAGCAGCCCCTTACATGACCAAGAAAACACTTTATCGTCGCCGCCATGGTGTAGTAGCGAACAACGCATTCTCAGAAATCTCCGAAACAAAAGATGGCAGGAATTTTTAAAACCTCAATCCAAGATGATTATTCCAATTACTCGATGACCTACAATGAGTTCAGCAGATTGGTCAACGAACTGTACAATGATTATATAAGCCTGATGCAAGTATGGTCGATCTCATAGCGAACCTAAAACGGTTTTGGCAATTTGTTAATCTAAAGAAATTAGGTGAACATCAGTCAACTTTAAAATATGAAGATCGTCGTTTTTTTCAAACTATCTATTTTTCGTGTTTTTTAGCCTGATGTGAATTACAGTAAAACCTTGATTTAACGGTCACCAATTTAACGGACGCCCGATTTAACGGACCTCGATTTAACCGACCCTCGATTTAACAGACTATTTGTTATTTTCCATTTTTCGGTTACCGATTATGATGGGATTGAGTATGTTGGATGGAAATGAGATTCTTAAATGATTTTGGGAAGAAATTCTGGAATGTGGCCACCTGGGACGCAACTCAGCCATTTCTTAACCGATTATGATCGGATTGGGTATGTTGGATGGAAATGAGATTTTTAAATGTTTTTTGGAAGAAGTTCTGGAATATAAGAATCCCATTTCCATCCAACATACCCAATCCGATCATAATCGGTTAAGAAATAGCTGAGTTCTGTCCCAGATAGCCATATTCCAGAACTTCTTCAAAAAATCATTTGAAAATCTCATTTCTATCCAGCATACCCAATACCATCATAACCGGTTAAGAAATGGCTGAGTTCCGTCCCAGGTGGTCATATTCCAGAATTTTTTATCGAACTCATTTAAAAATCCCACTCCCATCCAAAATACCCAATACCATCAAAATCGGTTAAGAAATGGCTGAGTTCCGTCCTAGGTAACCATATTCCAGAACTTCTTCCCAAAATCATTTAAGAATCTCATTTCCATCCAACATACTCAATCCCATCATAATCGGTAACCGAAAAATGGAAAATAACAAATAGTCCGTTAAATCGAGGGTCGGTTAAATCGAGGTCCGTTAAATCGGGCGTCCGTTAAACTGGTGACCGTTAAATCGTAAAAATCTCATTTCCATCTAGTGTTCCCAATCCCATCATAATCGGTTAAGATATGGCTGAATACCGTCCCAGGTGGCCATTTTCCAGAATTGCTTCCAAAAATCATTTGAAAATCCCATTTCCATCCAACAAACCCAATCCAATCATAATTGGTTAAAAAATGGCTGAGTTTCGTCCCAGATGGCCATATTCCAGAACTTCCTCTCAAAATCAATTAAAATCCTATTTCCATCCAGCATAAACAATCCCAACATAATCGGCTAAGAAATGCCTGACTTCCGTCCCAGATTAAGTTCGATCGAATCGATTAAATTAAAAAACATTCGGATTTAAAAGACATTCGGATAGAACGGACACCCCCAATTAGTCCGTTAATCGAGATTTTACTGTATTTGGGAAGTTGCACTCAGACATCCCTAGTATCCATTGACGTCAATTCTAGCACACTTATTAGGCAAATGAACAATCTGATTAACGATTTTGTGTTCGGTCCAGACGGTTTGCCTATGTAGTGGATGTAAAAAGATGTGCTAGCCGCTAACAACACTTTTTAAAAAATCACTCTCTTCTGTAATTTTTCCAAACATGTGCAAAGATTCATTCATAACATTTCCAAGCTGTTTGAAAGTGTCGCATACGATGCACTGTGCTTTCACTGCAGACCTCTGTTCTCTGATATTCAGCATGCCTTTTTAAGAGGTCGATCCATCACAACAAACCTAGTTAAATTCAAACCATTCGCTCTTAACACAATGGAGCCTTCGATAGAGTTTCCCACGGGCTTTCCAGTACCGTTCCTGCAATGGGTAGATTCTTACATAAAATATCATCATCCTCCGGCAACCCCATGGAAGTCATTTGGGACAATTGTTAATCATTATTTTCATAAAGGACGTTGACATAACGTGGCCGACGATATGAAAATTTATAAAAATAATTTAACAAACGCTGACACCAATCTTTTACAAGCCAACCTAGCCCGCTTTGTAATCTGGTGCACAAATAATCATATGGAACTGAAGGTGAGTAAATTTCAATCCCTTACTTATTTTCGGAAGCGCTTACTCTCTGAACTTAGAGAATATTTCATTAATATGGATGTTATTGCAAGAGCATCGTCTCTTCTGGACCATGGTGCTATCTGGGATAGTGAATTAAACTTTACGGGGCATATTGTAATATGATTAAAAAGCAAACTCCGCGCTTGGCATTATTAAGCGCTTGTCTAAGGAATTCCTTGATTAATCTGTTATGAAGGCGCTCTACATTACCCTAGTTTGCCCTCCGCTCGAGTGTACCAATCAGGTTTGGTCTCAATGCCAGAATATCCACATAAATCGTATTTAAGCAGTGCAATGTAATGGGTTTTTCAATTTGGGCGGGTCGAAGTTGGCATCCTGTGGGGGCCATGCTGTTTTGGTGGCTTCTATCTAATCTGATGTCTGATGCCAAATCACCATGACTAGTTGTACCATTCAGAAGCACGTCCAAATGATAAAACTTTATTATCAAAATGAGTGTTCATTAGTACAAACGTTGCGCCCAATTTACGGCAGACGCGGTGGACCTTCAAAGTCAATTCTCCAACGTTTGGTGGTCAAATTTGAGACAACCAGTTCGGTAAACAATCAGCCAACACACGTACGTCCAAGGAACGCCAGATCGGCCGAGAACATTGCCGCGGCCCGTGAAAGTGTAAAGGAGTACTCGAGGCAGTCAATTCCTCGCCGTGCACAAGAACTCGGTCTTTCACAGACTTCAAGTTGGCGAAGTTTGCGTGGGGACTTCGGTCTATATTTGTACAAGATCCATCTGTCCCAAGAACTCAAAGTTAATGATCACAGACAATGCCGTTTGTTCGCTGACTGGGCTTCGGAGTGTATGGAAGAGGACCCTCAATTTTGGCCGACAAATTGTCTTTAGCAACGGGACGCTTTTTTGGATGAATGGCTACGTTAACAAGCAAAATTACCGTATATTCGAAAACGCCAATCCACACGAGGTTAACCAGGTGGCAATGCATCCACAAAAAGTTACTGTTTGGCGCTAATTGAGCATTCTACATGAACGATTTGAGGGTAGAGTTATCTCTTACAGAGGTGACGTGATTGACCACCAAGATCGTGCCAGTTGACCCCGCTAGACTTTTTCTTGTGGGTTTTCTCAAGTCGCAAGTCTATGCCAATAAGCCGCAATCGATGGATGCCCTTAAAGCCAACATAACCAATACCATCGCTCAAATTCAGCCGGATTTATGCAGCCGAGTCATTGGAGATTGGACCACTCGATCCATGCCACCGTGAGAAACCGTGGCGGACATTTGAACGATGTTATATTCCATAAATAGTGGCATATATGAGCCTTTCAAATAAGAAAAGAATTTCGTTAATACCCGCACACACAGCTTGTTTTATTCCATTTCAACATCGACCCATCCAAATTGAAAACCCTTTACTTCCTTCATTTTGCTCATGCTCTCAGTAAGCGTCGCATTGTTGCAGATATAATCTTTGTCCATCAATTGTTGTCGGGCAACATCAAGTCCCGAGCCATACTCGAAGGTGTACGTGCGTTAAGAAGGGTTCCGGCATTTAGAACTACACCTCGCACTCTTTTAACAATAAAATTTCGATTTTTGTACTTTTGCAATTTTCTATTTTGTTTTCATTTAAACAGGCCAACGGTCTTTGCTTCGATATTATTACATAATTACTCCACCAAAGGACACAATTATAAAGTGAGCAAGGAAAAATGAAAAAATCTTCTTTGCCAAAGAATTTTATAATGTTCATGTGTTCTACAAAACCTTGAATAAACCTAACTAATTCCAATGTGATTCTTGATTATTGGCAATTCTAGGGAATTTCTAGGTTTATCATTTTATAATTCAAGGTTACAATTAAACGCCAAACCTATTTGATAGTAATATGTTTGTTCAGTATATAGCAAAATATAAAAAGGGAACGCATTAGAAAATGGAAAAAGTTCTATTATACAAATAACTGTAATCTTCAGTAAATATCTGGGTTCTTATCGCATGTACCCTAAATTTCGATTTAACCGAAAAAATTATGATTAAAATTTTAATTAAAATTTTAGGTTTCCAAAGAAAACGAAAATGTAAATTTTCTTTAGAAAGATGGAGAGTACATTAACTTTTTTTGTTTTGTTTTTGGTGTATGGGTATCATTCGAAGCGAAAAGGGTTATTTTTGTATATGTCGGTGTAGTGTTATTAAAATTATTTTGCACAAGTTGTTCCACAACATAAATTTATTGCAGAGGCCAGAGAGATGGGTTTGTTTGTTGTTTTTGTTTTTAAATATTATAAACAGATGGGTAGATTTACTTAATGGATTGGATATTAAATTCTTAAGAGCTTTCGTATATTATGTATAATAATACTTTGAAATTTTAGTGGTACATAGGCTTTTTTGTGGCTTGCGTGTATTAGTGTTTTTCGCATGATATGCAATTGTATATACGTTTACAGAGCTAAGCGTCAGGTTTGAGACATTTTATGGAGAATCACACACGTAATTTACAACTAAATATTTTAATCTTGAAGCTATATAATTTGTATTTCATATGTAACAAAATATGCATTCATTCGAGTCGTACCTCTAAACTACGTAAATGTAAATATTGTGTCGTTTTTTTATAGTTAGGTTTTCATTTTCAGTCTGTAATACCTATTTGAAAATATTATGTGAGCAATGGGTAGGTATATTGAAATCCAGATATGCGGGAACAGAAATATCAGACCAAAAAAAAAATTAAAAAAATTTGTTGCACTTTTGTAAAAATGTGCATTAAAAAATATATCACGTTGAAACCAAAATTCATTCCTGGAACTGGAATATGGGGATGCAATTCTAAAATAATATTTATCCAACGTTGCACGCAATTAAATTTGTATATCTATTTTCAAAATGTAGCTGTTTTTATTTTAGATGAAAATCAAACATTTTTAATTGCAACCAGGAGGAAAAAACGTATATTGCATCTATAAAAAACGATAAAATGTGTTTGGACTTGTGGAGCAACATGTTCTAGAACGTATATGTATGTAAATTCATATATTATGTACAGTTATGTGTGTGCGTTTTTTTTTGTGCTATGAGATTCCTTTTATTTATGTTTCAGTGGAATATTCCTCTCTATTTTTTCAATTTCTACAGTGCAGACATTTATTTTTTTTGTTTATTGCAACTGGAAAAACTACACAAAAATATTTTTTTACATGAAAATTATTACATTGTATATATACGAGAACATATATAGAGATGTGTCTTTTTATATGGTTAAAACTGTATTTGTGCATTGAGTGCAACATGCAATTTTTTGAAAATTCAGGCTGATCCTGGTAGATCAAAATTCAATGGAAAAAAAATATATTTCCTGTATACATGTATCTCTTTTCGTGTGTGTGCGTGTCATCGTACATTTATACATAGTTTTGCGGATACCAATTTTCCTATATACTTGTTGTCTAATGGTTATGTACTAAATATACGTAAAACACTCACATCTGTACAAATCCGAATGCATTTTTGTATAGCTTTCAGTTTATGTGCATAACTGCTATATATTATGTGCTTATACATATTTTGTGTTGAGGATTGAAATATATCGATTGGAGAGCTTTTGAAAAATGCAAAACAAAAAGCCTGTGTGTATATACATACATATGTATAGATTTTCCAAATTTTGTGTATTTAAAAAAAAAATGAAAATATAATTATGATGTTGTTTTCAGTGCGGGCTGATGGTACGATTACGAGTACATAAATGAATGCTATTGAATTGATATAATATTATAAACAAAGACGAAAGTTCCTTTGAACTATTTTTTATTTGTTAATTGCAACGAGTCAGTTTTTATTAAATTAGTTATATTTTTAGAATTTAGTTATTATGCATTTTCGCAATTACGAATATTTACATTGCTTCCATTAAATTGAGGATATAATGACTTTTCGTGCTATTTTAATAAAAATGGTACATAACAAATTTGTTGTTGTTTTTTAAGGAACTTAAAATTCATTTCCGATATTAAAAGGAATTTGTATCATATAGAGTTGATGCTTTCAATGCATAATGGAAAACTGCCATGAAAGCACTTATAGATTTCTCGCAATAGTCACACACAATGTAAAACTACATTCAGGAAATACACTTAAACCTGGAAATGGCTTCCATCACAAAAGAGTTTTTACCAATTTGCACAAGAAATTACCGTCGACCATTATTTTTTGTACATACAAATTTAAAAAAATATTTAGTTCAAAATTAGTATCTGTTTTCCGGATGTGGATTCAAGCATCCTGGGCAATCATTTTAATGTTCCAAAATCCAAACGGGAGTCACCTTATTCATCTCATATAAATATACTGAACCCTTGCTTTTACTTGAACTCCGCGCCTTACAACATTATTTTTCTAGTATAAACCACCATTTAGTGAAATTCGTCACACCTCTCCTTTAATTCTGTGCATCCCGAACAGATTCGTCCACTTTCTTCAGATTGTATTAAGCAATCAATATGAACTTCTTCGATCTTAATTCTGAGGCTTAGTTGAATTCGACGTACAACCAATTTTTTTTCTTCTCTAGGGATTGTATAGCCAGACCAAATCTCCTTCTGCAAACCGTTTGTCAACCCTTAGGTCATATCGTTCTCTTTCTATAGATGGCCATTGCGATATTACTCCTGACTGCATTTTGAATGTTGCTCATCTTTCGCCCTAGAGTTGCAACGAATATATACTGTGTTTATTTAATGTTGCATGTTGGCCAGGATCTTTACCAATTGCATCGTGTAGTCGTTCCCATCAGCTATTTCCGAGTTTGCTATTAACAATCCGCCATATATATATATATCCAGCAAGTACTGTTGCATTCAATCAACTTTAACCGTGGCGTGCGAATGCAGTTTTCATTACTAGCTCAAATGTCTCAGGCCTTATAACTTTTTGTATCAGCCCTTATATCTTTTTTACACTATGATCTGCACACAGGGCACTGTTCAACCTTGACCTTGGAAGCATCTGCATTCAAAATTAACTTCCTCCATGTTTGCAGATATGCCAAAATTGGAGAAATACATAATTTCATTTTTAATGAACAGTCTAGCCTTTTGTTGCACTTTACTTTATTCGGCTGCTTTGTTGGGTTGTAGTACTTGCTTAAAATGTTGTGTGTTCAGCAAATGCGCAGCCTAGTATGATGTTCTCGTCCAATCATAGCAGATATGTTTCCGAATTGATGCATCTTTGAACTTGTTTCAATAATCTCTCAAATAAAGCAGACGCGTTGCACAATTCAAATGGCATTACTGAAAATTTTAGCTCTTGAAAGCGTAGCCAAATTATGATCAACGCGCGCCAACAAATAACAGAATCTAGGCATGCTAATCTTTTTCCTGGACAAGCCAGGACTTCTTGGACTGAAGTTGCGTTTTCTGTGTTGAGTCGATATTGCACTATACGTATAAGGTTTTTGTGCCTCTGCTTGGATGTGTAACTGTTTCACCTGGGTGATAGCTGTAGAGCGACCGAATCTTCTTCTGTTCATTGTTTGGTGATGGTATTTCTACTGCTTATTCACAATATAGTAATTCCCGTCACTTTTATTGCAATAAGCCTCACTTTCCTGGTTATATTTGCCAATGAACTCATGTTCAATAATCGTACTGGTACTTTCCGCTGGAATTTCACCAAAGTTCTTCTTCCAGTTGTAGGTTTAACAATTATAATTTTGTTACTCCTCGAAATATTTGAAGAGGTATTTTCTCATTGCGCCATCTCACAACATGCTTTTTCAGGTCGAACTTCGTTTGGAAAAACAACATCTAGTCCATTGATCCTTCCACCAGTTATACGAGAATCTGCTACATAAAATAAATTTTTGAGTTGCAGTTCTTCAAACGTTACTAGAAGCGTCCACTCTTGACTACAGCGGAATCTGTGGTGTTATAAAACTGTAACGAAAAATAACATCAATTGTTGCTATTTCTATTCATTAACCTGTTCTCCAACAAACAAGTTTTCAAGAATATAAGGAGATTCTGTTTTACTCAAGAGTATGTTTGGTAACGAACATTGAACCAAAAATTATCCGTCTATTAACAGGCGTCGGAATTTTAACGTTTTTACATCTGGTAGTATAAGGTGATAAAGTAGATTGTGGTCGTAATCGCATTCGGTTTTATTCATAATAAAAAATAATATTTTTGGATATTTTCGATTTTGTCGAAGTGTGATTGGTAGAGCCATATTTTAACTGCATATTGCAAATGGGAGCTAACAAAACAGAATTATAACAATAACAGCGGTTTTCGCCCCGTTGGTTCTTTGGTTTAAAGTCTCATATAGTAAAATATGGTGTTCGCTTTAACAATGATTAGGTTCATATATTTTTGAAATGACAAATTTTCCAGAAGTATGACACCTGATATTTTAACCTACGCCCTCTATTGTCTTGTTGCCATTGATAATATAGCCGACAATTCTAAGCAATTTGTTTCGATGGAATGACATAACTTTTCATTTATCTATATTAAATCAGTAGTTGGTTCACTTCCATTGCCGACCCCAGACATTTTGGCACTTGATGCAATTCATAATTGTAAATGGGAGACTTGTAATGAGGATTTTATTTTGTTTTACAAAGTAAACGACTTCGGCATTTTGACAGATTTTTCAAAACCAGGATGTGGGGTGTACACTTTTGTCTGTGGCCTTTGAACAGCTCAGAGGAGTTAACTGATCCATGTGGAACATTATATTTTTTAACATAAATTTAGAAGTCATAATAGTTTTTGGCAGAAATCGGATAATTGGCAGTATACATCTTCCATACAAAATTTTAGATTTTCGCAAATATTTTGAAAAAATGGCAATTATGAGAAACGTTTTTTCTAAAATTTAGCAGCAAAGACAAATTTTTGAAAAATTATTTTAATAAGAAATTTTTCTTTTTTCCTAGTTTTTTGTAGAGGACATCGCCACCAAAGAATGACTGTGATTTAAAAGACACAACAAATTCATTGGAAATCCGAAATTTAAATCGTTTTAAAAAGAAATTGAACATAAATTGCTGCAGAAGAGTTGATCTGGGGGAATAGTTTTGAAACAAAACATCAAACTACTCTTTGAGTTTTTTTTTTCCCAGAATCCACTTCCGTAAGTATTCCAACCGATAATTACAATTTTGTCTCCGTAAGCACCGATAAGGTTCGCACTTGATTATAATCCCCATACAAAGGCCCATACAAATAATTGGCCGGTTTCTTTATCGATTTATGAAAAGAAAAACCCATCACTATATTTTGACCGATTAAAATTAATGAACGGAATTCTTTGTTCTATTTGCTCTACAACTCTGCTTATAGAGCACGTTGCCGAATAATATATCAGTAGTTCAATTTTTAGACCCCGAAAACCAGTTTCCATAATGCTTGTGAAATACGATATCTAATAAAAAAACATACCACCAGTATGCAAAATTAACAATAGTTTTTATCAATTGCGTTTCAAGTTTTTATATTCGCTAAATGAATATTATACACACCCGAGGTTTGACTACAGTTTGGTATGAATGTGGCATGGTTGTAGCGTATTGAATAATTATTTACTTTATAGCATCAGAAGGTTACCATTGTAAAGTTTATCCCAAAGTCGCCAATAAATAAAACACAACTCAACTCGCCAATCACAACTCAATTTATTTCAGTAAACGACAAATTTAGATAAATCGTGGACGGTTATAAAGATATGAAGAAATCTAAAACCCAAAATCTGGATAGAGAAGCCAGAGGAGTGGAGGCACGCTTTACAGTTTATTTGATGGAATCATAAGCTTTACTGAAATCTGAATGCCACCGTAGTGCGATGGTTTTGACAATACTAATGGTAAATCCAACTAAACTTGTTACGGTTTATTTTCCTGGAGATGACGAGAGATTCTGCACACTAGGATATCGAATAACTTTGGTATCATTCATGTGGTTGTGATTCCTGGGTTCCATGAAACATTATTCGCCTGCCACAGAGACCTGTCTTCAAAGGTGTTATTTTGAAAAGTTTCCGTTAATTGGCGAAAATGCCTTTAGCATTATTTTAACACGCAAATTGTGGCTAACAAATTGTTCTGCAAGATTAGGAGCGGGATTCTATTAAAATTTTGTTTCGGAAATGTAGGAGTGAGCGATAAAAGTACTACAGGTAAGCCCAAAATTCAAACATTTTTGACAAGTGCGTTCATTGATTTTAGAAAAACGAATTCAATATCTTCATTTAAACTTACCGAAATTTAAACCAAAATGAAACTTCAATAAATTGACCAAATATTTCAAATACATGAAACAAATCGCAGCAAAACAAAACCACAATTTATTATTTTTACCAACTACGTTTGATGAATATGCACGATGACCGGCACAAGTGATAAATTAGAAGAAACTTAGTGATGTTTATCACACTTAACGAACATACTGGGAGTTATACATAATCATCGGATTAATTAACTCTAACATATATAAATATACTCGTATATTATTTGTAATGATGTCCACGAGGTCCCTAAAAGACGTAAGGACCTATAAAGCATTATTAATTTATCATTAATTACAAAAAGGCACTTTCAAAGGAATTTACTTCGGATTTAATCACTTTTTAATCATTAGAATTTTTGGCCGTTCTTATCTAAATTAAAAAATTCGCAACTTAATTTTTATTGTTGGATGTCTTTAATCGTATCCGTTAAATAAACGATGTAACGTGAAAAACAAAAAATTACGATAATGACGTAATGTTGAGGACTACAAAAAAAAATTTTCTGAAAATCAAAAGCAAGAAGTGGTAGCATGCCCTTTCTCATGTAAATGCATGCATGGAGAATTTATATCGAGCAACCAACAAGATTTCACTCTACGCAGATTAACTAAAATTTTAACAGTTGGAAAAGTATTATTTCTGATAATCTCTTCAATAATTACACAATAACATGTGAGATACACTTTTTTTTTAACACACATGCAGTCAGGGGGCCTAGTATGAAATTTATCCGATATCGTAAAATACGAAGTCGTAAAATCTGATCCACTGAAACACGTATTTAAACTGTCAAAAGTGGACCAATGAAATTAGTTCTAATAACCAAAAATGGGGGAGTGAAGTCATTTTTTTTGTTTTCTGAAATTTTGTTGTTGCTGTCAAACTAAATACTCGGGTTTTATATCTAATTTCGTGTGATTTGTTTATTGTAAAAACAAAAATAAATTAAAATTAATACTTTGCTATTGGGAGGTTAATATGGATACGATCGCGTATTTTGTTAACACAAGTGACGATGACTCGGATGAAGATGAAATAATGCCCGCTTACATCGAGAGGAAAATAATACGTACGACTACGTCCAACCCACTTAATATGACTAATAAAAGGTAACCCTAATAAATTTAAATCTTTTTGTAACTTTATTGACATATTACTATTTCAGATTTATCAAATTATTTCGAGTGTCGAAAGAACTCTAATATTATTTTGAACCAAATCGAACCACAAGGCTACCAAAAATAAGGATGCGATTACACCAAAACTGAAATTGTTAACTACTCTTCGATTCTTAGCAGAAGGGTCATATCAGTAATCAGTGGGACAACACTTCTTGATCGATATGGCTCAACCCACAGTATCGACTGTTTTGAGCGATTCATCATTGGATGTATCGACGGAACTCATATAAATATTATAAAGCCCAATGAAAATGAACATCACTATTTCAATAGAAAGAGCACTCAAATTATAAACGTTATGATGGTAATATGTATCATTTAGAAATCTAAAAGAATACTTAATATGTGTTTTATTTGCAGACATGTGATTATAGAATGCATATAAACTCCGTTGATGCTCGTTTCGGAGGCTGTTCTTACGATTCCGTGATTTGGAACGGCAGCAGGAATCGAATTGTAATGGAGCGGACTTAGAGAACAGGAAATAAATCCTCTTGGCTACAGGTAGTACATTATTAAATTATTTACCTATATTACATGTTCATATAACAATAATATCTTTAGGAGACGCCGGTTACACATTGGAGCCTTGGATGATTACTCCATATAGGCTTACCACTGAGGGCTCGTGTGAATCATGCTACAATACTCTTCATTCAAATTTCTCGCTCAATTATCGAACGGGTATTTGGTATTTTAAAAGGGCGAAGGAGATGTATCCTTCACACCCGTGAATTACATTATACTCCTGATAAGGCTGGGCGAATAGTTAATGTGTGCTGTATGCTTCATAATTTATGTATGAAATATAATGTACCAATAGATGAAAACCAAATCGACACTGAGGTAAACACTAATCCAAGTACAAATGAGGAAATAACCATTACAAATCTTGCAGAAGAAGCTAAAAGAAATCGAGATACAATTTGTAAACTTCAAATTAAAAATATTTGTTTTTTGTTCAGTTCATAAATTTAATTCATCACAGTTCATTTCAATTTAATTAATTCATGCTTCTTAATTTTAATATAAAAATAAATAAAGCATATACATAGTAATTCTTAACTACATAATTTTATTTAACTCTTGTTCTCTAATTTCTAGCTCAAGTCTTTTAATTTCGAGCTCTTCGACTTTTAATTTATTTTGTTCTATTAACATTTTTTGTTTAGCTGTCCAATATTCCTTTTTTATTTTTTTAATGTCTAAATATTCTTAACTTTTCTTTTTGAGATTTATCGGTGTTTTCCGCAAATTTTTTTAAAACGTCTGTGATCTGGATCTTGGAGCTCTACACTTATTTTTTCAGGATCAATTTCGATGTTTCTCGAACTTCCTTTTGCGCAAGTGGTTGCAAATTATTGCGACTGGCAGCGGAGGTACTGGTTGAAGGTATTGGAGGTAATGCTGTGATGCTTGTTAACTGATTCTAACTCTCTATTTGCTTCTTCTACTACGATTTCCAAATTGCTCTCGGATGTTAACGTATCATTAAATTCGTAAGATGGAATTTTGTTCCCTTCAATTTCCTGGGACAATTGTAAAATTTATTACACAAAATAAATTAAAACAAACTTTTCTTCTTTCGTAATTTACGATATCCGCCACCTAAATACCAATCGGATATGACATTTGTATTTTCGCAAAATCCGCTAACGTTCGGATTGTTTATTTTCATAATAGCAATATTCTCGTCGGATCGGATTTTACGATACCGGATAAATTTCATAACAGGGCCCCAGGTAGATACACGAATATGAGTGGGTGTTTTAAAAAAAATTGAGTAGATAGTGTCATCTAGCACAATGTCGAGGAAATACTTTAGTAAACCCTTGTTTTCAGAATTGTTTGTCATTTTAAACTCCTTCTAAATTCATTTGATTTGAATTATTCTGATCAGGAAAACGCAATATTCGAGATACCGAAAAATAACTGTTCTTTAAGACGTTTGTTTAATCTTTCGGTAGCGATTGTTTTGCTTGTTGATGATGGGCAATAGTTCGTAATAAATGTGAGTCTAAAAGACGCATAAGCTTAGTGAATAGCTGCGAATTGGTGCCTAAACGATTGTTAAGTTGACCAATACTCCGAATCTAAAAATGTTGTTTTCGGAGTGTAACAGTCGATCGTGAGTGATTGTTTCCCAGTTTACTTGTTACAGTGTCGATCGTAGCTATAGTTGTTGAGATAACGAAGGATATCTGTCGCTTGCGATATCTAATCTTTCGTTATTGATTAAATGATTGTTTAGCCAGTCGATCGATATTAACCTCAATATTGTGCGAGTCAAGAAAGTAATGTTTTCCCCCACATCACCGTCTTGACTAGTTTGGTTAAAAAGGAATTCTGAAGTCACGAGTGCAGCATTTGAAATAGTTTTGTAGATCACTGTTGAGGTGGGTGGGTTTTTGTAACTAAAAGATTATGACAGTAGATTAAAACGCAAGAGGAAAGAAACAGTTGACATGGTTGTGTCAATCACTGCACCATGTGCGTTGCTGATTCAAGGATCATGGGAGTTACATGATCCACGGAAGAAGATGAAAGTGGATTTGGTGGTGATGTTCACTGAATCATGTGCGTCACTGGATCATAGAGTTGCATGATCTAGGCCGACGCAAGAACACGAATGTGAACAAGATGGTGTTGTTCTTTGTACCATGCGTGGGGCGCTATCGCCACAGCGAGGGGGAGGAACAAATGTTTGCCCATAAATTTTGGGTTTAATGCCACGTGGGTCCGCGGATTATATTCGGCGCACGCACTTAAATTTGTTTTGCCACATGGGTGTGGCAGTTTAAATAGCGCTCGCACAAAATAAAATCATTTTTTCACTACCCATTTTCACACACCTGTAATTTTTAATTATTTGTTTAATATTTTTAATAATTTTTAATTTATAAAATTTCTAATTTATTATTTATCGTCCCGTAAAAACGAACGTAGGGGCCATCAGATATAAGGTGTATAACTGTATAATACGTTTATCATTATAATTATTATTATTTATTTAAATTTATTTTTTATTTGTTATCTGCCATGTTTTATGGGTGATGTGCGGCGGCATTTTGGTGTGCAGAGGTGGTGGTATATTGACTTATCCGGCTGGCTGTATGATACGAACTGCGGAACTGATAAAAAAACATATTTATTTTTATTAATTAAATTTGTTCGTTTGTTCTTCTTTGTTTTGTATTCGTCGTGTCGCTTTTTATTTTCATTTTGATTTCGAATACGTTCGGCACAAATTTTTGTAAATATGGACCCACCTTTACATGGACCCACCATTCCATAATCCTTTATCGAATTTATCCAAACAATGACCTTGAAAAAGGTATACCGACAACGCTATATAAATGGGAACGTGCAAAACCTGGAAATTTCCAGAACATATTAGACGAACTTACACTATAAGGGCTGGGATGGATGAGGGTCTGGGATGGATGTATAACCTAGCCGTATCAAGTATGTCCTTTCAACATAAAAAAATAACAAGATCACGTGAGGATCGAATGATGGAAGAACCTCTACTCATATCGGTGCTATATAAGACCAGGAAGAGCTTTCTGAGGAACAGACGACAGCACTCATAGATCTGCTGCAACAAAGTTACAGTGGTCCAGTCCAACACCGCCTACAAAGTGCTTGCTAATGCTGTATTTGCCCAAATCATACCCCTTGCCGAAAATATCAGCCCCGACTAGCAATTTTTTTCGCCCCTACCGATCAACCACTGAGCAATATTTCACTTTGAGGATGATCCTGGAAAAATTTTGATAGTATAACACAATCATTAACCAGCTCTAAAGACTTTTAACAAGCATATGATTGCATTATATGTCTCTGTAAGCTGTGAAAAGGAAAGGTCTGTGTTTGATCCCTTCAAGACAACATCAAGTGTACGACAGGGTGATGCACTCAAGCCTGTTCGTTTATTCTGGATCGTTTATTCATAGAGTAGGAAACATAGTACCACATAGTAAGAAAAGGCTGTATTGAACCATCGCGCTGCGTATTCAATAAGGCAGGCCAAATTCCTTGATATGCATATGATATCGTGCTTTTTGGTCGGAGACCTAATGATATCAAGGAGATTTTAATTCCGCTTATCTTCCCGGTAAATCTCCGAACAGACGACCATAATTTTGACAACGTGGAAGACTTTAGATATCTCTGGTCAGTTATAACATCAGAAAATGATGTTCAAGCAGATATTAAATCACGCACAGCAGCCGGACGTGCAGTCAAGGTTGTTGCGATCAAAATATCTCTCGCATCGTGTAAGGTCGCACTTTACAAAACACTTATAAGATCTGCGCTAACTTTTGGAGGCGAAAGTTGGATCTTGACATTAACGATTGTAAGACTTACTTTTGAAATCAGCTACTACATTTGAAAGAATGGTAAATTTGCTTACAACGAATATAATATTCGAATGGATCACGAAATCAAACATTTTCTTGGAGATTGGGATATTATCGGATTCATTAAACCCGATCGATTTAGATGATTGAGCTACGATAAACGATCTTATCACAACGGAAGCTAAGAAAAGTGTTTCATCAACAAGCAGTCGGCGTGTATTGTAGGGGAACCTAGACTACGCTGGCCCGATCACACCGAACAAAACTTGCGTGAAAAGTAGGATATCGAAATTGGAAGAAGCGTGCGATAAATCAAGATAGTAGGAGGACCAACGTATAGGCGGGAAAATTCCTTCAAGGGATGTGAAAGCTAGAGAGAGAGAGAGAGAGAGAGGGAAAGAGAGAGAGGGAGAGAGAAAAAGTTAAAAGTATTTTTCAATATCACCGTGACTGATTAACCAGGAACAGCATTTCTTTTCGAATAATTATTTGCAATCAGTTGTAAAGTGCTGTATGTATCCGCGTAACTTGTGAAACCAATACGCCATATAAAACGCACAGCAACTTTTAGTTCATTTTAAAAATGTCGATTGTATCGTTGGCCGTGTGGGTAGTTGCGCTGCCCTAATAATATTCACCAAATTTTTCTCTTTAATCGTAGGGAACAAAAAGTCAGTTAACATGGCACAATAATTGTCGCCATTGACTGTTAGTGCGGCTCCTTGCTCATTTTCGAAGAAAAATAGCTCTATGACGCCTTTGGGCCATATTCTATAGCAAACAGCCACTCGTTTATGGTGTATTGCCTTCTAAATTGTCACGTGTGAATTTTCTATGCCCTACGGTAATTTTGCTTGTTCACATAACCGCCGAGGTGAAAATGAGCTTCTTTGGAAAAGATAATTTTTTAGTAAAAATGCTCATGTTCGTCCAACCGAGAATTGGTCCATTCGATCGATGTGAAAACGTAATCGATGATCAACCACCTTGAACCAATTGAACCGTCTTTGTATAAAATTATTCGCAAGGCCCTATCGCTGATGTTCTATTCTTGTAAGCGGTGGCGGATTGTGACGCTCGGATGTTGACAAACACTTTCAGTTACAGCAACAATATTTTTCATCGAACGAGCAACAATATTTTTCATCGAATTACCATTCCAGTCGAACGAACTTTATTCTCAAATTTCGTCACACTGTTCTCAATTGATGCTTCATTTCTTCCGAATTTTGTACGTAATTTTCGGCAAGTTTCGGCAACTGAGTCACTACTCTGGAAATTGGCTTGCAATATTTTTCCAACATTGATTAAGTGTATATCGGGAATATAATACTGACTTTAGAAATCGGGAATATATTACCAACATTAGAGCGGCGAAATAACCGCTAGTTCAAAAACGAACCAATAGGTTCTGCACCCTTTACGGATAAAAGCATCCTCGATATAAAAGCATCTATATTTTAAATATGTTGATACAGTAATATAGCGAAGTGATTCGAACAAGCTTCAACGAAATCTAATAGTACTTATCTACCCAGCATGAGAGCTTTATTCTTTTATAAGTCAACACTTGCTACAAGAAACGCTCCAACCAATGATTGTATTCGACTTCATTTTGGTGCAAAAATTCTAGAAAAAATACTGCCATCGACAAGATTACGAGATTTGCCGATAAAATTTCAAATAGTAAATTTAGTAGTCGAAATTGGCGAATACTCGTATTTACCCGTTATTAAAATATTTTCAATTGCGAAACTAAAAATAGTCCAAATTCGGTGTCGAAAGCATGTTGTAAAATGTCAGAAACAGTTATAGAATAGGTCACTCGCAATGGCTTCAGGTATTATAACGGCTGGTGAATAAAGCACAAATTAATAAATTCAATCCCGGGAAACTCATAAAAAATAAAATGAAGCTTTTCAGTGTTACTCCGCAACTTAAGTTAATCTCCTTAAAACCTCGAAATTAAGAATAATTAAAATTAAATACCCATACCAGATGAATTATAACATTTGTTCACCGTTCTTTTCTAAAAAATAAAACAATAAATTACATGTCTCTTATTATTTTCGGGAAACTGAATTTATTTTTTGTATTTAGAATTACAAAACAAAAACGGAAAACAAACCAAAATTATAAAAAAGTAGAAGTAGCTGTAGAAAAGGAATGAATTAAAAAAAAAATATTTGAGCTCATGATAAATTTTTTGTTTGACCTTTTAATCCTAAGCAAATATAAATTAAAGTTAAAAAAAGGGAACAACCGACTTACAAAAATTGTATTCCCAAAAAAATTCAAATACACTAATAATAATAATAATTATTATAATAATAATAAACGAATATTAATTTTTTATTCACAACACAAAAATTTTGGTATTTAAAATAGATGTCCTCTGGAATTGTTATATATTATACCCCCAAAAAATTACGTACTCGTACACATACGAGTACATATACGCGAGTAAACTGAGTATGTACCAACAGTACAAGTGCGAGCAAAAATAAATTATTCAAAATTACTTCTCGATGGGTTTTTTCGTTTCGTTTCCTAAAGAAAATATGTAAAATAGAAGAAATACCACATATAGAAATTTAGCCAGGCACCAAAAAAAAATTTTTTACACGGAAGAAAAATGATTAAAATATCATCGTATAAAAATTAATCCTAATTTACGGTAAAGGTACATGGGAACAAAAAAATCTGGTGGAGGAGTACTATTTTTGTGTGAATAAGTTTGAGACACAAAAAACGGTAATAATAAAAATGGGTTTTCTCACGTAACACAAAACAGGAAAAAAAAACGCAGAGAAGAAATTGAAAGGACACATTTTTTGTAAGCTTTGATACAGTTTGGTATGTGTGCATTCGTTTTAAAAGATTGTTAATCAGGATATAACACTAATTTGAAATTTTAATTCTACATACAAGCAGGATAAAAACTTTTAAATAAATATTAATTATAATTGGTTAAAATAGAAATTTATAATTGAGTTTATGGAAATATAATATTTTTTATATTTAAATTAATTTCATTTGAATATTTTCGAAGTTGTATTCTACGTAAGTATGTAGAGAACCTTCACTAATTAGTCCGAATTTAATTTACATTTTTTTATAACATTTTGTGCAATTGACAATACAGAAACAACCACCATTAAATTGCTCAGACTTTATTTAAGGAAGATATAATGTAAATACCTTTTTCTTCTTTAGTGTTGAAATCCAAGCTATGCTTGATCAATTTACAGTTTAGATAGTTATAGTTACAATTTTGACATTCGTGTTTCAATCATCCGCTTTCTCCACTTGCTGTACATTACAATATTTTATTTACTAAATTCTCACAATCAATTCGTCAAAATTGCTAATCAAATTGGTCCGTATTATACTGCGTACGGCTTTAAGATTTACAAAATTTCATTAAAAAACTATTTTTAAAAATGAATACGGCATTCGCTAGCTAACAATCGCTACTAAATTTCAGGGTGCTAGACATTTTACATATCACTCATCATCATAAGCTTTGAGGGTTGGTATCGAAAGACCGCCAAACAAAAGCCCGTTTTCAAAATCTGGTTTTTGTGTCTCTCTCTCTGTGTGTGTGAGAGTGTGTGTGTGTATTTCTGTGGCCGCGGGTGTACAATATGAAACGAATTACACACTTCGTGTGAACTACATACATCGCATGCACTTGCATTTGCACAACTTTAATTCAATATTCCAAAGGAATTTAGCCACTTCACGCTAAAAACTAAATTTGACCACCACGTTCTTAAAACTTTATGGAAAAATAATGTTATCATGTAATTTAGATAGCTAGGTGATTTTGTGCTCATGGCATTATTTTTACTTCAAGAATTCATTTATCCATTGGATATATTTTTAAAAACGTAACTATAAATTTTTATCGAATATACCTTGTGATTTTTTTAAGGTGAAAAATTCGAATATCTCGGAAAATAAGGACTCTATGAAAAAATGTCCATTATCAAAATTTAATCATGTCGAGGGAGGGGAGGGGGGCATACGTTAGTGCTAAAATTAGTATCCCTCCTCATCTTCTATAAAGGTAGGGCGGTGGGTTACTTTGAAATTAAAATAGGAACCCCTATTTTTTATTACAGATTCGGATTCTACGGCCTAAAATACGTAGGATTTCAATGAAACATTTTTATTGATTCACGGTAGATGCCGCTGTAATAATGATATTAATTTTTTTCGATTTCTCCTACTGAGAGCCTATGCATACGATTCTGCAATACGTTTGAATTAAAATTAACTATAATCGTAACCCAGGAACATGCGATTGAATCTGCTTTCAAATAAATGATTTTGTTTGTATTTTGTTTTAAAAATATCGGCTCAGTTCAAAGATTATTTAGGCTATTAATACAATACAAAATAGAGTATTTAATTGTACAAGAAAAAATTGAAATGGTCCTGGTTTATGGAGAAGCTAGCCGTAGTCTTGATAATGACTGACTCTTGACTCTACGCTTCGCGTTTTCCGGATAGGATTGCTTCATTTTACCGGACTGTTCAACAATTTACTACTGATCTAAGTGTTCAAACCTTACTGAGGAAGGATAGTGACTCTTTTGTATATCACATTAACTCGATGAACGATATCATGTTTATTGACAAAACATTTCTTGGCCGACTTACTGCTACGGTCGATCATGGTGCTGATGGTATTTGATGTGTTATCGGTAACTCCGTATTGTTGTCATGTAAATATAATAATATTTTTAGTTTTTCACTATTTTAATTTTTCATTTTATTATAGTCTATATTTACTTACATTTGATTTTTATAGTACATTGTACACTTTAAAAGTTGTTAATTTTATCAATACAATATTTGTATATTGTTTACATATGAAATGCCATTCACAAATGTTTCAGATCATTTTGTTGTAATTTTTGGTGTTGTTCGCGTCGATCTTAATTGGTCTGATATTTTCATATATTGGAGGTTGTTATATCATAGGGTAATTATTATACGAATTTTAATTCTGTTCCCAATTTCTTTGGTTTATTCAATGTTGCCATTAAATTGGTATTAGTTAACTTTTACGGTTTGTGATATTTTATGTTTTTAACTAATGTTATTAATGACTGGATTTTACTGTTTATTTCATTTTATTGGCTATGAGTAAATTTAGTAGTATTCTAAAACAATATTGTCACAATGAGTATATTGATAATGTTGATGATTTTAAAATGAATTCAAATGGTGATTTTTTAAGTAACACTGAACGATTGAAAACTCTCCAAATTAATACTCGTGGGATGCATGACGTTAATAAATTTGACAACCTATTAGAGTTCATTGATAATTTAAAATCTGATGTTCATATTTTAGTTATATCTGAAACTTTTATTCAGGGTCACAATATGATGTCGTATACTATCAACAATTATAGTAGTATATTTTCATGTAGAGGCGATAGATCAGGGGAGATCTTGCGTTATATATCAGAAACGACATTGAATATTGTTCAATGAAAAATGATAATCAGTATACCCATTTCTCTTCATACTAATGTTTGTGCCATTTATCGCCCACCTGGCTCTGATGTTAATTGTTTTTTAACACTTTAGAGAGTTTTCTCTCCGGTAGCTGCAGATCTGATAATATTATACTTGGAGATTTAAATATTCTGCTACTGGCAATATATTAGATCATGCCGTATCTAGTTTTCTAAATATCAAAAAGGTTTACAATTCTACGATCTATTCAAACATTAGTACATTGAGTAAAAAAATTGTTAACTTTGATAAACTAAATGATGAGTTTAATAACTTTCTGCTTTCAATGCCATTGAATGTTCACGATCGAAACAGCACTTTACAATTAATTGTAAAGATATAACAACTAATACAATACGTGTCAAAGCTTAATTAAAAAATACTGTATGCCCTTGGATTACATATGATATTTGGCAAATAGTTCGTAAGAAAAACCAAGTGTTAAAAAGATGTGAACTAATCACATGAATCACAATGAGATCAGAGAATAACTCTGATCTTAAAGCTGAATTACAATGCCTAAGTAAATTACTCAAATCAAAAAAATATTTCGCAAAGAATCTATGGAAAAATATTAATTTGTTTCTTAATAAAAATCTTACAAAGAAGGAAAAGGGGTTCCAAAGCAGGTCGTTATGGAGCAACAGGTGGATCTTAAAATAATTGAGATTCCAGTAAATGAAAATTCCTTGTTAACGGCAATTGCAAATCAGCTTTATGGAGTACTTCTTTTCTCAAAAGATTGCGCTCATATGTCAAAAATATTGCGGAAGGAAGTAATCGATTATCTACGAGTCTATGATGCACCGTGGTGCGCTAAGGTATAATTTAAGCTTACTTTCGTCGGCTCAAGAAGTGCTACGTATTAAGGCAACGGAGGACGAAATGGTTTTGGCTTACATAGCGCACATTGCAGAAGATAGAATTTGGTTAGGAGAGGAAACTTTATTGTTGCATCGGAAAAGTAGCAGGTAAGAATTTAAATATTTCAGGATTGTAACACGCCGATCATATTTGGGGTCAACTTTAATTAGATATTGATATTATATTATAGTAGTAATCACTATAATACAGTAATAAAATCATCAAAATGTATTGGAGAAATTCCTTTACAAACTTTGCCAATCATTGACAAATACAGGAACGTGTACACAGATTCTGATAATTTTAGACTTACGGACGAGTTATATTCCCTTCACTAAACGAAAGTGCCACATTAAATAATATCCACAAGAAGATTAGATTAGGCACAATGAATGTTAGAGGCTATACAAACCTTAAAAAAAGAGAAGATTTAGACAAATTTTGAATTGAGAATGAATTAAATATTGCGGCTATACAAATATAGAACAAATATAGTAGCTTCTGAATTTTTAAGCACCAATTATAGATGGTTTTTGAGTGCAAATAGGAAAGAAATAACCACTACGAGTAGAAAAATTTCAAATAGAAACGGGGTTGCTCTATTAGTTAGACGGAACAGCAACATACGAATTATTGGGTTTGTGGAATATCGGAGCGTATGTGTTATGGAACGATATGCCTAAACGACAGTAAACAATTCAGTGTAATATGCGTTCATGTTCCACCAGGACTAAATGCAAAAAGAGCTCATTCATATTACACAAAGCTTTCAATTTTATTTAATAAAATTTCAAGAAACAAGGAGTTGTTGATTGTGGGGGACTTCAATGCATACATTGGGAAGGATCAATTAGGCTTAGATGATCACAAATTACTCGGGCCAAATGTGTATCATGCAGAGTCTAACCAAATTGGATAATTAATGTTTGATTTTATAAATCAGCATTTTTTGATGGTTTGCACTTCTTGGGGCAGAAGATCTTGTCTTGTCACATGGTATACCAAGCACACCACATCACAATTAGACCACATCCTAATGAAAACTAGATCTTCTTTAAAAATGGAAAATTACGAGGGAAATGGTCGTCACTATCAGACCATAAACTAATCTTATGCTCAGCTTGGAAAGATGTGAGGAAAGGGAAGACTTTAAGGCAAGAGGAGATACGTCGCCAAAACAATGGACCTTAGAACAACTTAAAGACAAAGTAAACTTAGACAAGTGGTGAAATTTGAGATATCTCAAGTCGATACAAGAGGGTTACCATCTGATGCACTTTGGCGATTATTAGATAACACTATGCGCACTGCTGCAAATTGTCACTTAAAAAAACCACTTACACTTACTCCGAGAAGAAGAAAATGTTTGGCAATCCTTCGACAGTTCACTTATCTGATAAGAAGAAATAAAATAGACAGAAGTTTGGTGGTTCAAAAAAGACAAATTCTTAACCAGCAATATAATAGCGCAAGATTGGAACAATGCCTACAATTCTTTTCAGAAATCGGTCAATATAAACCCCAGGAAAGAGTGAAAAGAACATTTCTTTTTCTGAAACAATTCAAACGAGACAACAGCCAGAACTTGTCCGGTTTTATCTCTATAGCGCAGTGGGAACGAGACCTACAAAACTTTCAAGCTATCAAAGTACCACTAATAACAGGAAATGATTACTGGCCGATTGAGGAACCGCCAAGCGCAAAGGAAATTTTTGGTATTGTAAAGGGAATGAAGGCAGGAACGGCAGCTGGTTTAGACCAGATACCTTTACAATTAATAATCTCTTTGGGTTGGGTGGAATCGGTTAGTAAGGTCTTTAAAGTAAATCTGGCTGATTAACTCTAATCCAGAAGGGTGGATGGAATCAGTTGAAATACCACTCAAGAAAATTCCTAAACCAAAACCATTATCTGATTTCAGAAGAATTACAATTACCGATGTATAGGATACAAAATTTATGCCAAGATTTTGCTTCATAGATTATTAAAATATTCGGAAACTTTGGGTTCGTATCAAGCAGCTTTCCTGAAAAACAGGTCAACAGACGATCACATGTTTGTGGTAAGAAGAGGAATGGCGACATGGAAGAACGATTTTCGTATTGTCTTTGGACATAAGTCGGGCTTTTGATAACGTTGATTTGGCATCTGTCACCAGCATGCTTAAATTTGGAAACATACCGCACCACTTAATCAAGAGGATTGTAAAAACATGTCTTTCGGAGAAAACATCTGTAATGTGGTACAAGCAAAAAACGCAAATGATAGAAAAAAATATTGGAATGAATCAAGTTCTGGATAATGTGTTACAAAAGTTATCAGAACTACTACCATATGTTAAATTTAACCAGCATGAGGAATGAACATTGTGTTGCCGCTATTACTGGCCTATGCTGCCTATTGCACACAAATTTGTCACAACTGTCAAATATTGTAGAGGAGGTCGTGTCGTCATTTGAAACAGTAGGTCTTCCAATAAACGACAGTAAATCGGAGATTCTTATTAGATCTCTTTTAGAAGGTTGCCAGGAAGTAAGAGAATTGAGTATAGGAGGAAAGCTGATAAAAGTAAAAAAAACATAAAATATTTGGGTACGCAAATTTCGAGTGATCTTAGCAGAAAAGAGACGGTGAAAGTAAGATGTGGAAAGGCATTAGGAGTGAGCAAAAGTTTATCTTTATTTATTAGGAGAAATAAAATATCTTCGGAGACTGCCATAAAAATGTATAAGGCCATCATAGCTACACTCTTAACGTACGGTTTAAAAGCACCAACATTAACAAAAGCGAATAGCTTAAAGCTTAAACGCTGTGAAAGAAAAATTCTTTCAGAAATGTTAAAATTTTCATCTGTCAGGCCGGCCAGAAGAAGTGTAAGAGAGGCATTATCAGGAAGAATAATTACAAAGAGGATAACCGTTTATCGCATTTGCTATTGGAGTCATGTTCTAAGAAGAAACAGAAGCCATATGTTAAATTCCGTGATAAGGTCTACGCATGCTCAAAAGAAAATTGGACGACCATACTTCACATGGAATACATCGTTACGAAGAGACTTTAGCAAATTCAACGTATCTGATCAAGAATGGCTATTGCTCGCAAAAGACAAAAAGAAACTTAAAGAAAAATCGGAAACGATTTACGATTTGATAGATGCATCTTCACGGGATTCATCGAGCCAATTGGTTAAGCGAGAATGAAGGGATGTGATAGAGTATAAAGAGTTGTTAAAATCGGGATGTTGATTACCTTTTGTCCTATGTAAGGAATTTAGATGTTAACCGAGATGATCGGAGCAGCCAAATTGAAGTGCTATTTTATATTATTATTTTTATTTTGTTTAATATACATTATTAATTTATTTAGTAATTTATTTATGAGAGAATTAATGAAAATTTAAATTTTTGTAGATTTTATTTAGTAGGATTATGGAGCGGAAGATCTGAGAAGATGTTTTTGTCATTGTTGAAATAATATGCAGTAGTAATAGTTGTAGTGTACGGGTTGAAACAATAAAACTGAAGATATCCGAACCAAAGAATACGTCAATATCGGATTAAAGCTATAGAGCCTAGCAAAAATATGTTCAAAAATGTATTATAAATAAAAAATATAAAAAAAACCGTAATTGTAGAATTAATTATTGTTACTTATTTTTAATCTAAATTAGTTTATAATCCTTAATTCTGTAGTACTTAATATTGCAATACTTACTTGATCAAGGTTTTCTGTAGTTTTCCTTGCTCCTAATCCACGGATAGGTCTTGATTACGTAAATATCTCGCGATTTGATTTTGTTAGCCAATTTTATAACAAACTAAAAATCAATGGATTAGAGAAATCTTAAAAAGTAAAACGAAGCCGGCTACAGACGCAAATGAAATAAGTAATATGTTTACTTGCAATCTTTATGTTTAACTAATAAAATTTAAAATAAATAGTAGAATGCATTATTATTTTTTCAAATTTAAAAACAAAAGGTGACATGTAAGTAAAACATTGTTTGAGGAAGATGATCATGAGGTAATTGTTCGAGGTCTTAAAATGTTGTTCGTGAAATTCTTTAATTCCAAAAGCGAAAACCAGAAGAAGGATGCAACAAATCATAAACATATATTTGGGCGTAGCACCCTCCCCATCTTTATCGTGAGTAGAAGAAGTTAGTCAATTGAACTGCCCCAACTAACCGATTAACCTTAATAATATAATTCTTGTGAGAACAAAACACCGAACTGTAATGTGGAAAAACCGACAGTTTACTCAAGTAGGTTCTTTTATAAGTTAGTACGTTTAACAAATCCTTATCCAGTGGTCAGTTCGAACACCGAATCGTGTCTTATGTAACAGATTTCGTCGAATAATTGGGTGATAATCGAATGAAGCAGCAGTAGTGCATGTGCTCAAGTAATTCAGTTGCTGTGTTGCTCGAATAAATCTGTGATCATCTTGACATGGGCATACTTAGCCTGTTGTATGTTATAGGTAACCAGCCTAACAGATGCCCTGCGTTGTATACATCTTATCTTATCTTATCTTCTTCTTACTAACAATGCGAGTAGTGTGAGCTACGAGTATTATAAAATAATAAATGCATTGGTGTACGTCTCATTTAGTTGGCAGGAGTAGAAAAGCATTGTGTCTGACGAATAATTATATCCTTAAGGTCGCACACTTTATCCCTTGTAAGTAATAATTTGCTCGCCTCGTTGTTTAATAAACACTATTTCTAAAAATCTTTAGTTATTGAATAATCACACTTCTTTGTGTTTATTTGCAATTTCCTTCGCAAAACGATCTTCAAAATTGCTGCGACAATGCAGTTTTATTGGTGTCAATTTCATATTTCTGGAGCTATTTCCACTTGCCCCATAGTTTCGATTCGATTACATTTTTAAAGGTACTTCACTAGAATGAGCTATGGGTATATGAAGAAGATGTGTGGCCAAACCCCTAACATCAGGAAAAAAGTGTATACACTTTTGAAATAATCCAATAAGGATGTGTCATTAAAATGTGGTATGTTTTAACAAATACAAACACAAATAACACTAATAATAATGTAATCTCGCATTTGAAAGTTGTTTTTAATAATTTACAAGAGTAACAAAATTCACAATATTACTAACAAAATACTCATATGAACGAGTTGACAAATATCACACTTGAAATGGAAAATATTGAACGGTCAATGGACAGTGGACATTCAACGGTCAATGACAGACTATTGTACATTTGTATAATATGAGTATGTCACCTTTTCAGCAGTTATTAGATTATTGGATATGGCCAGAAAAATAACGCAACGATCACTAACCCGAACGTCGAATTTACAACAGAAAGCCATTAAAACGTTTCAGTACTTTAAAATTTTAGATTTTGCATTCGTTCTGTGTACCGTGTCGTTCTGAACTTTTGGTTTTTATTAGTGTGTGGGTCTAATGATAACTTTAATATTTTCACTATTTATGAAAACCCGTTATCTAAAGAAGAAACTAAATAAGTTCAAATAATAATAACTTCCGAAACTGTTTTGAGGCCCCTAACAAAATATGTTTAGAAAAACTACTAACTATTTTTTTTAAATAAAAAAATACTTGTTTAACGTATTTTGTAGTTAAATCCAAAACGATGTGAATTGCAAAAAACATTACAAGCAATAAACTTGTTTCATCTTAGCACCTGAGATTTATTTCAATTTCCCTCCTAAAATAATTTTATTAAACTATTATACAATTAAATCAAACAAGTTGATTAAGGTGAATGAAGTGAATTGGTCCAGTTGATGATGTCGTTTTAATACAAATTCGTAAGGTAAAAAAGGGTAACCGTATGGACATCTTATAAAAACCTGTTTCAGACCTGTGAGATAATTTGGTAACAGAAATTTGAAAATTTGAGTTTTTATCAAATTCGTATTACAGCATTTTATTTAGTATTCTATGTACCTTGCATTATAACGTTTAAATGGTTTTTGCATTGTTCACAATTTTAATTAATAAGTTTACATTAAAAATTATATAATTTTGTGAGTTTTAAAGTAAAACATGTGGTTTATAGTATATGTTTAGTGAATTTTTACATTTGTTTAATTATTTAAATAAAAAATCCATATTTTATTGTGATATTATTTTAATTAAAGGTGAAAATGTATTTTGCCTGAAAACTGAATAAATCGAAAATTTTAAAAATTGGAAATACGTCGAAAATGGGGAGTACAACTGTATCAAAAATTTCATTTGTTTTATTCTTGTGAAAATCATTCGCGTATTAAATTCAAAGTGGGATCAATTTTGATTTGTGTTGTTAAAAAAATAAATAATTTCAAAATAAAAGTATAAAGTAAAAATTAAAACCTAATAGAATAAAACAGAGAAAATATTAAATATTTTATTTTTTTTTGTTCAAATTTTAAAATGAAAACATACACAGAGATAAATAATTATTATTTTTTGTGTGCATTCATATTTATATTAAATATTATACTGTAATGAATGTGAAATTCTATCAGCTTATCCATCAATATATTATAATATTGATGGAAATGGTTGAAAAAATTGCAAAAAATGGAAACCTGTTTAGAGGCTGAAAAATTTTTCGGACGGAAATATTGTGTCGAATATATGGAACAATGTGGTAATTAGTTTTGATTAATAATTATATTTAGAATTTAATTTATTGCATTCGTTGCATACAATTTATGTAATTTTATGTTTGCAAGTTTATTGATGTTTTGGACTTACCGTATGGAAGCGCTTATGTGAACATAAAATATATTAAACTTGAATAATTCACTTACCTAAAACGAAAAGAAAACATTTTGTTAAAAATAATTTTGACATCTACATTATGGGTTCATGCCAATTTAACTTTTAAGACATGCATTTTTTGGTATTTTGATGTAAATTATTTTACGTAAATTATATTTTAATGAAATGTATCGAGATAGGTCCTTGTGCTTTAAAATTTAAAAGAGAAAAAATGTCTGTCATGGCATACTTTACACTATTTCGATACCACTTTAATTTAGGAACTTCAATCCGGTATCAATAATTCTTAATCTGTGTTGTTATTCGTGAGTTGCTTCAAAAATAATCTAATAATAATGTTTAAGTTTTGGTCTAAATCTATTAAATTTGACCATTTTTAAATCTTTTCGCTTCGAAAATAAGTAGCTCGGAGTCACTGGATCCGATTAACACAGAAATAAAGTAACCAAATAAGTAACGCAAAGTTCTGATGTTCTGTGTCTAAAATAAATTGAAATTTAGAAATGTAAAGGCTTTAATTTACCGGCATTTACCGGAAGCCAAGGAGTCGTTAGAATTAATTTATAGGGTGAATGTTGTGGGAAATCGGAAATTTTCTTGTTTTTAAACCTCTGTAGACATTTTAGCGTTTGTTTTTTGAGGTAAAAATGTCATTTCTTCACTTGTGGTAAAAGTATCACTTTTAAATTTAATGTGAGAAGTTAAAACAATACATCAATGGCTACTATATATAGTAAAAAATTTATAATTTCTGCAAACTTTTGAGACACTACAGCTTTTTATTTCCAATTTTTGTTAGATTTTAGTACAATTTTTACTATTAATAGGTAATGTGTGTAAATAATATGATGTATGATCTACGTGTTAGAAGTGGTTGCTTATTGGTTATACAAAATCCAATAGACATATTGCCTGTCTATACTAGTATACAGGACCCTGATACCGTAAAATATCTCACAAGGAATTGAATTTAGGGTAAAATTATATACTGAGTTGTTGAACGGATGTCTAAAGGTTATTTTGATATTTATATTATTACTTCTAATTTAGTTGGAATTTAGACCGATAGATAATTTTGAAGACATACCAATTGAAGACACATCGCCATATATAAATTGTTTCAACCTTACAAATCTTTAATATCTCATTTATACATAAAAACTCAATCTTTTTGAGTTAGTTGATTGTTTCAGGACGTTTTGAACACTCGTTGTATAGCATAACAAAAAATTATTAAACTCAGATAACCAAAATCTCATATGCATAATCTTTCTGTGGTATTTATACACAGCCTACAATTTCCAGGACCAAAAATTTATTTACGTAAATAATTTTATTTTTAAATGTTATTAACAAGCTGAATTATATTACTAGTTTGTTAACATAATGTACAAATTCTTTTTAATTTTACACATTTTATGAATGAATGCAAATTACCGCGCTTCTTGCAAAATAAAAAATGTTCATTACACTCAAGTCTCTTTTATTTGTTTCAACACAATTTTGAATTAGCGCTGAAGATTTGAAATTAACATTCCAATTGCTTCTATAAATCTATATCAAAACGAATTATCCTTTTAAATTTTTCAACAACCAGTGAACCTGTTTGCTTTACCGCTCCTGGCGGTTATTTCACTGCCCTAACAATAACAGTGATTGCGTTGGCCCGGTTTTACATGCGAAAGTTTAAGGAATCATAGAAAATCATTTAATTGTATTACAACCGAACCGGATCACACCGTAAAATGAAGTACAACAATCTAATTTCAGGCGAATTTTCTTGGATATCATTTAAACGAATTTGTCAAAAAGAAATTGTAGTTATTAATGGTTTTAGCGCAGCTTACTGAAATGGTTAGTGGTAATTGCAGCTGGAGCACTAAATTATATTTTATTGCTCGAGCGTAGAGTTTGTTGGCTCCAGCTTGCCGAAAACAACAACTACGCAAAAGCAACAAAATTATTTGCGTTCGAGTTGCACACAATATTTTTCTACGACTTACAATAAAAATTACATAAACAATTGGATTAATTCAGTTCTGTGTTACTTATTTTAAAAAATTGGCCGGTAGCGGGCACCCATAGATATTCAAAATTGTGTTGCACTTCGTCTTGCCGTGCGGCTGATAATTTGTCGCTTTTTGCCACAACAATCGTTTTGCGTTTTAAAATTCGTGTACTAAAGCTTACTTTCCACCATAGTCATAATAAATGTTTTTAACCGACCAAACGGCACAGTGGTTAAAGCTTTGGAGTTTGGATCGGGAGGTACCGGGTTCGAATCTCGATAAGGGCAGGATGCAAAAGTGATTTTTCATCATCAGATTACGATCTGTGGTGGAAATGAACACAACTTATGAATCGCTGTGCAGGACGACTCATCGTCTATGTCAGAGTACTATAGTCTGACATGGAGATACGCAATGTGCAGATGGTTCTACAAAAATCGAACCTATAGCCATACGCCCTCGAATTGGCTGGCAAACGACGAACAATTAGGACAGGAAAAGCGGACCGCAAACGAATTGCGAGTTCCTAGGCCGCAGAACAAACAGACTAGCGATAATTTTACAAAACAAAATTTTAAACCTGCTTTTCAAAAATTGACCACTTTTGTTAAATCATTGTTTTAGACTAAGTACTTTGTCATTGCCCTTATAGATGAGCAAATCGTAGGTCAAGGAAGTATAAAGGATGTTGTTGTTTGAGTGAATAAATTACCGTGGCCTTCCAAACGAAATAACTGAATCAGAGCACTAATCGATGTCTACTCCCGAGTTACGTACGGTATTTTTTGTTGTTACAAAAACATACAAATATTTTTATCAAGTACGGTCTATTAGGGTTACAAGTAGAAACTCTGCTTTTTTTGCTCAAATTCAGCATTGAAAATATAATTGTTACGAAGATTAATTATCTAAATATTCCCCATTTCTATCTATGCATCTATGGTGTTTTGCCATTTATCAGATAGATGATGAATGGCTTCGAGATAGAAACTTCGTGATTTCGAAGCAAAATAGGCATCTATTTATTTTTGCACATCTTTGCCTTTCGTAAACCGCTGGTCTTTCAAATCAAGAGTATTCAAATTTGAAGTATCTTTTTAAATATTTCGTCATTTATATTTTTGTACTAGAGTATCATACGTTATTTGACAGATGAGAAGTACAAACATTCCGATTAGTTAAAATACACGATTGAACAACGTGTTTTTATTATTAAAACTTATTTTAAATATGGTGAAAGTTATTCAGAAGTTGGAAGAAAATTTCGTTCAAAATACTGTAGAGAAAATGCTCCGACATGCCGTGCAATTAAACTTATCATTCATAAATTTGAAGAAACTGGTTCAATTCGTTTTGGTTGTTGGTTCGATATCGAGAGATGATTAGAATTATTTTGTGGAGTCAATTGGAAGATATTGATGTGCAGAAAATGTGGTTTTAACAGGATGGTGCAGCATGCCGCACAGCACCGAATAAATCGATCTTTTGTAAGAGAAGTTTAATAATCGAATGATTTCTCGAAGAACATTTGAATTGGCCACCAAGATCATGCGTTTTAATGCCATTGGCCTTCATGAATTTCTTCTTATGGGGTTTCTTGAAGAGTACAGTTTATGTGGATAATCCTCAAATTGTTCAACACCTCAAAGACAACATCATCGACCACTAATTGAACCATCATTATGCGAAAAATTTAATCAAAATTATGGTAACAGATTGACACAATTTACGCCTTTTATTTAATATTTAAATAGATACCTGAAATTTGAGCACCGTTTTTGATGACATCGATCTGAATAAGTGGTAATCAGAGAGAGCCAAGTCTGGAGAATACGCCACATGCTATAAAACTTTGCATTCTAAGGAAAAGATGAGTTCCTATGTTGATTTTGCTGTATGTGGACAAGCGTTGTCATGCAGCAATGACATCTTTCGCTTTCCTTGGCCCGTAAGTGGTCTTTTTTCTTCTTGTTCTTAATTTGTTCAATTGAGTCTAGCAACGTTCAGGTGTAACAGTTTGACAAGGTTCCAGAAGCTCGTAGTAAATTGCTCTATTTCAATCCCACCAGAGACACAGTAACACTTTATTGGCATGAATATTCATTTTTGCAACTGATTTGTATGGCTGGCCTGGATCAACCCATAGTTTTCTGCGATTAGGATTATCGTACAAAATCCACTTTTCATCACCCTTAATGATTTTATACAAAAACTGCTTTCTTTTGTACCGAGAAAGCAAATTCATGCATACGTCAACTCTTCACTTTTTGTTTTCTTCGGTCAGTTTATGAGAAACCCATTTTCCTTCCTTCTGTATTTTCCCCATTGCATGCAATCGAAGTGATATTGCTTGGTGAGTAATTCCTAATTGTTCTGCAAGCTCTATTTGAGTTTGACACTGATCTTCGTCCAGTAAAACATTAAGTTTTTCGTCTTCAAATTGCTTTGCTGCACCTAGGCATGAGTAGCATTTTTCATTTGTATGTTTTAAAATATTTTTAATATTTTTAAAATCATATTCATATTTTACATACTTGTTTAAAAATTTACTTTGTAATTGTGAGAAAAATATACTTAGTGTGTGTTTCAATTAGTTTAAATGCCGCACAAAAAGTTAAAAATGTATTCGTTGTATTTTTTGTAACTTTATAACTTTTGTTGGTAAATTTTTTTGGCAATTTTATGGTTGCTTATTTAACGTTTAATTATGCACGTATAAAAGATAAAAAATGGAAAATAGCTTTAAATTAATACTATTTCAAAATATATCTTTCAATTATGGTCAGTTTATAACTAAACATTACGATTTATATCAAATTTTGTACATGTCAAACTTCTGTTTACAAACAACTATTCTGTCAGCCAAATGTTTCTCATATACAAATTGTATCAGCTCTTACAGCAAATAAAAAGTTTGACATCTTTATTCACCTCAATTTTTAACTTTTTATGCGGTATTCAAAGCAATTGAAACGCACTCTTACTGTAAAGGCTTTGCATATTTAGTTTGAAAAATTTATATTAAAAGTTTTCATTAGCTTTGAAAATCATGTCGATGAGACAACGAAAGCTCAGCAATTAAATTGTTTTATTTCATTTAAAATTAAAAACGAGAAGCAAATTAATGAATACCAAACCAACATAATTTGCACAAAACTCAATAGGGCAAATATTGGGAAAGTAGAAACCATAAACATTTTCTGAATAATTATCAATCAAATAATCAATTGAATTATTAGCAATATCTCAACAAAAATCATTACATTCATTAGGAATTGGTAAAAATTTAGATATGTTCCACTAACAACACCAAAACGTCATCATTTGCTCCAGAAAGTCTTACCATCCGTTTAACCTTACCAAATAACCCGGTCACATCATTACGAATTTTACCATATTGTAACGATCGATTTGTTTAAATGTTTGCGCCTAAATTATTGCTCAAAATCTCCACTATGTTGTAATAGATTATTAGCATAACACTGTTAAACTTGTTACTAAATTACATGAACAGCAATCAAACTTCATTAATTGTTGTGCATTCGGTCCTTCATTTAAGGTCGGTCGGTTAGAAACAATCAAAGGTAAATATATGCAGTATAATTACTCTGTGTGTTGTTATTTTTTTACAAACGGATTTTTATTGGGTTATTTTCCATCAGTAGTATAAGTGCACGCATTTCAAGAAATCCTGTAAAGCCGGCTACATATAGACAAACCTAATTAGAAACAAATAATAATACAAAATTAAAGTCAAATTTCATCCGGGTAAGCTTGTACAAATAATTTTGTTGTATGTAGTATTAACTAATATGAATTTCCTACGTTAACCAATAGCCCACCCTGCTAGTCGATCGAGTAATAAGAAGCTCAAGCTGACAATATTACCGTTACCGCAGTGTTCGCGCAAGAAGATTAGCCGTAATTGTATGTTAGCGGCAAAGTACGGTAAGCTCGGCAGTTTTTTCAAACGGATTGGCTCGAGTTGCCCATATGGTTAACCACGTCCAAGCTGGAGTAATAATTGGCAGAATTCGTAAAAGCACACAATCCAACATTCCCCAGTTAATATGAAAATTCCAATTTGGGTTGGAATAAGTGTTTGTAAGCATTTGTGTTGAGGAATGAATAGTGAAAGTGTTATGTCAAAGTGTTTTGGGCGTTTCGCGGGCTTGGTTCGACCACCCGGTCTATTTGCTTTATAATTGTTAATAATTTAGTTTATAGTTTTTTTGTTACTCTAATTCTTAAAGTTCAAAAACGGGGAAAAGAAGGAAAATTAAGTGAAAAATAAAGAAAACAATTTTTTTTGGTCGTGAAAAAATACACAAAATTTAAGGAAAGGAAGATTAAAAGAAAATATAAAAAGAAAGTGCGAGTTTAGGTGCTTTAGATATTAAATAGTGTTTGGTGATCGGGCATCTAAATACACATATGTGTCATTTCGGTGAAATAAAAGTAGAAAAATAATTTTACTGCTAAAAATTGTACGGGTAAACAACTATATAGGTATCCCCACTTCGCCACAGAGCTCTGGAAGTCAGGCGAGAGTTTTGTGTTTTATATTACCTAAGTTTTGTAAGTTTTGTTCGTTCACCATATCATAGACACCGTATAAGTGCGCTTACCTATTCCGCTGATCCACGACCAAGAAGGATACCGATCTAATTTTTTCCTTAAATGGAAGTGGTATAATGTCCTCGTAATTGTAGAAGTATACAAAAAATCGAAAAGTGTGTTTTTAAGCAGTCAAAAGTAAATTTCGAAGTATTTATCGCGTAAAAAATTATTTTTTTTGATTTAACTAGTTCTTTATAATTTTCTTGTGTTGTATTGGTTTGATTTTGGATGTTCAATAATTAATATTGATAATGTAAGATATTTGTCTTTCTTTTCTTTTTATAATAATTTTCTAAAAACCTTTCGAATTTTGGGGGGAGCAAATTGAGATGGGAACCTAAACTTTGAAGTGAAAAGTGAGCTAATAAATAAATACGCTTACCGCTATACAAATGAAGTAAATTTTGTGACGGGTGTAGATGGTTGCCTAATTATACCCTCCCAGAACTGAGTACTCGGACTAAATAGTGGCAAGCATGTGCAACCGAAACCAAAGTTCCGTTATAATATATACAACGTAAGCATAAAGTACGACATTTCCACCAATTATAACGGACAATCGTACGTTCAATCACCACAAGTTTAATTAGCTTACTAAACCAGATTGGATTGGTTCTGTTATTTTTTTTAAACCATATAATAAACATTAATGTTTCCAAATTTTACTGGAGCTCATTTTGGTCAAACTCCTTATTCAAAATCATACGCGACGTAGAATAAATGAAATATTCATAATGAGTTAGAATAAAATTTTTTCAATATTCAACATTTTAAATATTAAACAACACAGTGCTTAAATAAATACAATCAATTATATTAATTTGTAAGTATTTTTAAATTTAGTTTTTGATTTTATTAAAAGAACCAAGTGTTAAAGAGTTATCGGGTCAAATTCCTATTATAAAATTTACATTTATGTAAATTTATGTATTTATGTAAATTTACATGTTATTTACATTTTTATAAATACTAAATTCAACACCTTGGTAAACTAATATTATTACAAACACCGCGTACCTTTAGAAAATATTTATTGCTCGCCATCGTTGCTCTGACTTAATAATATTGGGCCGAGCAAAGATCTAATTCATAACGAAGGATATATTCATTTATAGCGCATTATACAAATAATACAACATTTTTTGTTCAGGCTCTGTCTTTTTGGCAATATTGCCAATAATAAATTACTGATGGTTTACAAGTTGATTAAAAATGTTGAAGAACAAACTAGAAATCCAATATAATATAATTTATTTAAAGAATCAAATTAAAAATGTAACCCTTATTTATCTAAAATAATAAATTTATCCATAAACACAAATAGAATGAAAAATATTTACCAACTACTTTTATAATAATATACACTAGACGTATGTGTATAACCGACCATACATAGTTTATATATCGCCGTTCTTGCTTTTCTAAATTTATTTGTGTTCTTTGCTCAAGGGAAGAAACAAAGCATCAGCATCAAACCATTTTCCAAAAAACAAACCCTCAAACTCTCGAAAGAAACAGAAGCAAAAAAAACTTTTTGATGAATCGTCTAATTTAGCTTCGGTCAGTGATGGTGAGTGTAAATAATTTTCCTTTTCCGTCTTAAACTTTTCTGCTTTATAGTATATTTATAAAGGGTGTTTTTTTAAGAGGTTGCCGATTTTTTTTTTGAATAAAACACATATAAAATTATGAAATGACCAAAATTTTTTTTTATTTGGTAGATAATTTTTTGGCATTTAACATTTAAACACAATTTCTGGCATATGGCTACCACGACTATTTTTCACAAATGTCATTCTGGAGGTCCAATTTTCCAGCACTTTTTCAAGCATTTGAGGGCGTATGTCAGCAATGACACGTTGAATATTGGTTTCCAAAGCGTCAATCGATTGAGGTTTATCCACATAAACCAATGACTTCACGTATCCCCACAAAAAGTAATCGAGTGGCGTCAAATCGCACGAACGCGGAGGCCAATTCACCGGACCATTTCTCGAAATAATGTTGTCGTTGAAAGTTTCTTTCAATAAGTCGATTGTTTCACGTGCTGTATGGCAAGTGGCACCATCTTGTTGAAACCACATTTCATCCATATCCATATCTTCAAGATTTGACAACAAAAACTCATTTAACATGGTTCTGTATCGATTTCCATTCACGGTAACGCGTCGTCCTTCCTCATTTTTAAAGAAATATGGACCGATGATCCCACCAGCCCATAGACCGCACCAAACAGTACATTTATCAGGATGCATTGGTAATTCTTGAACGGCGTGTGGATTATCTTTGCTCCAAATGCGACAATTTTGTTTGTTGACGTATCCATTTAACCAAAAATGCGCCTCACCACTGAAGAGAATTTTACGGTAAAAAAATGGGCCTTCGTTCAATTGATTTAACGACCAATCACTGAATTCACGGCGCAAACGATGGTCGTGTGGCTTTAATTCTTGCACCAATTGAATTTTGTATGGCACCAAACCCAAATCTTTACGTAAAATTTTCCATAAAGTCGATGGACAAAGTCCAATTTGCTGAGCACGACGACGAATCGATAAATTGTCGTTTTCTTCGACACTGGCCTCAACGACAGCAATATTTTCTTCTGTACGAACTCTTCTCATTCTTGTCGGTGGCTTGGCATCCAAAAGAGTGAATGTAGACCGAAATTTGGTAATTACGTTCTTTATGGTGGTCTCTGACGGACGATTATGTGCACCATAAAATTCACGAAGTGCTCTATAAACATTTTTAATTGAACACTGATTTTGAAAATAAATTTCCACGATTTGAAAACGTTGTTCTGGAGTTAACCTATTCATAATGATTTGCCAAACAATACTGAGTAGAAATGCCACTTTGAGCTGTCAAAACAACTGTCATAAAATAAAACGACATCTATCGGAAAAACAAACCTCCTAAAAAAACACCCTTTACATACGTACATGCCATAAAAGAAAAATTAACCCTTTTCTAAAATAATTTTAAAAATCCTTTTTAGCATAACCAACTCAACTATACATATATATTTTCTTTTCTTTATTTACTATAATTTCTATACAGCTACTTCTGTATAGACAAATCCTATGCCAGCATTTAATATATGCAAACATACACATACACATACAAGCAGTATAAGAAAAAGAGGGTTAGAAATTTTTTCTGTATATTTCCAAAATTGGAAAAAGTTTAGCTTAGAAATAAAAACTGATTCTAACTTAATATTCTATTAGTCCGGTACAGGGTATTTCTGTATAGTTTTAATGAAATCTGAATATTTTACACAACAGCACACATTAGGGTTTTGCTTTGGGAATATACAATTATGTACGTGTATATATGTATATACGTATAAGTATAAAATAGAAAAATTAGATTTTAATTTTTCTAAACACAAAACTTTGCTCAAATCTATATGGTACATGTACGTAAAATGTATGAATATAGATATATACGTATATATGCGTATATCTATGCCAACGATAAAAATTAAACCCTTTTTTGTGTTATATGGATATTAAAAATGGATTTTTATGATGTTCACAGATGCATACATACACATAAATATAAATATATATATATATATATACACATACTGTGTGTGTTTATGTGAGATTTGCCTCACATGTGGTAGTAACTAAAAAAGCAGCCATTTTTTCTATATTTCATAGTTTAATTTTGATTTTGAAAAATTTTGTGTTTTTACCATTTCATATGAAAAAAATTATAAATAAAAACAATAAAATTGCCGCAAGACTATATATCTGAAAAATCCAGGAAATAGGAAGCATTAATTTTTTTGTTTTATAAATTTTCAAAAAAAAATAGTTTTTCGTAATTAAAATTTCGATTATTTTTAGGGTATAGTTTATGGATTAAAAATAACATTTTTTTTTAGTATTGCAGAGACGATAAGGTTCAAGTATAAATATTTTGTTTAAACGTATTATAGCAAATATATACGGCGTATAGCCTTATAATCTCAAATGTTTTGTCTAGCCTCTCTAATGATCTATGATATCTCCTGTGTACTCGTTCTAAATAAACGAAAATATTAAAAATTTTAAAACATGTGCAGTTGAAAACGATTTAGGGCCTCAAATGCTCTTGGAATTTCATTTGGCAAAGAAAACCGAGTCTAACCCACTAATACAAATATTAGAAAATCAAAAATCGCCAGTATACCTTACTCAGCAGCCAGATCCCAGATTGGTTCAAATTTAATGGACCGATCATTCATAAATCCAAGATCAAAAATGATTGCAGAAATGAATACAGGAAGTATAGAAGAAACCCAAAAACATCGACATACTTATCGGCAATCGTACATGAACGCAAAACGGATATTGGCACACTAGAATTCTAACAGAATCATCAAGGCTTGCACAACTATAGAAAGAAATAAAACGCTTGGGTTTCTTTTTAGTTAAAAAATTTAATTATTGCCTCAACTCCGAATAGTACTTTACATGTATACCTTTGAATTGAACAGATTTATTCATCACATTAGTTATGAAAAATAAAGTTATTGGTTTGTACCAATTTCACCAACCAGGTTTTTCGGATATATAATTTTGTTTGGTGGTCGATCAACATTTTTTGTTAAACTTTTGAAAATATGGTGTATAAACTCATGGTGTCATTACTCACAAATGTGGATAACTAAATGATAAAAAGCATTATAAGCAATAATTGGAGAAGCGAACAATATTAACAATATTACAATTTTTAACCACGTTAGATATTGTTTTATATAATTCAGAATTTTCACTTGATAATAAAGTTTTTAGGGAAATTTTTGGTTCACCTACGAGTTCCTCAATAAGCCCCATAATTGCCAATTCTGTCATGGAAAATTCTGTGAATGAACCATTATTTTATTATAGATGTGTAGGCTATATTAAAACGGCGGTTCCAGAAGACAATATTAACACATTCTAAGCTGCATTTAATTCAATCGATAAAAATAATAGATTTAAATTTTCTCTTGAAAAAGAATCAAACAACAAAATTTATTTTTTAGATATTTTTTAATACATGAACCTGATCGCAAAATTTCTTGTGATTGATAGCACAAAAATACTGGGTCTTCTGGTCGCTACCTAAATTTTATATAATGGATTCCCATCTCGTACAAAGTTAATACAGTCAAAATTCCAAGTCAAAAAATGTTAAAACTCTCAAACAGTAAATTTCATCATAAAAATTTTAAAATATTAAATCATTAAATCATCAAAATTCTCAAAAAAGAAAATTTAAAACAAAGCTCAATTTTGAAAATGTTGAAATATCTTCAGTGAGTGTGTTTATATTGGTAACAGTTATAATTTATTTGTCTAATTATTGTTGTGTTTTGTCTTATTTACATACTAAATTTAAATTTATTTGTACAACGTTTTTTCACAGAGTTCGCCTACTTCCAAAAATTAATTTTTAAGATTGACTTTTGAAAGAGTCCGAGATAGCCGTTTTTCTATGTAAACGTTTCTTTGATTTTGCTATACCGATTTTTTGTTTTAAAAAAAATAATTTCCTTCGTTTTATATTGCTTTTGAAAATGACGCGCCGAAAGGGTGTCGAAAACTAAAGCAAAAATAAAATATTTTTGTTAAAATTTGAGTTCAAACACCAACAAAAAATCATAAATTAAAAATATAACTCAATAAAATTATTTTTTTTATGTTTTAATCTATGCAATCTACTCTGGGACCGAAGCACTCCCAACGCTTTCGCTGTTTACTTTTAACGTCCTACCTGATGCATTGCTTGCCAAATCGAGGACGTACGGATATAATATAAGTACGATGTACGTAGAACCAACTGGCATGGAAGATGCGTCGGCCCATGAGTGGTGCACTCCCGCAGGAGGTCTTAGTTGTGTTCATTTCCATCACCGATTTCCATCGCCTCTTCCTACCGGGATTTGAACCCGTTACCTCCTGATCCAAACGCCAAAGCTTTAACCACTGTACCGTTTGGTCGGTCGTAATATTATTATTTTGTGTGGTGTATACGTTTAGTTTAAATAAATTTTAATACTTAAAAGAAAACAAATAAAAATATATACGCACTTCAGCCGCTCAACCGATTACCGCGAAAATTTTAACCATGTATAAGTGGAGATTGGACCCCTAACACCTAGGAGCCCCGGTACAAATTTTTTCTAAAATTCCTTTTTTTAAATGTTTTTCGCGAGTATAAGTTAAGGAAAGGGGTTGTATAAAATTAGTGGATCCTCGAATCCGAGGGGTCTGTCCTCTGGATTGATGAGACCTGCCTTATAAGTTTCCACACCATTCGTCCAATCGGATTAAAACTTTGCATAGGGATTTCAAACCATAATGAGCATGTTTTTGTAGTACTTTTAGGTGGTCGGGCCCATCGGTCTAGGTACAATTTTTTTTCATAACGTTGATTTTTGTTTAAATCTGGTTTCTTTAATTAGTCATAGAAATTAATGTCTGTCTCCATTTACACGAATTTACGACGTAAACACGAAGATGGTGACCACACGAAAAACTTCATTGCCAATTAATCAGGCTATTAAGAAATTACTTTAAAATAATCAAATATAAATATATATTTGATTGTTCGTTACTCCACTTCTGTTTAAAATATATGGAGCTCGTAAAAACGATAAAGTGCAGTATAAGCGAAATAGTTAACAAGGGGTGTTCTCAGATGCTCAAACAAGTTTCTTAGTAGATGATTAAAGACTGGCATACACTTAAGTGAAGCAATATCTAACAAACAGTAACGGAGGATTTACTTTTCTTGATCTACCAGGAGGCACTTGAAAAACATTTCTTCTTAATTTGATACTCGCCGAAATTAACGGTAGAACGAAATTGCTGTATCATCGTCTGGGATTGCATCAAACTTTACTCGATGGAGGACGCACAGCACATTCAACTCTCCAACTAACATTGAATTTGAATCACACACGAATATTCACCGCTATATATATATCAACCAAGAAGAGTGAGGGTAATAGGGTGTATATTGAGTCAGACACTTTAATGAATTCCTTAATTGAGCCTTGAAATTTATCATCAAAAACTCATCAATCAACAGTAACAATTTCTTAAACACAATCAACTTGCTAAAACAAGATTTCCAAATCAAGTTTAGCCAATTCTGCTCTCTTAAGTAAGTTATTTTAATACACTAATGACCTTTATTGCAATATTTTAATCTGAAGGTATGTTGTCAGTAGGATTTCAGTATAGCTACAGGAGGTGATCAGCCTTAAAGAGGAAGTTTTGCTCATAGTTAAGATATTTTTGGCATAGCCTACGAGAATTGATAGTATTTTGTCGATCGTTTGAGCCATTGTTACTACAGGGTTTGGGTTACTAGATGTGTTATCAAGACATCTAACCCAAAATAATAGTGGATAGTATTCACCTGCATGGAGGTTACGATCCTGTTACGAAGGTCATAGCTGCGATAAGAAATCTTTATAATACTTCGGATCGATTTATATTATTTTTATTATTTATATTTTACCAAAACAATTCACCATCGATTCGAACAGAAAAAGGTTGAAGCTCGTTAGAATTTAACTATAATTGCCAACGACTAATCATCTCTCCCTGACCGCACGCGGGACTAAAAAATAATAAGTAAAAATAAAATTAAATGAGAAACAAAAGCGAAAAGAAAAATAAATGTTTCGACTAATAAATACTAGATATAGTACTTAAACCTACTAGATAAAAAAAATTATTATAAAATTATGTGTTTAGTTTATTGATATAAAGACGTCAGATCACTCGTTTTAATAGTGCCAAATTTCGACGCCGGTTGTCACTAGCATCAAGAATCTGACCTTTACAATAAATGGAAGCACTAATCAACAGATTTTGAAACGATACAATATTTACAATATTATTTACAATTATAAAATCTCACCAAACAAAAATATTTGTTGATTGTTAATACTTAAACCATGAAAATTGCCAAGCAATGGCGTTAACTAGCGACACTCTTAAAAATGAGGTTGTATTGTCAGAAGTGGTCATATTGCGGCTGTAGTCCATATTGTAGGACCTCAACTCGACGCCGATCGCAGCAACTGACCATTAATCGCACCAACCTGAGGAGACTGCTGCATAATAACCTCGGATTATTCGCCTACAAGGTCCAGATAACTCACCACTTGAAAGCGAATGACCATCCGCTTTGACATCAGTTCTCTTCGTGGGCCATTGATCGGTTTCAAAATGACGTCGATTTTGGTCAAGAAATCATCTTTTCTTTCGACCCTACGAATGCTTTTTTTTGCCTAGATTGATTTCTCTGATTTCTTTTCAATAGAACATTACAATATTTATAAGTTAATAATTTTAGAGATAAAACTAGTTTGGTAGACTCTTAATTTATAAAAAATATTAAAACATTATTACTAAAACTAGAATTGTGTAAGTACTATTTACTATATTAAAAATAAAAATCGTAATATTCAGACTACTCGTATCATTAATTCGAACTTAAAGAAAGCAAAATTTACTAAAAAAGTTTCAATGTTGCTAATGGTAAGTAGCCAATCTTTTAATAATCTACATGAATATTATTTGCTGCATAAATTGTGTATGGTAATTGACTATAAAATTTGGGGCTGTATATGAGTAGTATCTTTTAAAATGTTCCTTATTAGGAAAGGGGATTCTTAATTTATTTGTATTGCGTAGATTTTCTGTTACGCTACTCAATTAATTAAGTGTACGACTGCCGCTAATTATATAGAAAACTTTTAACACTTTGAAAATATAAAGATACCGAAGAGGCAAAATTTTCAATTTAACAAACAACGAAAATGATGGTACAATTTTTGGCAGGAAGTTAATGATTCTCAAAACTTCTTTCTGAACTGAGATCAAAGGCTTAAAATTTGATAAGTATATACCACTCCAACATGCAATTCCGTATTGAAGGTGAGAATCAACTAGAGCATAGTATAGGCACTTCTTAAATTCAAGACCACAAATATTTCTCAAATAGTAAAATGAGCGTAATGTAATTCTGTGAATGACCAACATTTGGTTTCAACAAGATGGCGCCACATGCCATTCAAACCGACCAACAATCTATCTCTTGCGCGCCAAATTTGGCAACCGAATAATCAGCCGTTTTGGATATATAATTGGCCTGCGCGGAGCTACGATTTGACACCGTTGAACTTTTTTCCTTAAGGATAGATGTTATACAGATAATCCAGAGACAATTCCATCTTTAAAAAATAACATTGCGAAAGTTTTTTATGAAATAGGCGCCGAAATCATCGAAGAGGTTCTTAAAAATTGGACTCACAGGATCGCCTACTGTAAGACAGGCAAAGAGAGCCACATGAACGAAATTATTTTTCATTCTTAAATTGGAGACTCCAACCTACACAATAAAAAAAGTTTCCACAAAATAAAGTTGTATACTCATTTTATAGCGTTTTTAAAAACAAGCTTTTATGTAGCTCACCCTCTAGTAGTCAATAATTTCAAAATATTTATTAGTCTCGCACCTTTCTCAATGAACGAGTATTTATATTAAAACTCATCTTTTCAAGTAGAATCTACTCGGCCAGATTAACGGTGATACATGAAAACGATATATGCAGCAGATTGTCGCTTTATGAGTGGCTGTAAGTCAATAAGCTCCAAGAGTTCAAGATAAAGAGGCAAGTTGTAAGTGCCCACCCACGGAAGTCTACACAGAGTAAAGTGCCGAAATCTACGGAGTACAACCTCAATACATTAATTTAGAAAGAAGTGTGAGTAAACAACAAACGATAGGAAATACTAAACGGTTAATTTGTAACCAAACATAATGACTCGTTTTTTCGCATAATTGATCTCTTAACTAGAGCTTATCTAGATCTTGTATAGTTACCACCTTTGGTTATAGAATTAATGTATAAAACAAGAATTAATAAATTTTTCAATTAAAATTGTTTTACTGCGATAACCAACTGTCAAACACATTTCAGGATGGATGCAGATAACTTTCGTACTAGAAATACTTTTATGCACTAAAAATTATTGAAAAATACCAAGATCGCTGAAAATATTTATCATTAAATCATATACTCCTGCATGCGTTGTATTATTTTTTCCACCGTTAACGTATGACCATAGGGATGCATTTTTCTGCTTTATTTTTATATTTAAAAGCTTTCCTTTTTGTTTTGTTTATGTCATTTCAAAACACTCCACATACGAGTACTCAGTACATAAACTATATACACACTTATATGCTATATGGTGATTTTTATTTATTTTTTTGATGCTATATCTTTTTTTTTATTATTTTGATGATGCATTTTTCAAAATGTCAGACAGAATTATAATATTTTTTTTATATGCCAAAAAAAATCACATAAATTTTCATTTTGAGTAAAAACAACACAATACAAAAAAATGTATGTACTCGTACATATAAAAAGCGGCACGGTAAAAATGGCAATCGATATAAAACTGTGTACATGTCCGTACGTATTTGTATGTATTATACAGAACTATACACCATGAAAATGCAAATTTGTCATCAATATCATCATTTCACAATCGTCATTCTGACGTTAAATTTTATAATAGAGGGCTGACTATATCTTCACCAAGTGATTAATTAAGATCGAGGAACGGTGCCACCAAACATTTAAGAAAACAACATTCAAATAACGAAAAATGCAATAATTTTCACACTTTCTACAATCATACGTTTTATTTTCGTTTCACAATCTCGTACATGCCGAGCATGCATATTACGATGTCCTCCTATACCCTGCTTGCACTGGTCTTGCAAATTTTACTTCAAGCAAAATAAACTACCAAAAAAGCCCAAAACAAAATTCAAATTTTTCCTATTTTAGAACAAAAAAATAAATAAATAAAGCTTTTGTTTAATAGTATCTCTCTACATCTCGTATATGCCTCCACACTTTTTCAATACATATTGTACATACGTTCATACATATGAACATAATACACATATTTTGTTAGAGATTGGATTCGACTAAATTTCAGCTATGTGACATCGAAAATGCATTTGATCGTTTTTGCAATAAAAAAAATGTCCTGCATTTTATTTCATTAAAAACGAAAAAATGTATGCTACATGGAAAACGTTGAAGATAGAAAAAGCTCTCTACTTTATTTCAAACTACTATACCATCTCATTTTACTCAATTTATCAAATTTATATCTATTCTACTATCACATAACATAATATTTTATTTATTCATATTTAACATGTCGCTGTGTAACTGAAAAGTTTAAACTTAGGTACATAATAAAAGAATTCTAATTCGTTGACAGATATACAAATGTTGATCGATTTACGCGGCAATGGAAGTGGTGTAAGAGAGGGTAGCTAAGAGATTTTATTGTTTAGTTCAATTACAATTCGAGTTGATGAGCATTAAACAAATTGGTACGCACATAAATAATAAGCAAAAATTGGATTAAAGCCTATGTTATCAGTTAGTAATAATTTTTGATCTGTCAGTCACATGCAATGTACGGTGTAACCATTTTACAGGGTGATTAAGTTAATTATTGTTTTTGTCAGACAATGTTTTTCGTATTATTATCATTTTCCAGCAGCATTGAGCAGCTTAAAATGTTACACTACACGAAACTAATGAAATTTCTTTCAAGTTATAAAAGTATTGGACTATATTTCATTAGTTGGAGGGAGAAGGCTATTATAGGAAAAAGTGGATGGTTTCGCCAATTTGCCTTTTAAAATTTTGTTATTAAAAAAAATCCATACTTTTGAACACCATAAAATCGGAAAACCATATGTACTGGAAAGTAGTAAACACTTTAGGAGATCCATACCTCTTCAGAATATGGTAATCTCAAAAAGTTTACTTTAAGTAATTTCACTTTATTGAACTTGCCCCGCCCTACCTTTCTAACGTTAAGAAAGAACATGCTAATATTGACATATATCTAAGCGTATACTCTTGCTCAGCGTCACCTTATGAATCGATTTAGTCATGTCTGTATGTGTCCGTTCACCTTTCCACAATATAACTTAAAAAGTAATGTAAATACGAGTAGCATAAAAATAACCGTTGTAAAAATTCATTATTTTTCCAAACAAAAGGAATGGTCTCGATATTTTTTCGCGTTCCCTGATAATATACTTATCCAATGACATGGTTAAATTTAAGGACATTTGTCGTATCTTTGATATAAATTGAACAACCATATTCATAATGTAAAAATATTAAGAGAGAGCGTTCATTAGGTTTAAACGAAGATTCAGTCTAAATTTCTAAGTTTATACCTAAATTGTTTGAAGCCGATACGACTGAAGTATCTCAACTTTAAAAGTTTCATTTGAAACAACTTTTTTTATGTTTTTATCTCTAAAATCTGTTTACGGACAGAAAATTTGTTAATTAAAACCAATAAGTTGTTTCTAGGGGTCGAGTTTAAGTTTTTTTTACAAAATTTTGAAAGGTTTGTGCGATTAGCCCGGGAAAGAATGTTTCGGATAATCGCAGGGGTAGTAGTTCTTCGTATCAATCGAGCATTTACCCCAATGTGTTGGTAGCTCGTGTATTCCCGGAACTTAGCACTTGTTGAGCCGTATAAACTAATTTTCTAGAAATTTCAACATTTAGGTCTAAATTTCGTAAAATCGCTTAAATAAAATAAAGATAACATATTCGTGCAAGGTAATAAGCAAGGGTTGATTAAATAATTATAATATTGCGTTAAATCAATTTATACCAGAAGATATAAATTCTGTTGATTACTTTTGAAAAGTAGTTAACTCTTTGGAACCATTACTAAGAAGATTTGCTTTATCAGATTAATTATATTCCTCTGACTCTGTTATGGGTAAAATCTAGGAAATTAGAAGAAACTGGTACGTTGGGGTCTGGAAATGGATGAAAATAAGGTTGTTGCCAATATCTATAGTACTATAGGCTTAATCATTTTATTATTATAATTTTGAATACCAATTGGTCACTTATTTGTAGATACTGTTTTATTTAAAGTAATTGTGTAATGTGAATTAATAAATATTTGAAACAATTATTGTTATTGTTTTTATAATATTTCTGGTATTTTCGGGAATATTTCGATAGTGATGTAAATTGAAAGACTTGTTATTTTAATCCGTCGAACTTATAGTGATATTAACAATCCATACGAACTGAGTTTGATTAGGTAAATTCCTAACATGGTTTTAAAAATGAAAACAAAATTTAAAAATTAGTTCCGAACCTCTATTTTGTGTTCAACGGCTACTAAAAGTACAAAAAATCAGTTTTTCACAACCTTCCTCTGAAGTAAATTATTTAGCGGTCTTAGTTGGCTTATACTGTGTATTGACTTTCTTTGTCGAACACCTGGGAAAAAACCAACAAAGGTTCAAAATTTCACAAATTGTTACACTACTACACATCTGTCTGTCAAAAACACTGTTTTTCGGGAACAGTTCAAAAAATGCCGTTCGAGATGTAATATTTCAATAAGTGAAAAAAAACTTTTAGAATTTATAAAAAACGTCAGATAAAACCTTCGACTTATAGAAAATCCGACTTACAGAAAAAACCAAAGGACCACAAATCTTACAAAATTAAACTAGGTCTTATCACATTTTGCATTTTTCCAGGAGTACCAAAAAACGCGGTGACTTGTTAGAACATTACATTTTCGATACTTGGTCTAAGTATATGCTCCGCTTCTTTAGAATAAAATGTGATACTTTTCACATTTTATATCATCTATCAGTCTGCTAGATTGAAAAATTGTGATATTTCTACTCCACTTCGTCACCGAAAAATGTATCTTCGATACTTGAACGAAATTAGAGAAATAATTCATAAATGAAGCAATCGTCGATTTCGGTTTAGGAAAAAGAGACATAAACTTCGATAAAATATCGAAAATCTTATTACATGTCACCCCTGATTTAAGAAATTTTGAGTTTTTGTATAAGTAATATGAAGAAGTAGGTAAGTCGTGGAATGATATTTACTTTTGCTAACTTTTACGTAGGAAAATAAAGTATACTAATCATGAAGAGTTTTGAAATCCAGATTATCTGTGTCAGACCTTTACAAACTAAAAGTTGGGCCACAAACTGCCCAGAAAAATTGACTAATCGGAGGTGAAACTTAACTTAACCTTGTTCCATAAATTGAGAGATTTTCGCCCGAAATCGGTTCACTGAAAATGGCGGCTTCCAGAGGAGTTTTCCGTTGTTGCAAATATTTTTCAAAAGTATATCATTTAGAAAAACGACTATGAATTCAAATATTTTAAATTAAGTTTACAGCAATAATATTGGTCCAGATCAGCTCTCCTTTTTGATAAAGAAATATTTTTCAACAAAAATTCGGCCAAAGATATAGATCCAGACCAGACATTTGAAAGAAAACTATTTTGAACAAAAATTCGGCTTCTGTACACCCCAGACGGTTTGACTGATCGGAAATGCCGTTTGCATAAATTAGTAGTCCCCAGTAATATTTGGGCGAACACCGGGGCGGTTGTTGCCATTGAAAAGTTTATAATTTAGAAGAAAACCTATTATGAACTAAACGGTTCTAAATTATTTTTCAAAAATATTGGTCCCCATTGGTCAGTTTTTAAATTGTTTTGTGGAAATCGCGTTTTTTGACAAAAATACCTGTTTTTCAATAAAAAATTAAACCCTGTAGACATCAGGATGAAACTGCATAATTAAGCTTTGTTCATAAATTGGAAGATTCCAGTAATATTGGACTAAAACAGGTCCACCGGAAGGTGAAACTTCCTTAGGAGCTTTTTAGTTTGTTTAGCTATTTACGAAAAAACGACCGTAAACTAAAAGATTTTAAATCGATGTTGCAATAAATTCAGTATTCCAAAATTTAAGCGGAAATGACGATTTTTGACAAAAAAAAATTCAACTTAAATTCGATCTCTGTATAGCTCAGACGGAATTTGGTGGAAATTTGTGTACCGGAATCTTTAATATTAGCTTTTCAAAATGATGTTGAAAATTATCGCATTTACAAAGATTGACAGATTCGATAAACTTAAAGATTAAATTTTCAACGTGGGTTGAAGTTTTCTGGTAGGAATAATTACACTGTAATTGAAACTTTTTTTGGTGACAAGCTGGGCACCCAAGGGGTAAACCTAATTCAAGTTGCTGAATTCAATAGTACTAGTTCCTGAGTCTCTGAGTCAAATATTTGACAAAACATACATTCATTTTCACGTTGATAGCTCTTGAACCATTAAGATTTTCGTTTTGCTGTCTTCATCAAAGTTGTTGCGCAAGCCCAGGAAAACAACTTTGCCTAACATATCAGGACTGAAAAACCACATCTACATTCACATTTCAGTGTTATTTTTCTTTCTTCTTTTCATTTCGATGAAACACACTTTTTTATCATTTTTTGTCCATTTATTGAATTGAAATCGATTGAAATCGATCGAATAAACATTGCATCGACAAATCTAGATACAATAGAAACTATTTAAACGAAAATTAAATCGATTCAGTTTGTTTTATGGTAATTTTCTTAATTTTTTCTTAAAAAAATAACATTTTTAATTTTAATTTTCTGATTCGTTCGTGTCTTCTTCGGAATTTTCTTCCTCTTGCAAATTCCAACAAATGTCACCCAACAGTACATAGTGTTTCTAACCTGCAAACTGCTTTTGGAGGAATCGATAAACAATCGCCAATCTTCGGGATTATATGCATTGTGGATACCAATCCACGGATATCAGTGCAAAAAGCGAGTGAATTGACGATGACGATTTATTGCTCCATATATCCGAAAATTTAGAGGCAAAATATTCACTTGTTTTAAATCGTTTAACAAAAGAATGGCTTGCCGCTGCGATAGTTTCAGGCGTCGTTCCATAATATCCAAACGATTTTGCGAGATTTTAATGTGATTGTTGTCCGGTTTGTTTCTCCGGTTTCATCAGATCCAGATGTTGGTGGTAAATATTCTTCAGCTGGGTTTGATCTTCCCGGAATAGGAGTTTCATCTGAATGCGTCCATATTATTTATTTTACTAGATTTCACAAGGAGATTTTCACTTGTGAAATGAAAATTTGTTTGTGTTCTTTGGTCGTTTTACATATTTAAATGAAAAACGTTTTATTTTTAAATTTATATTGTACTTTATAGTTCTTACTTATTGTGCCACCTTTTAGAAATATCGATTTCGAGAGTAATTTCTTCTTCGGTATATTTTTTACTATTTGCTACTCGTACTGTTGCTAGGCGTTGCTGTTTGGCAGCTCCTTTGTTTTTAAGTTATGGATAATAAGTCGTAAATTTTATTGGTTTTCGTGTTGGTTTTTCCTTACGTAAATTGTTGGTGTTTTTGTTTTTGTGTATTATCAGGGTGTGAATTTTGGCCGCAATTTAACTAATGACTCATGAGGAATATGTATACGTACAGTATACAAATGTCTCATGGCCCATGAGTCAAATTGTGCCCAAGGTTTATACCAAGATCTTCTAACCTGTCTAATTTCGGTTCTTTTTTGATTCTGTGCAAATTGGTTAAATTTTTATTGAATTTAGTGTATCTATGATTTCAGTTCTTATGTGTTGTGCGAGACTTTATGTACTTTTTTAATTTGGTTATGTCATTGATGAGTTCTTTGTATCTTATTTGAAATGACCGTCCTGGTTGGCCTAAGTATGCCGACCTCTAGTTGTATTTTTATTTGTTAACGAAAATCCTAATGGTTCAAATACTATTGGTGAACAACGAAAAAATGCCGATTTTTACGACATTTTATATAAAAAAACCCCACTGGGTGCAATTATTTGGCCGGAATAATAAGAACAACTTCGCTAAAGACAACAAAACGAAAATCTTAATTGTTTAAGAGCTATCACCGTGAAAATGAGTGTATATTTTGACAAATTTTTGAGTCAGATAGATAGCCAAAATACTCCTTAAAATTAAGTTGTTTGCTTTAAAATTAAAAATAAAAATATTTAAACAAAGAAGTTTAATCTTTATTTTTAGGAGAGTGCTATTTCTATTTAAAAAAATTAAATTCTTTAAATTTTAACTAAATTCTTTTAATCTAAGTATTCTTATAAATTTGACTTGTCAAGCCCAGTTTAGATTTGGTCTTGTCACTGGATTGTAAAAATATAGCTATAAATTGGCCAGTGACCAAACAACAACAGTTTTTTAATTCCGAAAAATCCCGAATATCTTAGATAATACCGGGAATAATCTCCCAATAGTTTCCAAATATTCACTCAATACTTAAAACACAACAACAATAATTTTTAAAAATTATGTATTATTCACTTTAAATAATTAATTCCACTTTAGCCACACAAATAATTTTTCTATTCGTTTCGTCTTTAAATCAACTATATCGTTCATATTTCTTCTGTTTGTTCCGTTTGATATCGCTGCTGAAGATCAAAATTTCGACGTGCCACTGACTCGTCTCCATTAGCCGGTTGCTCATTATAAGACATCACGCTCTCTGAGATTTACTCTAACATTTTTGTTTGATTTTCGTTGGTAAACACCAAAAATTTACACTCGGCAACCTTCCTCAATTGCCAGTCGATAACCTCGCTTTTGATTTTTCTAGTTACTTTAAAAGTTTTGACCATAAATTTATCATCCTCAATTTTAACGCGGTTGGCTAGTGCACCCTCTACATATATTTAACTATGGGCCAACGGGACCCAAGAGAACCGCTCCAACAATCTCGTCGTAGCCAGTCTTTATTGTTACATTCCATTATATTGACCAATTCTGACGAAGTTTTGATACCTCATGATTGGCATATCATTTGCCCCGTTACAACGGCATGTTATGTTGTCATCTTAAATTGCTAATTCGCTTTCTTCTTCGTGAACTGAAGCAATCTGGTTAAATTTTTCTTCATCTTCAAGCTGGCTCAACTTATTTCTCATTTCTGCTATATCCTAGCCATCCATCTGGTCCACAAAGCTCAATTGTTTCTCTAATTGAACCCGTTATTTGGTCTTTATCATATTCCAAGTGATTAATTTTTTGGCTCCATATCGTAACAGTATATCAAATTATAATTTAGAGTCAACGTATTATATTTACCATATGTTCCGAATATTGAACTAGCGAATTTTTTAATTAAAACAAATATTTTGTAATGATCGTAAAAATACGGATTTGAATGATAGTTTATCTTTAAAAATATAACGATGGTTTCTAAAAATTGAAATAAGTTTCTTTAAAATTAGGAAATGGTTTTTGATAATTATAATAATCCTAATGCGCGCACCCGTGAGGCTATAGATCGCTGCGCAGAAACCACTGCATCGACTCATCGAGGATGCCGATGAAGTATCATTTTTTGGGGGGTTGATTTTTTTCCACCACCGAGGAAAACGTTTGGTGCTCTTAAAAATGTAACTTTAATAGACAAAAATCAAAACGAAAACTAGAAAAATTAATTTCGTTTGGATTACGGGCTTGCGTGGAAACATACAAATATTTCAACGTATAACCTTGCGGGCATATTTTGTACGGAAAAATCAAACTAGTTCAAGGAAAGTTATCAGTCATTCCAGCTTTTACGAATAACTTCAGAATTTTGAAATGCGAGACTAAATGCCTTAACCGGGTCCAACTAGGTAGTAAAATAAATTTTTTATCACTAAATTCAACACTAGATGAACTGGTTTGTTACAATTAACAGGGCGACTTCAAAATTAAGGAATATCAAAGTCCAGCAAAAATTATATCATTCTAGATAAACACCTTCATTTCAATACCTTACATTTGTGTACATAATTAACGTTGACGGCAAGTAACGTAAACATGGATTATCTACTCTCCCTAAAAAGACACCTTAGAAAGCCATAATTTGGGAATTTACCTTTAGTCGGAGTGCGGTCGAGAAAATCGTCCGCCAAAACGGGAATCGAGTATGCCGATCCATTCAAGTAACAACAACTAAAGGAAAAGGTCGCCTTAATTATCTGCATGGTGACCAAGGTTACACACCGAACGAGATAGACTTAGATAATGAAATGCGAGAATATAATGCTTTTAATCAATCTATTGTGAAATTATGAAAGCTACCAAATAAGCAAAATCCAAACGATGTAATGTCCGTAAGCTATAGCTAGGACTAAAATGCGCCGTACTGAGTACGTATTTTTTATAATCGAATTTATGATGTACGTAATTTCTCTAATTGGTGAGTACAAACCAAAATGTGCGTATTTTCAGGTTTTAATACCTGAAAATATTAGACAGATTATGGCCATTGAAATATAATAAACGTTATTGGACTTTTGATTGCCGCTAAGGAGCGCCTACAGACTACACATATGCTACGAGAAAAAAGGGGTCAAAATATGTTTCTAATTGATATCCCCTTTAAAAATATTTTGTTTTAATATGAAGGTACCACTTTTTTTAGTATAAAAAATTTCACTAGATGTCAGACACTTTGCGTTAATAGCTGTTGAACTCAAATGCATTTTAACTTAAAATTTTTAGAATTTTTAGACTTTATACATATTAAAGCATGTCAAAAGTTACACATCTCTTCAAATGCAATCAAGTAACAGAATTTCACAAAGGTTTGTAGTTAAATCATTTTCATCGATCCAGGATGACATTTAAAAGTTTTCGGAAACAGTTTTAAAACAAAGCAAGTAAGATTGATAAGCAGACAAATATAAATAAGTAATTGACCAAAGTAGGAATTCTGTGTCAGCATAGCATGAATTTCTGCTAGAATAAAATCTATAGTAGGTTTTATAGACCCTCTACTCGACAGTGGATAAATATTTTTTGCCAATATTATTTTTAACTTTTCAGTGAAGAGATGAAACAATAGACAACAAGTTAGTTTAGTTTATTTCTACTAAGTTTCACTGAATCGCTATACAGAGCCAAGTTAAGGTTGACTGGTTCTCAACTTGTCAAGAATGATATGTACTATAAATAAGTTTTTGACCACAAACAATTGCCAATTCTCTCTTTAGAGTAAGTTAAATGTATAACTGAAGATCGAAATAAAATGTTTAATTTCTCTATGGTGACCGTTATTCAGAATCATAGAAATTTTAATATTTTTCCTTTGAAAATATTTAGATCTGGGTTTAAGGGAACATAAAATCTAGGTATTAATGCACGATAATTAAGATTGTCCTTGAAATAACGTAGAAAATCTAAAATTAAGTTCAAAAATATTTAAAATTTCGACTATGATCGATCGTAAAATTACGCAAAACGAGTTTTTTGTTTTTACGCCGCAATGGCGATTAACTTTGCCTATTTTTTATTGTCCCTTCAAGGCAAATTAGTAAATAATAAATATATCCAAAATTAATGTTTTTTAGTGTTTATTACAAAATTTGGGTACGTATTCAAATGGATTAAAGATACAAACCAGTTTTGGACACATTTGCTGTGTTCCATTCGCGCTTACTCACAAGTACTTACCATTGCTTTCAACTGCTCTTGCTCTTGTATATGAGTAGTTTACTGGTAGTAGTTACGCTAACAATTTCCGCTAGGTTAATTTGATACTAGAACCGTCCAAGAGGTGGATTTGTTAGTTTTAAGGTTATGTGAAATGTCAAAATTTCTTAAAGTTTTTAATAAATATTGCAAGAAAACCAAAAAGTAAATTAAAAATACTGGAAAATATGCAAGTTAGTTGAGAAAAACAATTGAATTTTAAATAATAACATTTAATTTATTATTATAAATCTCTTAATAGATTGAATATCATTTGATAGTAGCAGAAGTTTATTAGACTGTTTTTTCCATCCTCATCCTCGGATTGTGATGAAATTGTTAACAGAACAGGCGTACAGAGCTACGAAGTAGTTATTGGAAACTACGCAGACGCCGAATTTCAGAAGCATTTTCGTTTGAAAAAAGTATAGTCGCTGAATTAATGGGTAAATAATTAAAGAAACAAATGGAGTCTGTCACAAATTGTGCATTAATTTTCATTTTTGATTTGTACACAGAATTCACGATTAAACATAGTAATGTTGGAAGAGAAAAAATAGGGCCATCCAAGGAAATTTATATTACTTTGTGGTATATGGCCAACACAGAAACTTACAGACAGATTTCTGACAGCTTTGATATCACCAAAAGCTCAGTATTTCGTGTTTTTATAGAATTGTGGAATGGATTGTGCTCATTAGTAACCAATACATCAATTACCCAACAGAGCTAGGCACGCGAGCTAATCAACTTATATTTTTAAGAATGAAAGAATTTTCGCGGGTTGTAGGAGCGATAGACGTTTGCCATTCTACAACCTAAAAAAATATTACAGCATCCTGTTACAAGGCATCACCGATGCTGACAAAAATGTATCGACTTTCATTGTGGTGAGCCGGGGGCGTTCACATTTTTTCAACACAGTTAACTCTAATCGTAGTTTGATGTCACATGACGGTATTCTGTTAGGGGATTCGGCTTACCCGGACAGTGACTATTTAGTTACCCCATTTAAAGAAATCTGAGCGCGAAAAAATTTAAATTCAACTATTTGCATTCAGCCACTAGAATCGTAGTATAAAATGCATTCGGTTTTTTAAAAAATCGTTTTAGACGATTACGGTTTTTTGAAAGCCCCAATGTACCATTTATTACAAATTGTGTGGTAGTTGCTTGCGTTTTGCACAACATGTGCATTTTAAAGGGATACGTGGGGGATAAAATGGAAGAATACCAAAAACAACTGCCAACAAATGATCTTCCATTTTCCGAAATAGAATAAAATATCAGAACCAAAATGGATATATTTAATGAATTAAACAATAAAAATTTACTAAGTTAAATCAAAAAAATTGAAAACACTGTATTTCTTTTTGAATAAATAATAAATCCATTAATTCTTTAATTGTATTATATCACAATAAATCATTTCAATGTTTTCATTTCCTTTTTTTCATTTAATTTCTCCGCGTAATAATTCTTTTTTGCTAGAAGTCTTTTTGTTTCGTTGTTTACCGTTAGAAACCTTAACTTCACTATGTGGCTCATCCAGAGTCGCTAACACTTTCACATATTCTTTAGAATCGTTAGTGTCTTCTGAAATATTTGTGCTGTCGGAAGCTGCATTTGGTGTTTCGTTAATTCCAACAGTTACGACGTTTTTTGAATGGACAGTCGGTTTGTCATGAAATATTGTATCCATGTTATCCAAATATAAAAATTTATTCGTGCTTGTTCCAGTTCCGCGATCTTTGACATTTTTATATGCCCGGTAGAGACTCCGCCATTTCACTTATACTTGTATGTACTACGATTGCACGGCATTCCTAAAATATATATTATTTAATTATTATGTAATTATTTATTTGTTATTAATATTGTCACTTGAAAACTTACTAAAACATTTAAAGCCTCAATATCTGTCAACATTGTTTGCCAAAACAATTTTTTTTTCCTACACTTGAAAAATTTGTCTTTCCTATTTTCGTATGTATATAAAGGGTGATTTTTTTGTGGTTAGGATTTTCATGCATTAGTATTTGACAGATCACGCGGGATTTCAGACAAGGTGTCAAAGAGAAAGATGCTCAGTATGCTTTGACATTTCATAATGAATAGACTTACTAACGAGCAACGCTTGCAAATAATTGAATTATATTACAAAAATCAGTGTTCGGTTCGAAAAGTGTTTCGCGATTTACGTCCGATTTATGGTCTACATAATCGACCAAGTGAGCAAACAATTAATGCGATTGTGACCAAGTTTCGCACTCAGTTTACTTTATTGGAAATTAAACCAACCACACGAATGCGTACAGTGCGTACAGAAGAGAATATTGCGTCTGTTTCTGAGAGTGTTGCTGAAGACCGTGAAATGTCGATTCGTCGCCGTTCGCAGCAATTGGGTTTGTGTTATTCGACGACATGGAAGATTTTACGCAAAGATCTTGGTGTAAAACCGTATAAAATACAGCTCCTGCAAGAACTGAAGCCGAACGATCTGCCACAACGTCGAATTTTCAGTGAATAGGCCCTAGAAAAGTTGGCAGAAAATCCGCTTTTTTATCGACAAATTTTGTTCAGCGATGAGGCTCATTTCTGGTTGAATGGCTACGTAAATAAGCAAAATTGCCGCATTTGGAGTGAAGAGCAACCAGAAGCCGTTCAAGAACTGCCCATGCATCCCGAAAAATGCACTGTTTGGTGTGGTTTGTACGCTGGTGGAATCATTGGACCGTATTTTTTCAAAGATGCTGTTGGACGCAACGTTACGGTGAATGGCGATCGCTATCGTTCGATGCTAACAAACTTTTTGTTGCCAAAAATGGAAGAACTGAACTTAGTTGACATGTGGTTTCAACAAGATGGCGCTACATGCCACACAGCTCGCGATTCTATGGCCATTTTGAGGGAAAACTTCGGAGAACAATTCATCTCAAGAAATGGCCCGGTAAGTTGGGCACCAAGATCATGCGATTTGACGCCTTTAGACTATTTTTTGTGGGGCTACGTCAAGTCTAAAGTCTACAGAAATAAGCCAGCAACTATTCCAGTTTTGGAAGACAACATTTCCGAAGAAATTCGGGCTATTCCGGCCGAAATGCTCGAAAAAGTTGCCCAAAATTGGACTTTCCGAATGGACCACCTAAGACGCAGCCGCGGTCAACATTTAAATGAAATTATCTTCAAAAAGTAAATGTCATGGACCAATCTAACGTTTCAAATAAAGAACCGATGAGATTTTGCAAATTTTATGCGTTTTTTTAAAAAAAAGTTCTCAAGCTCTTAAAAAATCACCCGTTATTTATTAACGCCTTTCCCTCCTGATATGACTAGTTTATTATTGGTTTATTATTTTTTTTATTCTAAAAATTACAGTGTGTAATTAGAAAATAAAGTATTAAATAAAATTTGTTATAGCTTATCATTTTTATTGCGGATATACGAGTATGTAATACTAAATTATAAATTATAAAAAATTGTTGGTTATGGTTTGCTTTGACTTTTGTTTTTTGCGTTCCATTTACTATCTACTTTTTAGTACTTGTGAGTACTTTGCTGGCGAAAATGGAACGCAGCAATTATTTGAGCATTTAAATATCGGCACCGAAGAGAAATTTGTTTTCTGTCTACCGTACAACCTTAATTTAAAGGTTTCGAGACTATAGACTGCTGGACTAACCCATTCCTGGAAGGTTTCGCGCAGGGTGATGATTACTGCACGTCAATTTTAGACGTTAGTTTAATTTGTATGAGAGAACAACAACAATTTCCCGGTTTGACAACAAAATACAAATATATTGATGAATTTCTAGAAGTCCTTCTACACCATGTGATTTACTTGAACCATTCGATAATTGTTGTACAATTTGTTTTCTAATCAGAAATCTTGGCATACTTAAACGGCCATTTAAATGTAATTTTGGTTATATATTTTATTCTCATTGGAATACTTTGCACTATTAACACTATGTGCCGTAGGCACTTGGCGAAACACACTAACAATTAATAAACGCATTTTATTAAACACTTGTTTTATTATTTCGCAAAGAATTAAATTTTTGAATATTTTAATTCAAAAATTTGTCACCTAAAAAGTTTAAAAAATCACTCGATCGATTTCGACTTGTTAGGTTATCATCTGTATCAGTAGATACTCCTGATGATGAGGGACAAACTGTTTAATTAAAATATTCAAAAATTTAATTTTTTGCGAAATAATAAAACAAGTGTTTAATAAAATGTGTTTAATAAGTGGGAATACTTTGCCTAATTGGGCATTGGGATTTCCAAAAAATCTGTTTAAGTATGCCATGAATTTCAATCAGAAAAAACTTTAGTACAACAAATATTGTATGCAAATTGCATAGTGTAAAACGACCATTAATTTACAGCTGCTATACGAATCGAAAAGTAAAATGTCGAGGAACCCATGAGGGCCCATGATAAAAAATCATTACCGTCAGAAAACTCGTGCTATGTTCATGATCCAAACCCTTATTCATAAAACTGTGCATAAATTAATTTATTTACTATTGACGTGCTTGTGCTGCTTTGTGTAGGACTCCGCGAGTAAATCTCAATTTAACGTTTTTCATGAGGTATACGAATTTTAAACAAGTTTTATCTGGCAACCCTATTTCGTTAATTAATGAAATCTATTTATAAGTTAATAAATTTTACTTCCGCACATGCAAAATGAGCGTATTGTTAAAACACAGTTATTTTTACTGGAACATATCTCGCATGCGATGACTTTCTAAGTATAAATAAAAGACATATAGACAACCAGATGGCTTTTCATTCTTATTTACCGAAGCAAACATCTAAAATTACATAGGCATAAAATAGTCAGTCATCATACCACCCGTTTCGACAATCGACACCCAAACAAACCCAATAAAATACACGAAGCATCATCAGTAAAAATATCTCTACAAGTTTGAACGAATGTGCATGCATGTTTGGTTATGTACTATTTGTACAGATAAAGCAACAACTATCAAATAAAAATATTATTACTGTTTGGTTTTTATTTTCATTTTGAAAAAATCGATTGTTTTTCGCCCATGTGAGAGCAATTTTTAATTTTAAAACTTTCATTAATTTTCTCGAGTTTTTCCAAAAAAATCCAACTGTGAAAAATTAAAAAATATATATTTTTTGTTTATCCTGCTCGAAAAACTGTTTTAGTCTTATGCTAAGCATGGAGATTGTATGTGGCAGAGCAAGATGAATAGATAAAATTAAAAAAGAATTCGATTTTCAAAATAAAAAATATTAAAAACAAGAGAAAAATTGAGTAAAATATGTAGAAGCTTTTTTTCGAAAAAACTACATTTAAAAAATAATTATGTTCACTATTTTTATCACACAGTTCCACACACAAATACTTATGTATGTATATAACACATACACAATCCGTTATTTTTATAGTAGTAATTTTTCTAACAGGGTAGTCATGTTATTTCATTTGGAAGGGATTATAATTGAAAATGGATATTTTTTCGACAAATGCTCTGTATCCTTAAGTCCAAAAATAAAGTAGAAAAAAGGAAATATTTTTATATTAGATAAAATGAGATAATTTTTTTAGGTTTCAAATCCATTTAGCAAATGGGCGTAAACTAACCTTTTTATTCTACACATAACATTTAAAATTAAAGGAATTTTAAAATAAAGGCTACATACAACAACAATTCTATTTTTTCGCTTTAGTAATGACTTCTCATGCCACCTTGATTTCTGAAAATTTTATAGTTTTTGTTACGATAGTTGTTCAACAAAAAAAATTTATATTTTGAGGCAAATTGAATATAAAAAAGGGATACAATTTTTTAGTTCCAAAATGTCATAAGAAAAAGGAACAGAATAATGTGTATAAAGTTATATATGGAAAGGAATGGCTTCTTATGCATAAAGGAAAATATAAAATATTGTTGCCACACCCTTGGAGAAGTTAGAATAATTAAAATTTGTTCGGAATAAAAAAACATTTTGGAATGAGGATTGGAATTAGAAAGGAGATGTTAGGTAAATATACGAAAATATAAATTTACTTTGCAATTTATACAAACGATATCGGATAGAACATGTAAATTATTTTAGCATTAGTTTATCAATTTGATTATAGATTGAATAGCTTCTGGAGTACAGACACATTTTACATCATATTCTCCAGCATTTTTTAGTACTCGTATGTATTAAAATAAGAAGTTATGTGTAAATTTAAGTATCTTCAAAAATTCCAGGTCTATTTATATTTTCAAAAATCAAGGCTTGAAGATATAATAGAATTTTAGATAGCTAGATAAATATAATTTTAAACAATTAATTTTATTTTTCATCAAAATGTAAGTTTTTGCCAATTGTTTGTAAATGTGGTTATATCAAATAATCAAGATTTTCTCTTTCGAGAAACCTAGTTCTACACATCTAATATATTAACACGAGCAATAATTGTTTGTTTTTCTATTTATTAAGAGTTTTTTTGGAATCGATTGTGGTTGGTCCTGGCCGGGTTTCCTTTTTCAAGTTTTTGGTGAGCTCCTACGACTTTGATAAATATTTCCGAAAAGAAGGTTTCGTGTAAAATAAAGGAATTAATTGCAAGCAGGACCCACTCAAATCAGAGCCAGGAAAAAATTGATCACGGAGTTTTCTAGTAGCAGGAATCAGTTGTGATGAGAAATTACTTCGAGAAAATTGGAACGGCAGTCCTTCATTGAGGCTTTTTCTATTTTTTAGAATTGAACGACTTCGATTAAAATAGAGTAACCCAGGTTTTTGTGTAACAAGAATCGAGTGCTAGAGGTCCGGATTTCGAGAAACTTCGTTTAGAGGTCTTTCGGTGGAGCTCGGTTTCATTTTTTTCAGCTCAAAATATTTTGTTACACATTAGTTAAAGGTGTGGAAAGTCATTTAGAGGAGTCGCGATTTCCATAAATTTAGTTTTTGGAGTATTCCGTAAACTGTCAAGTTATATAATGGTGCACTATATTGCGGGATGATGCGGGCTGTTTCTTCATTTTGGGTCATGTGTTTTACATATGTTTGTAATCGTGCCTTGAAGTTATAAAACTTCCGTCCCGTGATTTTGAACAAATAAAACAACGCGATTGTGTTTTGAACCTCTTAGACCTTCGATCACATGTGGAAAATTCCACTATAGTGAAGTTTCTGACAAACTAAAAATGACAAAAACTTTACAACAGCCCAAAAAATGTAAATCTACGCTATCAAAGAAACGTGTTATGCAAAACGAAATAAATTGTTAAAAAAATAAGTTCACAATGACAAGCTAATCGAACCATGTGCCATACTCATTCTTTATGATTTCTAGGAACTAACTTATTTACGCGGTGGAGCAGTCATAGATTTTTTTTAATTTAAACGTTTTTAGTAGAAAGTGTAAAGGAGCTTCGATTATCAATGACAAGGCAACGTAGAGATGTTTAAGTAAATCGAAGTATGTCATCGTGTAGTACTGACCCTATTGCATCTTTTGAAGAAGCCAACATAATTAGGCGACCCGTCGAAGGATACATTTTCTATGTTGAAATCATAAAAAATCGAAATTTCAGCCATTCGAAGGCCATTGACAAGGCATCGTAGGTATGTCTAAGTAAATCAAAGTGTGCTATTGTGTAGTACTGACCCTATCTTTTGTAGAAGCCAACATAATTATGCAACCTGCCGAAGCATAAATTTTCTATGTTGTAATCATAACAAATCGAAAAATTCAACCATTTCAAGGCTATTGACAAGGCATTATAGAGATGTTTAAGTAAATTGAAGTATGTTATCATGTAGTGCTGCCCCTATTACATCTTTTGTAGAAGCCAACATAATTATGCGACCCGTCGAAGCATAAATTGTCTATGTTGGAATCATAAAAAATCGAAAAATTCAACCATTCAAACGCCATTGACAAGGTATCGTAGAGATGTCTGAGTAAATCGAAGTATGCTATCGTGTAGTACTGACTTTACTGCATCTTTTGTGGAAGCCAACATATTTGTGCGACCAGTCGAAGCATACATTTTCTATGTTGGAATTATACAAAATCGAAAAATTCAACCATTCGAAGGCCATTGACAAGGTATCGTAGAGATGTGTAGTACTGATCTTTTTCTATCGTGTAGTACTGATCTTATTGCGTGTTTTTTAGAAGCCGTTAGTACTACACGATAGCATACTTTGATTTACTTAGACATCTCTACGATGCTCAATGGCCTTCGATTGGTTGAACTTTTTGATTTTTTATGATTCCAACATAGAAAATGTATGCTTCGACGGGTCGCACAAATATGTTGGCTTCCACAAAAGATGCAGTAAAGTCGATTTACTCAGACATCTCTACGATACCTTGTCAATGGCCTTCGAATGGTTGAATTTTTCGAATTTTTCGATTTTTTGTAATTCAAAACATAATTATATATTTTTTATTTTTGATGTTAATGACGTAAAATAATTTTAAATAAATAGATTTTTTATATTTTCTTTAATTATGTTGTTGTTCTTTATTACAAATATTGTTGAAAAAGTGTAGCATTCTTAATTTAGAGGGTAACAATTTCTTTTACGCTTTTTGACTGGTATAACGTTTTTTGTCAATTTGTCAGAAACCTCACACAATGCCTAAATTTCGATTATCGTGGTAATTATCGCTTAAAACATTAAACTAACGTTTTAAGAATTTTTGCATCTGATATTAGTCTGGGATAGGTGCTTTTATCAAAAAGGAGGTTGTATCGTCATTGCTGCCTATTAATTAGCCAATTACTGACGAAATATAGATTCCCTCCGATTTTGGAATTTAAACCATTCGAATTTAAGTGACACGGGGAGCGCTTTAGTTACTCCGAACAATTCTACTGCCTAAGCGGTTAAAATTTCGGCCCAATTGTTGATTTAGTAAAGTCCTCGGCTCTCTCGCCCATCTATGGTCCGAGTATGAGACGCCGTTGATCGTGAAATTAAACAGAAGACGGAAAAAACTAAAATAGTTTAAATGGTAATATATTATATTATTTTATTTAATATTTTATTTGTGTTAGAATAAATAATTCATTTAATAATATACGAAATGCAAATTCAATGATTTTCCGAAACTTAATTAGTTGAATTTGGGCAAATATTTGGGAATTTTAAACAATATCTTTCACTAAAACATTAAAAATAATTGATTAAGTTTATCTTACAGTAAATTTGTTAAAACATCTCATTTTTTTCTACTAAACTCATTCAAAAATTATAGAATTAATATTTGTTAATTGTTATAAATGAGTGCAGAATTAATTTGAGTTTTTTTTTATCCCTGCAATCTGTTCTGTGGCCAAGGCTCCTAACTCTTTCGCGGTTTGCTTTTTTCCGTCCTTACTTTTACGCCAGTGTAGGCCAATTCGAGGACGTACGGTTATAGGTTCCATGAGTTTTGTACTCCGACAGGAGGTCATTGATGTGTTCCATTTCATCACAGATCGTAATTTGTTGATGAAAATTCCCTCTGCATCCTGCCGCTATCGGGATTCGAACCCGGTACCTCCCGATCCAAACTTCAAAGCTTTAACCACAGTGCCATTTGGTCGGAAATTTGAAAGTTGTTACCAAAATTGTAATTCGCTAGTTTAATGTGTTTTTATTTTTGTATATAAGGTTAAAGTATTTGTCATTTCCTTGCAGTTTCGTCACACTGCAGTTCGAACAGATGATCGAATCTTTGAACTAAAGTAATCTTTTTTGTCGAAAGCAAACTGCCAAAATCAAATTCTTTGTATTTTTGAATGATTTATTTAAATCACAGAAATGTATGAAATATATTTAGCTATATAATATTTAATAAAAAAAAATATTTTGTACTATTTTTTTCGAAATGGTATGCAAAACGTTTAATGAAAGTATAAAAAATTTAATAAGTCATTAAATAATTATCATTAATGCAAATTATAAACAAATGTTTTATATAATCATTTAGTTAATTCAGCTAATTTATGTATGTATTTGATCCAGCAACAATTTGATTATAAATCCAACAAATATATTAAATGTTTTAGTTGAAACAATTATTTCAAGGCTTGGTTAAAATCATCCAATTAAAATTAAATAAATCGACCAATTACATTCAATAGCTGAAATTGTAACTGCGAATAATCTTTATATGAAAATACTATTATTTTCTTTCTGTGCACCAGTGCCTCTTGATCTCTCAACTCTTAAAAGTATCAGCCGATATTCAAAACAATTGCGTTCTGAACCCCTTTGGCAGTTTTGAGCTTAAGTCAGGAATCCCAGCTCTCAGGTCTTAAAAACTGCCACAGAAGAAAATTTGAGTTGACCTATTATCGTTAAACTATTTTGCGGTTCGTACACAAATTGGGCAACAGTTTTTGGATTTCAGATGGCCTACTAATACTAATACTTTCATTTAAAATTCAATTTTCATTTAAAATTCAAAACAATAAAACTGTTAAAAGTTGAGGTGTTTGTTGGTTATTCCTAAAGATGCAGTAAAATGTCTTTAGATTAAAATCATATACGTATACAAATCCAATTGGACTTCTGCTAATTCCAATTGAAATTTTAAAGCCTTTCTATGTAGTTGTGTGGAGTACACCGTTATGATTTTTAATTTGCAAAATTGTCAGTGAACAGTAAAATATTATGTTTAATTTTACACCATTGTAATTAGTTTAGAAAGCACAGAACACATTTTCAAATAATTTACAAAATTTGTACATAATTTTAATTCAAAACATTGAAATAAAATAAAAGTGAGATAGAAAAATCAACTGTCTGAATATATATTGGATTAACGTTATTTAAAAAACGAGCACATCAAGATAAGTTTAACGAAATCGAGCAAATTTTATCAGTATATTTATTAGACGTATATCAAATTGTCTTAATTAAAATGGCAGAAAAATATTGTAACTTGTAACTAAAGTGAAAATTGAAATTTTAATTGATTGATAAATCGCGAAGAAAAATATTATAGTAACATAACCATTAATTTTCAAACAAACTTTTTTACAAAAACAGTCGGGATGCAAAACAAATCTCTGAACTCAAACCATTTATGAATTTCCCACTAATTTCTAATAATAATTTTTTGAGTTTCATATGAATTAACAAAATTTCCAGAGATTAAAAAATATACCGAATCAACTTAAGAATTTTCTACTTTTAAAAGTAAATAAGAACTATTACCTTTTACAGCAGTAACACTTAACGATAAAAATTCGTAGCAATAAACCTGAAGCAGTGCATTATTAAAACTAGATGGGCTTAGGTAGATGCATAATCAACTACTTCACGAATTAGCGAGAATTAAATTACAATCTCCAGATATGGTCGTCAATGGCCATCAAAATTTAGTATAAAAAACCAAAAATTCTTTCGACTACTGATAGGTGACATTGACCTGAATAATAAACTTCGGAAATGGCTAATATTCGCCATCTAACTTATAAATATGAGTAAAAATGAAATCAGTACACCTACAATATCAAAATTCGTAGCAATATATCCGAAGTCGTGCATTATTATCACTAGGTGGTTTTAGTTAGGTGACTCAATGACCAACTTCATGTACTAGCCAGACCTAAATCACGATCTCCCGGAATGGCCATCCAAGTTTGAGTAAAAATGACATCAATACATCTAAATTTGGATGGCCATTAGTGCTAATAATGCACGACTTCATAAACTCGAACTCTGGTACAAATTGTGATATTCTCGGTGCACTGATTTCATTTTTATCCAAATTTGGATGATCATTATCGGCCATTCTCAGAGATCGTGACTCAGGTCTGGCTAGTACATAAAGTTGGTCATTGAGTCACCTAACTAAAATCACCTAGTACTAATAATGCACGACTTCGGGTTTATTGCTACAAATTTTGATATTCTAAGTGTATTGATGCCGTTTTTACTCAAGTTTGGATGGAGATTATCGGTCATTCCCAGAGAACGTGATTCAGGTCTGGCAAGTATATGAAGTTAGTCATTGAGTTGCCTAACCAAAACCACCTAGTGCTAATAATGCATGACTTTGAGTTTATTGCTACGAATTTTGATATTCTCGGTGTACTGATGTTATTTTTACTGAAATTTGAATGGTCATTATCGGTCATTCCCAGAGATCGTGATTCAAGTGGCTAGTACACTAAGTAGGTGATTGAGTCACGTAACCAAAACTACCTAGTGCTAATAATGCACGACTTGTGGTTTATTGTTACGAATTTTGATATTCTCGGTGTATTGATGTCAAATTTGGATGGCCATTATCAGTCAATCCGGCCGATAGTATATCAAATTGGTCATTGAGTTACCTAAATAAACCATTTGGTGCTTACAATGCTTGACTTCTACTTTTTGATACAAAGTTGTAAATTGTGGGTGTTCTTATGTCATTTTAACTCAAGTTTGAATTTAAACCTTTTTCTTGTTTCATTAAAATATTTATTCTAATCGTTTTAAAGTTCTAATCTGTTTTAATAAAAATTTTGATAATTTCTACACAATACGTGGTTGAGTTTGTTTATAAATTTTTTTTAGAAAATTTTATATATTTTTTATTTAAATCATACTTATATGATTGTACAAAAATTTCAAATACGATTAATTTTTTTTCTATTTGAATTTGTAGTAATAGTGTGGTACTCATACATACATAACATCTATGGAAAGTCTGGAATACTTCACACTCGTCTAAAAGCATTGGTTTCAGTTTATTTGCAAGGCATATTGGATTTATCAAACTCTTTTAATTTGGCTCACTTTCGGTTAGAGATAACATTTTTCGCTAAAATTAGTCAGATGGTATAATATTAATTTACATCATTTTGTTGCTTTTGACTTGTTACACAGTATATTAGTATTAGTCTTTTTTACAATTGCCGTATTTCATGACACGTATAACCCATTGATCCGGATCAGTTCAAATTTTATATGGAAAACCTAATTCAAAATTTATTTTAGATCACAAATTTTGAATTGAAATCTAGTAAGCGCCTTTGCGTTGTTTCATGAAACATGAACTTAACCGGATCAGGATAGGAACAAAGCAAACAATTTATCGATAAAAAAATATCAACATAAAAATTTAATTGTTTAGGAGAAACTGGAGAATGCAAAGGCTGCTAGACTTATTATGGTTTTAAAGCGACCCGTATTTATCAAGAAATATTATTTATATAGTTTTGTTTTTTGATCACCCAGTAAAATCAAAGGCCTGCTACAATCTTATTTGGAATTTAATGGATATTTAATTGATTTTTTTAATCGATAAAATTTGCGCTTTGTTCCTATCCAGATCATATATTTATATATTCAAATAAAAGAAGTTCCCTTCTACAATAGTATTTTGTTAATTCATCCTAACTAATCAACAGTCGACTTCTCGATATTTTTTGCTTTATTCTGTTCATACGCTACGAATTTTTTCTCCCCTTTGGTCTTCTAACCATATATACTAAAAAATTATTTCATTACTACATTCTCTGGTTTACTATTCTTCGAAATAAATATTATATAATTTATATTTCAAATGTTCTGAATACCTTTAACCAACATCAAATCAACAACAATTTCTATACGAGATACAAAATAAATTCGAAGACTAATGCAATCATTGAGTTCAGTTCTCGAACAATAAAATATATTTTTTGCTTCAAGAGAACACAAACAAATTTAAAACCTAAATGCAAAAAAAAATTGTAGAATATTATAATGTTCTCCAAGCAACAAAAAAAAAAAATTCTTTCCTCTTTGCTGATATCTAAAACTAATTTTCTAAAAATTGTATTCAAAACCAGTAAAACATGTAAGAACTTCAGTCATTAGAACAAAAAAAAAAACGTTGTACGCAGAGAAGGTTAGAGAGAATAAACTTTATTCAATTTACTATTTTTTATACTCGTAATATAAAAAAAGGAAAAACTATGTTTTGTGGTAAGATGAAAAATTTTGAACGACAAGGAAATACATAAAATAAAAAGGAATAATGGGAGTTCTTTTCCATATACATTTATTATTTTTTTAATTTCTATTTCAGGTTTTAATATTTTCCCAGTTTCTAGCTGAAAAAAGAATAGAATAGTTTTTCAAACAAAAGGATATTTAAATAGAGAGCAAAAAAATACAAGAATAAAAATAATAAGATAAAGAATTTTTATGTTGTATTCGAAATTAAATTTTATAATTTTTTTTTATACATTTAATAAAATTCTATTTATTTTAAAAATAGAAAAAGTTTTATCATTATTATTTTTTTCAATATTTCTTTTTTATTTTTCCTAAAAAAGTTCATGTTGGGAACAAAAAAAAATCAGTTTTAGATATGATTTTAGAATTTAGAAAAAGTTGAAATCGTTCGTTTCTATATTTTATGTGCATACATACGTATGGATACGAAATAGAAATTTAGATAAAAAAAGGTTAAGTAAAAATGTTTCATTGGTAAGATGAGAACATTATGGTTCACAACGAATACCCATGTATCTACTATTATAATACTAAATGGAATAAGTTTTTAGTTTTGAAAATTTAAATTACACATTTTTTTGCTTGTTGTATAACTTCATTCTAAACTTTTGTAATTAAGAAATGTATGTTGTATGCATTATACCAGAGTAACAATGGTATCTTCTATTTAATCGGAGGAAGATAGATATAATCTATAACAGTGTGGGATGGGCCAAGACCAATAATTTTTAAAATACCAGAGAACGGACTCTGTTTATATTTGCATTATCGGTTAGCTTGGTCACGTCGTCTAAACCTTTTCAAATTTATTTAATAGTAATGCATACTTACATAGCTTAAATTTAATTTTTGAAAAAAGGAGAAACGAAACAAAAAATTGTTGCTGCACGTTAAAATTATAGCAATAAATACATATGTACGACTATTTTCAGAAATAGATAATAATTTATTGAGTTTCACTGAATTAAAGGGGCAACAGAACGGACACTATTATTGATCTTAAAGTGCCGGTTCTGTTTAAGCTTCAATTCTACTGATTGATAGAACAAAGACTTTTAAATTGGATTTTATGAGAACATATCAGTGTCACGCTATCATACGACAGTTAGATCAAACTTGTGAAAATGGATCTTAGCCAGACTCCTCAATTTGGACAAACTACTCTTAATTAGCACTTTTAATGCTTGCAATCCAGTCATTTTATTTCTAAGCTAGTTAACGACGCTAAACTGTAATGAACCGTAAAACCGCACTCAAATGCGAATAATGATCTAGATTAGGGTGCGCCAATCTTACGTTTAGCCGTTTTATTTTCTAATGATATTAAACATCTTTACTTTTGGACTTTTTTAATACAGCTAAATCACAGTGGGAGCACTATCGGTATCGTTTTTAGTGGACCATAAAATATAAATATGATTTTTTAATTTCGCTTTAGGTATGTTGTGTTTGGCTATGTCCAGAACACGGCTTAATTATATTGATGTCGAAATTTTGTAAGGTCATAGTTATAAAGTGTTCTGTTCATAAATACACTCGTTTAAATTGGGATAAACAAAGAAATAACGACAATATAATTTTACCGGTTTTCGAACACCACTTATATAAAATTTTTGATAATTAGCAATTTGCACTTAGAAATCAGTCACGGTATTTTGTGCCAACTATTTATGACTAATAAAACCGATTCATAAATTAACCATAATAATTCAATTTAACATAAATAAAAATAAATAAATCCCACCAGAAGAAGTTAGGCATAGTTAATAATTTAAACTACTTTCTTTGCGGTATTGAGGCAAGATGTTCACCAGCATGAAAATTTTGTAGGGCAAAATGGACATTTGCAAGCGGATAAATTTGTTGTGTCTTCAAAATGTTTTTGTGACGGTTTTATGTAATTGCCTTTTCTATCTCGAAATAATGTGTCAGTTTTTTCGTTGTAATCTGGAGTGGACTCCGTCGAAACAGTAACTGAAAAGCAAGAAAATACCGTAGCTGGTTTAATTAAATTTATTTCAAGTCACGAAAAATTCAACTTGTTCGAGTACGTCTGTGTAGTTATTTGTTGTCTGTGAAGTTATACTTGTGCTATTCACTGGAGAAATACTAAGCTGTTTCGAGATATTATTAGTATTAAGCCATCAAATTGCATTGATATTTTAAATACTAATTGTTTTAAAACACTATTAAGAAATTATAGTCTTGTGAATAGTTTTCTTAATTAAATTATTTATGAAAATTTAGAAATACCCAAAATGCCAGTTATAAAATACTCCTAGAAAAAAAAATCTCGGAAATATAAATCCCTCAAATCAATATCCCGGACTTTTACAAAATCCCTGATTTCAATATATCGATTTAAAGTATAGCAAATGCTTCTATAGCAAATAAAATGTTTTTTCATTTTATAATTACGTGGTTTCTATTGCGACAGCCTACTCAAGTAAAATATTATGTCATGTACTCTACCGGTCATCTAGTTATTTTATGAGTGATGCTTTATATCGAAAAAGAAAAAAGTGATAACTATATAAATAATTTCGGTAGTATCGAAAAAAACGTGCAATTGTGGATTTAAAGGTGTTGCATATAACTAATTCAAACAACTTAGGAATTGATGATGACGTTGATATTTCTCTGCAGCATGTGATGCCGTAACGCCTTCAACTCAGCGTCTTCAACCTTTACTGGTCTCTCTTTGCGTTCTTTTAAAACGGCGGAACCAGTTTTCTGCTATTGTTTTACATTTTAAAATATTTCAAAGTAATAAAATGCATTCGGGATCTCATCTGTTATTATTTTAAAATTATTGCACGACATTCTTGTAATAAAATTATTACCTGAAAAAGGACTACAAAGATCATGCATGCATATTTTACTTTTAGTTTATTCTACATTTTATGTTTGACGCGCGATAAAGTAAGAAATAATCTAAAGTAAAGATAAAGTAAGAAATAATCTACGTTAAGTAATTTTTATCATTTTGTTAAAAAACTTGCGTTTAAGTTAAAGAGTGTGTGTATTTAGAAAGTCTAGACTGAGACATTTATTTTCAAAAAAGGCTCGAAAAAAGGACCTAAGCAGTGAAACCAACATCGGCTATCGGAGCATTATTAAAAACAAAAAATCATTCATACCGCGAGATGGCAAAAATGGAAAACGTTTCTTGCTCAAGTAATTTGACAAAAATTCTTCAATTTTGGAGTACATTTTATGAGACCAAGAGAAAAAACTGTAAGGGGATCAAGAAGACAATACCCAAAACAGTCCGGAAAATTATTCTATCAGCGAAGGCTATATGAAAATAATTTGAAATCCAAGCGTACAGCAAAGAAACGCAAGACTCACTGAAAAAATGCGGGAAAAACGTCTTATTTGGGCTAAATTTCATAAGCACCGGAGAATAGACGACTGGAAGAAGGTAATCGAATTTTTAAGCACTCATTATATATTTTCAAAAATTAAATTTAAAAAATCAGAAATTAAAGAGTTTTTCTAAACTTATAGATTATATTTAGTTACGAATGCAGGCTAGAGGCCGTTACTAATTGGCCTAGTTCGTTAGAAGAAGACCAGGAGAGAGGTTTAGGGAGAACTGCGCAGTCAGGAGCATAAAACATCCACCATCAGTAATGATATGGGGCTGCATTAGATGAGATGGACATGGTTCAATATACTTCATCCTCCTTAACCAAAATATTGACATTCTCTCTTGGCCTGGCAATTCTCCGGATTTAGACCCTATCGAGAATTGTTGGGCCTTACTTAAGTCCAACGTATATAAAGCCCCCAATCCTACCTCCTCAAATAGTGATCAAATTAGCAATTTGATCAATACTTGTATATGCAGTATGCCTGAAAGAATGAAAGCTGTGATTAAAAATAAAGGTAGTTTAACCAAATTTTAATTGTTTTCCAATTTATGTATACTCAAAATGATTTAATTTTAAAGAATTAAAATATTTAAAAAAAATCTTGTTTTTATTTATATTTTGATAAAATGCTGCAGTATATATTATATATTATATTATATATAAATTATATATATATATATATATATATATATATATATATATATATATATATATATATATATATTTATATATATATATATATATATATATATATATATATATATATATATATATATATATATAAACCCGCGCAGTATAAACCCGCTTATCGCAACCAATTAAAGTCAAGCTGGAGTTGCAAAATGCAAAATTTTGCAAATATCGGGTATAAATTTATACAAAGAAAAAAATTAATTTTTTGCTTGCCAATTAGATAGTACTATGTACGAGCTTATATTTATTATAAAATTCAAAATCTATTTACTTCATTATATTTACATAGCTACGTTAAGTATGAATATATTTTCATATACATATACATAATTTCTATCACATTACGACGTATGTGCTGCTTTAAAAAAGGAGGATATTTTAGATTGAACCTTAACGTCAGACGATTTTTTTATTGCGATGCTGTTCTTCCTCAATATCAAAACGTCTTCAGCCGGAATTTCGTTTGCCTCAGCCTTCTCATGCTTAATTCTGATTGTTTCTATTTCTCCTTCAGATTCTTCGCTTACTGAAATTACATCGACTTCATCATTTACGCGTCTTGGAATGTAGGTTTCCGAAACTCATTCGTCAACATCCTTGTCAGAAAATGTCTCAGTAGGAGAAATTTGTTGCAATAAATGCAATATTGGATATAAGTTTTGAGTTTTATCGTTGTGCATTCTATTGCGGATCACACTTAATGGAACGTCGTCTTCAGAGTCATACTCTTCAAATGTTGGCATTAGGGGCTTCCAACATTTAGCAATTATGCCTGAATCCAAACTTTACCATGCATTGAACAGAAAAGTTACCGGGTTTTGGATCAAGGCCGTAGTATTGGGTGGAAGGCACATTACATTAATTAGACCACCTAAACTGCTAAGGGCTCCATCTTTCGAGTAGCAAGGAGCGTTGTCAAGCAACAGTAGTGCTTTTCCTTGCAATCCCTGCTGTCTCAAAAATAAACGAACCTAAAACATTTGGAATGTAATTTTTATTATTTTTTGTTTCAAATTTCAACTTGTTTTACCTCGGTAATAAAATATTTTTTGAACCATTCTTTAAACAGCCCCAAGGTCATCCAGGCATTCTTATTCGCTCTATATACAACTGGAATATTAAAATTTTTAAAAGCCCGCGATTCCTGAGCTTTATCTATTACAAGGGGCTTTAGTTTGTGGCTGCCGGTCGCATTTGTACATGCCAAAAACGGTATTCTTTCCTTGGAAATTTACCGTCCGGGCGCTGATTCTTCATTTAAATGAACCAAACCAGGATTTTATTTGGTAAAATTGTTCAAAATAACCCTGATTCATCTGCGTTATAAATCTGATCGGGGGTTAATTGCAACTTCTTTATTTTATTATGAAACATTTCTTAAAAATTTTCAACACCATCTGATTTATTAGACAATTTTTCTCTTGTAGTTTTAAGCAATCTAATTCCGTGCCGTTTCTTAAAGCGAATAAACCAACCATTACAGGCTTGAAATTCTCCAGTGCCTTCCTTTATTATGTTGTGTAATAATTTCGCTTTTTTCTTTAAAATTTCAGCGGACATTGGAATGTGACGCTCTTGTTGACGTAGGAACCATTTGTATAAAACGCACTCCATTTTATGATATATTCACAACTTCTGATGGCTTTTATTTTCGACAGAGCATTTTGTTGAGAATTTGCATATTTCGTGATTGTACTTTTATTTTTATTTTTATTCTCGAAATTGTCGATTTATCACATTTATATTCAGCAGCTAATGTTTTCCAATTTTCACCTTTATTTAGTTTCGCGATAATTTCACATTTTTGTTTAAGAGTTAACCGAGTAATAATACGCATTTTTAATTAATATTGTTTAAGTAAATAAACCCGGAATACCACTCTTAATTGCACAATTACAAATCAACTGTGAATCCATCAAACAAGGAAACACAAATGAAAAATATGCATACATGCGTTTTAAACAGATAAAATTTTAACGATAAAAATATGGTTGACATGTTCTAGAAGACTAGAAGAGCGTGAATATGCGTGAGAGTATTCTTTGCCGGAATAGGAAATAGGACAACGAGAAAAAAAAAAAAAATTTGCAGTTATCGAGATTTATTTTTAACCATTGCAGTTCAAAAGTTTGTTAATGTAAAGTTTGTTATGATGCAACTATCGGGTTTTTGCAGATATCGAGTGTTGCAATTAGCGGGTTTATACTATATATATATATATATATATATATATATATATATATATATATATATATATATATATATATATATATATATATATATATATATATATATATATATATATATATATATATATATATATATATATATATATATATATATATATATATATATATATATATATATAACGGGTGATTTTTTAAGAGCTTGAGAACTTTTTTTTAAAAAAAAACGCATAAAATTTGCAAAATCTCATCGGTTCTTTATTTGAAACGTTAGATTGGTCCATGACATTTACTTTTTGAAGATAATTTCATTTAAATGTTGACCGCGGCTGCGTCTTAGGTGGTCCATTCGGAAAGTCCAATTTTGGGCAACTTTTTCGAGCATTTCGGCCGGAATAGCCCGAATTTCTTCGGAAATGTTGTCTTCCAAAACTGGAATAGTTGCTGGCTTATTTCTGTAGACTTTAGACTTGACCTAGCCCCACAAAAAATAGTCTAAAGGCGTCAAATCGCATGATCTTGGTGCCCAACTTACCGGGCCATTTCTTGAGATGAATTGTTCTCCGAAGTTTTCCCTCAAAATGGCCATAGAATCGCGAGCTGTGTGGCATGTAGCGCCATCTTGTTGAAACCACATGTCAACTAAGTTCAGTTCTTCCATTTTTGGCAACAAAAAATTTGTTAGCATCGAACGATAGCGATCGCCATTCACCGTAACGTTGCGTCCAACAGCATCTTTGAAAAAATACGGTCCAATGATTCCACCAGCGTACAAACCACACCAAACAGTGCATTTTTCGGGATGCATGGGCAGTTCTTGAACGGCTTCTGGTTGCTCTTCACTCCAAATGCGGCAATTTTGCTTATTTACGTAGCCATTCAACCAGAAATGAGCCTCATCGCTGAACAAAATTTGTCGATAAAAAAGCGGATTTTCTGCCAACTTTTCTAGGGCCCATTCACTGAAAATTCGACGTTGTGGCAGATCGTTCGGCTTCAGTTCTTGCAATGTCAAAGCATACTGAGCATCTTTCTCTTTGACACCTTGTCTGAAATCCCGCGTGATCTGTCAAATACTAATGCATGAAAATCCTAACCACAAAAAAATCACCCTTTATATATATATATATATATATATATATATATATATATATATATATATATATATATATATATATATATATATATATATATATATATATATATATATATATATATATATATATATATATATATATATATATATATATATATATATATATATGTTCGGATTGTAAGGATTTAAGCCGTACGTAGGGTTTCTTTAAAACGTTTTTTTCGATTCATGATAGATGGCGCTGTAAAAACGATATTAAATTTTTTTCGATTTCTCCTACTGGGAACCTCTGCATACGATTCATATATATACCCACTTTATGCGAATAATTAATTTATATAGTTTTAAAATTAAACTAATAATGGTTTGTGAACAAAAAATACGGAAATCGTATACAAAAATAATTTAAACTAATTAGAGTGTTTTGTATGTTATTATTATTAAACTAAAATGCAAAATTCAAATCAAACACTAAAACTATACATTGTTTTAAAAATATAAAATTTTATTTTTTATAAACAACAGCATATTATTATAAAAATTAACGCTGCTAAAGCATTACAAGAACACGAACTAAATTTATTATATTTCGTAAAGTATAACTTTTATTTGAGTTATTAAATTTCCATTATCGTTAACATAATTAAAAATTACTAAATACCCTTTTTCTATTATGCTTATATTTTTATGTATTAAAAATAATGTTTTTTTATTGTTATCTGTAAATTAAATATTTTAACTACATTTTTTATTGGGTTAGAGTTCATAAATGTTTTAGACTATTTTCTCGTAATTTGGTCTTTCATAATTTGCGAATTTTATATATATATATATATATATATATATATATATATATATATATATATATATATATATATATATATATATATATATATATATATATATATATATTCAATGCGCCTCGAGCTAAATATTATATAAAAGGACTTAAGCATAACTTGTTTTGCCTATGTCCATCAGTGCAACATATGTGAGTTGCTTTGAATATAAAATATTTTTTTTTGTTTTTATAACGCAAACAGAACTAAACTTATATTAAATTAAAAACAAAAATATGAAAAAGGAAAAATAATAATAATAATTTTTCATTAAGATTGTAAAATATACACAAATGTATAAGACCATCAAACTGATTTTAATATGGCATCCCTTTCAAAGTCATTAAAAATACTTTTAAATTAAAAATAGAACATTAAAAAAGTAATAATCATAATATTTAAGTACCCAAACAATCCAGTACATTTATTCCTTTATTTCCATTTTCGTTGAGCTTCCAACAAGCACCACCCAGTTATACGGGTGTAGAGTTGTGAGTTCCGAAAAAGAATAAAATTCAATGAGAAACAGAAAAAGTTTGCGATGATTTTCTTGTTTTTTAGAATTTTTAATAAAGAACTTTTAATTTTACAAACACATACATACATATTTTTAGGAGAGAAAGTCATTATAAAAGTGTTATCAGAAACACTAAAATGGACGTTGGGAGATAAACTAAATACAACCAAATTAAAAAATAAGCAAAGCACGGAAAACTTTTTTTATTTTGTATTTTGTTTTACCGTAAAAGTTCATATGTTGTTGCTTGTTGTTTTGGACGTTTTTCCTCTCATTTATAGTTTATGAAAGGAAATTAATTTGAAGCAAATTTTTATTTTATTTTTTGGAAATAAAAATAGAAAGGGGTATGTAATAGGTTTTGTAGAAAATCGCACGGAAATAATTACAAAGAAATTGAAAGATATATGGTATATACTGAATACATCATTAACTAATCTAGCCTTGTACTCAACTGATGTACTTTTTTAATTATGGCTGACAATTTTTTAGTATTTCATCTACAGAGACAACATTTTGTGATCGATTTTGTCTTAAGCATACACACAAAAAATTAATGATTATAGCCTATATTTATATATCCTTCGAAAGCCAAAAATAGTAAATAATAATAATGAATGGTCTCCATAATGACTCAAAAGTCAAAAACTTACGCACACTTACAGTATACCATGTTCACACTGTGCATCTGTATATCAGCTAGTGACTTGAAAGTTTAGTTTTCGCTAAGACACTGACAACACGTAGTTCAGTATTATCACCTTTTTCCTGATGAAATCCTTTGGCACTTATTCAAAGAATCTTAACTGTATAATTTGTTTCTTATCTCACACTTGGATTAATCATGCTAATTCACTCACGGTGCACCCCCACAACCCAATGGTAAAGCTACCTCGCAGCATATATACAAAATAAAATTTGGGCCAATTGTACCTACCTTTTTATCTACTAGCACGATAATTCATCGAAAATACCATTTCACTCAAAAACAATCCACTGAAATAACGATTATACCAAAATAAAATTATTAAAATGAAAGGTGAAAGGTACACAAATTTACCGAAAACTGCAGTTCACTAACATTGAAAATTCATCCAAAACGAAATTATATCGCAAACGATAATTAACCAAAAATGCAAATCACATTTAACTACAGTTCATTGAGAACGACAATTTAAGCTAAAACTATAGCTCGCCGAAAACGACAATTTACTGGTAATTACATCCAAAACGATAATTTACCGAAAACGATAGTTAAGGCAAGAAAGACAACTCACTGAAAATAATAATTAACCGAAAATGACGATAAAAAACTGCAATTCCTGAAAATGACAATGCATCTATATTTACAGTTAACTCAAAACAACAATACACGGGAAGCGACAATTTACCGAACACGACAGTTAATCGGAAATGACAATTATCCGGAAATAATCATAACGACTCAACGAAAACGGTAATTCATCATAAACGAACAAGAAAATTAATCAAAACTGTTAACTCACCGTAAACGACAACGGGAACTATCACAAACGACAATTTTCCAAAAGCGACAATTCACAGTAAACGAATATTCACCGAAAAAGTAAATTTACCGAAAATAACAATACAACGAATAGTTCGTAACAAATGCAAATAAAAATTAATTTTAGAAACGACGCGTACACGACAATCCGCAGGAAAAAAAAATAATTCACCGAAAATGATATTTCACCTGAAACGGGAGATTATCGAAACTCACAATTCACTGAAAATTACTATTTTGTAACAATAACCAATCAGCAGTTGCTAGTTAAGAAATGTCTAATTTTTCAGTAAAAAATTGTTTCTAGTTGATTCGGCCCCTTGAACTTCATCTTACAAATTTAAAGTTAAATTTTCAACTCTTAAGAAGTTGCTGAGTCTCACTTAGGTTAGTCTCATTTTTGACAAGTTTCCACGTTTTTTTTTTCTCTAAAAACATGTTAAAATAATCTTCATTATAATGGAATAATGAAAATGAATGAAGTCGTTCATAATCGTATGATTGACTTCGTGTTATTCGTGAAAAATGGTACTTTAAAGACTTGATGCCATGCAGCTTCCCACAGGCCATCAGAACTTGGAGAACGTGACGGTATACATTTCCAAATTATAATGAGAATATGCAATGTCTTCGTGGTTGCAAAAGTCTTGTATTTTCTTTATGTTCATCTGTAATTTGACAAAATTTTGAATTTTTGAATTTTTTGAAATTTAGTTGTGTTTTGAATAATAGGAGCTCATTGCAGCACATCAATTGGTGCGGGTTTATGGAACTCTGGATTGGTCAGGTATTTAGGAAAAGACTAAGATGAGAAAGAAATTTGGTGGGAAGGAAGATTTCCTGCATTACTTGGTCCAACGTGAAATTAAAACGTTACGAAAATTCATTATTCACAGTTTACTTGACATTAAGTTGATTTGAAAATCTATTTGCTAGATTGCTGTTTATTTCGACATTGATGCCTATTTCCATCAGTATCCTCGATTAAAATGATTGCAGTAGGCAGTATAATTCCTCTCGGCTTTATTGAATGGGTTTTGAGTTTTTGATCGTAAGCATGCATATTTAATGTCACATTGACAAAGAGATTGTCTCACTTCTCTTTTAGCTGAATTGTGGAGCAAAGAATGTCCTGAATAAATTGTTCGCATTGACTAGCGAAATGTTTTTCTGATCCACAAGCCCAAATTTTCAAAGTACACTTAACTGTGTGCAGCTGGGATGACAATAATGTGAATAATAATGGTATCCCAATACTCAGTAGGATGAACTAAGAATTTTAAAATTGACAAAATTGTAGCAGCACTAGTGCCGACATGTAGTAACTATCATATTTCTCGTTTCGATACGTTTTCGATAGAATAACGGTATTTTAGAAGTATTATTTTTATAAAAAATATATTTACTTGTAAAATGCCGTTATTCTACCGAAAACGTATCGCAACGAATAATGTGATACGCACAACATGTCGGTACAATCTTCTTAAATCGATTGAGTTGGCAAATGTGAAATTAATTTAAATATTTTTTCGTAACCGTTCGTGAATTATTATATCGGTTGTTTAAATTGCCTTGCTTGCTAGTAGCCATCATCCGACATAGACGATTTTATTACAACACTATATATATAGTTTACGAATGTATACATAGATCTCAAATACACCACTCTTGATTTCTAAAGCGAAAATATAAACTTATCGGACTTGGTAAAACTGTCTGTCTGTTTGTAAAAATATTCTAGTTGCTTAAATTTAAAAACAAATTAATCTATAAGTTTACTAAAATCTTTTAACTTTTTGTACACACTTCCGGTACACAGATTTCCACCTAATTTCGTAAGGATCTCCCAATTAATGAAATATTTTGGGCTGTAGAGATGCCGAATCGGTGAAATAATTTTTTGTCAAAGACTCGTCCATTCCGGTTTTATTTGAAAAAATTAACTAATTTGGTTGAAATTTAATTTAATATCGTTTTGTTTACGAACGTAAATGCTATCATATTTTAAAATATTTGCAAAAAATCGAAAAAGCTCCTATAGAAGCTACACTTCCGGTGGACTGAAGTCGGCCTAAAGTTACTTGGATCTCCCAATTTATGGTAAGAGCTTAAGTTTGAAGTTTCAATCTATCCGTATTGCCGTAAACCGTTAAAAATAAAAGGATGGAATTGATACTTATCCTATCCTCCTGCGGAATAACTATACGTCTAACCTCTTCTAAGGATTAAAATTATACTAAATTACTACTTAAAATTATACTACCAAATAAATAAGAGTTTAACAATTTTTAGTTAAATAAGTATGAGTATCAGTTATTATCAGCCGTTTTATCGTAAGTATTAATCACTGGCACTGGCTGGCCTTGGCTTACCATTATTATACAAGCGTGTGTAAGAACTCTATGAAAACATGATTGGGGAAAACAGACCATCATTAGCTCATCAATGAAATTGTGTCGCAACTCCAATTAGCTTCTATTATTTATCAACCTATAAACTTGCTAATTCCATAACTTTACCTTGTCCGTGTGATATCCTTCATTTCCGTCAGGACTAGACTGTTGAGTGAAATTTGTATTTCGTTCTAAAGGTTAAGCGAAAGGTATTGTACTGCCTAATTAGGACGAAACGTTCTTAAAATGTTTATTGTTCAGTAACACTCGTAATATATCTTTAGTTTTGAGTTTGGATGATAAATTTAAATTGCTTAATGTTTTATATGTAGGGAAAAATTGTTTACCTGCGAAATGGCTCTATCTACAAATCATGTCACAATGATATCAATTTGAGTGGAGATGTTTGTTACTTTAATCATATAGAAAATTATTCATGTTCATACGTTGAGTTCGAAATGGGTTAGTTTTAAACTGGATTTCAAGAGTTACAGCATACGAGTATATACATGTCTGTATATATAGGGTTTTCCAATAATAGTGATATGATTTCTTTTAAAAAAAACACACTAATTGTTAAGGAACAATGAATAAAACGTCATTCAAATGGCTTCTACGACTTCTTCTGCAGGAACGAATTCGATGAACCCAACTTTCGAGCACTTTTTCCACTTAATCAAGTCGTATGTCATGAATAGGACGTTCAATATTGACTTGTAAAGCTTGAAGAGAGTTTGGTTTATTGCTAAAGACCAATAACTTCAAATAACCCCACAAGAAATAGTCTAATGGTGTTAAATCACAACTTCTTGGAGGCCAATCAATATCACAATTTCTTGAAATAATCGAATCTCCAAACTTTTCTCGCAATAATTCAATTGTTGCACTTGCTGTGTGACACGTAGCCCCGTCTTGTTAGAACCAAATGTTGTCAAGATCAACTTCTTCCAATTTCGGCCATAAAAAGTTGGATATCATCGGTCTATGCCGATCTCCATTGACAGTAACGGTGTTACCAGCTTCATTTCGAAAAAAATACGAACCGATGATTCCACCAGACCAAAAACCACACCAAACTGTCAATTTAGGTGAATGTAATGTTTTTTCATGAATAATTTGTGGATTTTCCTCGCACCAGTAGCGACAGTTTTGTTTATTTACCGCACCACTCAGATGAAAGTGAGCCTCATCGGAGAAGATGATTTTCTTAAAAAAATCGTTATCGTTTTCAAGTTGTTGTTTTCAAGTTTCAAGGTAAAATCAGCAAATTCACGACGTTTACGGTGGTCCAATGGCTTCAGTCCTTGAGTGAGAACAATTTTATACGGATGCAAACCCAAATCCTTTCTCAAAATCCACCAGTTCTTGAGAACGTCTTGGAATCGCTAAATTGCAGTCTTCAGCAACACTTGCCTGAACGGCAGCAATATTTATTGGCACTTCAACATTATGTAAAGAAAATGTACTCTCAACATTTTCAACAATTCGACGAATAGCGAGCACACTTGGACGATTATTACGACTATAAAATGGCAAAACCGCACGAAAAGTTGCAATTGGAGAACGATTATTTTGATAATAAAACTGAATAATTTGTGAACGTTTTTCTTGCGTATATCTCACCATGATGAAATTGTAAACATTACTGAATACAATGAAACAAAAAATGACAGATCATGACATATTACAAATGGCCGAAACGTCACTTAAAAATCATATCATTCCTATTGGAAAACCCTATACATTTACCTTTATTCTACTCGAGGCGTCTAATTTCGAAAAAAATATCTGGGATTAAATAACTGGGAAGTTTATGGATGAATAAAATTAATAACAAATATTTTTGTTGGTATACAGTGGCTGAGAGTTGAAAATCCAACTAAAAGTTTCAAAGTTAATCGTCTGATATTTATTTAAATTATTCGTCATTGTAGTTGAGGTATATACAATGACGAATTATTAGAATTAATCGTTCACTATGTACCCTTAAATTGGTTTGAATGAGAGAAAGCATTATGTGACCTGGACAGAATAAAGCACAATATATCTTGTTTCAGTTTGTTTCAAAATCAGAAGTCATTAGACATAACACATCGCCTGAAAAGTTCCTGGTCTAACAAAGCAAACACAATTTTTTAATGGTAGTGCTGTTTCTAACAATTAACAAAAATAAATATGTTTAGTAAGTACACTGTTAAAATATTTCTTATAAGAGTTTTGAGTGAAATAAAATATTCTTAAATAAAACTCATGAGAACAAAAATTGGTTATTAAACTCCCAATATTTTTTTCAAAATCCCTCTCATCGTTAAGCACTGATCAGTGGCTAAATGCAATGAACGAGTTTTACTTCAAAAAATCTATCGTGACCAATCCGTTTGGAAATCAAACCTATTTTATTTGCAAGGTTAAGCTTATAGAAATCATTCGATAATAGTGCCATTTTGGTACAAACTCTGCGATCTCTTGTTATTGGACGTTAAACCCATTTCAGAGTCCACGAGTGCACTGAATAAATTCTACTCAAAAATCTTCCGATGTCAATCCGTTTAGGAATATCACTGATGTCATTTGAAAGGTTAAGTCCATAGGTGGCATCAGTATATAATGAAATTTTGGTACAAACTCTACGATGTCCTGTTATTGGCCATTCAATGCATGCTACTCAACGAATTCAATGAACGAATTTTACTCAAAAAAATCTATCGTGACCAATCCGTTTGGAAATTAAACCTTTTTTATTTGCAAGGTTAAGCCTATAGAAATCATCCGATAATAGTGGCATTTTGGTACAAACTCTGTGATGTCTTGTTATTGGACGTTAAACCACACGTTAAACCACATTCCACTCAGGGTCCATGAGTGCACTGAATAAATTCTACTCAAAAATTTCGGCACCAAATCGGTTGGTATAGACTTTACTATGTTTAGTTATTGGAATTTTATGGTGTGGCAGTTATTTTTTTTAATAATCGAGTTTTACTTAAACATAAATCTGGCGATGGAAAATTTAATTATTTGATCTAAATTATTATTTACATTTCCATGAAATATTTTGAGAACAATTGAATTGAATAGTCAAACACTCAACATATAAATCGAAATCCATAATGAGTAATAATAATGATATATATTAAAGAGCGAGTGAGCTGGATATCATTAGAAAGAGACGAAATGAATTTTTAATATAGTTCCTATTTGAAAAAACATGATGAGTGTTTCATCTCTTTCTAATATCGTAGAGCTGTCTCTTTCAACAATGTGTTTAACAGTGTAGAAACTAAGACATGCAATTTTCTAGAATATTCTTATTGGATTCGTATACATATTGTTGTTATTTTTTTGTTAAAAACTTCATACTCGATTTTTTTCGCTCTAACATTTCGATGCCTTTTTTGTAGAACGATTTATCTTAGTCTTTAAAATCCGCTTCCGATAAATCACTTCTTCATTGGGGCCAAATCTCTTTCCCTGGAGCTTTTTTTTAGGTCTGCAAATAAGTAATAATCGCCATTGTCAAAAATCCTTTTTATTGCGCTTAAACAGCCCAAACATCGCACGGTATCATCGACGCGTTGTTGTTTTTGATCTATTGTGAACAAACGCCGTATCCACAACGAACACAGCTTTCTCATGGAGAAAAGTTCGTGCAAAATATAACCAACACGTTCCATTGATATCTTTACAATATCAGCTATCTCACGCAACGTAAAGTGAACGGACTTTCAAAACAATTTTTTTTATGTTTTCTGGAGTCACCGACCCATTTGGGTGACCTGAGCGTGATGCATCATCGGTGGTTGTACGACCACGTTTGAATTCAGCATACCAGTCAATGACGGTTGATTATCCTGGTGCAGAGTCGGAATAACAGTTATCAACCCACTGCTTTGCCTGAACGGCATTTTTCCCCATCAAAAACAGTGTTTAATCAACAGACGAAATTCTTTTTTTTTCATTGTTGTGAAATTAACAAAAGTAGCGTCACTAAAACAACTGTAACTTGTAAACTTAATGATTGAAATGTCATGAAATGTTAACAGGTATCATTTGAAGGTTGGTAAATTTGTAGCACCACCTATGTGTTAGACCGGGAACTTTCATGCGATGTAATAACTTTTCGATCAAGGAATCCTAATATCACAAGAAACATTAGACACAAAAACCTGTAGTAGCGAATTAATTTGGCATCAATAGAGAAAATAATACTGTAAAGTCTATCGATTTATTGATTGATTGACATAACAATTGAAAAGCGCATATGGAAGCATTATAAATGAACAACAACAACAAAAAATACTTCCATTAGGCATAAAAACCTAAGATTTTTTCAAAACAACAAATCCACTCCCTGCTAATACTCTCCATCGGAGAAAGAACTTCGTATCTCATATGAATGAGCTGAGATGCTCAAAATGTGATGAGTGATTCTCAAAATTATTATTGTCATTAAATAGGTAAATTGATAAACTTGTATATATGATGCGGTCGATATTGGCCTGCAACTTAGTTGGGAGCCTTTAGTATGTCAGTGTTAGATTAAAATTAGCCTATAATTCTTTGTTTACTAGAAATGTAAGATAAATTGATTAATTATACTTTTAACCTTAAACTATTTTGCTCATTTTTATTCAAATAGGAACAAAATGAATCATTTAGTTAATAACCATTAATTTTGCTAATATTTAACATATGTTACGTTTCAATATAGATAAACATATCATTAAAAAGAGAAATTTGCATGTACGAGGATACAGAATACCACGAAAGATTAAAATGATTTTTAAATAAACGGATAAACAATAAACAAAATAAGAATAAAAATCATTTAATAAGCGAAAATAATGTATTTTATGTTCCAAACTGAATTAAATTTATTCAAAATAATTTTATCCTTGAACTAAAAATAATATTTATTCTTTCATTACATGGTGTAAAGTTATTTTTGTTCAAAAATAAATTTTTTTGTTTAAAAATCGTAATTTCTATTAAATTTTGGAAATTGTTCTGTACTGGTATTGTTGCAAAATTAATTTGCAATCTTTTGGTTCATCGTTCACTCCATGAGTAAAATCATAAATTATATAATTTTGAAAACACTTGCAAAAAAAAATCTGTAGAAGGTGCCACTTTCGCTAGACAATTTTCGACCTAAAATCACTGGAATCTCCTAAATTATGGAAAAAGCTTAAGAGTGAAGTTTCACCCCGATCATTCAATCCATTAGGGTTGTAGAGAGCCAAGAACATTTAGTCTGTACGGCACCACACGCACAACGTCACACACAGAGATTTTAAAAAAATCATTTTTTTAGCCAATTGAAGTTTATCCTAAATTAATCATAAACCAACAAAAACAAAAATAAATGAGAGTGTGTTGGCGCACTCATTTGTGTGTAAAGCACTCATTTAGGCGAAGTCAGAACACAACAAATATTTCTATTAAAATAATTATATATATATTTATTTATTTATTTAATTAAGAGTTTTAATATAAAAACATTATCATTTACATATAATTAGAGATGTTTATGAAAGTCTAAAATCAATAAGAACTTAACAATATAACAACTATAAGATTTTATTAGACTCAGATGTGCACTCTACTTATGCCAACCCGATTAAAATTCTAATGCAGCTCGCATACCTAAAATAACATTCTTGTGAATGCTGAACATTCATTTCTTAGAAACTTTGATTCTAAGAAAATTCATATTTCAAAATTTTCACCGATTGGCAAACTTGCCACTATAATATTTTGGTAGAGCCATATGTGCACTCTACTTGAGCCAAGCCGATTAAAATTCTAATGGAGCTCGCATACCTAAAATGGCATTCTTGTGAAGAACGCAAATTCTTAAAAATTTTGATTCTAAGAAAATTCATATTTCAAAATTGTCAACGATCGGCAAACTTGCCACTATAATATTTTGGTAGACCTATATGTGCATTCAACCTGTGCCAACCCGATTTAAAGCAATTCTGTTCTTCACAAGAATCTCATTTTAGATATGCGAGCTCCATTAGAATTTTAACCGGGTTGGCACAAGTAGAATGCCCATATGGGCCTACCAAAATATTATAGTGACAAGTTTGCCGATCGGTGAAAATTTTGAGATATCAATTTTCTTGGCATCACATACTTTCTTAGCAATGTTGTAAAATCGCCTAAATGTTCGCAAATCACTAATACAGGGTTTTTCAATAAGAGCAGTTCAACTTTTTTTTTGAATAAAACACAAACTGTTCGACTTTTGAACTAACTTTTTTTTATTAACGAATTTGAACATATACATTTAAGTATGAAACTCGATTTCTTTTGCATGACCACCGCGTGCACGTTCTACGAAGCCCAATCTTTGAACCCAATTTTCGACCACTCTTTCGCATAAATCGGCCGAAATTCCAGCAATTTCACGATCTATATTGGCTCTGAGCTCTTGCAACGTCGCCGGCTTATTGGCATAGACCAATGACTTCACATAACCCCAAAGAAAATAATCTAGAGGTGTCAAATCACACGAGCGCGGCGGCCACTGGACTGGCCCATTTCGCGAAATAACACGCTCATCGAACTTAGTCTTCAATAACGCGATTGTATCGTGTGCTGTGTGGCAAGTGGCCCCGTCCTGTTGAAACCACATGTCGTCCAAGTCCATTCCATTCAATTGCGGCCAAAAAAAATCGTTTATCATATCGCGGTATGGATTTCCATTAACAGTAACGTGGCGATCGTTATCGTCGATGAAAAAATATGGCCCAATGACGCCGCCGGCATGTAATCCGCACCAAACAGTGACTTTTTCGGGATGCAACGGTGCCTCATGAATCACGTGTGGGTTGCTTCCTGCCCAGTAACGCATATTTTGCTTGTTGACAAATCCATTTAGCCAAAAGTGAGCCTCATCGCTGAAGATGATTTTTCGGTGAAAATCTGCATCATTTTCGATTTGCTCTTGAGCCCAATTCACGAATCGGCGTCGCTTCAAATGGTCAAACGGCTTTAGTTGTTGTGTCAGCTTGATCTTATACGGATGTAGGCCAAGATCTTTACGTAAAATTCGCCACAATGATGTCACAGAAAAGCCCAATTGTGAGGAACGTCGTGTGAGCGACACATTCGCGTCTTCTTGAACTGAAGCCCTGGCGGCTGCGATGTTTTCAACACTTCGAGAACATTATGTAGCGAAAACGTAGACCCAAATTTTGCCACTATACAGAACGATTATTTTGATAAAAAATTTGCACGATTTGCAATCGCTGTTCACGTGTGTAGCGTTCCATGATGAAATGTATACTAATGAAGTTTCCAAATGACAAAAGATTAATAAAAAATATGGCGTCGTTCGCCGTCCCTATCGGAAAAAAGTTGAAGCGCACCTGTTGAAACACCCTGTACATCTATATACATTTTCTTTTATTTTGTATTAAAGTATAAACTTCATATTTCTCAGAAGAAGTTTGAATTTTTTCCTAAAATAGTACTAACCGCCATTATTATAATTAAGGATTAATTTAGGATAAACTTCATTAGCATCAGTTTTTGGACTTCGGCGATATAGCGAATCTCGAGAACAAAATTGTTCATGATACTATACTTTATTTTAACGTACAAGAAGGCAAACTGCGTCAACAATTGCATAAAATAAAACATAAAATAAATTAATAATAACATAAAGTAAGAGAATGAAAAGTTTGGTTAGATTATCCATAAAATGATATGTTTCTGTAAAACTAAATTTTTGAAATTTAAACCTTTTTATACTAAACGAATTAAAAAAATTATAAAAGTTGTTTGCGGATAATACAATAAATTTGAAGTGCATACAAATGTGTGTAAAAATTCAAACTAAATAGAAAACAAACCAATTTTAATTCATTTACATTACGTTTTAGTATGTACGTTCACGTACAAGAAACAAACAAAAAAAATTTAATTGAAAACTATAAACAACAATTTAAAAATAAATAGTACAATTATCATACATTGCTTTTAAAAAATTATTACCGCTAATATAATATCTAAAACTCCACTTAATCCGTTTTGCAACTACGTACATGTTTTAGTTTTGTATATTTTGTTTTCCCACCGCAAAGTTATAAACTACTTTTTCACTTTTATATAAATTTTAAGCTAATTATTGCATTAAAAAATAAAGTTTTTTCAACAAACACTTTTTTGTTTGTTAATTTTACTGTATACGTATTACCGTGTAATTTTTAAGCTGAATGAATAAAAAAGAAGCAAAATAAATTACCGTAGAACCTAACCTAACAGTTTAGCTGATGATTCGCGCAATTGAGTCCTTAAAACTATTTACACCATTTTGAGAACGCCAAGCGATTATTAAATGAAGGAGTAATATTTTATAGATTTGGATTTATACTTTATACCATCATAAATAATTGTTGTGGGTCGAAAATAGTGTACACAATTGATTTATGCGTAGACAAAATGTCGATTATTTTGATTTTTTTTTTGACTGCTATATACTGGTAGAAAATCTGTAAGAATCACAACAAATCAGTTTCGAACAGATGAGATCTTGATTTGAAAAATCAGTCTTCTATCAGGTCCAACGTTGTGCCGTATTGTCTACACCGCGTAGACCGTATGTAGACAATTAGACAATTAGAACAACTATGTAGACAAAGTCGAAAAATCTGTTAGAAATCAGCAAAATTATATGATTACTTTGTTGTTGGATCCATTTCGCCTCGATGTAGTTTTATTTCTACCTCACATTTGAACATTTTAACCCAAATTATTTTATGGCAATGACGTACTCGTGCTCCTTTGTGGAATGATAAGAATAAATGGATAGTTCTTGCATATATCTTAGCTGTGTTACTACAATTTTAAAATACCTCGAGATGAGGTTACCAAGACGTTGGAAGGAAAAAAATCGGTCGTCTCATCAACCTCGAATTTTAAATAGTATTTGACGATTTTTATATAAAATTTTGGGTTACAGTCAAATATTATTTTTACACCGAGGTGAGGTAACCAAATGCCCACCGTCTTGGTAACATCTTTGTAAAAATAATATATGGCTATTACCCAGAATAACCCAAAATTTTAAGATATTTGAAAAAAGTCAAAAACATATAATAAAAATTAAAACTTTATAGACACGGTACTTCAATGAACAAACATTGCTTAACGTAGCAACGCAATAAAATGTTAAAGCACAAATGCATGTAAGTATTAATAACAGCTATCACACAATATGCTTTTTATGAAATTTCGGTTAAATCACTCAAATACCCCATATATGCAGCTTGTAAGTCCAAGAGGCAAAGAATTCGATTGAACACAGAAGCTATTCGCATAATGCCTTATCTATATGCTTAACCTTCTCCTTGGAATGGAATACCCTTTTGCTTAAGAAATGGATGCTGAATTTGGGTAATGAAAGAATTCGTTTCGAAGATGTATATAACAGACGGCATGATACAGACAATTTAGCTTCGCATCGTATTTTATTTGGTCTCGTTAAAATACATCTTAAGGAACTCGATTTCACCTAGATTTAAAATTTCTAATTTTTTTAATGTAGCACTGGATGCAGAAAAATTGATTGAAGATGATAATATTTTCCGGATTCCTTTACTAGACTTCGAAGTGGATTACATCGACCATTGTGTAGAAAGAAAAATTGAAGTGAAACGAAAAATTACAGGATCGTGTGAAAAAGTAACAGGACATATTACCTGCCCGGATATTACACCGCTGCTATTACCCCCAGGCAATTACCCTTCGGCCCATTATTCCGGATATTTACATCCACTCACCGGTCATTACCTCTCGGCCATTACTCCCTCATTACACCCCGGTCATTACCCTGCCCGCCATAACTCTCGGTTATTTTCCGTCCTTTATTCACCCCGATTATTATATGATTAAGGGATCGCCTGATACCATTTCTTTGTTTTGATGTCAAATCTCACTAGAAAGATGATGATTGACAAAAAAATCGAAACAAATTTCAAAACATGAAAACGTTTGCAAAAATTAGCTTATTATGGGGCAATATACCATTTCGTTAGGAGTAAAATGTTGTTTTCGTTAGGAGTAAAATTTTATTATGTCGGGTTCGAATTCAGCTTGAAAAGCTGAATCTAAAACTATCGCAAAAAATTGTAAACCTGTGTTAAATCTCCATAAATTCAATTTATCTTTCACACGTCGGTTCGATCTCCAATTTTTTAAAACACAGTGTAAATTTCAGCTAATTTACATAAATATGTTATTTAACATAGCCATGCTATGACATAGTCCTTCCTCAATCTAGAACAGTGGCACTATTCTGGTAATTACCCGGGAATAGGGAACTGGGGGAAAAAATTTATATGTAATTTCTGTTCAAATATTTTTTTTCTGGCAATAGGCCAGGAGAAAGTTTGAAGAAGGAGGAGAAAAGTTTGATGTAAATATTTATAAATTGGGAATAATTTTTCCGTATCTAAATTGGCAGGGAAAATTATTCCCCATTTAATTTTGTTTTCAAAAAAATTAACACTAACTTTTTACCTCAGTATGCCAGAGAAAAAATATTTTATCAGAAATTACATTTAATTCTTTCCCCAGTTCCCTATTCCCGGGGAATTACCAGAATAGTGCCACTGTAAGCCTTTTCATGATATTTTAACTAGGAGCTGAGGTTATGGTTTTTCTCGTCAAGCGATGCTGCAAAGTACTCTTGAACTTGAAAAGTACTCTTGAACTTGGATATATTTTTCCATACAAATTACCATTTTCGAAAAATGTTTCAATCATAATGGAAGTTCTCTATGCCGTGCTGAACAATTACATTACGCAATTTACGTAGAACATCATCAAATATGGGGTATCAGTTAGGGCATTTTTACCTTGTGGATATCCACAATACCATGTAGATTTTCATAACGATTGGTCATTTTTATGGGTAAATATAGTGCTAAAGAGCACATTACGATCATCGCTTGGAGAAAAACCATATGGAAAAATTGATTGGGGGTAATGGCGAGAAGTAATGAAAGGGATGGCCGAGTAGGGTATTAATCGGGTAAGTAATGGTAGGGAGGTAATTATCAGGGGTAATATCTGTGGGGTAATAGCCGGGGGTAATTGGCCTTCGGGTAAAGGCGGGGGATATTGTCCTTGTAGTTAATAACCGGGGAGGTAAAGTCGCAAACCCGTGTGAAACACCTGTGATTAATGTTAAGGGCCTGCTGTACACTTATTTACCGATGTGCAAATCGTACGAGCTGCTAACGCACAAACTTATCTAAATCCAAACATTTAATAATTATATAATTCATGTAAAACCGAGATTAGTAGAACCAACAAATTTAAATTTACAAACGATTAGATAGACAGAACAAATAATTGACAACTGATTTAGGTTATTTAATACGGCATTGACCAATAAACGTAAATTTGAACATAATTCAATTCACGGATAAATTTGGGCACTGCATGTACTTTAAAATCAGTAGAAATTGATCCTGACCAGCGAGAAGTATACTAATATAGCTAACTGCTAGGTATAATATTAAACACATTAACGGTGGTCATTTAAGTTTGTCGAAAGTGCATTTCAATGGTCAGAAGCAAATTTTAGTACACAGTTGTCTATGAGCATTTCGTAAAATATTGCGTGCAGATTCTCGGTATCGAAAGTAAACGATTACTGGAGGTGGTGCTACATATAATAGGTAACGTAACAATTGGAAAATTAAATGAATAAGAAAGTTGTAGGCAGATATATGCCGAGCAGCCTTAATATGCAAAAATGTAAAACTAATGTTTTAGTTTGACCTACCGGAGGTAGAAGAAGCTAATGGTTTGCAATCTGCCAGTATTTCTGTTTCTTCTCTACGAAATTATCATGTTTTCTAAAAGAAATGTTCAAATTGTGGCAACTACAAAGTGGTAAAAAATTAAATTTCCCTCATAAGAGTAGTATAGTATAGTAGTTATATTGCAGTAAAGCAATATAATATGTGGCGCTAGAGTTTGTTGAGAAAAACATAATGGCATTGCAAGTAAAAAATTTGAAATTGGAGTAGAATAACTTGGATTATTATAAACATATACCAATCTCACATATTCGTGTTAAAAAATTTAATTATAACTTTCACAATATTGGAAATTCGCAATTTGTACTGTAAACTGTCTATTCCAGTTGGCAACCTCGTACTGAAAATGGGGAAATTACAAAACAAGCAATAATCTACATTGTCTACGAATATTCTTCTACATACTTTAACGAATTGTTGATATTGTCTACGCTAAAATTAATTGTCTACGCTATTTTCGACACCAACATGTCGACTATACCGAATTACACGTAGACCCACAACTCTGATCAGGTCGTTACGTCTGATGTTGTACTACATACATTGGAATATTGTTCATATAGATCGATATCAGTGTTTGTAGTAATAGCGGATTACTTCCTATCCTATGAAATCGTTTCTTTCATATTTTCCATCTATATTTCATCCACACAGCGAATTTCGTGTGTAAGAATTTATATTTTATTTTCTACTGTAATGGTTTTTATAGTGATTATTCCGCACATTGGTCTATTTTCAGTACTCTACATTAAATACAAAATCGTAGGAATATTCTCCATTCCTACTTATACTAAAACAAAACAAATGTAAAATGTATCCGCGGTCCAGAGAACGATTGAGTATAAGTAGGTATATCGATTATCATCTCACTCAGATTGCTGCTACATGGAAATATACCTATACGATTGTGTATGTAATCTAGGATACTGAAGATAGACCAATGTACGGAACAATCACAATAAAAACCATTACAATAGAAAATAAAATGACAATTATTGGTAGAGAATGTAAAGAATTTGTAAACAATGTAAACTATTATTTTTTTGTTTTTTCCCCATTGCGTTCTGTCGATACGATGTTAGATTCTTACAGTTTTCCAGTCCAAAATAGTGTTTTGAAAATTTTAAATTAACTTTTACAAACCAAGTGGTTGAGATTAATACTTAAAATGGTTCAAGATATTACAAATATTGTATTCGCCATATAATCTGTTTTAGTCATTACCAAATTTAACATTTTTTTTCATACCAGAGAAATTACAATATTTGCCTCAGATGTCACTATATGTGGACATTTCTTTTCGAAAATATATCCGAAACTATAAACTTTTAAAATGGCGATTTTTTTAAATATTCAAAGTATCAACTGCTACCTGTCAACTGACCTCGACAATTGAAATTTAAATGTTTGTGAACAATTTAAATTAATCTGTCGGCTCAAAATGTTTCGGTTTTAATAGTGTCGCGCAACATCTAGCAACGATTTCTTTTCAATGCGACCACCTATACGTGGTACCAAACGAAATGTCCTGCACTAGGAACTATAATTTGTTAACGTTCATTGATTGTGATGGTGCTTTTACCATTGACGTAATTAAATCTATCAGACGATATCCGTTTGCGGCTATCGCGACAATTTGTTCAAAACATTTGTACAGTTCACTGTCCAGGATCAATGATGATATTAAAATGAGTACATTGCCTAAAGGTTGAATTTCTGGAATCGATTTATCATCCAAATTCATGTTTATAAGCCATGGTGTGTCATGTTTATATTGTGAAGTACGATTGGGCTAGCCTTTGGAATACCGATATTTGGACAACTATATATAAATGATCATATTCCTATTATTATAATCAAATTGTTTAGTTTTCAAAATCATGAATCAAGTTTTCAAAAATGGTGATTCCAAAGGCTTAACACGACCCTGTAATATTTCCTGAAATTTGTATCGATAATATACAGCAATCCGTGTGGAATCCGGCATCGTCAACGAATTTTTCTGCATCAAGCGTTGATACTATTCACAATAATCATTACAATTCTGGTCAGAATCGAGTGACTTTCTTAATGAAATCAAATAAAATGTTGGTTATGTGTTTTCATGGGTTTCATCGATAATCGAGACTAAAAATTCTCTGTATCCATCCAGCACGGGCGGCCCGAAGGAAGAAGTCTGGTTGTTTCGAGCAGATCCAGTCATCGACCCATTTTTTAACGTTTTCATATAAAGTGAAGTGCTGCTGCGCCAAGGCTGATTGCATCGACCGGAACAAGTGGTAATCAGAGGGAGCAATGCCTGGTGAAAACGACGGGTGGGGTAGAATTTCCCAGTTCTGCCTGTCCAAGTAGTTTTTGACAAGTATAGCTACATGTGACCTCGCGTTGTGTTGTTTCAAAATAATCTTATCGTTCCTTTTGTTCCATTCCGGTCGTTTTGCAGGTACAGCTTGCTTTAAAGCCATCAGTTGTTGTCGATAAACTTATCCCGTAACGGTTTCACGCTCTTTCAGCAGCTCATAATAGGGTGTCGTACCCTTCATATCCCACCAAATACAAAGCATCACCTTCGAACCATGGATATTTGCTTTTGGCATCGACGGCCCTGGCTCACCTGGCCCTCACCCACGCTGGTTTGCGCTGTGTATTGTCATATTGAATCCACTTTTCATTGTCAGTGATGATCCGATGTAAAAATCCCTTCCTTTGATGTCGTTGAAACAACAATGGTTTTCCGACGTTCCATGTCCCGTTCTTTCAATTTGTGTGGCAACCAATTTCCTAGCTTAATATTCAACTCTTCTGCCAATTGTTTTTCGGTCTGACAAGGGTCCACATCAAGCAATTCTTCCAATTCTGTATCTTTAAGTTTTCTTGGTCCGCCTTCACGTTCTTTGCCTCTTACGTCAAAACCACCAACATTGAATCGTTGAAACTACTCTTTGCATGTTGTATTCGATGGAGCATGTTCACCGTAAACTTCCACAAGCAAACGATTTGTTTCCGCTGCACTTTTGTTCAACAACAAATAATCAAGTAAAACTTCTCGCAAATGCTGTTTTTTCTGGCACAAAATTCGATATTTTCAATTACATGAAAATAATTGTCGTTTACGCTTTGAACAAATGTCACTAGTAATTATTCAAGCTTGACATCTAACCTCCGATTAAAATATAATATTGTGTGACAGGGTCATATTACATGGTGTGATTTTTTAAATATCATCGATAGTCATTTTGCTCTAATCAACTAAAATTTACATAAATATTATAAAGATGGCAGGAACCCATTTTAATTTTTGTGTATCTTTGGCTTTTTTCAATAATTTTAAATTATTTATTAATATTAATTTATGTTAAATGTTAAATAAATAAATAAGTTTTTAAATTTTGAATTATTCTGGGTGTTAGCCAGATCTTATTTTAACACTCAGGTGAGGTTACCAAGACGTTGGAAGTTTGGTTTCGAACTTTGAATTCTTTAAATTAGATGTACTCTGCAGTTGTTGCACCCCGTGCAGTTGGCGTTGGTGCGAGCAAAAATTTTTAAATTTTGATTTGCACGCTAAACCAATCAAAACTCTTGAAAATATTTCTCCTTCATTTTATTTCCATATAAAAATTCCCCTGCGAGTTGAAATATTTATATCTTTGCACTACTTGGTCCGCAGACCAAATTAACAAAAATTTTGCTTAAAAAAGATAATAAGCAAGCGTTTTGCTATTTGATGGCAAGCATTTGTCATTCAATTTTTCTTGTGTTTAGGTTGTGTTCGCAAATTTTTATAAATGAAGGGCATCAAAGTAATTAGTGGGTGTCTTATTTATTGATAGCGTTAAAATGGAGCAAATGTAATAAAAATATTGTTTCGTTTAGAACAACTTCGACACTGTGCAAATTTTTAACACTCAGTTGAAATTTTTTCAGAATATCCCGTCTGCGGCTAAATGGAACAAACAAATTGAACTTAGTCGTGATTCAACATTTTTTTAGTTGTATGTGGTGTCATCCTAATTCTGATCAGCGAAAATAGAAATAGAGACATGAAGCAAAATTCTACATGCTGAGCAGAGTACATCTAATTTAAAGAATTCAAAGTTCGAAACCAAACTTCCAACGTCTTGGTAACCTCACCTGAGTGTAAAAACAAGATCTGGCTAATACCCAGAATAATTTAAAATTTAAAAACTTATTTATTTATTTAACATTTAACATAAATTAATATTAATAAATAATTTAAAATTATTGAAAAAAGCCAAAGATACACAAAAATTAAAATGGATTCCTGCCATCTTTATAAATTATGCTTCAATAGGAAATTTTATAGTATCAAACCAAAATGGAAGAAGAACTTATCGAGTTTGTAAAAAATCATGAATTTCTTTATAATAAAAAACATAGAAACTATAAAAATGTATTTTTGCGAGATAAAACGTTTAACGAATTAGCCTTAAAATTAAAAAATCCATGTTAGTAGATTAAAATATATTTTACATCGATTTTTTTTGTTGTCGCAGAAACTACATAAATATTTTTGGTTTAGTGGATAAAGTTAAATTAAGGTGGAAAACGTTAAGAGATATTCCAAAGAGAAATAAAAAATACAGATAGATCATTGGAGCCGCAAGTCCCAAACAAGAATGGAAATGGTTGCAATTGATGATGTTCTTAAAATATATCGAAACTGTTAACGAAATTAAAATCAAATATTTATGTATATTGTAATTTTAATAACATTTTCTATTTATAAAACGACGGGCAATTACGATTAAATTGCAATAAGCTGTGATATAATTAATATTGAACATGGTGAACATGAAGCAACAACCGAATCAACAGCGAAGTTTCATCGCAAGCTTCTACTTCTAAAGCTTCAACTTCACGTTCAACTAGAAACCAAAATAAAGTGGACTCAGCTATTGAATCAGCTACAAGTCAAATGACTGAGATAAGCCCGTATAGCCTGAGTATAGCCCGACAAGTGGAATTGGCAAATATATCACCGGCAAAATTTATAATAATTCAAAAAGAAATTTTGATTGTGATTAGAAATTATGAATGTAATTTAGATCATAAATTTGGTTTTATTCATGTGTTTTCTACATTATTTAAATAATTTTTTAAATGATCTCGCATGGCCAATGCATCTCTTATCGAGTTGTACCTTGTTGCAAATTTATATTGAGGTAATGGATTTACCTCTTGCCAACAAAATTATTTGATACATAATTTGATGAAACATGTAACTTAATAAAATTGTGAAGAACCACTGTTGCCCGGACGTTTTTTTCAGCATTCTCCGGAAACACATTCAGTGAATTTGTCAAAACTCGAAATTTGGCAGTTAAAATACCAAATGTATTTTCTATTTTGACTCGTGCTGAAGAGAGCCGTTTATTAAAAACTTCTTTCTCTTTTGGAAGAAGTCACCCATGATAAGGTTTTAATAAATTATTGAGAATTTTAAACTCCTGAATCCCCAACGGGGAGCCCTCCGGAATTTTTCTGCATCTTTATCTTTGATCACCAGAAGTAATCTTAACAAAAATCCGTGCAATTCTCTCTCATTTTCAGTATAAATTGGTCGCTTTCACATTCTTTTATTTTTTTTCACGACATATTTTTAGAAGATTAAGATATGAAAAATAGCACAGATACAACATGATCATTGTATTAGAATAATCATATTTTATTAAAACACTCATGTTAATTTTATTTTCTATTTTTTAATAACGCACAAAAAGAACAAAACAACTAAACACTTTGACGCCCTGTTCTGATAACAAATAAACAAAACAAAAATCTGCTTGAAACGTCAGAAAAAGACGCGCATGTAGTTTACGGGCAGCACTGTAGGCCGTGCTGCTAGCAGAAATTCTGCTCATGTGTTTTCAGCATAAAGGTCTACTTTTTACAACAAGTGTGACATTTGAATATTTTTTCGAAAATCTCCTAACACAGCTAAAGCACACAAGAAATTACTATTTTTCCGATTATTCTGTTTTCCGAGCATAATTAGTAACACATTTTCATATAAAAAGTTGGGTTCAAATTTTTCAAATGTGGAGTAATAAAGAGTAATGAAGCTCTCTATCTTGAAATGGTTCCAACAAAGAAATCAGAATTTGCTGATCGCTAAGTTAAAAATAATTTTCTACATTCTCTACATTGTCGACGTCATTTTTTAATTCTCTGATACATTGTCTACATGTGTAAGAATATTAATTAACTAAGCAGTGTAGAAAATACGGTACAACACTGACCATGATAAATTGCACCAATTGATAAATTTTGATGTACAGGTTGATTGGTGCCTGCCAAAAAATTTTGTGAAGCATTTGTTTATTATTTTGTTAAATAAAACCTACGGATCCATACAATTTTTCTGCTCTGATGACTAATCAGATACAGCAAAGACGTGATAATTCAATTATGTGCTAATTAATAAAATTTATAAACAAAAAATTCAATTAGTTTCTTTTTAGGGCGTGTGCGCATATAATATATGATGATCGACCAAACTTTTCCTCCTGTCCTTTAACTATTTAAAATATTTTTTGAAAATTTTCATGCTTCTCATACTTAAAGATTAAAAAATATATTTTTCAGATTTGCTTTATTCTAAATATGTAGATGAAGTATCTAGGTACTGCTTTTTCTCCTAATTCACCCCCCAATATTTCGTACATAATATATGTATATGTAATATACAAATACATTAAAATTATCAATTTTTTTTTGTATAAAATGTTGTTATAACCACGTAGATGAGGGAACCTTTCTTTATTTTGGAAAAAATAAATTGGGATTTTTTGCTTAGAACAAAACAGGGCTGACATACAGTTTTCTAATATATGGTGTAAAACCTTAAACCACCCATTACATATACCAGTAGTCATATATATAAACATTGCTGTTTTTATTTTATAATAGACATCGTACACGTGAATCTGTTTTTGTTGTAATTTTACTCTAATCAAGTCAAGTTAATCTGGCTTTGGTTGCTGTCATAACCATTTATGTATGTACTTCAGAGAAAAGTAATATTTGTTGGACATAATCTTATGGAATTATTGTGTAACACGTTCTACAAAGAAGATACGTAACGTTACAAATTTTATTAATTTTAAAACTAAGATATTATTTGTTAATAAATAACAAAAATGCTCTAAAAAATAAAAGTTCTACATTGTTAGAAAATAATAATTTTTCAGAATTTATTCTTTAGAAGTTGTAAATCGTCATAATATAACATTTAATCTTAATTTTTTTTATATTAACAATTTTATTTTTATTTCAACTTGTTTGACAACATAAAACAATGTTATTGAAATAATTATAAATTTAATTCATTTATTGCTTGCGCCTCAGCCTAGGGTACTCAAGGTACTTCTTCGACAGTAGCAAAGTGCTACCGGGACCAAATGCTAGTCGTATAAATTGGCTAAAACAAACAATGAGTACAACAAATAGGGAATGTAATACTCCAGGTGCTACAGCAGCAGATATGCTGCCAAATCCACACTCTTCGGAGGCAGGCCCAACAGATTCTGGGGTGGGCCAATCATTGTATAACACATTTGGACGAAGTTCCAAATTATCAAGATCACCAAGATCGTCAACTGGAAACATATTTCAGTACGAGAAGGAAAATGACGAACTCCGAGAACAACTAAGAGAAATAAAAGAATTTACAACTAAACTGAAAGAAAAATTTACAATTTTAAAGAAAGAGAATGAAGAACTGAAAAAGCAGTTAAAACACGAGCAGAACTTGGGGCAACACCTAGCCCTGCAGTCGACATTAATCCATTTCATACGAATGAATTAGAAAGAGAAATAAATTGGATGTTGAACCGGAATAAAATACCAAGTAAGAAAAGAAAAGCGCAACACTCACCAGAAATGGCAGTAACTTTACCATCAACTTCAAAAGAGGTTTATTGAAACCAGGTAATCATCAAGAAACAACTAGGTCAACAACAACCAGCTAAACCGAAACAAAAATTACCTCCACCAATAAATGTCATCGGGATATCAAATTTCCCACTGTACAATCGATTATGAAATCGATTACGATAGCCGAGTACAAACTGGTATCTCTAAACAATGGCGTCTGGAAAATTAATGTTGTAGACTCTGAAACCTATAGAGCTATGGCTACAAAGCTTAATTCCGAGGGGCATCAGTGGTTTACCTATGAGGATAAGAATGATCGCTCAATCAAAGTTATGGCTAGAGGCCTTCACCGAACCTGCGCAAAAGAGGAAATTATTGAGGATCTCAAGCAGAAGAGTTATCAAATAGAAAATTGCCGTAAACATCATTAAAAAGAAAAAATCGAAACTGAACAAGGAGTTCAAATTAACAAAAGGGGACTTCCACTATTTGTGCTCACTTTTAATAACAAACAAAAAGTGGAAGATGTGTATAATATCAAGGTAATGCTTAGCATGAGAGTTAAAATAGAGCCATTGAAAACGAATAACGGTTTAATACCGCAGTGCAAAAAAGTCAAGATTCTAATCATACGTAGAAATATTACCAAAGAGAGACTAGATTCGTAAAATGTGCCGGAAAGCATCATGCCCAAGTATGCCCGGTTAGTAAAAATGTTGCTGCAAAATGTGTCAATTGCAATAAGCCACATCCTGCAAACTACCGGCGATGTGAAATAGCTAAGGAGATACAAAGCAAAAGAAATAAAACGCGAAACAAAGTCCAGGAATATCAGTAAAAAATTATGAAATTTCCACCAAAGATGTACCTAAACCTCATGCTAGTAAAACGGGAGAACCAAAACTATACTCACAAGTAGTCATGACAAAACCGGATATTTCGGAGGGCACTACCAAAGGTACAGCAGTGCTCAAAAAGATACTAAGAAGCAAGGAAGCTCTTAACATTCGTCTAGCAAAACAACAAAAATGCCTTCAAGCTCTAAGCAACAGGTGAGATATAAGCAAGACTCTCTAAATGAAATGAAATCCATGCTCTATTAAAATGATGCAAACAACAACAAATCATTAAGAATAGTAACCTGGAATGCAAATGGGCTAATGCAACATATTCCAGAATTATAAATTTTCCATCCATCAGGAAAGGCAAGGGGAGGATCGTCGGTGGTTATAAAAGAAAACATGAAACACTTTATAGATCTTAAAACTGAAGAGGAATTTATGCAAGGAGTCACCTTAAAAGTATAATTTATTTAAAGAAGACTATTGTACATTATTTAAATCACTTGGATCAAGTTTCATAATCGGAGGTGGTTTTAATACAAAAAAACCTACTGGGGATCAAGAGTAACCTCTAAAATAGGAAGAGAGCTGTTTGCAGCAAAAAGACTATGCAATTGCGATTTTCATTCTGGAGATCAGCCAACTTATTGGCCTACGGATAGGAGCAAAATACCCGATATCATTGACTTCTTTATCACCAAAGGTATAGACGAAAACTGCATATACCTAGAAAGCAACGAGGGGATTATGCCGGATCACACGCCTGTTATTATGACAATCAGTGGACCGATTGTTAAAAAACTAGTCCACCTTCGCTAACTACAAAAAAACCTGCTAGGAGAAATTCCAGAAACTTATTGAGGATAATATTGATCTTCAGGTGCCAATTAAAAACCCGATACAGCTAGAAGAAGAACTAGAACAACTCAACAACAGTATACAAGAAGCGGCGTGGAGTAGTACCCCCTCAAGTTCAACGCAATTGAACTGAAATGCTATTTATCCTCTGGAAGTTAGGGAACTGATTACAGCAAAACGAAACGCAAGAAAGGCCTGACAAAGAAGTCGAGCGCCAGAATATAAAACAACTCTAAATTTTTTATCCAATAAACTAAAGTTGTTAATTAAAGAAATCAAAAACGAATCCATTAATAAATACTTGAGTGGCCTTACTGGGAAACAAGATACCGAGTACTCGCTTTGGAAAGCGACAAAAAGTTTAAAACGACCTCAACTACATATTCCACCAGTTAAAAATGACGATGGTACATGCGGGCTATAAGCGCAAAGCAAAAAGCTTCGTTATTTGCAACCCACTTCGAGAACACGTTCCAGCCTCTACATAGACAAACTGCAGAGGAAAACATACCACCAGTATATAAAATGGATAACTGCAATGTATCTCCTGTCACATTACAAGAAGTAAAAGAGGAAATCAATCTTAAACTAAATACAAATAAATCTCCAAGCCATGACTTAATTACAAGTATGGCACAAAGGCTTGAAATATAAATTACAAAGAGACTTACCAAAGCAGTTTTATGAAATTCTAAAATCTTACATATATAACCGACACTTTCGAGTTAAATTAGATGGCGAATACATAGAAATAAAGTTAGCAGGTACCACAAGGTAGCGTTCTGGGACCAACTTTATATGATCTATACACTTCGGACCTGCTAACGATAGAGGAGACTAACATAGCGACGTTTGCGGATGATACGGCCATCTTAGCAGCTGCTAATAGCATAGAAGGATCTACAAGCAAATTGCAAAGAGCTACTAATAATATGTCAGTACTTGTGTTACTAACCCTTTACGACGACCAACACGCTCGAAACGGGTAGACTACAATCAGGCTGTATAGGGCTCATTGTCGCCGTAGTTTCCAGGTAGCACAAACTCTCGTGTTGAAATTTAGCAAAAAGACACAACCACTCCTTACTCATCGTTTCGTCACACCACCATCAACCAATGACACTCACTTATTCCATTTTTAAATAATTTAACTATTTATTCATTAAAAAAATCGTTTTCAAGTTTGATTGAACAATTAAAAGAATATTAACATCACCAATACATAATGGATAATTACGGAAAATTTTTAATTAATTCGGAAGTGAAGAAAAATGTTTAAAATAACATATAGCAAAAAAACACAAGTTTATGGCTTAAGCCAAGCATAAAACTTACCCACAATTTGCCGCAGAGTACTCCAATTGACATTCGTGTGGTAGGCTAAAAAAAAAGATTATTTCGGTTTTTTTGCCCTGACACTTTTCTTCACCACCAGAAATTATATTCACTGCACAATCAAACGATTAACTGTGAAGCGCACTTATTTAATAAACTAATTAATTAATAATCTGCGATCAAATTTCACTCGCTATTTAAATGATTTGTTTTCCTTTTTGAGATTAAAATTAAACTAGCAAAACTTTATCACTTAAACTTAGGCTATTATCTTTATATCTTATTCGCCTTCGATGTGGTTATCCTCATGTATTTATATAGGGTACAGTATCTAGTCCCGAAACCATACTCATATACACGTATATACCGATGCGTTGATACCGTTGATTTTTTCCTTTAGGATGGCACAACGCCTGATGACCGTTATTCGGAACACACCCTCACGTTACTGACCGTACTGATTCCAAATTTGTAGCAAATTCCAAGGTAATTGTGGATTTATAAATATCCGATTGGTGCTATATGCAATGCGATTAATAGTGAGACTCCGCTGCTCAATTTTTGTATCAGCACGTTTTTTTTTATCCGCATCAAGCGATTGAAAATTATGTGGACTCTAAATTATTTGAATATACAACACATGAAAAAGTTAGCTTCATATTCAGGCCATTAGCAACCACAAGAATTGAACATTAGAAACTCACCGTTTAGGATTCGGCAGTAATTCTGGTCCACAATTTAACCAAATTTTTTTTTATGTCACTTTCGACTTAGGTAATTTTTGTTTGTTTTTTTAAGGCTAAGAGCATTTAGCTATAATTTTAACTTGAAATAAAACTCTAGATATTTCAGTATATTTATTAGACCGATATTGCGGTGTCTCACTTAGAAATGAATTTATTTTGCTTCTTTTTAATGTTTGTATCATCAAACAGAGTATTATTGTAAAATATATATATGTACATACTATATACTAGTACATACCGTTTTATGTACTCGAAAGTATTTAACAACACTAATAATAGACAAATATAATGAAATATTACATCTTTATATACATCTGTACCTATGTGACTATGAATTTCTTTATGTATAGTATGTCTCGTTTTTGTCTAGCTTTGCTAGTAGTAGGCAAATAGGCAAAAGACAACCTATACTGCAGATATTACCTACCGCACATACAAGTACGGGTATATTACCAAAATTGTAATACACATAGGCATGCGATTTGGAATCGGAAAAATGATTTTAACATCACTTAAAGAAGCAAAAAAATTAGGTTGGAACAAAAATTCCGATTTTATTGTCAATTCCAAGCTAATTTTCTGACAATGATTCGATAATCGTTACACTTGGATCAAGAGATGGCGAATAAAACTTAATGAAACAAAATCTGTTCACGTAAACTTTACGAACAAGAAGGTCAACTGGATACCAGTAGAACTGAACTTTCAGCAAATTTTCTATGCAAACACGGCAAAATATCTAGGCATGATCCTAGACACGAAACTAAAATGGAAAGAGCATGTGAAAATGAAAAAAGAAGAATTAAACATTAAATGCAGAAAGATGGATTGGCTCTTAGGAAGAAATTCTGAGCTAACTCTACATAATAAATTGCTACTATACCGGGAAATCATAAAACCTGTGTGGACTTACGGTATTCAGCTCTGGGGCTGTACAAAGAAAACCAATGTCAATATCATCCAGTCATTCCAAAGCAAAGTCATACGTAATAGTTAATGCACTGAGGTACATAAGAAATGACAACCTCCATAGAGATCTGAAGATGGATTTCGCCAGTGAAGAAATAAGGTAACACGCAAGAAAACACATGCAACGTATTAGTCTACACCAAAATGCTGAGATGCGTCATATGTTGGATGATTCAAACCCAGTAAGACGGCTGCGAAGGAAGAAACCACATGATCAACTAGATTCAGTCGGGATCGACTAAAAATATAATAAAATTGTAAAGAGGACTAGCCAAAGGGCTACAACCCTCCAAACAAGAATATAAATTATGAAAGATAAATTACCAGATGGTTTGTAAATCAGTTGTGATAAATAAATATACAAAAAAATAAATTATTACGTACTTGCCCCTCAGACTAGACTACTCAGAGAGCTTCGGCCGTCTCTGTGTTAACCTAATTAGCTACGTCCGCGTCACGGGGAGTTGGTTCTGCTTCGGGAGTAGCAAAGTATTACCAGGAACCAAACGCCAGTGGAATGACTTGACATATGCTATATATGGTTGGATTCTAATTTTTTGTGAAATTAACTATAGGCATTTCAAAATATGTACGTTAAGCTTTAATTGTCGAAACAACTATCAAGTTCTCATTTAATTCTGAGTACAAAACAATTAAGCAATATTATGATTAGTTGGCAATTAAACACATTTTTTTCTATTATCATTGACTATCATTTCCTATGCTGTACTCTACGGATTCGTTTTTCCTTTCAAACTTGTTTGTCGGATCTAAACCTCTTTATGACTTCACGTAGGTGTATTATTAAACAAGTTTTCTTACCAGCAGTTACTAAAAAATGGAAGGTTGGGTATGTTATGTCCAACACCCCCTTTTGTGTGGAATTTGATTCTCATTAGCTCAGATGCCAAAATTCTATTGATAATTCAAAGACGCGATAGTGGTACAATTTTCTGTAATGTTAAATTATGATGGTGAATTGATTAAATTTTTGGAAAAATAATATGGAGCAGTTTTGTTGTAGTCTTTTTGGCTTTAATAGTGTTTCAGTAAATCCAATATTATACAATATATTTGCAAAAAATAAGTTCTTATATCGTATTTTATCAAAATTGGTCATTTCCTTAAATTTGTGCTTACATTTTTTGAAATTTATACCTGGTTTGTCGCGAATATAATTCAAAATCGGTTTGTGTTAGTAGCTTTTTGGTGAATGATATACTTTTTAAAATATTGCCAAGAAACATAAAAGTTCCTTTGGAACCCACCACTTACGGTACACTGATTTCTGCCAAATTTCTCTGGAATCTGTCAATTTATCAGAAAACCTTAGTACTGAAATTTTATGCCAAATACTCAACCTGTTTGGCCTGTAGAAGTGCTGAATAATGGTGAAATAATAGTTTATTATCAAAAAACGTTATTAAGCTTAAATTTTGGAGAAACGATTAAAACCAGTTGCGATTTTGTTGCAGATGCTTTACTTTTTAAAACATCAAGTGTCCAAGTAGAATCTCGGCTTTTTTTGTTAAATTCAACTTTATTGAAAATATTAATTATCGAAATATTCGCCATTACTATCCATCCAAGAAACTTGGTGGTTTTGAAGCAAAATAGTCATCGAGCCATTTTTTCTCATATCTTAAATTTTCGTGGACCGGTAGTCCACCAAATATGATGACATCGATCTGAATAAGTGGTAATCAGAGGGAGCCAAGTCTGGAGAATACGCCGCATGCTGTAAAACTTCCCAGCCTAAGAATAAGATGGATTACCGGGATCATCTTCCGAATTCCTTGGCCCGTGAATGTTGTTTTTCCTCCAGAGGAACAGTTAATTTGATCAATTGGGCCTGCTAACGTTCAGCTGTAATAGTAGGACCAAGTTCCAGGATCTCACAGTAAATCACTCCTTTCCAATCCCACTAGAGACACAGTAACACTTTCTTGGCATGAGTATTCATTTTGGCAACTGATGTTGATGGCTGCAAGCTGCAACTGATGTTGATTTTTTGCAAAATGTTCTTTCTTTCGTACCGAGAAAGCAAATTCATGCAGATGTCAACTATTCGGTTTTTGTTTTCTTCTATCAGTTTACGAGGAACCCATTTTCCTTACTCCTGTATTTTTCCCATTGCATTCAATCGAAGTGATATTGCTTGGTGAGTAACTCTTAACAGTTCTGCTAGCTCTTTTTGAGTTTCACACTGATTTTCATCCAGTAAAATTTTAAGTTTTTCATCTTCAAATTGTTTTACTGCACCTGAACTTAGATCATCCTCGAGATTAAAATTGCCATCACGAAATCTTGCAAACTAATTTTGTACTGTTGAATGACTCACATAATGTTCACTCAAACTTAATTAATAAATTTCATAGCTTGAGCAGCATCTTTTCAATTTGAAAACAGAATAGAATGCAATGACGTAAAGGTTGTTTATCGACATCCATCTCTTAAAATTGATGCATACGGAACGACAGCTTATAAATAATTGAAACTTATGTCATAAAATAGCAATGACTAAGCTATATATATCCAATATAACGGGGGATTTGTGTGCGTTCAAGTATATTTTAATGCAACCAACTTCAGATCCGAGTTTCTATTTCCAGACTTAATATTTGTATAAAACGCCAAAAAGAAAAAGCTCAATTTCTGGAAGTTTATAGTCTACGAAGTTTGATCTAAACAAATAAATCCGTCTAGAGAGGACACTGACAGACAGAGAGATAAGTACTACCCCGAAAATCACTTTTTCAGACTTCGGCAGTATGGTAAATCGAATGGTAAATCTACAAAAATATTATCAAGGTCGAAAATTTTAATGATTACTGCAACAGGTAAACTCTATCCAATTTAAAGAATCTGCGATTTTGTTGCAATCAAATTGGATATTTTCATAGTACCAATCGAGTTTCATACTATTCATTTTATTAGACTGTTATTTGTTCCATCCAATTTAATTATTTTTCCAAATCACACCCCGAGCTATATATGGAATTATATCCTATGTTTAAAATACAAAGACGGTTGTATCGCAATGAGTTAAGAAATGGCCTAGGTTTTTTTAAATTGACTATGTTTTCAAATATATTTCCATTTTCATCGTTAATCTGAGTTCAGTCCTCTTCGATTGAAAAGACATGAGATCAACTAATTTGTTTACGGCTTACATTCATTTGCTGTTTTTCTGACAGATTTTCTGCCTATTAATTTAGACCAGAATTCGTCAACGGTTTAAACAGATAGCACATGAATTTTGATTCTTTTTAACCACTTCGTTGCTTTCCACAGTCACTAACTGTCATCCTTTAGATCAGAAAGGCCCCGTAGTCCTTTACTTATGTTTTTGTTCTTTATTTCCTTTATCAGTTGTTTTATTTGTTGTACGGAAAATTGAGGATATTTTTGTGTCGGAAGCACGGGTCTGTTGCCAGATTTTAAGAGATTTCCTTTGATAAATTAAAATCAAATAGGTCGTCGACGATGTTGAATGATTTAGACAACCTAGTTTGTGGAATGGTTGTTCTAGTGCTAAAAACTCATGGTTTCGAAATGTTCTGCAAGGCACATGAATTGATGTGACCAGCAAAACGTTACCAATGAAAGCCGCACCTAAGAGAAGCCGTCTATTTTCAAGCGTGCATATTTTGTAATCCGTGCATCTTGTTGAGTATGGATGTAACCGAGCCACATTTTCATGGAATGGTAAATTGTGGTCGTAATTCCAGTCTCTTTTTTCAACAAGAAAAAAGGTGAATTCAACCACATTAGTTGATGTGGATCGGCCAGGCATAAACCCATGCTGGTTTGTTGATATATGACGTGCAATTGTGGATTTAAAGTTGTTGCATAAAACTAATTCAAACAATTTTGGAATTGATGATGTAGTTGATATTCCTCTGTAGCATGTAACGTCATCTCGTTTGCCCGATTTAAAAATTGGTGTAATTTTTGAAATTTTCCATTTTTCGGGAAACACACCGGTGCTTAAGGAGTGGTTGAACAGGTAACATAATGGAATTGCTAAAATGTCAGCAAACTCCTTCAGAATAGAAGAGGGTATATCGTCAAGACCACAACCGTCTCCAAATCCCTTTAGTGCGATAAAATGTTATCCTCATATATAACAGGAGGAGTTATTGATACGTTGGTATTGCTGGGTTGTTCGCACAATCCAGTAGTAACGCTTGGTCTCTTTGGAGTTTGAGGATCTGGTATTGTTATATGTCATATTTGCAGGGTACCCGTCAACTTCGCGTTTATTCCTAAAGTATTTCCAAAATTGTTTTGGATTTACTTTGATTTTTCCTTGAATTTGATCGAGATACGACCTGTATTTTGATTTGAAGTAAATTTCAAATTCGTTACTATGTTGTAGAAACATTGTTTTGTCGGTTTCTAACCCGCTTTTCAACATTTTGGCATACGCTTTCGACTTTTTAAGTTAACTAGTCCATCATCGAACCACTGAGGGTGAGCATTTTGTGGTTTACAGCACATAGGTACATAAAGTACGAAGCCTTGCTGCATAATGACATTAAATTTTTCAACATTTTCGTTTATATCATTGGAATTGAGAGTTGTTTGCCAGTTGATGGATTCTAGATAACTTTGTAGAACTGCACGATTTGTTTTTTTGAAGTTGTATTTGATTGGTTGTAGGTGTTCCGAACTCGCCATTAAATTAGTTGAGTCAAATACAATATCTAAAGACTTGTGATTGATATCGTTAATTACAAAAGGTAACACGGATTCTGAAATTTTGAAAGGGTCAATGTCGTTGCTGAAGACAAGATCTATTACGATTATTAGCAATTGTGTTTATCTGGTTCAAATTATAACCAAGCATGGCGTCCACAAATAAAGATTCAGTATCTGTTGTTATACTGATTGGAAAAATACAATTTAATTCCGGGTCCAGATTCCATATTATATTTGGAAGGTTAAAATCACCAATCGCATCGATGCAAGTTGCGTAATGATCACTATTTGATTGAGGTGGTATATATGCTACGTAAATGAATAGATTGGAATAGAACTCTCGATGGGGCTAAAGTTAATGAAACATCCATTAAATTCCATTAAATGGTGGCCATTAAATTCACTGCTCATTAGGCCGAGTTTTAATGGAGTTTCATAAATTACGTAGATTAGGTAGTTTGATTTTAAAACGACGTTTATGAAACTTAGATGCTTTTGATGCCATTTTGTTGTTTGATAGTAAATTGCATATTTCTCATAAACCAACCTTTTCTTGAATTTTATGGATTGATTTACTTTTAGAGTAGTAGTGTAGGCTCGAGCTCTCATTAAAAGTGAGTGTAGTCTATCATTAGCCACTGGTGCAAAATATCTAAATGTTTGGGTGTGTCTTGAAATTGCAACTATGGCATGGGGTACACTATCGAAAAGCTCAAGTGGTTGAGATTGATTCTTATACATATCACATTTGGTGAGGTTAATCCTTGTGCTTTGTGGATAGTCATGACTTTACTAGATTCTGGTATCTTAAGCTGGGAGATTAATTGTTTATCAGCTTTGGTAAAGGTTAGATAAAATGTGTTATCCAACAGAGGTATCGACATCAAAGTTAACGGTAGGTTTATAAATTTGGCTAAAATTTGCACGGTATTCTTACTACTGATGTTAGGGTAGTATTCCATTAGAACAGATGTAACATCAGCTGGGCATCTATACGTCACATTCAAGTATTCCGTCTTTGTTACGAATGCGCTTGCATCGGAAAATTGCATGTTGACATGATGTAATCTGTCAATATGTGGTATTTGGTTTTTATCACCCAGAAGATATATTTAGAACATTTACTAAGGATAACCACTAGTCCTATATATCCAGCATGCACCATCATGTACTCATCAATAAAAACTGTAGCTTAAGTACGATTTCCATTGATTATATACGAGGCAATCGTTTTGTAATTTAATTTGGTTTTATTAAAATCGATGTTTTCGTGCTCACAACGAGATCTTACCTTTAATTTAATATCAGCAGGTCCTTCTTTTGTAGCACATAAAACAAGATAACTGCCAAGTTTATGCTTGTTTATAATCTAGGTTGAGTTACCGCATCCAGGTACACCCTAAATATTTGTAATATCCGGCATCTTTATGTTTTCCTTAAGATAGATATTGTTTAACGAGTTGCATGTCTGGTGATCCAACATAATTTCAGTACCCGATGAACAAAAAATATATCTTTTTTGGGTAATAAATGTGTTAGTGTCTTTACACAGTTGCACCAGATTATAATCCCATCAAAACCAAAGTGATGTTTTATGGTCGGTTCTTCAATATATTGTTTGGCGACGATATCAAATATAAATATGTTCAATTGTCGTAACGAAGAAGCACAGAAAGGCAGAAGATGGATGTTTATGCATTAATTCCATGATCGAATTTTTATAGCTGGACTCTGCGGACAACACTTTGTAAAATTCCGGAGATGTAGTTGGGAAATCCGCACAGTTACTATGTGAAAATTTTGAGGGATCACCAGTAATCAAACGGTAAGATAGCGCTCTTTCATTCTGGGTTGACATATTGATGGAATGAATGGAATGTTAAAAATCCATTTGATGTTGTTAGATGGATAGTTTGTAATATAATCCAACACCGACATAAGTTTGTTAACATGGAGGTTAACATCTAAAGTAATTGTGAAATTGGTGATATCATTTATTATCAGTAGTTAATTTATTATTTTGGTAATATTTAAGCAGCTAGGATAAATGTTGGCACACTCTCTGGATTTCGTTAAACAATTATTTCTCGCGTATCACTCGTTAAATTAGAATCAGCAATTGTAGTGATTTGCATTCACTTGGTAAATTAGCGATCACCGGCAGCTCCTTTGTAATATTAAAACCTTACACAGGCGTCGATGAATTCTTCATTGAGGAATTTAGATAAAAGAAGTATTTTGAAAGAATTTTTCAGCAAACGAAAATATTTTTCGAAGTAATTATTAGAATTTTTGTCGTAATTCAGTTACATATTTAAAGATCAAAATAACGCTAAACATTCATTCGCCTGTAGTACCTGTTGTACCGTTATCCCCAAGTTTAAAGTTCCTCTTTTGTGTTCCTCACCTTGTTACAATTTTGTTGTAACTGTGATTATCTTTTCATGCATTTTTATAGAAAGAAGGTTTTTAATCTTGGTGATGCGATTGATTGAAATGATTCTGGTAATCTCAAATTTACGTTTCAATAGCAGGCCCTCGGCCTCGTTCAAATTTCCGCTTTTTAGGACCGATAAACGTGTGTAATTATAAAATATTTACTTGAGTGAAAACCCTTTTAGCTTATCAGTATATTGTGTGGTGAAAATTTTGTTCATTACAGTTCATTGTCATATTGACGCAGATTTGGGGCGGAATCACGAACGCCGCACGGAAATTTTAGACAGTATTCAAATTTTATAGGGAAAAGCAACAATTATATTGGTTTTATTCTGCTGTTTTTAAAATCCTTACAAAAGCTGAGGATAGAATTTGTATTTTTATGGCTTACTAACCGTATTTTTTGTGAAACAATGAAGCAACACCTGTAAAAATGTTGTGGTTTCCGACACAAAATTTTGACTCTTTTGGTTTAAACATTTGACTGTTATAAAGTTCTTCCAATTAATGCAGGTGTCAACGCTTTGATTTTTCTCGCTGAAGAAATATTCCGAGCATAAATATTACATAATATGTACGCGTCAGTGCCATACAAAAATTTTGATATACATTTTTAAAATGTGCGGGAAGAATGAAATGTTCCATCTGGTTCCATATTAACAAACAAGTCGTTCAATTTTGCTGATTGCTAATAAAAACAATGGCAGGGTTTACTAATTAATACTCTATCCAAAATTTTGCTTTTTTATGTTACTTTGCTAATGCAAGTGGAACCCGGCAATTATTTTTGACATTCTCTACCTTGTCGACGCCCTTTTTCAATTGTTTAAATACATTGTCTATACATGTAGAATTTCAATTAATATGTTGCTATAACACTAGAGTGAAATTCACAGTTGTTCTCGCGAGCTGCGTTAAATTACTCTTTTCCTCTAGAGGTTGAAGTCTAGATTTGCAAGAGTTATTTCTTGCATTAAAATCACATCACTGCCTATGATAAAATTTGCTCCTAGTGATTTAGAAACTCTACTGTAGTCTTCTCTTTTTAACTGATGACGTGTAAAACAGAAAATAGAGGAAATACTGTAATCCCTATTTTTGATTTGTTTATTTTTTATGGTTTTAATATGCATTATTTATGTTTCGATATGGGACTCTTCGTAATATTTGATATTCTTAACAATTAATGAAGATCCACCTCCAGCGATTCCTCCTGGATGAATAGCATTTGTAGTCACGTATTTTACTAAATGCACTTTCTATTAAATGAGTTCCCGATTCAAGATATAAATCTGTCTAAGTTTTGGAAAATTTCTAGCTCTGGTGCATTCTGTGGTAGTTTATTCGCGCTCCGCTACGTTCTTGCTTTGCTAGGCATGTATTTATGATTTCTATACTTCGGAATATCCTTTCGAGTGGATTTTCTTTAATAGCACTAGTTAACTGCTACGTTATTTGCGATATAATATAGTTACAGTGTGGACAGAAAAGATCTCGAGCTTTAAATTTTGTGTAAAAGAAACATCTTTATCAACTTGGGTTAATTAAGGCTAAGCCATTATATGCAGTATTCAAAGTTTAAAGAAATGTATAATTTGTGAGCTATGTTGTTACATACCGAAATATCTCACTCAAAACAATTTTACCATAAAAGTAAATAGTAAAAGTTAACTACGAGTACTTTTATTAAAATGATCACCCAAAGGGTTAAACAACCGAACCACAAGTATACATATTTATTTACTCGTAAACGCGTCTCTTATGTCAAATTAATTAGTAAGCTATTTTCACAAAAAATCCTACATTTATTGATTTTTTAATCAAAATCTTTTTTATACTTTTACATTTAGGATTAAAAAACGGACACAGATACATTCATATACAAATGTTCAAGGATTATGTACGTAAGACCATCCTTTGGTAAATTTTCTTACTTACATCTACAATTTGGGTAATATATATGCAAACTTATTTAGATGTGCTCGTATAATAAAATGGTATCTCGTTTTTATTTTTCAACCCTTTTTCATTTCCTAAAATACAAAAATCCCCAAAACCTTCTTATTTTTTTAAATATATACGACAACGTGATATACTGCTTGTGTATATGTATTAAATATTTTCCTTTTTTTGTGCCTAAGTTATACAAAGGGTTTGTGATATAAACACGAAGAATTTTAACAGTTATAATAAGGGAACGAGGCTCAAAGATGTAATTATATCAAGAGGAAAGAATATTATAACTCATTTTCTATGGAAATTTTAATTTTTCATACAGAAAACATTATAATTTCAATTTTTATCGTATTCCTACATATGAATATACAGGCATAGTGTATACAGGGCGATGAAAGTTACGTGCGGCAATAACATTTTACAGTACACATAGATAAACATAAATGCTTAAAGACGTAAATTAAAACAGGAAAAATGTGATGAAAATGTATAAACAATTTCACTGTGATGACACATTATTATTATCATTTCTCTTTTTGTGCATTTGTCTGTTAACAGTAAATAAAATCCTTAAAGAATTTAAATTAAAATAGAAAATTACTATTTCACAATCATGCATGCCCGTACGAGTAAAAATTCTAGTATGTATATAAAAGCATGACAAAATGTTTCATTATGTATCCGAATGTAATCAAAATCATAAAGATATAATTTTCTAATTTAATCAATTGTCCATTTTTATCAATAGTTAGACTTCCACTATATCTAAGCAATTATCGTTGATTGCATTTTCAAAATGAAATGGAAAATTGTTTTGCAATCGAAACCGCACTGGTTAATACAAATTTTTCAGATGGGTTGGTTAAAAGTTAAATCATTTAAGGGTGATATTCGTATACATTTGAATATGTTACAGGTTTTGGCAAGATTGAAAAACTCTTATTTAGGTACTATGTGAATAAGCTACATACTCATAAATTGGTGCTAATGTTCTCCAAAATAAAAACTAAGAGTACGACCTTGAATTTTACTCCAGAAATTAGATAAAACAATTTTTGTTTCCATGTTTCTAGATATCATAAACTATATGTTTGTAAATAGAACAGTCTTAATAGAAGGCTACATTTGTCTAAATTTTCATTATATACCAAAAATGGAGGGGTGAATATATTGTTGTCAACCCAACCCAATTATCTCGAAAATACCACACTTGATTTCCAACGCAAAAATGTACCGGACTTTTGATAAAACTGTCTTGTATACTCAAAAAAATCGCTGCTTACAGAAAACCAACAAGTTTAAACCTTGTTAATTGAAAAAATAATCTTTAAATTTATTTAAATCTTTTAATTCTTCTTCGTTTTTTGTAAATGCTAAACTTTTCAACATCATTGCAAAAATTAAAAAGCTCTCATTGAAGCTGTCACTTCCGGTACACAGATTTGAACCAAATTTAGCAAGGATCTCCCAATTAATGAAACAAGTTTAAGTTTGAAGTTGCATCTCAGATAGTCAATCCGCCTGGAATGTAGAGATGCCGAAAGTTGATGAAATAAAGTTTTTGTTATCAAAATTTGTCATTTCCGACCAAATTTAAAAAATCATCTGAACTAATTTTGTTTGAAATTTAATTTACAATCTTTTTGTATTAAATAGTATTTCGTAAATACTAAATATTCCGGTTGACCGATATCACATAAAAGTAACTGAGATCTCCCATGGAAAAAGTTTAAGTATATGCAGTTTCATCCGGATGAATAAACCATCAACAAACAGGGACCTAATTTTTGTTAAAAATCAGTTTTCTGTCAAAATTCGATGGTATATAAGATTTGGAAATTTGAGCGGAAAATAAGAGATTATGCTACTCGCCGCAAGTGACAGCACTATCACAAAAGAGAATTTCCTTTATTATATAATTACCAGCGGAAATTTGGTATTCCTTTTGTTTCTCTTTTTTTCACTAAATAAAACATCCAAGCGAAATAAAATGTTAAATGTGACCTTAAAATGACAAATTGATCGATCTCCGAAGTAAAGGAACTCGATAAATGAAATCTTGAAATTTAACGACATTCCGTCTTTCCGCCATTTCTTAAAAAATGGCAATGAAATTTGGATAGTAGTATTGATCGGGGATTTAAAAGTAAGTTTTGAACAACAAAATTATAGGATCTGTTGCTGGACTAAACTTAGCCATTTCATAACCAATCCTTATGAAAATTTAAAAAATTGTATTTACTTATTTTCAGTTTTTGGCCAACATATCAGAAACTTCTAACGGGTGATTTTTTAAGAGCTTGAGAACTTTTTTTTTAAAAAAAACGCATAAAATTTGCAAAATCTCATCGGTTCTTTATTTGAAACGTTAGATTGGTCCATGACATTTACTTTTTGAAGATAATTTCATTTAAATGTTGACCGCGGCTGCGTCTTAGGTGGTCCATTCGGAAAGTCCAATTTTGGGCAACTTTTTCGAGCATTTCGGCCGGAATAGCCCGAATTTCTTCGGAAATGTTGTCTTCCAAAACTGGAATAGTTGCTGGCTTATTTCTGTAGACTTTAGACTTGACGTAGCCCCACAAAAAATAGTCTAAAGGCGTCAAATCGCATGATCTTGGTGCCCAACTTACCGGGCCATTTCTTGAGATGAATTGTTCTCCGAAGTTCTCCCTCAAAATGGCCATAGAATCGCGAGCTGTGTGGCATGTAGCGCCATCTTGTTGAAACCACATGTCAACTAAGTTCAGTTCTTCCATTTTTGGCAACAAAAAGTTTGTTAGCATCGAACGATAGCGATCGCCATTCACCGTAACGTTGCGTCCAACAGCATCTTTGAAAAAATACGGTCCAATGATTCCACCAACGTACAAACCACACCAAACAGTGCATTTTTCGGGATGCATGGGCAGTTCTTGAACGGCTTCTGGTTGCTCTTCACTCCAAATGCGGCAATTTTGCTTATTTACGTAGCCATTCAACCAGAAATGAGCCTCATCGCTGAACAAAATTTGTCGATAAAAAAGCGGATTTTCTGCCAACTTTTCTAGGGCCCATTCACTGAAAATTCGACGTTGTGGCAGATCGTTCGGCTTCAGTTTTTGCAGGAGCTGTATTTTATACGGTTTTACACCAAGATCTTTGCGTAAAATCTTCCATGTCGTCGAATAACACAAACCCAATTGCTGCGAACGGCGACGAATCGACATTTCACGGTCTTCAGCAACACTCTCAGAAACAGACGCAATATTCTCTTCTGTACGCACTGTACGCATTCGTGTGGTTGGTTTAATGTCCAATAAAGTAAACTGAGTGCGAAACTTGGTCACAATCGCATTAATTGTTTGCTCACTTGGTCGATTATGTAGACCATAAATCGAACGTAAATCGCGAAACACTTTTCGAACCGAACACTGATTTTTGTAATATAATTCAATTATTTGCAAGCGTTGCTCGTTAGTAAGTCTATTCATTATGAAATGTCAAAGCATACTGAGCATCTTTCTCTTTGACACCTTGTCTGAAATCCCGCGTGATCTGTCAAATACTAATGCATGAAAATCCTAACCACAAAAAAATCACCCTTTACTAGTAATCAATACTTTCGGTTGTTTTTCTACTAGTTTAGGTCATACTGAGACTACAAGGACATTTTGGGGAAAATTTATGGAGTGTCACTATAATTTTTTGATTTTCTTCGGACATATACGTTTTTTTTTTTTTTTTTTTTTTTTTTTTATTTTTTTTTTATTTTTTTTTTTTTTTTTTTTTTTGACATATACGTTATTTTCAGTTTTTGGCCAATATCTCTATGGCCACAGAAAATCATTTTTTAGTCTTTCTTTTAGTTTATACTTGTTTTTCTTGTAATATCTAGTACGCGGCTGAATTGAAATTAAAATTTACCTATAGGAATAACAAAAGGGAAAACGAAAATGAACATTTCATCGCTGAACTTCATTTTGCGACACGCAGTGAAATTGGTACTTTTCCTCTTAGAATACAGATGTCTTGTTTAACTCTACATGTTTTCACTGCATTTTTATCTGCAGGTACGATAACAGTAAGCGAGATTTTGATATCTCATAAAACATTTTTGTTTCTGGTTGGTTTGTGTTTCGATTATTTAAAATAAAACTATCTGAGATCAGCAAAAATTTTATTTCGCTTCAGCTACGTAAATGATATGATTTTCAAAATATTTCCCAAAAACTAAAAACTCTTTAAAAAACGATCTCAACTACTTGTAATTGAAATTTAATTTACAATATTATTGTTTTTTCGTAAATGCTATTTATATCCAAAATATTTACAAAACCGAGAAAGCTTCTCTGGATGCTGCCAGTACACTAAATATTTATGTTTTTACTCGTGAGGAAATTAAAATTTTATTCGTTTCTCTTTCATTTTGTAAAATAATTTAGTACGAGTGCGTTTTTCTCCTAACAAATGTCGTTTGCTCGTCAATTCTATAAAATAGCTCGTTCATCATAGAAAAAATTAGCCTTATTAACCATATCGTTACAAGTTAAACTCGAACATGGGACTGCTTTCGCATTATTGTTAAGTTTAGCTACAAAATGAAAGTTTGGAGCTTTGTCACTGAAATTTGAATTTTCGTTTGAAAAGATTGTAGACCATAGATTTCTTCTACCAAATATTTGTTTGCCTAGTCAGAATCAAAATTCAGGAATGGAGGAATTCCGCCCTTATGTTATTAATAACGTATTTGTAAAATACGTCAGTTTGAATGTATTAACAATTACAACATATGCTTAAAATTTTTTTGAAATTTCGCAAGGAGCTCTCAATTAAAAAGTTTAAGTATGAAGCTTAATTCCGAAAAGTTGATTTGCCTGGACTTTAGGGAACTCAAATTTTGGTAAAACCAAGTATTTATTATCAAAACTGGTCATTTCCGGTAACATTTAAAAAAACGTTTAATAAAAACGTTTTTTTGTCATAAACCGTCTTTTCCGCTTAAATTTTGGAACTAATCTGGGCCGATATTGCTTCAAAATTAATTTAGAATCTTTCAGCTCATAGTCGATTTTCTCGAAAATGATATAATTTTCAAAGTATTTGTAAAAAATTAAAAAAACTTCTATGGATGCTGTCACTTCAGGTGAGCCGATTACACCCAAAATTTACTGGGGTCTCCTTATATTTGGAAAAAGTGTGTAGTTTCATCCCAATCAATCTTCTTGAGAAACAATTTTTTTTTAAAATCGTCATTTCCGCTTATATTTTGGAAAGCTAATCTGCGCATCTGTTAGCTAAGCTTGTTGCAAATTTAAATGCTATATTTATCAAAATATTTGATGCCACTTCTTGTGGATCGATTTCAGCCAAAAAACATTGGGAGCGCCAAATAGATGAGAAAAGCTTAAATATGAAGTATCTTTTACTTCGTAAAAGAAAGTACTAGTAAATGGAAACAACAACCTTTTTGAAGGAATCAGTGACATAGGTGACGATCACTTTCATTCTTAGAAAGTTATAGAAATTGCAGTTCGCTTAATATAATTCTGTGTGCCGAGTAATATAAGAAGTGTTTTGCAGCAAGCAATTAGTACGAATTTGAAAACTGATGTTTAAATTGAGAACGATTTCAACAAATAAAAACAATTTGAAGTTAAATTTAAGCTTACACCATTAGTTGATAACTACAAAAAAATGTCTTGTATGACTTTTTTGCTTTATTAAGTACATACAATATTTTAATACAAGGCATTACTTTGTAGGGCATCATGGAAGTTTATATTTACAAATCAAATAAATGACAAGAAAAATTAATAAAAAAAATAATTAAAACTGTTAGATTATTAAATTCGCTGCCAAAACGATAACTTGGTTGTAAAACTATAAGAAAGTAATTAAACGGCAATACTAAGGGATTGAAAGGAGTAACATAACCTCAACCTTAACCTTTGGGGAGTGCAAGTGTGTCGCGTTAATATTTCATTTAAAAAGCTTACTGTAAACTTTGATTACACTATGCCTTAACCAATAGTTAAGACCTCGAGTGAACGTAAAATTCATTTAATAGTATGGGGCAAAACCTAATTTTAATCAGTGAGATTCAATTAAATCTGTTGGTTCATAGACGGAACAAAACTGGATGATTGTGTTTTAAATTCTATTTAAATTTTAACAAACCACGACGATCTGTTCTGTTTTTAATATAAAATTTACATTTTAAACGAAAAAATCCCAGAATATGCATATGTAGGCACACCGAGCTTTACACAATTACTAAAACCATTCAATAAATGCCTACGTATAAATTTACAAAACTTAGAGAAAAAATGTCTGTACGCCAGGAGCACGCACAAAAACTAAATTAAAAATAAATTTCAAAAGATTCGAAACAATGGTCATCAGTTTATGTCCGAAGACTTCGATCTTTGACTATGAACGTTTAATTATTATGTGTGCAAGTAGAGACTCGGGTCTGAAGTTGGTTGCATTAAAATATATGCTTGACCGCATCCAAATCGCCCGCCATTATGAATATATGTAGCTCAGTGATTGCTGATTTTATCACATAAGTTTTAGTCATTTACAAGTTGTCGTTCTGTGTGTATCAATTTTAAGAGATGCATGTCGATAAGCAACATTTACGTCATTGCATTCTATTCTATTTTCAAATGAGAAAAATGCTGCTCAAGCCATGGAATAAATTAATTCAACTTTGAATGAACATTCTGTGAGTCACACAACAATAATAAAGTGCTTTGCGAGACTTTGTGATGATGGCAATTTTAGTCTTGAGGACGATCCACGTCGAGGTGCAGTAAAACAATTTTAAGGCGAAGAACTTAAAGTTATACTGGATGAAAATCCGTGTCAAACTGAAAAGAGCTTGCAGAACAGTTAGGAGTTACTCACTATACAATATCACTTCGATTGCCTGCAATGGACAAAATACAGAATTTACAGAATTTGCTTTCTCGGTACAAAAGAAAGATATTTTCTAAAAAATCAACATCAGTTACAGCCAACAACATCATTTGCCAAAATGAATATTCATGCCAAAAGAGAGTTACTGTGTGTCTGGTGGGATTGAAAAGGAGTCATTTACTACGAGCTTCTATAACCTGGTCAAACTGTTACAGCTGAATGTTATCAGGTTACCCAATTGGTCAAATTAAGTGATGCTCTGGAGAAAAATTACATTTACGGACCAAGCAAGGCAGAAGATGTGCTGCATGACCGCTCGACAGCAAAATCTACCCAGCAACTCATCTTCTCCTTATGATGGGAAGTTCCCCCGCATGCGGCGTTTTCTCCAGTCTCGGCTCCCTCTGATTACCACTTATTCAGATCGATGTCATCATATTTGGTGGACTACCGGTTCACGAAAGTTGAAGATATGAAAAAATGGCTCGATGACTATTTTGCTTCGAAATCACCAACTTTCTATCGCGAAGGCATTCATCATCTACCTCACAAATGACAAAAGACCATAGATAGTAATGGTGAATATTTCGATAATTAATATTTATTATATTTTCAATAAAGTGACAATAATTTGACCAAAAAAAGCAGAGTTTTACTTGCACACCTAATAATAAATTATGTGATTTTGTTTGTATAATCTTTATTTCGGGAAACGTCAGTATACTCGTAGGTGAAAAAAGCAGTAGATTCTAAAAAAATATCAATGAAATGTATATTATGCGCCATTGTTAAAAATTAGTTAATTAAATTATTATTAAATTAAGAATTAAACATTTTTAAATCTCACTGGTTTGCTTTTTCCGTCCTTAACTTTACACCAAATTAATTTTTAATTTAATTTTCATTTCAAATTATATTTTATTCGATTAGCGAATTTTCGTCCCGATTTCGCGCTAGTTGGGCCTTTTGTCGTTTCAGGTGACACATTTAATGGTTTTACATTGACTGCTTTGCCAAAATATGTAATATGTTTATTATCAAAGGCAATACACGAAAAATTGCGTATTTCATGTTTAGTTTTAGTCAGCTCGATGTTTCACATTTGACTCAAAATAACAGTTTCTAATAGTTTACTGACTAATTTCCATCAACTAGCAGATGTTTATAACCATTTGGAGCAACTTTACTAGCGGAATCGGAGTGTTAGTTATGTTATAATGTTTGAGATTCATGAAAAGTCTTGGTTTAACTCGAGTTTTTTGTCTAATTTACTTATGCGAAATTTGCGGGAAATCAGTTTAGGTATTTTTTACTATAACCTACACGACTAAACAGAAAGTTCGATTCTATAGAAAAACATTAAAATTATGCCTCTCTTTAATTATTTTCATTTATTAAATATTACATAATTTTGGCTGATTTTCAAATATGTGCATCGTGGATATGTTCTTAATTGTATAAAATAAAAATTTTAATTAGTCAGTTGTTTCATTTAAAAATGTTAATTCAAAATTTGTTATTATACATTGTTTCTTATGAGGACATAGTGTTTCCCCGCTAAATAAAGTGCATCTTTTAATATTACGACTCTTTAAATGATAGATGGCTCTGGCTTATTACCCAAACCAAAGAAAGTTTTACCACCACAATTCTGCCTCTTAACAAAATCCGTACTATACCAACAGTAAAGTAAATTAATCACCTGTTGTACTAAATAATAAAGCCTCATTACCATATGCTTTCTCGCAAAAATACGTGGGAATAAATCTAGATGGTAAACTACGTGAAGACGAACGACGTTTGTCATCTTGGTTTAAATTAAATATTGATTGATCCAAAATAATTTATTTATATCTCTCGTTAACTATTACAATTTTTACTAGAAACAAAAGAAGATTCGGAAACAGGCCGTGTATAAAAACATATATATTCTGGATAGACAGGTATTCGCCAGAAGAACCTTATTAAAAATAATTCGTCAGTATTAAAATGGCAACTGTAGAAAAAAAGTATACTCAATATTTTATGTGAAAATTTAAAAATAGTTTAATATGCTGTGGCCAACATCCGACTTTCTTTTACCACGAATGTGTGTATATAGACGAATACACTCGAATACACCACACTTAATTTCTAACGCGAAATATTAAACTTACCAGACTTTCGGTAAAACTGTCTTGTGTAATCAAAAAGCATTATTCCTGTTCAAATTTCGGAAAACAAGCAAGGTTGTTGAAAACTAATTCTTTAGGTTTATTTGAATCTTTTATTTCTTTGACGTTTCTGTAAATTCAAAAATGGAAGCTGCCACTTCTGGTACATAGATTTCCACCAAATTTGGGATCTCTCAATTAATGGAAAAAGCTTAATACTGGGTTTGGTTCCGAGGTCCGAATAAGGATTGATTATTCGGATTTTTCGCCTGGACTACAGTCCGAAGATGCTGAATTTTGGTGAACTAATAATATTAATTAAAATAAACTTCCGGTAAAATTAAAAAAGTTATGAACAAATTTTGTTTGAAACTTAATTTACAATCTTTTTGTTTTTAGTCGATTTTCGTAAATGCTACATACTTTTCAAAAAAGCTGCCACTTCCGATGAGCCGATGTCGACCCAAAAACACTGGGATTCCCCAATTTATGCAAAAAGCTTAAGTATGAAGTTTCACTCCGATCAATCATTTCTTCTGGGCTGTACAGAGTCCGAATTTTTGTTGAAAAACAGATTTTTTCAAGAATCATAATTTTCGGTTAAATTTTGGAAAACTGATCTTTCAGTTCGTATTAGTTTTTATCGTAAATGACTTCGGCCAAAATTCAATGGGATCTCCCAATTTATGAAAAAAACTTAGTATGAAGATTTATACCGATCAGGTAATCGGTCCTGGGTGTATATAAAAAACAACCTTTAGTCTGCACGACACCACACACGCACAGACACCCAAACTGTGATTTTTTTAAGAACTACTGTTTCTTACTTCCGCAAACGTCGGGATCAAATTTGTTCGTGATTACTATACTATATTTTACTACGTAATAGAAAGTAATATAGAGAACTTTCCCGTGAGTATTTAAATATGGTAGCAAGGTTGATGGTCGAAAAATGCACGATTTCGTGTAATCGAAATAAGAGATTTTATTTCATAAACACTACAACTACATCAAACTTAACAAAACATAACAACTACATCAAATACTAATAAAATTGATTTTGTGCATCTGGTATTCCGAACTCTCAAGTCAAAGTTTTCGAACAAAATCCGGAATTTGGAAATCGATAAATATGTAGTGAATAAACAAAACAATCGGTGTTTGTAATTGGAGTACACAAGGATCGAATAATACGGCTTGTAATATACCAAGCATGTGTCATTATGTAAAGTAATGTGCTGTCTCACATCTCAATTTTTTTTGTAAAAATTAAAACTTTTAATTGAAAGATATTAAAACACTACACTTTGTTTAGCAGAAAAAGATAATTTAATTCTATGGAACATAACCTAATTAGCTAGTGAAGAAGCTCAAATCTTTATTTCTTGTTCAAAAATGTAGGGTTGAAGAAATAACAAATTAAATTTCTATTCTTACCGACGGTAAACATGAAGTAAAATTATAAAATGTACACATTTATTAGGGAGAGGGTTACCTTTGGTAATTAAAGTCAATGTGAGAGCGAACTTCACTTAAAAAATCGAAAAGTTTGCGTATTGTATGTTAATTTATCTTTACAGTACAAAATACCAAGAAAAACTTTATAACCAGAGAAATTCGACAACACGATCATATCCTGATGGTCCTGAAATTCGATCGATTGAATGAACGAAGAGTACAAATGTTTATATCGTTGGCAATTTCGGATAGGAACTTAAAATACTTAATTTTTACATGCCGAATGAAGGACAACATAAACCGCGAAAACACGTGTCGCGTCGTAAGAAAAAGCTGTATTGAATCTTCGCGCTGCATATTCAATAAGTCAGGCTTAATCACAGATCATTTAATAACGCTTATTCTACGAAATCGAAACATTTCGACCCCTAAGACCATTTTATTGTGGTTTCATATAACACGAAATATATTTAGATCGCCGAACAATTACTTAACGCCTATTTTATGAAGCAGACCCATACTTTGAGTGTAATAAAGATTTATTTGAAGCTTAATTTTTCGATGATATTATAACAGAAGAAATTGAACCAGCTAAAACATGCATATTTACTTTGAATTTTGTTTTTGTGTTTGTTCATGATTGTGATCGGGGTTTGGGGGATTCTTAATTTAAATATTGTGACTTAATCAATAATAAAATTAAAGTGCAGTGAACTGCCAAATAACGGCAGCAAAAATAAGATCTACAAAGGAAAAGCAACGACGCGACGAGCTCCGCTATTATAATTATTCATTGTATTCTGGAAGCAAAAATGTAAACCAATTAAAACAAACAATTAATTTCCTATATTAGCAACAAAACAATAATTCAAAAATAAGGATGTTTACAAATCATCTTACGGCCATTATTAGCCAAACATTTTGACATAACACAATAATGTTTGTTTGCAAAACATAAACTGTGTTTATTACAGGGTTAAAAATTTCACTTTATAATTTTGAGAAATTTTGAATTTCATTTTGCAAAATTTGCAAAGCAGAAAGTTGTGTGCCCGACCACTGTTGATTACAAAGCGGTTTGTAATTTTTTTTATACATGTATATAAAAGTGTATATCGGGATACGGAATTATTTTGAATGTGTATTGTGTGCTGTCAAAAAAATCGATTGCAAATAATTGCAAAGCAATATCAGATGAGAATACACAGTTATTTTAATGACATACATGTAATGATTGATACTTTAATTTTCTTGGTGTTCGATCTATCTTATCAGTTTAAAACTGAACATTATAATAATTATCTGGACCCACAGCGCAAGTTTCTGGTTGCCGATCTAAAATTATCCTTACGGGAATAGCGCAAGCGGCGAGTTCGAACACAAAGAAAATTAAAGCATCAACGTTATAAATTCACGACAAGCCTTATAAATGTTTATTACCGTAACTCTATTTTAAATAGATAGCGTAACTCCAAAGCTAGTTATTTTATTTTAAATTATTAACAAAATAATCACTACATTTTTAATTTTATTATTTATTAAGATACAATATTTGAACTAATAATCTTCCCCAAACCCCGATGCATATTTCAGCGGGTTCAATTTTCAACTTATTACTTTATAAGACAATATAATACTTCAGCGGTATGTCCGCATAGTCCAACATTATATCATAAGCTCTCATTACGTCTGCTAGTTCAAGTGCGTGGTTATTCAATAAATAGGGCTGGTCTTTATACTCCAAAACTGACCTCAAACTATAACAGATTCCCATCCAAATGTTCACTATAGAGTTTTTATCCTATCGTACATTGTGCAAGCACTGATTATACTATTTTCCATGCCTAAACTAATTGCTTTGTGATAGTCGGCTAGTAATTGGTTGATTGCCATTTTCCAGTTATTTAGTTTGGTTTTGATTGAATTTGGCTCATGTCTGATAGTGAGTAAATAGCATGGTAGTTTTCGTATTGCCTCGCTCAGATTTTCTACGATATAACTGTTTTTGTTTTAATATAATTAGCAACTAAGCCTGGTGAGCGGCCGATGAGTTTGGCGACAAATTAGTTTCAATACCTACCTTTTTCTGTTTAGTATTTACCATGTGCTTGAAATAATTTTTTATAGTTTGTTTACATATTTTACAGTAAAATAGTTCAATTGCTCGCTTTCTTTCAAAAAAACTAAGAGCTTGAGAGATTATCTCACCAATTACCACGAGAGCTTTTATTTCAGCAAGACAATTTTTCGTTAATAAGGGAATTCGTTTTAAAGCATCTGACAACAACACTTACATTTTTTTCGTACAAATATTGTCTCGGTAAATTCCTATGCAAAATCATAATTGTGTTATAAAAATATTTCCCTCCAGAAGCGAAACTCTAGTGGTGAAAATTTAATACTAAGGCATTTAAGTAATTTGATTGTATAAATTGTAATTCAGGTATGTCGACAAATTGGAAATTACAAAAAAATTAATAGAATAGCACCAGTGAAAAAATATTGTAAGATTGTAACTCAACAGCCTAAGCAAATCAACATAATTTTCTTTCTCTCTCTCTCTCTGGATGTTAACTCTCTTCAAGTAGTGGGTAAGTTTTATTATCTTCCACAAATAGAGGAATAAATAATCGCAGTAAATTCAATTAACGATTGTCGATTCTATAAACTCTCTTCACACATCGGCAGCGTTTTATAGTAGAAATCGAAATCGCACCAAATACTTTTAGCGTCTTATAAATCATTACTTACTATTATGTTAAATCAAGTTTGTTACAACAGAAGTAACTTTGAATGTTATTTTTTCAATATGGAGGGAAAGCCATCGTAACGTAATACAAAAAAAAGAGCCAGCACACTACACCCCCAAATTATTTTCCACTCTATATTATCTGAAAGTATATAAAGCTGAATTTTTAAAATTTAACAATTTCATGCGCATTTTCCATTCAAAATACATAACAGTAAAATAAATTCTCCCCTATATTTTTCATAACAAAACCATACATAGAAATTCTTGAATTTCATTGTACATAAACCTCAAACTCTATAATCATCATCAGCATGGAAAAAACCAAAAAAATCTCCATAAAAATAAATTCAAAATTTTGCATTTGCGCATAAAAATGTATATAAGCGATTTTTTATAGCAATGTTCTATAAAAAGTTTTTTTTTAATTCCAGATACACATACACACGCGCACATGGGTCACTAACATCTATATACAAAAATGTACTTGAAAAGCAATGAATGACACAACGTAGAAGAGAGGAACTAAAATGTTATCAACAAAATATAAACAACACAATATACTGTTGCCACCATCTTTTAGACGTATGATTAACTAACGATAATATTAAAACTTTTGCTTATTGTGACGCTTTTAATTAAGAAAGGAATAAAGTTGTATTTTGTTTAGTGTGTGGTTGTTGCTTTTTATTATTAATAAAATGATTAATGCTTTTGTTTTTCTATTAAACCGCTTTGCATGTTTTAACCCGCTTATTTTATTTAGTTTGACATTTACACGTATATAGTTTAAAACCTGTATCTCACTTGTAAATTTTATAATAACAGTTATATACATAATGTACTTACCAAATGCCTCATGGAAAAATTCATGACACACAAAACACATCACACTTGGACACAATTTTTTTCGCACTGAAAAACAAAAAAAAGTTTCCAGTTATCCTAGTCCCTAGTTTAAAATACAACCAAAAAAATATAAACAAGCAAAAATGAAAAAAAAATGTTGAATGTAGAGGAAAATGAAAAGCGTTATAAAAAAAATTCGCAAAATTATTTTCCCAATTTCGATTTTTCTTTTTTGTTGTTGTTATCATGTACTTACATATACGTAAAAACCTCGCTCCACCGTGTACAGACAATTAAAAACATTAAATGTACAGCACAAATATACAACCAGTCGTCCATTGCGATGATCTATGTAGTGTCATCTTTGATCGAGCAGCCGAACTGAAAAAACAAAAGTTTACCGCCATTACATTTTTTTTATATATATTTTCCTTTTTTTGAAAGGGAAACAGAAGTAAAAGTTAGTTTATACACATTCATTTACAAAGACGAGAATCTAAATAAAGGCGAGGGAAAAAGGATTGCATGTGCTTGTATGTACAATATATTGGTATTTGTCTGTGTTACCAGAGTAAAAAAGTGGAAAACTAAATTTAAGCGTAACACGGATAAAGGGTTAATAAAAAAGATTCGACATTAAATTCTCGTACATATACAGACATACTCGTGTACATAGAAAAGAGATATATGTATTAGCGTACAGATGAACTGTTCATGTTGAATATATAATCTTATAAAATATTCTTGATTATTGCGTATTCATGTAAAACGTACGTGGTATAGGTATCACATTTGTCACATAATTAAAATGATTGATTGAGTTCCGGCATTTTATTGAACATCATTTTTATTTGATTAAATGAATTGCAAATATGAAATTTAATAATTGGAATACGGGATTAGATATTAATTATGGTTAATGCAAATTTCATAGTTATTATCGATTAAAATTATCGACATCTATGAATTAGGAAATTATTAATAATTTGTAGTTCTTATTAGAAATATTTAATATAACACGTTTAATATGCCAAGCAGTACTCCACTGCTATTCTATGGATAATGTTTGGGCGAAACCGCAATATCACTAATTAGTAAATTTAAGTTTATGGAGCCAAAACTTATGTTGATTCGAATTAAGTTGCTGCAATAGATTCCTATAGCAAGCTAGGTGACACAAAATTTAGAATCAATGAATATTAGTGTAGGATGAATTAAAATCAAAACATAATTTTTTTATTTATAAAATTTAATCGGCCAATCAAATTTGTTTCACTCCAAAAATTGTAATTTTTTTGTCCCTATTATGGGCTTTGTAGCGTCAACGAAAAATGGAAGTAGTTTATACTAAAATGTATGATTGGGCTCTTAACTCTTAACTACGGATCCTAAGAAGCACTTATGTTACGCTAATTATTTTAACATTTTAATTTGTTTTCGAGTTTGTCCTGGTATTCTTCCTGGTTCTAAGCGTTTTTGGTAGTTCCCCAATTTAAAAAAATAAAATTCGGATAGCTTTTCAACATGTTTTCAATTTATTTTAGAAATGTTTTTTCAAATCACAAATTCGAGAAAACTAGATTATCAAAAAATTGACCCTGAATGACAAATTGATGTAGCAACTAAGAGGTTTTTTTCTAATGCCAATTTCAATATGTATCTTTTCATTTATTCGGAAAGACTCTTTTGTGGTTCCGATTTTCTTTAAAGATAACTTTAGTACAAATGATCGATACTTTTCTGTATTACTGAAATTTAATATGGTTTTGTCAACGGAAGATAAAACGAGTTCATACCACGCATCTTAACCGTCGCCACCGTATTGTTACGAATTTCGGCTGTTCGATACGAACTCGTACTGGATTTTGCAAATAAAACACTCAGCGTTCAAAGTTACGAATTTTATTTACCCCAACACCTATAACTTCTTCAACAATTCACTATTTATCATTGTTCAATTATCAATTTTTCTGTCCACTTTTACTTTTCACACTTTTTATTTTTTAACTTGTCCTTTCCCACTTTCTCTCTCTTCTTTAACTGGATTGGATTTGATGATTCCGATGATATCGCTACCTCCGATAAGTTGCTTTATCTCGTGGTTGATAGGAATACTAAATTCGTTTTGTACAACTTTAATTGGACCAAGGGTGAAGAACGAATGACCTTCCTGTCAAAACTAGATGACATTCTACAGTCGTTATCTCTATAGAGATCAGGGTCCCGCTGTCGCTTCCGAAAGTCAGCACAGGTCTTGTGAGTGATTTATAAAGTGGAAGCTTGCACGATTATGATAGATGATCATAATAACCTTGATTGGGCGTAGAAAACTCGTTGCCCTGCAGCGATTCGGGCTTGTATTTCTGCCTGCATATCATTTGACGATGTTATTACTGACCCGAGGTACTTAAAGTTTTCTGAGATTTGCTGAGCGATGCTCCTGGGTGTTGCTAAATATTTGTTATGCTACTGTTCATCTTCAAAACAAATCTTCTTAAGCAGCGATAGAGCGGTATGTAACTGTCATTGATATCGCTAGGTCTTCCGCCAAGAATCATGATATAATCAGTATATCCAAGGATTTAGCCTGATTTATTATCAGGTGTGCAATAAGAAACTCGGATTTTTTTGGTTATAAAGATTAAGTATCGAAATATTCGCCATTATTAGTGGTCTTTTGCCACTTCCCAGGTAGATAGCAGCTTCCCAGTTTCGAAGCAAAATAGTCATCGAGCCATTTTTGCACATCTTCAACTTTCGTGAACCGCTGGCCTTTCTAATATGACGGCATCGATCTGAACAAGTGTTAGTCAGAGGAAGCCAAGTCTGGATAATATACAGCATGCTCTAACACTTTACAGTCTAAAGATAAAAGGAGTTCCTGGGTTGATTTTGCTGTATGTGGACGAGCGTTGTCGTAAATGGTCTTTTTTCCTCCAGAGCATCTCTTAACGTGATCAATTGAGCCTGGTAACGTTCATCTGTAACAGTTTAACCAGACGTTAGAAACTCGTAGTAAATGACTCCTTTCCATGCACAGTAACACTTCCTTGGCATGAATATTCATTTTTGGAACTGATGTTGATGGTTTGGTTCAACCTTATGGTTTTCTGCGTTTAGGATTATCGTATCAAATCCAGTTTTCATCACTCGAAATGATTTTGTATACAAAAAGTTTTTTCTTTCGTACCGAGAAAGCAAATGCAGATGTCAACTCTTCGGTTTTTCTTTTCTTCGATCAGTTTATGAGGAAGCCATTTTCCTGCCTTCTGTATTTTTAACTCCTAACTGTTCTGTAAGCTCTTTTCAACTCAGTAAAACTTTAAATTTGTCGTCCTCAAATTGTTTTACAGCACCTGCACGTGGATCGTCCTCAAGACTAAAATTGCCATCATGAAATCTTGCAAACCACTATTTTACTGTTTATTGACTCACAGAATGTTCACTCAAAGTCGAATTAATCAATCCCATAGCTTGGACAGCATTTGCTTTCATTTGAAAACAGAATAGACTTCAATGACGTAAATGTCGCTTCTCGACATTTATATTCAAGTATATTTTAATGCAGCCAACTTCCGAGTCGAGTTTTTACTTACACACCTAATAAATATGCAGCGCGATGTCTCAATGTTACTTTTCCTAACGTGGTAAGCGCCACAAGCGCCAAAGGACATCGTAGGCGCAAATGCATCTCTTTGTCGAATAGATGTTATTTTAAAAAAGGCTGATGCAGTTCCTTCGATTACGATACATAGAAATTCTTTCATCGGAATTCTAAGGCACATGAGTGCGGCTTATAGGTTCTAGCGGTTGATGCTGTCATATGCCAGCCGGAAGTTATACATGGTTAATGCGTGGTTATGTTGTACTCCCAACATTTTCGAAAATCATCTTCATGGTGAAACACTAGCCAGTGGTCGTTCAGTTGGAGGGGGGGGGGGGGGTGGAGGGGCGAAAACCACACTTATAGCCGCCAATGTTTTCGGCTAGAGGGATGAGTCTGGCAAGTACAGGGTTAGCCGACATTTTGTAGGCAGTGTTCAATAGTGGTATGTCACGATAATTTCCACATTTAAAACGGACGCCTTTTTTGTGATGTAGACAGTTGAGCATGATCTTCCAATTCTATCACAGCTCTTCCTGGTCCCAAATAGAAACGACGAGATCGTATAGATTTAATACAAAAGTAGTGCCTAAACATTTTTCTATCTACTAATAGCTTCTTTACCTGACGGAACAATTGCAGATTTTGGAAGTAGGCTTTCCGTGCGATATTAAGAGAACAGCTACTACGTCTATTCTCAGCTCTCCATGCCTTTTTTGATGGCTGTACTTCTTCTAGGCCCAAGAATCTAGGGTGGAGGTTTGTTCTGAGATTCCTGGCATTAGCAAACCAGTCCCTTGAATTTCTTAGTTCCGCTTGAAAGCTGATGTTTTCGACGCATCATTTCATTTATTCGGTATTAAATTACAACTGTGTCTGCTTTCCAAATTGCTCGTGCTTATATACTGTGTAACGCCATTGTTAATTACAGTTGTAATTCACATTTGCTGCCATTTACAATTGCTTTCATTATTCCCATATTCCTCTCCACATGATAAGCCATTCTAAAATAAAATACCCAGTCAGTATTGGACGAACAACTACGAGTAAATGCGACATCGATGCAGCTAGGAATAATAACCGCTCAATAAAATTTTGGATTCCGACTGAACTCGAACGGGCGACTGTTCAGATGATAACACTTGGTGGTGTTCACCTTAATAACTGCACCACTAAGTGTAATATCTGTGTGGAGTAGATTTCGTAACAGTATTATGATTCTTCCTTTTATTTTGGTGAGTGAGGCGTCGTATGCGTGCCGTAAGTGGACTCAAATATTTTCTACTAATTTCTTATTTATTGTCATAGAAATTGTGTTGAATGTTAAAATTTTGGAGTTTCTGATGTTTGTTTTTATAAATATTTTGCTTGTGTTTTTTTGAAGTGTGATATTGATGCAGATTAATCCATTATTACATTACATAAAAGAAGGAAATAGGCATTTACTTTCTAATCGCGTCAGATAATATAAATAACGGATTATCAAAGCCTGGATTTTTTAGAATATTATTGGATGTAAACTGAACCTATATAGATATTATAGGATCGATTTGTGGGTGTAAATAAAATCAAATGAATAAATAAATTTTTAATATAATCTGTTAATTTTTCTTAAATAATAATCTATTTGTTGATGTGCATGTGGACTAAAAATCACACCAGTCACTGTTAATGTTATTCGAGCATTTTTGACATTAGTGTCGCTCACTGCGAGATTCATAACAAGAAAAATACTTTGTGGTAACTTCAAGTCGCTTATAATTATAATATCAGCTAGCTAAAGTCGCCTGGCAATTCGAAACTGAGTACGATAATAGAGGTATTAATACCTATAAAAGCTGGTTATGTAATCTAGCTAAAACATACACAAATCATTACGGAAGTTGGCACCGACAAAATCAACCCTGATGATATCGACTTCATTAAAAGAGTTGACAGAATTTCGAACAAAAGAACTATGTATTCTTAGAACTCTTAGTTTTGACAGTTCGTTACTTATTTGCATAAATGAGGTCCCTTCGCATTGTCAATAAACTAACTTCAATTCCTTTCCTCCTTCAGAAACTTTGAGAATAGAGTCAAATATTTGGAACTTCGCTCAAAGTGTATTTTACAGATGAAGCTCAGTATCTGGTTCACGTTTTTGGCAGAGAACTAAGCTTAAAAGCAACGTAATAGAAATGAGTAGAAATACTTGAGGACCGCAGCCACTCAAACACTAAACATTATTTTTCATAACACGTCCTCTGGTATCTATCCACTAGTTCAGTCATAAGACTCGACTTCAGCTCCATGTGATGGTGGAATATCACAGATCACTCATCCATTCTAACCCATGGTGACATTCCCAAAATTTTCCTTCATCCGTCTCACGTTTCAATTAGAGTGGACTGCATGAAGCATACAATTCTAAATTTTGAAGGTGTTAGCTTTTCAATGATGCACCATCTTTACTTAATATAGGATAAGATTTGTATATGATGAGCAGAAGGATTTTATCAAAGTAAGTAATTATCGTAATTTTATTATGAAGCCAAGTTTCAGATATAGCGGAAACATCAAATCAGTGCCATGTAACCGATCCGCAATATCATTAAAATATTTAACAAAACGGCAAATATTTAAAGCCAATTTTGAAAGTAAATTTTGTATCTTCCTACAAATTGTTATCTGGAATAGGTTTATTACATGAAATGATGTCCTTTATACTGCTGTCGTGTTCTTCTTGCAAATTTAGAGCAAATATACTCTAACTCGTTCGGGTTTCAGGTTTCTAGAGCTTATTTATCAACTTTCTAGCTGTCAGTCTCCAAACAAGTATAACAGATTTTGCTAATATGCCACCTTCAGTAGTTTCGGACCAAACCGCAACTAAAAATTTAGGGATAGGAGACATAGCAGCAGTAGATAGTGAACTAACTGACCCAAATTAATCTGATGATGCTCGTTATAATAAGGGCGAGTTAGAGTAAAGCAATTCAGAAACAGATGCATCAAGTTCCGTAAAAAGCTTATTCAAGTAACTAGTGCCAGTGTGGGTGATACAGTAACTCAAGAAGATGATGAACTCGAAGATAAGGTTGATGATGTCAACGGAATATGAGTGGTTGATGATGACGCAACCAGCAGGAAATATGGTATTTTTGAAAACACCGATTTTAAGGATAGCGCAGACCCTAAAATCACACACAATAGAGGTAGATGTAGATGATGCACCCACAGTACAAGTGCGACATGTTAACATGTTATGGACGGATAGTAAACCCTTCTCGCCCTCGCCCTTTTGGGAATGATCAATTCCGCGAATATTCCATGTACCAAAACAAACGGTGCAAGATTTACTAGGTACCGGAGAAGGACTATGTTAAGTTATATCAAGAATAGTATAAGTATTTTCAGCGGCGTGAAAGATTCGTTGTGTATGCTAGTAATGCTTTGGAAATGTGAATGTTGGATAGACAAATTTGGCAATTATGATGGAGTTGGTTGTGGAATTAAACTATCGTTCGGGTAAAATTTACCCGAAGTTGTGAATTAGGGTAATAGTTAGATAGATGTGCTAATATTTTATTTGTGGGCGAGTGTGCTGAATTCGTATTAGATTTGATTCAAATTCTAGGATTCGGAAGTGGCAATTTAAATATTTTTTGTTAAGAAAAACGGCAGAATACTGAAGTAACGATTAAAAAGCAACCCAACTGTCAACCAAATGTTAAATATAATTTTAAAAAATTTAACATTCAGTTCTATTACTGATGTTGCTGAAGTTCTATTACTGATGTGTTACTGAATCTTTTTTGCATGAATTTTATAAAGTTAGGAAGACGAAAACTATTAATTTAGATTTAATTTCAGAAAATCTCCAGATGCATGTGATATTTTTCTTAGGTACTGGTTTATAAAAACAATTATTGACGATCAAAACCATTATTAACCATTAAACCTAGTAATGCTTTATCCTTCCCTAAAGTAACCAGGTTGTTCCGTTTAAAAAAATACGTTTCCTATCCTTCCTTCTTGTTATGTGTACGCTGTAAGAAGAGGATAGCGTTATCCGGCGCACTTGTCCAGTACTTGGTCCTACCGTCCAAACAAGCAATAAACATAATGCCTGTAACATTCAGCGAAACCGCTCACAAAGGAGAGTACAAAATATTACATGGTACGAAACAAGACCGATTAAAAAAGGACATCACGTCCTTAAGTGTAATATGTACTTTAGTGTACTGTTTCGTGATATCCTGTTATCACTGTGATATCTTTGAATTAAACAGCGTCGTTGATTAATAATCCTAATTTCTGGTGGACGAAGATGGTAATTTTGGCATAAGGCCAAAACTTTCAGAAAGCAACAAAAGTTTTTTTTTTTCCCTGTACTGTTCTGGGGCCGAGGCTCTCCCAACTCTTTCGCGGTTCGCTTATTTACGTCCTTAGCTTTACGCCTGTATTGGCCAATTCGAGGACGTACGGATATAGGTCCGATTTTTATTACCATCTGCACATTGCATAGCTCCATGCCAGCCTATACTGGCATGGAAGATGGGTCGGCCCATGAGCCCCGCACTCCGACAGGGAGTCATAGATGTGTTCCTTCTCATCACAAATCGTAATTTGTTGATGAAAATTCCCTTTGCATCCTGCCCCTATCGGGATTCGAACCCGGTACCTCCCGATCCAAACGCCAAAGCTTTAACCACTAAGCCATTTGGTCGGTAAGCAACAAAAGTTAGAAAATACATTTACAGTTCTAGGATTTTTTCATTTCTCAGTAGTTCTTTACACTTTTCACCAAATATTTTGTGACGTGTTCAGTGTTAGATGGTAAGTTTAGGTTGTATACGTTATCACTAGGGTGTTCTTCTGGCTCGAGGTTATCATTGCTTTCGCATCATACCTATCGTAAGTGAAGAAGTGAGTGTCTTACCTTCCTTCTGCCAAACCGAGCCGGAAAACATTACAATTATAGCATAACAAATTCTTGACAGGTGATTGCGCTAAGCTTTTCTGAATACAATCCAATTTGTGCATATTGTACTTCGGAATCACTTTTCTCATGATAAATAACTACACGAACACGAGTAAATTGATTTGTAACAGTTTGGTTGTGTAACTTATTTTAGGAGCACAACATTGTATTTATTACGTTCTATCACGAATTTTCACGAGATTCGCCCGCCTTATTGAGGTTTCTATAAGCATGTACTTTTCGAATTAATGAGTAGTTGATTCATTCATATCCAGGTCCTAGAATAAAGCATAATGGCATCTTTATATTCGTTTCTGCTACTTCCATTTGCTTGAGTTTGGCAATAAAGTTGTTGTTGCTTCACATCTCGTTAGTTTATAAGTTGGCGACCCCATCAAATTTTAATTTATCTAGAATTACTGAAGAGATAATGATTTTATTTGACCGTAATAAGTTTATTAGTTGCTAGGTTGTTCTGAGGCGCTTAATAATTTTGTAAATAGTGTAACGGTTTAGCTACTGCTTGGACTGTTAACAGAAAAATGGTATCGGTCAGAGGTTCCGGTTTAACGGTCGATTGCGCGGCTAAGTCTCAGGAGCGTTAGGGGTGGGGTTTCCGGAACATGAGCCGATCAGTAATGACCGTATCTAAGAAAAAAAACAAAAAAAATAATAATAACGTGATAAAAAATAAAGAAAGCAAGGAAAAGAAAAGCAGACATAATAACTGTACCCCGATACCGAAAACGAAATTCATGGATGCCACTAGTCCCGCCCACATCTCTATCTCATTTTTTTTTTAGATAAATAATAACATGATTAATTTTAGAATGATACAATAATTATTAACAAAAAGCAAATTCATTTTCCTCATACAAAAAAAAATATTACCAATTTCATATTTAATATTGAAAATTTAAAGAAAGATAATCATACAGGTATAAAAAAACCGCGAAACAGAAAATGTCGCATACCAATTAAGATTATAAATTTGTAGGATTATTGAAACAAAAAAATATATAACAAAATGCATAAAGAAAACTAAATATATATATATATATATATATATATATATATATATATATATATATATATATATATATATATATATATATATATATATATATATATATATATATATATATATATATATATATATATATATATATATATATATAGAAAACAACTGAAATTTATAAACTGATCAATTAATCAATAACCAAATCAAAATATTCATCAAGCGAAATACGCATTTAAAGGAGTTTGAATTGATTAATAAATTAATTTATAATTTTCATCTAAAACTAAGAAAACTACCAAATATAGTAAAAAAAGACTTACACTAAAACAATTATAATTCACAAGCGAAGCGTTGGGCGCCATAATGTTGAAATGGATGACGGATGGTATTAATGTTCGCGATAATCAAATAAAATGATGAATGGATGTCGTAGTATCAGCGTATATCATGGGCGGTTGACTATTATTGATTTATTTATATTAAGTTTGTATGATTATACACAATTTATTTGTGTAGTAAATTTATTATGGTTATTATATTATGAACAAAAAACTTTTAAAAAAAATCACACACAAATATCCGACCCCAAATGTCCATCTCCTCGGATTAGGTTCACCACCATTTTATGCTCATAAACTCTTGCACTAAATCAATTCATATCACACATGGATCTTTACATTTAACCAGTCCACCAAATTGATGCAAACTGTTCGTGCATTTAGTTTTTAGGGAGGTTATTACCGTTTTTTTTTCTTAAGTTAAATTGTTTTTAAATATGCACAATGATAATGAGATCACTTAATTTTTATGTCATGAACTAATTTTAATTTGTCTATTGTTCCTTCTAGTTAGGTGATTACACAGTATTAACGTTTACCACATTTTTTTTACAGTTCTTGTTAGTGGATCGGTTTGTTACATATTTTCACTTTACTTGCATAAAAATGGAATCTCCATATAAAGTTTTTATCTTACACATTGGATTTATATTACACAAAACTTTAAGTACTAATTAAGTAATTTTTTTAATTTTAAAATCTTTATACAAAGTAAATAATAAATTTTTTACTTCTATTTTAACTTTTAAAAACCAATCATTATTGTATTAAATTCAAACCCCGACAGCCTGGAAAAATCTTTTTTATCGCAAGTCATCAACTCATCCATCCATCGTATGATCGCGTCATCCCGTTGTCATCATCATCACCAGTTTTCATGATACCCAATCAAAAATCAATTATGCAACTTAACAGTAAACAAAATATTTTGGTTTATGTATATTGTTCGTTGATTACCAGATTGGCAGTCAAGATGTTTAATAAATAAAATATTGACGACTCATCCAGGGATAAGCGCCTCATCACACTCACAAATCATAGTTTTTGCAGCGCGGTGGAACGAAATGCAGAATTCGTTACTATAGATCCGAGCTTTTGGCAATTACGCCATCAAGGTTTGTTGTGTTTTTTTATTAATTTAAAAATACATTAATTGAATGTTAAAAAATTTCATTGCGAGAAAAGGAACACAAAATGATGCTGTATAAGATAGCGGAAATTTCTCAGCGGAAAATAAGAGATTTCGCTACTCGCCGCAAGTGGCAACACCATCACAAAAGAGAATTTATGTTTTTGTATAATGACCAGCGAACATTTTTTATTCATTTTGTATCTCTTTTTTCACTAAATAAAACATCTCCGCGGAATAAAATATTAAATTGATCCTTAAAATGACAAATTGATTGATCTCTGAAGTAAAGGAACTCTGTAAATGAAATCTTGAAATTTAACAATATTTCGTCTTTCTACCATTCTTAAAGAATGACGATAAAATTTGGATAGTAGTATTGATCAGAGATTTTAAAGTTATGGACAAAATTCTAGGATCTGTTCATACTGGACTAAACTGAGCCATTTCATAACCAATCCTATTGAAAATTTAAAAAACTTTATTAATTTATTTTCAGTTTTTGGGCAATATCTCAAAAACTTCCACTAGTAACCAATACTTTCGGTTGTTTTTCTAATAGATTAGGTCATACTGAGGCTACGAGAAAAATTTGGAGAAATTAAGTGGATTAGAATTTTCACTATAATTATTTGGTTTTCTGTGGTCATATAAGTTATTTTCAGATTTTGGTCAATATCTCAAAAACTTTCACTAGTAACCAATACTTTCGTTCGTTTTTCTAATAGATTGGGTCATACTAAGACTACGAAGAAAATTTGGGAAAAATTTGTGGATTAGAATTTTCACTATATTTTTTTTATTTTCTGCGGTCATATAAGTTATTTTCAGTTGTTGGCCAATATCTCAAAAACTTCCACTAGTAACCAATACTTTCGGTTGTTTTTCTATTCTTGTTTGCTATTAGCTTAGGTCATACTGAGACTACGAGATAAATTTGGGGAAAATTTATTGATTAGAATTTTCACTATAATTGTTTGATTTTCTGCGGCCATAAAGTTGTTTTCAGTTTTAGGCCGCAGAAAATCAAAAAGTGAAAAAGAGATACAAAATGAATAAAAAATTTCCGCTGGTTTATAACAAAATAAATTCTCTTTTGTGATGGTGCTGCCACTTGTGGCAAGAAGCAAAATCTTTTATTTTCCGCTAAGAAATTTCCGCTATCGTATACAGCATCGCAAAATGTTTTACTTTAGTAGCAAGTATAATATAAAAGATTTTTTGTACAGCAGTTCGTCAAATTAATATTTGTTTTGTTTTTCAATTCAATTATCGACGTTTTTTCTACTTCGAAAATAACACGCTTTCGATTTTCCGATTGCACTGTTGTTGCTTTTTGTGTATTTTGTTGACGAAAATTTGAAAACAAAATCACACGGACGAATTTTTATTTTTGGTCAGCCTGTGGGTTCTCGAGTGAAACAGTCGGTGACATAGACGTTTACAATATATATAGGATTCGAGTAAATGAATTTAGCAATTTAATTCACATACGATTTTCTAAATAAACTACGAAAATTCTAGGATGCACACATTACTGGACGTGTGAATTTCGTAATAACTAATAAACCATTTCCCTCAAATGTTCGTTTGTACGTATTAACCAATATTCTAAGAGTAAGATGGTTATACATCCTATATATAAACACTAATTATAAAACCCAAATCAGATCGGAACCAAATAGACACCAAACAACACAGTTATACACACACAAAACATTTAAGAGATTTGGCTTCTAGGTTTACTGTAATCAATTTCTAAAAAATTACAAGTATGAGCACGGGTATGTATCCCCTAATCCCATTAAATCTTAAATCAAATCTGATATGGTAAATAATTTGCCAAAAATCGATAATATAGTAGTTACGAGTGCATATCCGCGTACCTAGAGCTGCACACCACCTCACAAGTTTATTAAATTTCAAATAATTTGTTATTGCATAAATTAAATAGAATAAAACCGTGCCAATCGATTGACTACAAAATTAATTTAAATTGATTAAATAAAAAAGGCGAAAAAACCAACAAATTAATTTGCAAGTAAACAAAGCCCATTGACATTGACACCCTTAAATAGGTCACGGAAAAATTACATAAAAAATATTAAATACATACATTTTTATAAATTAATTTAATGGGATGAAAAAATTATAATGCAAAATATAAAAAAAACACGCGGGGAAATTATATTTATAGACTAAAAAAAATTGCAACCACATTACGGTACACACACAACAGTATGACCAACAATAATGTATCAATTCTGTGTCAATAAATTATTTCCGCGTGTTATATGCACACAAATTTGAATAAGTATTTCAATCACATTGTTTGTAAGTTGGCGTTTTTTCAGTACCACCATTTATGGAACACATTTTTTTTAATTCATTATACAATTTTTTATATTTTTATTTTTTGTAAATTACCAGGCGGAATATAAAAAAATTGCAATAACGGAAAAGCGAGGTGAGTAGCAATAGTTGCAACGATGAAGGCGCGACGTGACATGCAAGCACCAAAAATATTCTAAAATCGATATTGTTATATTATTTAACACGTGCCGATGATTGTTTCTCTATGAGTCAACAGTACACCACCTCATGATGGTAATACCTGTGCACTCTAATGGGTGCTCATTATGAAGATGGTTATAAATTTGTGTTATTTCCTAGCCTTAAATACCTGCATTGTGAATAAGAATTCTGCAAAATTCTGCCAATAAACACTTAAAACACTTTATCATTGCACGCAGCACTGATTTATAACATTATTATATGATATTTGCAAAACAGGGCAGCGGTAGAGCTGGTTTTCTAAAAATTTACAAATTTCTTTTGGTGGCACTTAACTCGTTTATTTGAGGACATGAATTCTACTACTACTGCCTACGATTATCATTGTGATGGAACTGACTAGATTTCTGAACCTGCGAGATTATCTAATTCTAGAGGATAATGATTCGTTTATGATCTAAAAAAGGACACATATTATTGATTTAGTCGAAATATCACCCGACCACTGCTAAATTAAAATTAATTAATTGTACAATTAAGAGGTGTATTATGACTAATTCACGTAACCTAAAAAAACCAATGACAAAAATCAAAATCAATGCAAAAAACAAAATGAAGGAACAAAACAACTTCTGAAAATCTGAAACAAATCCGTTATTTACAATAATCTCTCAGTTTAGAAAATATCCATTACATGCGTTACATTCGTTTTGATAATTGGTATGCATATGATAGGAACTTGCCTTTCTAATCTTCGAAAATAGAATTTATAAAAAAATGGATGGATGAACGTGTTGTGACCAATACCCGACTTTCATTTACCATCATGAATATACCACATTTGATTTCTAAAGCAACAAATTAAACTTACCCGATTTTTTTAGTAAAACTGTCTTGTCTTCTGCTTAAATTCAGGAAACCAACAATGCCAACCCATGATGGTTGAAAATTTCATCTTATAATTTATTTGAATCGTTTAATTCCTTGTCGTTTTTTGCAGATTCTAAATATTTAAACATCACTGCTAAAATTGAAAATTTCCCATGAAAGCTGCCACTTCCGGTACACAGATTGCAACCAAATTTCGCAAGGATCTCTCAATTAAGAGAAACAGCTTAAGTTTGAAGTTTAATTTACAATCTCATTGGTTTTAATCGGTTTTTTTTCGTAAATTCTATATATTTTCCAAAATATTTGTAAATATCGACTGCTTTGGCAGTAGCCACTTCCGATGGACCGATTTCGGCCAACACTAGGATATCTCCATTTGTGGAAAACGCTTAAATATGAAGTTTCATCCCGATAAATCAATCCGTCTGGGCTATTTTTGACAAATTTTTGTTCAAACATATCTTTTTTGTTAAAAAATCGTTATTTCTGCTTAAATTTTTTAAAATTGATGTGGATCGATATATGTATGGGAAGCTGGCCCGATAAACCAGCCCGAAAAACACCTTCTCAATTTTGGTGTGTTTCTTTGCTAATTTCAATACCATCTCGAAAAAATATCATACTTGTATGGAAAACGCATATCTAATCCCGAAATAATTTTTTCATCTACGTATCTATGAAATTTGTATTAATTAATATGAGACAGCTGAAAATATTCCGAAAAGTTACTAAATTGGTAATGCGATATTATATAGATAATAATTGTAACATTTACGAACGAATTTTGTTACATTGTAAATCCTGGCAGAACCAAAATAAACGCAGTCCATTTCCAAATATTCAATATTAGAGTCTTATCTTTACCCATGTATTACTATGGTTGTATTGAACTTTTCCATTTTATATGAATAATCGGTTAAATTAAAAATTTAATTGCTTGAATCCAGGAGATATCCCCCTTGAGATTATTTGCTCAAAAGTTAGGTCCGTTCATCTCAGATATAACACCAATAGCTCAAGTCTGAACGGTGAATATAAAGGTAATTATCTAGGGGGATTTCTTCTGGATTTCAGTAATTATATTTTTAATTTAATCGATTTTTCATATAAAATGGAAATGTCAATACAACCATAGTAACACAAGGGTAAAGATATGACTCTAATATTGAATATTTGGAAATGTACTGCGTTTATTTTGAACACAAAGTATGCTAACTTTTAGGCCCAAATTTCCGTTGGATATTTATATGGTTTTCGTAAACGTGCTGATATGTAATCGCTATATGCAACTAATACGATTTTCCGCCATTATTTACAATGTAACACCATTTATTTTTAAATATAATTCAATTGTTATCTGTATAATATGGCATTACCAATTTAGTAACTTTTCGGTATAATTTTAGCTTTCTCATATTAATTAATAAAAATTTCGTAAATGAAAAAATTATTTCGGGATTAGATATGCGTTTTCCATACAATTGGTATTGAAATTAGCAAAGAAACCCACCAAAATTGAAAAGGTGTTTTCGGATTGGTTTTCGGGCCAGCTTCACATACATTTTTCGGGGTAGAGTAGGATTTGAAGGTAAATTATTTTTATTTTTCGGGCTAAACGACTTTTTGATGCATTTAGTGAAGACACCCACCTTTTTATAAAAATTATTTTTTCTGGCTGGTTTTCGGGCTATCTTCACATACATGATCGACATTGTTGCAAAATTAATTTAGAATCTTATATTTCAAAGCAGTTTTCTCGTAAATGATATACTTTTGATTATATCTGCAAAAAACGAAAAGGTCCTACAAAAAACGAAACGTGTAAATAATCTTAATGCTTCAAGCATGTACAAAACCTTCTATTAATATATTTTTTCTCTTAACAGCATTTAAATCTTTGTTTTAATGGCAGAAATCGAAAGATTGATTTCAATGCTAAAAAATGTTATATTGAAAATTTGAAAATCAAAAATTGGTTCTGTTTGTTGCCATTTTGATTATGCCCGACTTTCTTTTACTATAAATGTACATACATAGATATCGAAAACACTACAATTCATTTCTAATGCGATAAACTAAACCAACGGGATTTTTGATAAACACTGTCTTGAATATTCACAATTTTATTTTTTTTTCCTGTACTGTTCTGGGGCCGAGGCTCTCCCAACTCTTTCGCGGTTCGCTTATTTACGTCCTTAGCTTTACGCCTGTATTGGCCAATTCGAGGACGTACGGATATAGGTCCGATTTTTATTACCATCTGCACATTGCATAGCTCCATGCCACCCTATACTGGCATGGAAGATGGGTCGGCCCATGAGCCCCGCACTCCGACAGGGGGTCATAGATGTGTTCCTTCTCTTCACAAATCGTAATTTGTTGATGAAAATTCCCTTTGCATCCTGCCCCTATCGGGATTCGAACCCGGTACCTCCCGATCCAAACGCCAAAGCTTTAACCACTAAGCCATTTGGTCGGTATTCAAAAATTTAAATCCCGAAATTTTATTTCAGAAAACCAACAAAGTCAACTATCGTTGAAAATTTAATCTCAAAATTTATTTGAATCTGTTAATTCTTTGTCGTCTTCTGTAAGTGCTAAATTTGTCAAAATATTGCTAAAAACAAAAAAGTTCCTACGTAAGCTGTCACTTCCGATAGACCGATGTCTGCTAAATGTCTCTGGGACCTCTAAATTTGCTTAAAAGGCTTAAGTGGGAAATTTTATCTCAATTTTTCAATCCGTCTGGCTTATACAGAGATGAAGTTTCTGTTGTAAAACAGTTTTTGTCATATACCGTCATTTCTGCTTAAATTTTAGTAAGCTGATGTGTATCGTTATTGTTGCAAATTTAATTTGAAATTGTTTAGTTCATGGTAATTTTTCTCATTAATGATATAAATGTATAAATACTTTTAAAAATATTTGCATAATACGAAAAATCTCCCATATAAACTGCCTTTTCCGGTAGCCCAATTTCAGCTAAAATCACTGGAATCTCCTAAATTATGAAAAAAGCTTAACTATGAAGTTTCACTTCGATTGGTCATTCCTTCTGAGCTGGAGAGAGAACAATAGATATATTTAGTTTACACGGCACCACACACACACACACACACACACACACACACAAACACACGCATAATTATTCTAATTTATTTTAAAACGTAAAATAAATTCTTGAGACTGGAATGAGGTACTAGAATATGTTTCTCGTTTTACTGATTACACTATAAATCTGGTGTAAAGAACTTGCGCCTAGGCTAAATGCAAAAAATGGAGGGGCGAATATGTTGTGGCTTTCTTTCAGTAATTTTTTTATCACGAATGTGTGCATAGATGCATATATAAAGCGAAAAATTAAACTTACCGAACTTTCTGTAAAAGTGTCTTGTATAATCAGAGATAATAATTCCTGGTTAGATTTCAGAAAACCAACAAGGTTTCTTATTTGAATCTTATAAGTCCTCATTTTTTTCTGTAAATGCTAAACTTTTCAACATCATTCCAACTGAAATAGCAGCAACTTCCGGTACAAAGTAATGGAAAAGTTGTAACGGAGTGTGAAAATCGTTCTTCAAATACCATAAACAGAATTAATCTTGTAAGAACCTCTACGCGGTGATTTGTAACCGGCTAGCTTAGGATGGGCCATAGGATTGGTAGAGGTTTACAAGATCCTTTAATATACCGCGTTCGGGGGGGGGGGGGGGGGGGAGTTGAATCGAATCTTGCGACGACGTCATCCCGGCACCGGGTGTTTCTTATTTCATATCAAAAATCATTGTATGCCAAGTGAAAAGAACCAAAATCAAATAACAAACCCAGAATTAAATTTTATTTGTATAACATATTTCGAAAATTATTACTAGCAATGAATCAGACATCACAATCATTAAAATTATATGCAAATATCTAAATTATTCTCAAATATAGAAACTAAGTATAATTAAAAGGTATAAAGTTTGTATTTATAATTGATTCTAAGAATAGTGGAAAAATTTTCTTATCACATTTAATTAAATTTGTGAATAAAAATTTAAATTAAATTAGATCTTTTTGGTAAATTTAAGTAATTTGAAAAAAAAAACAAAATAATAAAATCGCAAAAAATTTAGTTTAATTAACATTAACAGATTATTTTTTGTTCTTTTTTGATATTAATTATATTATTTTCCAGAATTCAAACGTAATTTAGATCAAATTATTGTATGATTACTTGAAAGTTTAGTAATTTAGTTATCCAAAAAAAAATCCAAGGTTTTTTGATCAGCAATGCAAGCAACATCATCACACTGTTGCTTATATACAATTGGCCTTTATCAGTGCCCATGTACGAGTTGTTTTAACTTTAGAAATAATCGTGTTTTTATGTACAGTTTATAATTATTAATTATTATTGAAGATTACGTATTGTTTAAATTATTTGAGTTCGCCATAAATAAATAAGTATTTGGTTATCTTATGTTACACCGGTTTTATTACAGTATTTCTAACAGTTTAACTATAATTTTAATGTTCTTTTTCGAAATTTGCTAGTAAACAGATTTGCAGAATAATTTTCGACGTAGCCACTAATTGCCGTTTATACACAAACACAAGATACTCATAAAAGAGAAATTGGAAAACTTAATACTTTTTTTGTTCGTTTAAACTATGTAATTAACCGACGCTTACTTGACATGCGCAAACTAAATTTTCAATAACACATACAATTATTTAGGGTTTCTTCTCTTACACTACGCCCAAAAAAAGAATAATTTTTTGAAATTTTTATATTCATCGCACATATGCACCAGTCCCGTATTTTTAATTAAATTTTTGATATATATTTTTTCACCACAAATGCCGCATGGGTTTTAGTAACTGGACTTAACTGATTAAACTGGCATACGAGCTTATGCTTTTTATTCACCGAACAATGCACTTTTAATATTAATTGAATACATGATATGACTAAGGTCGAATCGAGAAATTTGAGACGCGATCCCCACACGCCATTTTTATTTTGTTTTTACTACACGGTTTCTTAATTTTGGTAATCGCCTTATCACAACACTGATTAATAAAAGTCAACTAACAATATTTTTTGTTTATTTTTTTGTTTGGTCGGTTCGTTCAAAGCTAACCAAAACAAAACAAGAGACCGAGTCAATCATCGGTCGACTATTTATTGCTTTTTCTGGTTGGTTGGGATTGCCCGATCTGTCCAAAATTATATTTATTTTTTTATTACAACAATTAAGTCCCAACAATAAAATGCTGCAAAACGACGACAGCCGCGGGCGCCGTTACAAAGTATAAGTATTCAGTTTGATTCCGTATAGCCAATCCACCTGGATTACAGAGATGCCGAATTTTTGGTGAAATAAAATTGCTTTTTTAATCAAAACTTGTCGTTTCCGGTAAAATTTAGAAAATCATCTTAACTTATTGGGTATGTAAATATTACTCCACCCTTTTTTATTAAAATAAAACACATTTCCTTGTTTAGAAAATTAAAGAATTATTTATTGGAAGTATGCTCCATCTGCAGCTACAACTTATCGCCCCCCCCCCCCCTCAGCTTTCAGAAAATTTATGGATTCCCTCTCTGAAGAAATCATGGTCTTTGGAGGCAATCCAAATAAACCCATTTTCGATCTCTGCGGGAGAACTGAGCCGCTGTTTAGAAAGAGACGAGTGCATCGATCGGAGTAAGTAAGTAATCTGAAGGAGCTATGTCTGGAAAATATGGCGGGCGTAGAAGTTCCAAGACCTGTCATTTTTTCATAATGTTTGCAACATGTGGTTTTGCATTGTTGTGCTGAAAAATTCATTTCTTGTGTCTACTTACCCATTCTGGTTGTTTTTCTCTATAGCTCGGTTTAGTTGTCGTCCGCATACATCGCCCTTGATAGTTTCACCAGATTCCGGCAGTTCATAATATACCACATCTTTCCGATCCCACCACATACCTTATTGCAATGAATATCTCGCTTTGGTTGTGATGGACTAGCCTCACCAGGCTTCAACCAAGATTTTTGCGATTGGAATTCTCTTAATTAATCCATTTTTCATCTCCAGTAACTATTCGATACAAAATACCTTTTCTTTGTTGTCTTTGAAGCAGTATTTCACAAATGGGTTTTCGACGTTCGAGGTCTCCTTCTTTTAATTCATTTGGAACCCAGTTGCTAGCTTTTTGAACCATTCCGATGATTTGTAAAAGTTTTGCACCAATTTATCGATCAAAATTTAATACTACAGCCAAGCCAATTCTGATTGCGTTTGAGAAGAATCTTCAGCCAATAACGTTTACAATTCAGCATCTTCAAATTTTTTGGCTGGTTTTCCATGCTCTTTATCTTCAATGCAAAAATCTTTATTTTTATATCGTCGAAACCATTATTTGCACAAACAAACGATAAGTGTCCGCTGCACTTTACTTTGCAACAAAATAATGTAGTAAAATTTCCCGCAAATGATGTTTATTTAGAAAAAAATTCAACATTTAAAGGAGTTAAAAATACTGGTTGTTTACACTTCAGCCAAATGTCGCATACTGCGTTTGACAGCTGACATTAAGTACTATAGAATACCGGTGTAGCCCATTTATAGTACAAGTAACCAGTACTAGTAATGACACATATTGGGAACGGGTGGGGTCCTATTTATACACCCAATATTTTGTTTAATCTACAATATTTTTGTTTTAAACCGTTTTTTTGCTAAACACTTTTTAAAATATTTGCATAAAACGAGGAAACTTCTATAGAACTTGTCACTTCCGGTGGACTGATTTCGGCCAAAATTCACTGAGATCTCCTAATTTGCGGAAAATGCTTAAGTATGAAGTTTCATCTCATAACTCAAGCCGTCTGAAAAGGGTCGAATTTTTGTTAAAAAACAGTTTTCTGCCAAAAAAACGTCATTTTCGCTTATATTTTTGAAAAATAATTTGAACCTATTCTTCTAAAAATAAGTTTTGTGCGATCCAGTTCTCAATTTAAAGTTCGGTTTTGTATTCTGTCCGATTTGTGACAAAATGAGTAGAAAAATTGTATTTTACTCTCAATTAAATAAAACAGAGAGCTTAATACATTTTGGTGTTAATAGTTATGATTATAAAATACAATTTTGTACAATGCCATTGTTTTGTCGTGACAAAACTATTTAAGTGAAGATCGACCATCAATCATCATCAAGTCTGCAACACAAAAATCGACTAAGAGTTATTACTAGTTTTACTAAACAAACATTACGTCAAGTGAATATTAGTTTGGTTGGAGATGTTCTTCCTGACCGGCCGATGATGTGGTATCCTTTGTAACGGTTGTGCTCGTCTGAGGCGGAGGTTCTTTTGTTTGAACATTCTCCAATAAAATCCATCATATTATTATATAATTATACCAGAAAATTAAAACGAATTGGGAAAGATAACCCCAAATACCATGCCACAATAATCACCGACACACACATTCCCTCAGGAAAAACAAACAATCCATTTTTATCATTTCGTCGCAATAATTATATTTAACATACGTTTGCTATTTAATTTGCTAATTTGTTATTTAATTATTTTCGGCTACAGTGAATAAAGCCCAAAATGTACACGTCCAAGTCCTATTATTTATTAAGGAAATTATAATAAATTAAAGATTATAAATAATATACTTACGACTCCTAAAGCTCTCTCTGAAGCATTGAAAATTCCTTTGGATCATAAGGTGGCTATACGACAGCACGACACACATTCAACTAATCGCGGTCTTAAAGGCTAATTTTGCTTAATTTCTACAAGAACTATGAATCAACTATGAATCTAAATTTTATATGCATAGTAAAAAAATTAATTTTAGAAAACAAAATGTTCGAATAAAACAATCGGCAATAAAGAAATAAGTTAACCTAAGAATAATCAACACAATAAATAATAGTTAGTAAACTTAAACAGTATAACAACAATAAATAGATATGTTCCGGTGGGCCTTTCATATGCGTTACTGAATTCAAAAAAACTCGTATAGTTTGCGGTCGTTTTTTTTTGGTTTTGTATAAACCGTATAATAAAATTCAAGCCCAGGCCTACAAGAAAAATATTCGAGTAATTTGGAAAAGGTTCCATTCATTCCGATTATGAAACTTACCACGGATAATTAGTAGTTTTTATTTATTTTTGCTTTAACAAACAGTGCAAGTTTGCCGGATCAAAAGTACCGCGACGAATATGACGCCGGAGATTTCTTTGATAAACTTTTGTTATTCGTTGTATCGGTTTATGTACCGTACGTGTCAACTTAGATTGAACACTAAGAAAATTAAACAATTTATCAGCGAGTAATTCGGTGCCACTCTTCGATTAATTTAGATTTTAAATCGTCTTTTGTTTTAATATCATGTTGTCACACCCGTTTTTCCAAATTATCCCAAAGATGTTCGATGGGGTTAAGATCTGGCGTTTGTGGAGGGTTCGGTAAACTGAATTTGACATTGTAGATCAACTAGTTTTTTATCAAGTGGGATGCATGTTTGGGATCGACGTCTTGGAAAATTTGGAAACATTGTTCTTTATTCATGTTAGTCTCCACAAACACCAGATCTCCGACCCCCCCCCCTCCTCCAGCATCCATTGCACCCCATACCATGACGTTTTCTCCGTGTTTGACGGTAGGGTTGATGTTCTTACTATTTACGGCAGTTTCTTTTTGACACTTTTTGGCTATCTGATCCGAAAATTTTGAATCAGATGGCCGTAGACGTTTTTAACGGTAGGGATGATATTCTTATTATTAAGCGCAGTGCCTTTTTGATGCCATATAATGTTGTGTAAATAAAATATATGAATTTAATGAAAAAAAAAAAACATTGTCATTTCTTATGTACCACGGTGCATTAACTAGTCGTCGTAAGACGTTGCTTTGGAATGACTGCGTGATATTGACATTGGTTTCCTTTGTACAGCTCCAGAGCTGAATACTGTAAGTCCACACAGGTTTTAGAGTTTGCCAGTATAGTAGCAATTTATTATGTAGAGTTAGCTCAAAATTTCTTCCTAAAAGCTAATCTATCTTTCTGTATTTAATGTTTAACTCTTCTTTTTTCTTTTTTCATGCGTAAATATTTTAGATATTTTGCCGTGTTTATACAGAGAATTTGTTGAAAGATCAGTTCTACTGGTACCCACTTTGTTGGTAAAGTTTATGTGAAAAGGTTTTGTTTCATTAAGCTTTATTCGCCATCTCTTCATCCAGGCGCCGTTTTCGTGAAATCAGTCGTAACTTCCCCAATCGGAATACAATTTGCTTTGAAATTCTCTATATTATTCGAATTTTTCGCCGGCTACTTTAATCATGTTTTCAAATTTGTTTTCAGGTTTACTAATATGTGTCTCCCTACTAAGGGTGTTTTCCAAACACCGACTTATTGCAGACTTATTGGCTTATTTGGTGCCATCTTAAATAAGTCGACCAAGTCATTCCAGTTCATAGTACCGACTTATTTGTGACGTAATAACAAAAAACAAAACGCAATTTCTACTACATGGAAAAAAAATTCTTGACATCACAAGAAACATTTTAGGAGACATTTCTCCTCGCGAGGTGACTTATTCGAATAAGTCTGTCTCCACAAATAAGTCGGTGTTTAGAAACACCCTAAGGGAATAATTTCGAATCGATTTACCCAGTCGGAATTTTTGCCCTTAGTATGGGGAAAAAATTATGTTTCTTAATTTAAAAATGAAAAGAAATTTAAAAAATGATTAAAGTAGCCGACGAAAAATTCGAATAATATAAAGAATTTTAAAACAAATTGTATTCCGTTTGGAAAATTGCCACCGATTTCAAGAATACGGCCCCAGGTACTGACAATATTAGTATCAGCTATCATCAACTGCTAAGGTGGCCGTTTCATCTGCAAATGTTGCTATGATAGTCTCGTCTATCGTTCGCAGGTCCGAGGTATATAGAACACAGAAAATTGGACTCAGAACGCTACCTTGTGGTGCTCCTGCTGATATTTTCTTTATTTCTGAGTATTCGCCATCTAATTTAACACGAAAGTGTCGGTTAGATTTGTAAAATTTTAGTATTTCAAACAAACAAAACAGTTTCAGTTTTGATAAGTCTCTTTGTAATTTATATTCCAAGGTTTTATGCCATACTCTGTCAAAGGCCTGTGCTACATCCAAGAAGATTCTTGAAAATACTTTCTTATCTTCAATTATGTTTGTAATTCGATGTACTCGTAGTTGTTCTACTGTTGAATGGCTTTTGTAGTAGTTTCTCGGATGTTTTTGAAATTATTGGAAGTAAGGCCTATATAAATTTTCATAATTGCTTCTGAGATTTACCAGTGATTTGTAACGTGTTTAAGTCTGAATACTGTTTGTCTGTTAATTTATTAATTTTCTTAAATTAGGTTTGGATTATATCACCAACAGATTATCAAATTAGAACCTGTATATCGGCTACATTCACATGAATATTTAAGCTAGTACAATTTTCAAATGTTTGTTATTTTTTGTGTGTTTGTTATTCAACCTAATCTCAGCCAGGACTAATGCTCTAATCTGCAACCCGATTTTTTAAATTGCTAACTATGCTGAGATATCGAGTACTTGTTTCTTCCATATCCATATTTCTAACAATTTTTTAATTTTCTTTTGGGCCGTATCCAATTTTTTGGAGTATGAAACAAAAATTTAGTGTAAAAAGTGTAAATTTGAAGTAAAACATATTGTTGAAATTAGTCTGGGTCGCAAACAATTGGCACATCTAATTCGCAAGTTTATGCAAGATTTCTTTTATTTTTCCAGATTTAAATGGTAATTTTTGAATTTGTTCATTATAGCATGCCGAAGCTTTGCGAATAAAGTTACTGGCATTGGCAATTTGCTCTAGACTAGATTTACCCTATTTTAGATTGAAAGTAAAAGATGTCAACACATTCGGATAATTTCATTAAACTACTCAAACCTCTACATCATATTCTTGACCGTTTGCTTGTAAAAGAGAATTTATGATTGATAAGTCAACAATAGGTTACTTATAAAATTTAGAACGGTTTCATTCCAGTTTGACTAAAGTGTTTTTTTTTCAGTATTTTGGGAACGTCCTTATCTAGGTTTTCAAAACAAACGATATATTGCATTATCAACGGCGAAAAAATCGTTTTTACTTTATTTCTGGCAATTTAATTTCAAGTTTCGTGAATAATCAACGGTATCCAAAATTGAAAAAAAAACTTATTTGAATCCAGTCTCCACTATTCCGATTTTTTTAAAATTCATTTTATATTAATTTTTAAATAGCAGACAAAAGTGAAATTTTTTACATTTTAAATAAAAAAAAATGGTGTCAACAAGTGTTTGGGGCAGTATAAAAAAATCGTGGAAGCAAATATACAAACTGTTCCATTGTTGATGGTGGTGTTGTTTGTAATGTTAATAATAATCATTTATCAGCTGTATTGTATAATTTTTAAATTTATTTGGGATATTTATATTATAAACATTATACGCAACCACACTGTTTGGCCAAATTTTTTTTTGGTGTTGCCTTTTCTGTCACTAGGTGAAGGTTTTTGTGTTAAATATTTAATTTTTTATTTACAATAACATATTTTAAAATATTCAATTTAATTCAATTTTCATTTTATTAGACAGTAACGAAATATTGAATTTTTTTTTGGTTTTAATGAAAATGATATCGGATTGTTAATTAACGAAAAATTGTTAATTGGTTCAAGGTTAATTCGTGATTATACGGTTATAATTTAAAATTTCATTAAACAATTATAAATGCGTTATGGCGGTGAAAATCAAAAAGTCTATGGGAATGGGTGTGTACATACACTTGTACAGTCATATTTTTACCCCAGACTGTATATATTTAAATTTAAGGGTGCAAGATCAGAATCGATACCTACTTTCGTTACCCTAGATTTTTGAGGGGGGACAATAAGTAACTGTATTAAACTCAGGGTATGAGTTTTTTACATTATATTTTTGTATATAACTAGGGTTGTTTTAGTATTGTAAGGGTCATAGGTTACCAGGTATCATTCTTTGTAGTTAAGTCATATTAAGGATAAGGACGAACTGGGTTTTGTATTTTATATAATAATATATATTGTAATTAATGAAATTAAAGTATCTTGTAATTAAAGTATAATAATAACTCCCAGACACGGAACGTTTTACAGAATTATCCCAAACAAATTATTTGTTCTTATATCGTCTTTTGCGAATTGATAGTTTTGTGGTTAACGCCGTAGCATTTGTATCAGGATGTTCTGGTTTAGATCGATGCTGTTAATTAACAAAACTACTACATATACCCTTCGTCTGCTGAACTTAGGACCTGTCGATCAGCTATGCTTTGTACAGGTGGATAGACCTAAGGAATTTGTAGAAATAAACGTACACAAGTGCAGTTTCCAGCACTTGTGTACGTTTATTTGACCAAAACCAAATATATACATGTTGAAATACTAGGTGTTTCTCTCTAGAGAACTTTCTCTCTAGAAGATTTTCTACTGTAGAATATTGGGCAACGAATAGTCTTTTGGATTTTGTCTGTGCGACTTTATAAAATTTCGAAGTAGGATAACCATATATTGAGAGATCGTAAGATATGATTAACGTCACTTTCTAAATCATTATAATGAATTTCTACACAACTTACATTTCTTCATAAATTAAAACGGAAATTCAAAATAGTGAAAGCTAAATGTATTTTGAGGTATTTATAGTCATTATAAAATATTATAAATACAATTCCTATCTATATAAATACTTTACAAAGTAAATTAAATTGAACTCAGTAGAAATCTTGGAGAAACAAACACAGACAGTGGCCGTCGAAAAAACAGAATTCTAAATAAATATTCGTTTTCCATTCGAATTGTGATTAGTAGAACCGTGATTTTTCATTAGTGAACGTATCGAAATAGTTGTAATTAACAATTATTTCGAGGTTCAGTTAATAATTAAAAAATTAAAAAAAAGGAAGTAATTAAATAAATAATTTATAATAAAAATGTTTGGCGAAAATAATTTTAATTTGTGTGCATTGAGAATTACCATGCAATATGTATCCTCAAGGAAATTTGGATGAAGTACTGTTTAGCTCGTTGAATCATTAGTAGTGATGCCAGCCTCGATAATTAAGATACTAAGGACCAGGCCTTGATGGTACTTTGGGGGAGGCCTATGCAAAAGGTATTTAAATATCTCAGGTTATGAAAGTACGTTTAATCCAATACCATCGCGGGCAAATCAAGGAAGCCGATCTTTTATTCGATATGAGCCGCTTTAATACATTTAAAGTCGTAAACTACTGCTATTTATGTTAAAATAATAAGAGACGTTTGTTGAGAACAACAAAACATGCAAAATAATCAGTCTACAATGTTTCGGGATACTCGACACCATCGCAAAAAATTACGTATGAGAAGTTATCCCACGATTCTACCCCAGAAAATAAAATAATTTCATCAGGCAACACTAATCAATAAAAACCCATTTGCTCTTGTGTGAAGTTAGTCCAGCCCAGAATTTCTTTAAATTGATTCAAAATAAAACGTAATTGGTGAAGTTAGTCCAGCCCAGAATTTATTAAAAATCACGTTAAATACAATTAAATTCGTTATTTTTAAATTAAGAGAATTTTATATCAATAGAACATGAACGAACTAAAATTTCCTTTGACACGATAAAGGTAATTGGCGCGAAATTTCCATTCGTACATAACAATGAATGCCTTCAAGCTGTAAAAAACATGGACATAAACATTGAGAATTGGGATCCAATCATCATCTACACGATATCAAAGAAACTTAACAGTGAACCAGTGAGATTGTACGAGATGTCATTAGAAAATTCAAGAGACCAAAGCTTAAAAAGTTTTGTGAAATTCCTTGAAAAATGGTTCACAGCCTTGGAAACTTATTTTCGAAACAAAACTATCAACATTCGTAAACCAACAACATTTACACCGAATATACAATCCAACAGAAACAACACTGTTGACATAAGATGTAAAAACGTCATGTAATGTATGCAAGAGGGGACACCATACTCAAGATTGTGGAAAATGTAAAGCGATGAGTATTTATGAGAAAAACCAACTCGTCTCTTAGCTAGAGCTCTGCAGGAACTGTCTTAAACGCAGCCACTCGACAATGAATTGCACGCTTATTCAATCATGTAAGCAATGTGAGAACAACAAATGAGGCAGGCACTATTGCAGATAAGCGAAGCACTTCGCTACATACTACCACAGATGAGAAAGGTGAAGGCTACGTTAGTACGTATTACGAACCTAGTTAAAATTACAACCAAACACGAAAATTGTCACTAACCACATGCAATTAGCGATCCATGCTCACAAGTGAGCTTTATCACTTCATAGACAGTTGACAGTCAATAAAATAAAATAACACACGAACGTACACAGAAGCCACTAATGGTTCAAAAATGAAGCAATCCAATAATGACAATAGCCGATACTGGGAATAATATTCCAGCCCCAACAGATTTACTTCTGGAAGCAGATTATTGTGTGGATATTATTCTACCTGATATATTAACGCAAGGCATCAAACAACCAACCGTCCAGCGCTCCAGACTAGGTTAAATAATGTTGTGAAAAATAACAGAAAACTGTGTGGTAAATAAAGCTGCAGTAAAAACAACTGCAATTACTACTCAGAGAAACTCCTTGTATGGTTTTGGGAGATAGAAGATTTACATCTCACGCGGAAATAAACGTCTGAAGAAGAGAAGTGTGAACAGGAGTTCATAAACACCTTCAAACGATCAACAGATGGCAGGTACATTGCGAAAATACCGATCAATAATACTACTGTCACACTAGAGGTTACGAACAAAATTACAACAGCAAGATTTCTGCAACTAGAGAAACAGCTCATTAGAAACAATAAATTAGCACCCCAATACAGAGAATTTATGAAAAATCATGAAGATCTCGGACACATGCAAATGATAACAGTGCACCAACAACACTACGACAAAGTTGAGAGTGGTATATATTTAACGCCTCTGCGAAATCAACCAATGGAAAATCATTAAATGGTATAGTGCACATCGGATCGTAAACCGTGGCGATTTTAATCTAAGGAAGTGGGCAAGCAAGAACGAAAAACTACTAACCGATGACATGCAGAGTACAGATGCATATAAGATTAAAATTGATCAAACGATCAAAGTTTTGGGGCTCTATTGGAAAACAAAACTCGACATCTTCGAGTTTAACATAGAACTCCCGAGACACATTGACCCAGTAACAAAGCGGAATGTTCTCTCTACGACAGCCAAGCTATTTGACCTCTTAGGTTGGCTACAAAAGGTTGGATTCTAGGGTGTGGATGGGGCGAACCCATCTAAAAAGAATTAGCGAAACACTGGGTCAATTACATCAACGAATTAGTCCTGCTCAACGATTTTAAATTATAAAGTGAACAGGATGCACATATGGATTACTTCTAGAGGTTCACGGTTTTAGTGATGCAGCGGAACAAGCATATGCCGCTTGTGTTTATCTAAAAGTAATCACAGGAAAACATGTCAACATAAGCCTTGTAGCAGCTAAAACCAGAGTAACGCCCACGAAATGGAAAGTGATGTTACCACAATTAGAGCTAAACGGATCCCTTCTAGTAGGTAACTGTCTCAAGAAGTTAAACAAGCATTAGGAGTATAACGAATTACGCTTGGACCGATTTCATGTATTAACGGCGGCATACAAAAATACAAACCATATGTAGCAAACAGAGTGTCGAAGATCAGGAATCTGGCTGAATCAAACCAATGGTATGACATCAAATCAAGTGATAAACCAGCTGACTGCGCAAGTCGAGAAATAACAATTAAAGAACTCTTAAGGCACAAGCTACCAATTTAACGCGCAAAGTGAGAATGCATCCGATCAACAAAAATCAATCGAAGTGAATGTTAACTTAGCCATCAAAGCTGAAGAGTCAGATAATATTATTTTAATAGTATAAGAAGAAAAATAAGAGTCAGATAATATTATTTAGTAATGACGGACTTAACTGAAAAGACATCTAGGTTTGTAAAGCTGAAGATAATTGGCAAGATAGTAACCAACTTCATCAAAGGTGCAAAATAGAAAATATAGACAAATATGATTTACACGAAGCAGAAACAATCATAATAAGGCTTACACAGCTCAACCACTTTAAAGATGAAATAACGCAGCTCCAAAAGACTAAGTCAGTAGTCAAGAAAAGTAAGCTACTTCAGCTAAGCCCATTCCTAGACGAACAAGAACTCATGCGAGTAGGTGGAAGAATTCTAAACTCATTATTAAATTATAATGAAAACGATCCCGCAATACTGCCCCCGCGAAATTAACTCAGTAAAACATTAATAAACCATTCACATCCGAAAAAAGCACACGGAGACTGGATCATAAACTCAAAAGTCGCGAACAAAGCAATAATTTCAAAATGTGTTACTTGCCATAGATACCGAAGCAGGCAAGAGTGACCACCATCTAGGCCGCTCACTCACACTGGAGTTGATTACGCTGGCCCTTTACAAATATAAACATTTAAAGGTAGTGGACACAAATGATACACGGGCTACATGGCGATTTTCATCTGTCTTGTAACAAAGCCAAATCATATAGAGGTAGTGACAGAACTCACTATAGAAGGATTCATAGCTACCTTCCGAAGATTCAGCGCACGACGTGGACTCTTTAGCGACATGTACAGCGATAATGCAACAAATTTCATTAGAGCCAACAATCTACTCAAATTGGCGGCAGTAGCTGATTGGCAATGACACAGTGGCCGCACAACTCGCAGTAGATGGAATAACATGGCATTTTCGGCCACCAGCATTATCTCATTTTGGTGGTCTATGGGAGAACTGAAAAAAAATCTGTGAAGACTCATTTAAAAAAGATCTTGGAAAGAAGTTCAACGGGGAGTGGAAAATACAATCTTACTCTCTACTGGGCAAAATTGGATCACGTATAGTGCATTGTACTCAACAACTAGACAAGTTATGTTCAAATGTAACACAAGTACTCAAACTACACTCGATCATTGCACATGCATAATTTCCCAAATAAAACCATCTAACCTCGATATAAAGGAAGAATGAGTTATTGAACGCGTTAGGCAGAAAAAATTTGCAGACGAAGATCGCATTTTGACTTTGTCGGAACGTTCGCGAACGTATTATTCGGTGTACTCGGTCTACGAGCCGGCAATGTTTACAAAGAGAGCATTGATAAGCTAAGTTCCAACCAACAATACCAACAGAAGCTTCTAAACCAACAAATTACAATTTTGGAATGCACGGTCAATTTAATAAAACACTACGAAGAAACTAGCCAAAAGGTTGAGGCATTCACACTATTCTTACCAACATTATGTTTCATGAGCAATTTATAGATTTAGCTCTTCACTCTCCATTTGAAATGATGAGACTACGAAGTTTTAAATTTGCAATAATCAATACAATTACAGAGTTTCACCAAGGCAGGCTAGATCCACTCATATTAACACTACGGCAACTTCAGGGCAGATTCGTCAGATGGTTCATCATCTGAACCCGAACCAAGATATACCCAACTATGAATTATTTGATGACCGCCATACAACAAAATCTGTATATGATGTTGTCCACTGATTACTTTAACAGTTGTTTTGCCTTGATGAAGAGTATCTTTGCACATACAACTACCATTGTATGACTATAACACAAATGAAAGCAACTGCGAAATAGGACTGCTTAGGCAAAATTGGGGGGTTACCAACAAGCTGTCAAATACAGACAGACATAATGCACGGATCCTCGTGACAAAATCCAGGATAAGTTCCAACCTAATATGCGAAGATCGGGAGACTGGAAGGACCGAAACAGCACCTACATTCATTAAAGGAGAGGGAGTTCTAGAAATACATTCAAGCTGCACCCTGCCTGGAAATACGTTCACAGTATCAGGTCACAGATTATCTAGCAGTAAGTTAGAGATCTCGTTTCTACCACAATTCAACCTAAGCGACATGATAAATAACAATAATACATCATGGCTGAACCCAACAGCTGAAGCTATAGATAGTTGATGTAACCATGAACGACTATCATCATTATCGTGCAATACACTTGTTACTACCAGCAATCCTTATCTGCGTTACCTGGTATTAGATGAGCAAAATAAGAAGTCTTCCTCATAAGAAGGCACCTCAGAACTTAGGCCCCAGGATTCTTGAGGGCCTGGGAATTTGTTGAGAACAACAAAACATGCAAAATAATCAGTCTACAATGTTTCCGGTTACTCGAAACCATCGCAAACAATTTAATTTTAATTTTTCACATAGTTTTACATTTTTTATATATTTCATATAAACTGTTTAGACTAATTATTCACAAGAGCTATTGTATAGACCTAGCTATACAAAACATAAATAAACTTTTTTCGTAATAATAAAGATTAGAATATAAAGTAAGCAAGCAGGTTATCAACGTAATCTTAATTGTTAGACCCACATATACCTGCTAGCGGTCTAAACTATTAACAACGTTTAATAATTTAATTTATATTTATTTATTGTTGTGTTATATTTAATATTTTATTTAAATATATCGTTATAATATCAACACACGAGTGGTCATGGAAACATTTTTGATCAAACGGTCACTTTATTTGCAATTCATAATTTTATCAATTAACTACACTACTAAAGGCCTTTTTCAAAGGAATTTTGCTGAATTAAATTTTCTTTGTAATGGGGTTCAAGTGTGCTTAATTCTATTCTTTATTGGGTATGGTTTTAACATTAAACTATATAAATAGAAACATAAATGGAATTTAAGCATTAAAGAAAAAAGTTTCGCTGGGTCGGGAGTTAATTTTGAGTTTGATTTAAAAAAAATTATTGGTTTATCTATTTTAAGTCAGTTGGGGTTAATAATGAGAATTTCGTCTATGGGATTTTACCTTTTTTTCATTTATTGACTCATGCTTTATTTAAAGCACTTCTATGTATATGTGCGGGGGCTGTTATTCGTAATGTAAAAAATATTCAAGATATTCGAATAATGGTGGGGGGAGGAGGTCGGTTTACGCAGATACCTTTGACAACTGCTTGTTTAAATTTGGCTAATTTGACTTTATGTGGTATACTTTTTAGCGGGGTTTTAGGCTAATGATATTACTACAATTGCAATTAATATAATTATTATACTTGACATTAAGGTTAGGAATAGATTATTCATACTAAATTGTTTAGTCCTCATGATTGGAAGTCAAATATACTTATTTACTATATGAATAATTATCTACCTTATCAGTAAATAGAAATATATAAAAATAGTCATACTACATCTACAAAGTGCCAGTATCAGGCAGCAGCTTCAAATCCGAAATGATGGTTATTTGAAAAATGATAATTTATATAACGAAGGAGACAAATAAGTAAGAAGGTGGTTCATATTAATACATGTAATCCGTGGAATCCTGTAGCCACAAAAACTGTGGATTCGTAGACTGAGCCTGCAATAGTGATAGGGGCTTCTATATATTCATAGGCATGTAAAACAGTAAAATAAACTCCTAGAATAACTGTGAATAGTAGCCCTTGAGTTGTTTGTGAATGATTTCCACTTATGAGTGCATGACGAGCTCAGGTGATAGCTACCCCTGAGGCTAATAAAATTGCAGTATTTAGGTGGGGAATTTGGAATGGATTAAAGGGGACAATACCCACAGGAGGCCATATTGCCCCTAATTCAATAGCTGGAGATAGGCTACAATGGAAAAAGGCTCAAAAGAATGAAATAAAAAAGAATACTTCAGAAATGATAAATAAAATTATTCCTCAACGTAATCCAATAGTTACAGAGTATGTATGGAGGCCATGAAATGTTCCTTCTCGAGAGATATCTCGTCATCATTGATATATGGTTAAGAGGGTAATTAGTGTACCAAGTATAAATAAATTTATTTCATATTGATGGAATCTGGAATATTGTAAAGGCTGTTGACATAATTTACTTATCTAGAATAAAGAGATCTTAAAACTGCAAATACATATGATTGAATAATCGATACTGCTACTTCAAGTATTAGGAGTGCAATTTGAGTAATAATTAAAGAAATTAGGAGGTAGTGAGGTAATGAATTTCCTGCCTTCCCTAATAAAGTTAATAATAAGTGTCCTGCAATTATAAAGGGTTATCCAATTCGAGGTTGATAAAGTAGAAATCTGTATACCGACATCTGTCAAAGATAAACGTCAAGTACGCTGTCATTTATTTAGTTGACATTCTGCCATTTAAGAATATGGAGCATTTAACATACGCAAATTGGGTGTTGGAAAAACAGGCCGTCGATGCTGATTTTTCGAACAAAATTTTCTTCAGTGATGAAGCTCATTTTTCGCTTGGTGGATACGTTAATAAGCAAAGCTGTAGAATTTGGGGCTCAGAAAATCCACAATTGATTGTAGAGAAGCCATTACACCCGGAAAAAGTCACTGTTTGGTGCGCATTGTGGTCTGGTGGTGTGATTGGGCCGTATTTTTTTGAGAACAACCATGGACGAACCGTTACCGTCAATTCTGAGCGCTATGGCCGCATGTTTACCGATTATTTTTTTACGAAAATCGAAGATTATGATCTTGACGATATGTGGTTCCAGCAGGATGGAGCAACCAGTCACGTAACACGAGCAAATCGAGATCTTTTGCAAGAGAAATATCCTGGACGTTTGATTTCGCGATTGGCTGATGTCAATTGGCCTCCAAGATCCTGTGATTTAACGCCTTTGGATTTCTTTTTGTGGGGCTACGCGAAAGATCGTGTTTACGCAAACAATCCTCAAACTCTTGACGAATTGAAAACTAATATTCGTAAGGTAATGGCCGAGATACCGCCCGAAATGTGCCGAAAAGTCATTGAAAATTACCGCAAAAGAATCAAGGCCTGTAAGAAGTCCCGTGGAGGACATTTGAATGATATCTTGTTTAACTAAAAATGGCAAGGATCAATCTGTAAAATGAAATAAAAATTACAATACATTCCGAATATTTTGTGTGTTTTTTTTAAGTTTACTTTATCAAGCTTGAATTGGATAACCCTTTATGTGCAGCTAACCGAACTGCTAAAGTTCCTGGTCGGATGATATTTATGATTGTTTCAATACAAACTATAAATGGGGGACTAAGTGAACAAATATATGCCATTTTGCCATTTGCCTCTGCCGTTCTTTTCAAAAATTAGGCATTTGTTGTGAAAGAACGATAGGTTATTTTTTATTCAAAGTATTGTCCATCGCTAGCCACTGATTTTTCCCATATTTCTGGCAGCATACGAATTTCATGCCGGAAGAACGCTACGTCTTTTGAGGCTATCCATGAATCTACCCAATATTTGATATCTTCATATGCCGGGAAGTGTTGCTCAGACAGGCCATGTGTTATCGATCGAAGCAAGTGGTAATCAAACGGGGTAATGTGTGGTGAATACAGTGGGTAGAGTAAGCTTCTTAATTGAGTAATTCCAAGTAGGTTTTGAGGAGTGCCGCAATATCTGGCAGTGCATTAGCATGTAGGAGAATAATTTGGTTGCGTTTTCCTTGAAATGCTGGCAAGCAGCATTTCACATCAAAAAAATCGGCAAATTTTCTTGTTTTTCAATCATTCTCAATGATTTTAAACGATGTGAAATTGCTTTTTAAGTTACTGCTAATGTAAGTGTAAGTTCTTCTTGCATTTGGCACGAATCTTCATCCAATAATGCTTCCAATTTCGCGTCTTTGTACACTTTTGGCCTTCCGCTACGTTCTTTATCTTCGACATCAAATTCACGGGAGCTCCACAAAATTTCGAAAACATAAAATAACGAAAATAATAAAGACTTAAAATGCCGATTTCATGAACTTTTGAGTGCGCAAAATCTCGACTAACTTATGACTTTTATTAATAAAACAACTGTAGAACTTATATTATCATCTTAGACGAGTATTTATTGGATCGAGATCTCGTTAAGTCGGGATTTTGTGGAGTGAGATTTTATTACTCCGGATTTTCTAAATTGGGATTAATTATGTAACAGAATTTTATTCAATTATGTTACTGACCTATCCCAATAGTATTAATTTCCCAAGAGCATGATCTCGAAGATAATATCTTCAACTACTTCTAAGTAATGTGACCGTCATGTTTTGATTATCTACATTTTTAGGGTTCATTTAATTAAAGGTTACATAATCCATTCACATTAGAATATTTTATGTGCGGTTAAATTAAGTCAAATATGTTCATGAACGTAATTTGATTACGTCGTTTATGCACGAGATTATGCAAATGTAAGTTTCTTTTTACATGTGCATAGGTAAATGATAATAACCGATGCAAAAATTGGAAATGTTGCTTATGGTCAAATTACCGATAATGCAAAACTATAACACGTGCGGTAATTGATATCCAGTCTTTTTATAAATTGGTTGAGAGTGAATTTTCAAGTTCAAGTACAAAAAAAATATTATTTCCCCCTCTCAGCCAACTTTCTGATGGAAAAATTACAAAACCGCGTTTGGCTCTTTTTGGATAGATAGTAAGTGTTTAGATAGACCAACGTGTAATTTTTGCTAATTTCTTTTTTTGTTGTGTTAAAGTTTTTTTTGTATAAAGTTGGGATTTCTTTTTTTGTTGATAGTGTTAAGAGTAAATAAAGTAGTGGTTGTGGAACCAATTTCTATTGTTTTTCTTGTTTGAGTTTTTTTTGGTTATTATTTTTGCGTGCAGATTTTTGATTTGAAAGGAGTCTAAGTTGTTTAATTAGCAAACTAAATAACGATAGCGGGTTGCTACCGAAAGCCTGTGAAAAAGAAATTGTTGACGCTAAGCGGCTCTTTTATTTTCACGGACCTAGATAGCATACCACTATCATCAACTTTACTAACACAACTCACCCCATTAGGGCTATGGACCAAATTATGGGTAGGGTAAAATATTTGTGTAAACGTTTTATGTATACAACCGCAGTCGAGTTTTTCCCAAACGATGGGTGATAGGTTGGTCCAATTCACATCCCCTGTCCCCCCATTTTATTTAATTATTTTTCTTTCTTAATGCGGTAAACTAGGCTGTTATCTGGGTACCCCAAAACCCACGCCGTTTTCCTCTACCCGACTGAGCTGCGGGAACCAATGCCGCATGGCGTACCAGGCATATAATGGCAATTCTGTGAAACTGGCTTATGCGGTAGCTAAAGTTTAACCCGTTTCAATTACCACACCCCAAATTCACCATTCATAAACTTTTCAGACTACTCTCGGCAACTCCTCTCACTTAAGGAACCCTCACCATATGCTGCTACAAACAATCGATGCGCTTCAGCAGCAGGTTTCTTCAAATTGAAGAAGTAAATCAAAAGGTCCAGCAAATGACGCTTATTCGGCTCAAACTCGATATTTTCACAAAAAAAAAATACACAAAATGCTGGTATAAAATCACTAACATTTTAGGATTATGTTGTTGACAGATCTCCAACCTTAGGATATTAAGGTTGCCCGTTTTATATCGAAAATTTTTAACCATAAGTTATGGCGCGGTGGCGCGATATACACAGAAAGAAAACATTAGTATTTTCATATAAAGATTAATCAATTTCATTTAAATTCGAGGATTGATTTTTAGCCATTGAATGTGTTTGGCTGATTTATTGAATCTTAATTAGATGATTTAAACCAAGCTTTGAAATAATTGTTGAAACTAAAACATTTAATAAAACAAATAATATATTTGTTTGATTTATAATCAAAATGTTACTGGATTGAATAAATTAATTAGTTGAATTAACTAAATGATTATATAAAACATTTATTTATAATTTGCATTAATAACCAATTATTTAATGGTTTGATTAATTATTTTAATGTTTTATTAAATGTTTTGCATAATATTCCTAAAGGAACTATACCAAATAATTTTTTAGATATTAGATGGTTGGTCATAAATTTCTATGATTTCAGTCATCAGTCTATGAATCAGTCATGAGTCAAAAATACCAAGAGTTTGGCTTTGGCAGTTTGCTTGTCTTCGGCTAAAAATTAGCATAATTTAGCATAAACATCTCGGTCTGAAGTGTGATAAAACTTCAAAGAAATGGCAAATACTTTAATCATGTATATAAAATAAAAACACATTGACTTAGCGAATTATTATAATTTTGGTAAACAACTCTCAAATTAATACTGCATTCATTGATACAAATTATATGAATTAACAAATGTTAATTCTATGATTTTACTATTGATTTAGATGATTTATAAATTTGTTTAGTAAATTCAAATAACTACGGCTAATGAATTTAGTAGAAAACAAACAATGTTTAGATGTTTTAGCAAATTTATCGTAAGATAAATTTTATCAATTATTTTTAATGTTTTAGTGAAAGATATTATTTAAAATGCCCAAATATTTAATAAATTCATTTAATTAATTATATAATTTGTAATCCACAAAATCAACTAATTACGATTCGGCAAATCATTGAATTTGCATTTCGAATTTTATTAAATAAATAGTTAAAACAAATAAAATATTAAATAAAATCATTTAATATGTTAACATTTAATTTAGATTAGATAATTGTTCTATTTTAGTTTTTTCTGTGTACTCGGTTATACTCGTGGCGCGATTTATTTGTATACCCAATAGCTGGCTGTCGCATCTTTACAGCCATGTATCCCTTGGGTTAGGCGGTGTAGGGTTGGCTGTAGTGCAGTACTTTACAAGCATAGGATGAGAGGACCCCTGGATGTAATTGATTAATTATTCGAGTCGAGTTCGTTTGAAACGTATGTATGTGTAAATAATTAACAAATAATATTTATAATTTATTAACAAAGTAGCTAGATAGTAACTTTGCGGCACCCATACTCGTTTCTGTGATTAACTACTCCTTTCCTTATATTACCTTTAATTGAAGGATGCAGGCAGGGCCTGGGCCCACATCATTTTGGAGTGCGATTAGTTTTTCAAATATGCTTTTGATATTGGATTACGCTTACTCCAGGAATGTGATATACATACCTAGGATCGCCATTGTTTTTGGCCTGTAATGCCGGGGCAAAACATGATGTTTCAAAAACGTTACTACAACATAGTTCTTGTGTCGTTAATACAGCATTTCTAACATAAGGTCCGCGGCTAGAATTGTTCGCAAAATATAACCGACCAAAGCCTGTTAAGTTATCGTTGCTTACAGTAGTAAGAGGCAAACGGGAATCAGAATTTTTTTAAAATATTGGACAGACTTCAGGGCCAATCTTTTAGACTGTATCTTCTCTTGTCTACCATTGAATATTACATGAAAAAAAGATTGATTAATTTCCTTAATCCAGAAATTAGACTTCGTGTTCAGATAGCTTTGATTTTTCAACTCGACAGAATATCTTTCACTTATAGATAACGTTTAGGAGGAAACGGAGATTAAAAAATTCAGTTGAAGCTCGTTGTGCTACTAATTATGTTGATTTATGTCAGCAAATATTTAAAAGAATTAATTGCAAAAACATGACAACAAGTTAATCATTTTCTGATGGGAATCTGGGAATTTGGTAATTTTAATTTTACGTAAACCGTAGGCGCACACTACTGTGTCTGTGCCAGGGATATTGGCGAGACGTCAAAAGTACTGAACTTTACAGAGTACTGAATTCAGTTTGAAAGTACTTTCTGCATTGGACTTCCATCAAAATAGCATATCTCAGGAGCCAAATCTCAAGTTAAAATAATACACAGCAAGTTATATCTCAATACTACAAATCTGTCGTAGTTTTGTGGTAATTGGGATTCTACGGGTTTATTTCGATGATAAATATTAATGAATATATTAAAAGTGGTATTTAATGTTCCATCATTTTTGGTTTCGTAAGCAATGGGATTTTTACATTTGAGTAACTCTGGCGCTGTTATTGAAAAAAATTTAAGAGTTTTTCGTATTAAAACTGCGCTAATCACAAACCCTCGATTTTACTTGACCACCACATTTTTCAGTTTCCTAGCACAGCAATCATTTAATTATAGTAGATATGTTTGCAGTTGTAGGCTCGAAGGTTTAATTACTCGTTTGGTAATTAAACCTTCTTATCCTTCACGTTAAAGATCTTACCATAATCTCGGCAATTATTATTGCTAATCCTGGAACTTTTAACTGGAAAGGGCGTTATGTAAGTTCATAGTAATTATTGGATCTCTTTCAATTATTACTCGTTTCTTAATTTTTTTGGTAGTTTTGAATTTTCCAAGAAATTATAATTTAACGTTAAATCTAAGAATTTACACTGCAAAAACATTCTGAAAAATGCAGATGGAAGGAAAATGGGTTCCTCACAAACAGACCGACGAAAAGAAAAACCGAAGAGTCGACGTCTGCATGAATTTTCTTTCTCGGTACAAAAGAAAGAATTTTTTGCACAAAATCATTACGAGTGATAAAAAGTGGATTTTGTACGATATACATTGACGCAGAAAAATATGGGTTGATCCAGGCCAGCCACCAACATCAGTTGCAAAAATTAATATTCATAAAAAGAAAGTGTTACTGTTTGTCTGGTGGGATTGGAAAGGAGTCATTTACTACGAGCTTTTGGGACCTGCTCAAACAGTTACACCTGAATGTTACCAGTTATTGCTGCATGTTAATAACGCTCGTCCACATACAGCAAAATCAACCCAGGAACTCATCTTCAACAGAAGTTAAAGGTGTGCAAAAATTTCTCGATGACTATTTTGTTTTGAAACCACCAAGTTTCTATCGCGAAGGCATTCATCATCTACCTGAATAAAGTTTCAATAAAGTAAAATTTTACCAAACAAGCATAGTTTCTACTTGCACACCTAATAAATCATTAAGATGATTAATATCATCTTAGTAGTACAATTAACCTCACTGTATGAAAGCAAAGAAAATACAATGTTTTGGGGATAAATACATTTTATTTATCAACATAATTTCCTTCTAGAGCGATACAATCAGTCCAACGCCTCTTTAACATTTCGATGCCTTTTTTTGTAGATATTTATCTTCGTTTTCATAAAATAAGCGTCAGTTTCGGCAATCACTTCTTCATTGGAGCCAAATCTCCGTTCCCTGGAGCGTATTTTGGGGTCTGCAAACAAGTAATAATCGCTGGGGCCAAATCTGGCGAATGGATGCGGAAGCAATTCAATGTAGAGTTCGTGCAATTTGTCATTGTTGCGATCAACTTGTGACATGGTGTATTTTCTTGATGAACAAGATATTTTTTTAATGAACAAATGTTCGTGCAAAATATGGCCAACGCGTTCCATTGATATCTGTACAATGTCAGCTATCTCACACAACTTCACAAACAATTTCGTGGATTTTTTTATGTTTTCTGGAGTCGCAGCCTTATTTGGGCGTCCAGAGTGTGGTGCATCATCGGCAGTTGATACCAGTCAAAGATGGTTGATTTTGTGTGTGATTCAGTGTTTCATCAACATACCAAATTAATTTTTTTCCATTGTTGTGAAATTAACAAAAGTAGCGTCACTAAAAGAACTGTAACTTGTAAACCAATGGTCGTAATGTAATGCAATGTTGACACATATCGTTTGCAGGTTGGTAAAATTTAAAACAATTTTTGAAATGATTGACGACACTCACAATTAAGCATGGAGGATTTTGTCATGTCAGATAAAACATGTCCATAATTACTCATATTGCATGGCAACACTTTTCGTAGACGTTCCCACAAAAATTTGTATTCAATTTTGTAGGCGCCACTCGATACGATTTTTTTGTCAAAATGATCCAAGAAATCATCCTTAAGTGTTTTCTGTTATTTTATGTAAATCGTGGAACTAATATACGGGCAAACAGCAAATATAACTAATAAGATTTGTTTTATAAAAAATCAAAAACAAAGCCTAATTTGAATAAACAGCTTATTATTTTGCTTTAGTTCTAGAGTTAAATTAATAAAGGTAAAATTACTTCATAGTCATATGCACAAATATCAAATAAACGCTTAACGAGTATTATGAGTATCAATTTGATCCATCATTAATTAAAAAGGAAAATTCATTAAATTTTAATCTAAACTGAAATATTTTGTTAATTCTTAATTATGAAGATTATCAATAACAACGGATACCCTCGTAAATCCTTTACCATTCGTTCTGCACCATTTTAAATTCTGTAATATACAGGCCGATGTTACACGGGTAAGGGCACGTAGATAAAATAGAAAACAAAAATTAATTAGTTTTCCTTTCCATTTTGGTGCTGAAGATGAATTGGTATTTAAATTTAGAAACATTCCCTATATAGCATGTTTTATGTACGTACACACTTACATAGTGAATACATTAATCGCAATACATAAAAAAAGGAAAAATAAATTATAATATATGTTTACATAAACAACAAAAAGATCCATTCCTAAAAAAGTAAAATTAATCATCTAACACACCGTACCATGGACGATATATTATATAACCTTTTCTAACCCTAATCAAATCGTAATACATAAAACTACATAGAATCATGGTGTACATGTACCTATGTTTTTGAAGGATTTTCTTACGACATTGTTCCCATGACAACGCCTCCTCTTTTTTGTGCGTATCATAGAGACAACGTTTCACTTTTTTGCTTAGAATATTAATGGCATTTTCTAATCGAAATATCAAAACCATACACACCAAAAAAACGTTTCGTATTAAGTGGTATATGTACTTTCCTCCATTATACAAAAAAAAATTTCTTCCCATTTCCCTTTCATATTAAATTTTCATTATATTACACTTTGCTTAGATCCCCCTATATGGACGACGCAACATACAGAGAAATGGTTGTGGTGTTTTAATCAATGTCGAAAAATATTTCGCTTTTCGAAAAGATTTTTTTTAAAGTTCTCTCTCTGATATATTGGAAAGCACTTAAAGCCGCGATTATATGGTACTACATATTGCCCATTGAATTTATGATCGGTTCGATATTTTTTTATCCTGTCATGGATTCTTATCCTACATGTTAATGTATACAGCAGCAAAAAAAAAACCGTTCTTATACTGACAGTGTTGATTCTGATGTGTTTTAATGATGATGACTTTTGTATTCGTAGGGTGGGCAATTTGAAGAATATATAACCTTAAAATAAGGGTAGAAAATGTTAATATACACATAAGGGTTGCTGAGTATAAAAAAATATTATAATTTTAAATCATATGCTAAAGCAAGAAATACAAGAAACCGAACAATACAACAACAACATTATATAGAAAAATGAGGCTTAGTTTGGTTTTGGTTGGTTGGTTACTTGTGTGTGGTAAACATTTGAATAACAAAACTCATACAAATGGTTTCAAATGTGTGTGCATTCCAAATACTGTATATATATATACACACATATACATTAAAATAACCCAACTAACAAAAAATGGTTTGCGCGAAACAAAAAATATATCTCACTGGGTGTGGGGTACAAATGAAACCATGTTTTTTTTATAAATCACCGGGAAATTTTTTAGTATTATTGTTCGCAAAAAAGGAACAAAAAAAACGTAAAGTAATAATAAAACAACGCATAGAGCTTTTATAGTTTGATTTTATTCTTTGTGTGTTATATTGAGTTTTGAACACGTAGGAGTTTTTGTTCGCAGGCCAAAAAGAAAGTTTTATTTGGCCATAGCTCACACAGATATGTTTCGACAAATAAATAATGTTTCGTTGATATTTTTTTTTTGAATAGGCAAAAATGACCATTTTTAAAACGTCAAAACACAGATAGTGAATCTGCGAAGCAATTTATCATTACGATGATAATAGTTTTTTAACCAGTTATGCGCGCTGCTAAATTTGTTTAGGGAACATTTCAGAGACAAGTGCTTAAATGGGTTTTATTTGTTTAGAAATTTTTTTTTCTAAATATCGGAAACTGAAGATATAAAGTTTAAATTGTACAAGTTGGGTCCGGTATAATTAACAAAAATTTCAAACGGAATCATTACACTGTTAGTCGAACCCTAAAAAAAGTCAATGGAAAACTAAATTTTTATGAGTTCAAACCATTCGGTCCTTACATAAATTAGCACATTGCGTTGATAATGGTTTTCTAACACATACGGTTTCTACCTAAACAATTTTAGTTCATATAATGTTACTAGTATCCATTAGCTTATTGCTAATGAACAAAATGTGTTCTAAATCATAGTTCACTCTCTAAAATTTTAGTTAAACCCAATGTCAAGCAAGCTGGTCGCCGCTTTAAATTACAGTTGGAAACAAACTTTTATCCGCTGTACCATCCGCCACTTGCACAATGAACACAACTTGGATTTTTGTGAAACATATAAACTATTAGCAGAGCCGGAACGATTACAATACCAGCCGAAAAAGGCAGTTAGCCAGAGCCGCAATAATTTCGTTTCAATTCGTTCGTGACATTCAGTCTAGGTTTGTTGAACACAGAATATCGATTCCAATCTAAATTTTGAACATTTTAAAAGAGACCACAGATCTTATAAATTTTCTTTTAAGTGGAGCCATTACCGCCATCTTTGATTAGGTTTGCGTATTTGATATTTCAGTTGAAATTTTTAATCGGTGTTAACGACCTAATGAATTCAGAATTTCCCTTTCAAGAAACGTTAAAGGATAAATTTTATATTCTAGTCATTAAGTGAAACCATTATCGAAAACTTTGCTTAGTTTCAGATAAATATTGTGGATTTCATAAATATAAATTGAAAGGTTTTACTTTTCATAACTTTTATTTTTCATGCGGACCATTATCTTGCCAATTGGGGGCCATTACCAATGTCCTTGCCTTGTATTCTGGTAATACGGTGTTAAGCCTATTATCGGTCTCATTGTGTTTTAGTCGGTAAGAAATGACATCAAAACTATGGCAGATTTCATATTTACAAATTATCATCATATCACTCATTCCTCTTTGTAGAAAATTAAATATTATATTCCTCGGGGGTCCGTCGGCCTTCAACAAAAGGAGATTGCCAGTTTGGAAAAATAAAACAACTCAATATTGAATATATGGATTCTTCTCGACAACAATAACCCAACCGGCCCTAATTAGTAACACAAATACCATAAGACCGAGGATTATTAGGGTTAAAATAGTTCTACCGGTCATGAAAGCGGAATAGTTCTTGTAAATTAGTTTTGTTTTCAAACTTAGGATATTTTCTACAGCTTCCAATAGCCAATATTTTATCTTAATCTTGTGTAAAATTGTTAGTTATTCCATTTATTATATTCAATTTGAAAATATCTTGTTAATTTGTTGGCTTGTTGATCTTTCAATTTCTATTGTTGAAAAAGTTTTTAATTAAAAAACGGTTTGTTGGCCTCCCTGGCGCTGCAAGGGATTTGAACCCCTAACATAAGGTTTCGATTAACATTTTATTTTCGGATTAGTAACTGATAAGTTAACTGAGTCTTACCGAGAACCAGTAAAATTAGCCTTCGGTCAATTCCAAAATACTTAAAAAAATTTTCACATCAAAATTGATGATAGATTTAATTATAAAAGGAATTGGTCGGTTTCGATTATTTATAGTCATGTAGATTACAAATCTCATCGGATTTAATGAGACATAAATCCAAAAGATCGCGTAGAGAAATTAAAGTAGTGAATTTTGAATACGGTTACAATGGGGACTGGATTTATTTTCATACAATTCAGTATTGACGATTCGCTCGCTAGTTCGCATTGTTTATCCGGATTTCGAACTAATACTTTTGTCGGATTTATATGAAATTGGAACCGGTTTTCAATGTAGGATTGATTTAAATTCATTATTTAGTGTTTTTGCGAAGTTGCCATGTTCCGATCGAGAGTTTGGAAATACGACATTTCGCTAAGATTCAAACGCTTAAAATTACGTGATGATCCTTTTTTACGTATAGTAGTAGCCACATTATTAGGCTGATACCCTTGCCAAAGAAGTATATAATACTGTGGGCAAAAAATAGTAAGACTTTGTTCATAATTTTAGAATTCTTTATTTATTTCTCCAAATCTATTTCGTCCCCCCCAAAGTAATCCCTTCCGGTCTCAATACACTTGTGCCAACGTTTTTTCCAATCCTCGAAACAGTTGTTAAAGTCAATTTCCGGAATAGCCTCCAATGTGCGTATCGATTCACGTTTAATGTCTTCAATTGACTTAAAACGGTTTCCTCGGAGCGGTCGTTTGAGTTTGCTGAACAGCCAGAAGTCACACGGAGCTAACTCAGGCGAATACGGTAGTTGCAGAACGATATGGGTGGAATATTTGGCAATAAAATCACGTAAAACCAATGCAGTATGAGAAGGTGCATTATCGTGGTGCAAAAACCAAGAGTTTACGACCCATAATTCCGGCCTCTTTTTACGAATAGCTTCGGGCAAATGACGCATAACACTCAAATAGTATTCCTTGTTGATAGTTCGGAGTGCACCACACCTCGACAATCGAAGAAAACTGTCAACATCACCTAGATTTTTGACTTCCTTTGACGTGTTTCTTGCGGCTTCGGCTCACCTTTGGCACGATATTCGGCCGATTGTTCGTCTGTTTCTGGGTCGTAAACATAGATCCAAGACTCATCGCCAGTTATAATACGTTTCATGACATCGTGGTAGTCGGAAAGCATTGTTTCACAGACGTTAACGCGACGCAGTTTTTTCAAAAAATTGAGTGATTTTGGAACCAATCGTTTTCACTGATCCTTCCGATATTTCAACGATGCCAGTAAGGTCTCTGACTGTTAATCGTTGATTCTCGAGCACCAATTCCTTGATTTTATTAACGTGTTGATAATCAGTTGATGTTGATGGCCGTCCTAGACGTGGTTCGTCGTCAACAAGTTCTCGACCCTCTTTGAACAATTTGTACCAATCAAAAACACTTGCTCGCGACATACAATTATCACTGAAGGCCTTTTGCAACATTTTGAACGTTTCGGCACCACAAAATTTAATGGAACTTCTTTGTTGAATAATTTCACTCATTGTAAAAATCGCCGAATGCAATTTGTGTACTTCAGAAAGACAACGGTATACTAAACACTAATGATTATTTTGATGTGACATTTGGCACAGATGTCACTGACAGTCCTACACATAGAAAAACAAATATTTCGACGAATGGTTTTCCGCGCGAAATTTAAATTAAATAGTCTTACTACTTTTTGCCCACAGTAGATGTTTAGTGTACAAGTGCAACTATGTCTATACAGTAGTTTAGTTTCTATTTCATAGGATTTACCTCTGAAAGTTAGAGGTCAAAGGGAAGTTTCATGATCCAGTCCGACCCACGTCGGCATTGTTAAAACAAAAAATGTCAACGTTATTGAATCAATTTTGAATTTTTCAGTTGCTTCCCCCCCTCCCGCTTAAATATATCAATATTCAAAAAAAATTAATTTCAAGTCTCCCTGCGTGGCCATTACTTGTTTGATAAAGCAAATTTTATAAGAAAGAAGAAGAAGATGACAGTTTACATCAGATGAATAAATTGGTTTGAATATATTGGAAAACGGAGCACCATTAAAGATTATTAATAGTGTAAAGGAAACGGCACGTTCTCGGTGTTGATCCCTATAATTTAAATCATGAATGAAAGTTACATGATCCACAACAACTTTGATTTGACAAAAGAGAAAATAGAAATCTGAAGCCTGTCATATGTATACAGCCGAGTTGATCTTCTGTTGAGAAATGACAACGTTTAATTAAAAAAAAATTCATTTAAAGGACCCACATCTATCATACATACCGAATTTGATCGTAAACGGAACTGGTCTTGTTGTATTGAGTCTGACTAATGAGCTTGCTCATTATATCCAAAATCTGAGTCAGAATTACAATAACAAAATTACCACTACAGTCTTTCCCCGAACATAACGCATGTTCGAGTATTTTTTTTTTGTTTGGGTTTTAAATGATTGTGATATTTTTCGAATATACTCGTAGTCCCTCTGAAAATGTAACGCCTCAACCGATTAAACATTTTTTTAACTAACTCAAAATAATTTTATTAACTGCATTTTTAGCAACATACAGCTAAATAAATTTAATTCTAACCCTTGAGATATACTCGTCGCGACCGATGTGACTCAAAAGTAAAAAATATATGATTTCAAACTACAGCGATTACATTCTACGCGATTAACGAGTCTTCAGCAGACTATGGAGAACAAAACGTTTTTGACATACAAGCAAACAAACTGGTATTCCGAGCAGCACACGTGGCCAAAACCAAAAAACACATTTTCAACTTATTCCCAAACAGACTGTGGATATCATGAATTTTCTTTTCTAGAGACCTTGATCAAATTTTGGTAACTCGAATTTGTTGAGTAATATTGCAATCTGCTGGACTCAAGATTGTAGAATTTTCAAATTGTGAAACAAGCAAAAATCAAATTTATAATTTTTGACGTATTTAAAAATCAAATATAACTGCAATAGAGCGCCTATACGTTATATGTAATTGAATATAGTGGGCGTACTATTCACTTATAACGCAGGAGCTTTATATTCGGGAGAATACTGTAGCTTCGTTTCTCTAGTACCTAAACACTTCACAATTTTAGTGACGATGTAGCACCATTCAAAATCTCGGTCGCTGAGTCCGTTTTTAATTTATAAATGTCATCGAGCGGTGGTGGTTAAATTTTACTTCTGTTCAGGAGTTTGTTGATAGGCGGAATAACAATCTTATCACCACTCCAAAAACTAAATCTAGAGTCTGTTTAATATTAATACGTAAGGGACATTCAAATAAATGCCACTATACTTCAGGTACTTCTCTTCAGCGTGCTTATTGTAATGGAATTTGAATAGTGAGATCCATAACAATGAGTATTTATTTTACAACAGATACGTTGACGTAATTATGGAATTTAGACAAATTTAGACTCATCTGAAAGTGGTACTTATACAGCAGTACATGTTAGTTTGGACAGCTATGTGATTTTGTTTCCAGTACTATGAACATGAAAATACCGAAATTATAGTAAAAGTGTGTCTTATAGTAAGAGCATTCAAGATTATCTTTCCGTATCACGGTAATCTTTCTGATACATTTGGGACACAATCGGAGATTTCTACACACTACACGTGTTTAAACGCTACTACCACCAAGGGCACCTTATTTACTATTAATATGTTAAACTCTGATTTATTGCAAATCGGTAACATTAAAATCAATTTGAACAAGTAACTAAATCTGGTTTTCCCATCTGATGCCAATAAAAGTTCAAGTATGTTTACTAATACGATTTTCCTATGAGAATGGTTACTAGCACTTAGATTCGGGATTATCACACCGTGTCTTCTTTCGCAAGGTTGACTTTGCAAATAATATTGACTTATTAAAGCGCCATCTTGGATAATAATAGCTGCATGATAAGTTTACCGCTTATTTTATTGGTAAAATTTATAAGCGTTGTATGCAAGTAGCGTATACGTAGTACTCTCGGTACAACGGTGACTCCGTAATCTCATACTGTTTGGTCACTTGCAACAATTTAAGTGGTTTATCTAATAGGCTTTACAATGGCTATAACCGTAATAAAGGCCACAGCAAGTCCTTAACGTATCTGGAATATTTTTAAACTTTAACTGAAATCCAATGAGTACCCATCAACTTTGAAATATAAGGAACGTAACATTGAACCGAATTTATTTGAAAGGCTATAATGTACTACCAGCAAACCTTTTTCAGGAAACCATAAAGAAATTAAATTTAAAACCCCAAAAGCCATCTACCAACAATTTTTTAAACGTTTCTGATCACAAAGTTATCATTTTCAGAGTTTATTTTGCAAACTGTGCAAACTGGATCAACGGGTACGTCGGCGGCTCTAAAATATTATAATTAACATTGAACCGGTCGAAAACTATTTCAAATATTTGTGTGGTGGTATTTAGACGTCTTTGGGATATGGTCTTTGGTCTTTTTATTAGACGGAAGTTGCGGTAAAACAGTTTACTATTCGACGGCCCATAGTGCGAGAGGAAAAATTAAAATATGGGTTGTTTTAGTTTTAAGGTTGTTGGAAACTATATTTTTAAGTGATCAACAGTTATATACATATATATATATATATATATATATATATATATATATATATATATATATATATATATATATATATATATATATATATATATATATATATATATACGCAAGTAATGCGCCAAGACACAGTAGTAAACTGATAATGATATATCTCCATAAAATGGGCCAAGAAACCACAAAGCCCGGATCAAAATCCAATAGAAAACCTGTGGCATTTTGTGAAACAGAAACGGCCAGCTAGAAGAATGTTAATTCAAGATTTTACCATTACTTTTATAACTAAATAAGGATGATTATTCTCTTGAAATATTACAAAATCTTCCGAATATCATGCCACGACGCCTTCAAGAACTAATCTTCGCCAAAGGTGGAAATACTTCATATAGAACTCAACTTTGTGGTGAGGTACAAATTTTGATATTTTATCATATGTGTGCTTAGTATTAATTAACGGTTATTTTCTGTTGTTATTTTTGCAACTAAGTGATTATTATTCAATTATACGTAAAGTACAAATAATTTTGTTATGGACTATTTCTACCCATATTGACGTTGATCTTGCCCCTTACTGTGCATAGAATCACCTTAATTTAATGTTAGTACAGATGTCACTCCACAGTTTAATGTTGTAACACTGAGATTATTACTGTAGTAAAATTAATTCTTAGGCGTTATCTCCGACAGTAAACTGAGCCACAACTGAGGACCACATTATAAATGCAATTAATAGAGCTAAGTCAGCATTTAACTTCATTAATCGTTGGTCCACGGAATATCGTGATTCTTTTGTTATGGGAGCTCTTTAAACGTCTTCATCCTCTTCATGAGTATACTAGCCAGGTATGCTACTTTATCCACATAAACCGATCTGAGGCAGTGCAACGAAAATTTCTAGTGTTTGTTCTTCCGTGGATAGATACAAATTGAATTTGTCTCTACAATAGAGACGCTTGGAGCTTATCAACCTCCAAGCTCTTAATTAGCGGGGCATTGTCGCTGATGTTATGCAAATATTTTCTAAGAATTTCTGATTCAGCTATAGTAGTGAGAATGATCCTTAAAAATTTTCATCAAACGTCTTGTTGGAATTATTTGCCCGATAAAAATACAAATTAAATCAGCGACAATATGCGGAAAATTAATTCTTAAACTTAGAAGAAGAATTATCATTGGTAGATCTGTGCACCAATTTTATTAATCTATGTAGTCTGAAAATCATAGAACTCCTTGAGCACCACGTGCTTCAATGACGATTCCTTCCCTTCAGCTATGTAACAGAATTTTGATGTAACACATTACACTAGAGAAGTGTATTTCTTAATGCCACTTTTCACAAATACTGTGATATGCAATCAAAATATTTAAATGAAAAAATCGTAAATTATTAATTTTATGTAGCTACATATGCTTTTTTATTAGTGGGACAAATTAAAAAAATCTAGGGTACACTAAACAAGATTCATAATATAAAATCTGCAGCAATTGATGTACCCTCATTTAAACATGTTCTAACGAAAAACCTGTCATCTGCCTAAAAAATAATATGTGTTGCAATCTACAATAAAAAGGGGTAATGATTGACCCACTGCCAATTTCTAATTTGTGATTGGGCAATCCGTTGTAACACACGTACACAGCAAATATGCAAGTATACATAAAGTAAAATTGAAGTTTCCAGTTCGAATCGAAACATAATAAGTATTAAGCAAAAAACTAGCTGATTGGTTCAAAGCCGATTTGGTCGGGGTTATCGATCTCATTTTCGTTTTTAAATGGAATGTGTAAAATAAATTTGGTAAAACCGAATTGAATGACAGACGAGTTTGGCAAGACGCACTAATCATAAATATATAGGGTCGTAACAATCCGGTTCACAAAAAAATTTAACAATAGCAATATACTCTTTCAAATTATTTGATGGATGCAGGATTCGAATGCAAAATAAAATAGTGTTATACCAATACGTAAAAATATTTAAGGGTGGTTGTAAAATTACTGTAAAAGGGAAAGACAGATGATTTGTCCCTAAAAATTTGTTTGCGTTGAAATTTCGTTTCACTGATTGGGTACTCAGCATTTAATGGAATGCAATAATATTGTCAAAGTATTTAATATTGAAATATAGGGCAATAATGCGTCTTGATATTTTGTTTGAAATTAGATCACAGTCAATAACGTAATATATATATTAATATAAGCAGTTAAAGCTGTTGCATTAGGACAACTAGCGATTAGGGGCATTTCGGAAAAACTATTTATCTCTAATATATAAAATCACTGAAAATATCATTTTCCTCTGATGATTTCGGATTATTTGTTTCTTTTGGTATTGGTTTAATATATTTGAAATATTGTGTGGGAAAGAAGCACATAACGCTATTGTCGGGTTCTTTGAGTACAATTTGAATATTCAATACTCTTCTCAACTCTTTCAGTAGTTATCATTTGTACAAATTAAAAGAATCCGGTCAATCCTCAAATTATGGAACTAAGAATTTTGAAATGTTAGAAAGAGGCTGAGAGGAACTTAACTTCAGAATAAAAATTATTTCTATCGTAAAGTGGTTATAACGGGTGTTTTTTTAGGAGGTTTGTTTTTCCGATAGATGTCGTTTTATTTTATGACAGTTGTTTTGACAGCTCAAAGTGGCATTTCTACTCAGTATTGTTTGGCAAATCATTATGAATAGGTTAACTCCAGAACAACGTTTTCAAATCGTGGAAATTTATTTTCAAAATCAGTGTTCAATTAAAAATGTTTATAGAGCACTTCGTGAATTTTATGGTGCACATAATCGTCCGTCAGAGACCACCATAAAGAACGTAATTACCAAATTTCGGTCTACATTCACTCTTTTGGATGCCAAGCCACCGACAAGAATGAGAAGAGTTCGTACAGAAGAAAATATTGCTGTCGTTGAGGCCAGTGTCGAAGAAAACGACAATTTATCGATTCGTCGTCGTGCTCAGCAAATTGGACTTTGTCCATCGACTTTATGGAAAATTTTACGTAAAGATTTGGGTTTGGTGCCATACAAAATTCAATTGGTGCAAGAATTAAAGCCTGGTCGTGTCGTTTGCGCCGTGAATTCAGTGATTGGTCGTTAAATCAATTGAACGAAGATCCATTTTTTTACCGTAAAATTCTCTTCAGTGATAAGGCGCATTTTTGGTTAAATGGATACGTCAACAAACAAAATTGTCGCATTTGGAGCAAAGATAATCCACACGCCGTTCTAGAATTACCAATGCATCCTGATAAATGTACTGTTTGGTGCGGTCTATGGGCTGGTGGGATCATCGGTCCATATTTCTTTAAAAATGAGGAAGGACGACGCGTTACCGTGAATGGAAATCGATACAGAACCATGTTAAATGAGTTTTTGTTGTCAAATCTTGAAGATATGGATATGAATGAAATGTGGTTTGAACAAGATGGTGCCACTTGCCATACAGCACGTGAAACAATCGACTTATTGAAAGAAACTTTCAACGACAACATTATTTCGAGAAATGGTCCGGTGAATTGGCCTCCGCGTTCGTGCGATTTGACGCCACTCGATTACTTTTTGTGGGGATACGTGAAGTCATTGGTTTATGTGGATAAACCTCAATCGATTGACGCTTTGGAAACCAATATTCAACGTGTCATTGCTGACATACGCCCTCAAATGCTTGAAAAAGTGCTGGAAAATTGGACCTCCAGAATGACATTTGTGAAAAATAGTCGTGGTAGCCATATGCCAGAAATTGTGTTTAAATGTTAAATGCCAAAAAATTATCTACCAAATAAAAAAAAATTTTGGTCATTTCATAATTTTATATGTGTTTTATTCAAAAAAAAAATCGGCAACCTCTTAAAAAAACACCCTTTACAATGAATCTATAGGTGAAGCCATCTTTTTGATCAGGTAGGTTACTGTTGTTCATTCATAAACTTAAAAAATGAGTATTGAGAATAACGGCTATGCTAATTCTCTATCAATTACTGATCAGTGGGGAAACATTTTGATTTCTGTGGCACTATTCTGGTAATTCCCCGGGAATAGGGAACTGGGGAAATAATTTATATGTAATTTTTACTTTAAAAAAGTTTACTAAAAATGAAGAGAAAGCTGAGACCAACAGAAACGATTACATTAACGTGATATCGAAAAAGACGGCCGCGATAACCATGATAACATTTGTAAACAACACTTAACGTCCTTGAATATAGTTAAACACCAGGCAACGCAGATAAAAGGAAACAACTAACGAAAAACGGACGCAGCGAGTTTTTTTTACTTTTAACAGCTGTTTTCTCGATAACTTGTTTTCGCACGTAAGCCCCTTTTCATAGACCAGGTCACATATAGTGTATAAGTGTATACCCACGCTTATACAATACAGTACTCTAAAAGGAGTGTTGAGTCCAACAGTACACATATATGCTAACTCAGCTATTCTAATTTACAATTTATTTTTAGAACTAAATAAAAATTAGTCAAATATTAACATCGGACTTTAATTAGGTCAAATTACAATATAAATTGAAATATTTTTGTATAGTTTGCTATAATGGTTAAGAAATATATTCTTTATATATTCATATCAAAGCTAAAATTCTCAAAATAAATCAAAATAGAATTATGTACCAACAAATTGGTTTTGTTTTCACGTTCACATTTATCTAGAAATAATGGTTAAGGCCCCATCCGTGGGGCAACCGGCGTCCAATAAAACTCATTTGTTTTGGATTTACAAGTGAGTAATTGGGGTTTCGAGCTACCACAAAAACCGACAGCCAATAAGAATTACAAATATAAGTTACAGGCCAAACAAATATATTGTTATAGGCCATGATATATTGAAACTTTAACCCTTCAACAACAGATATTGAAACTCAACAGCCAAACAACAACCGGCAAACAAACCAGAGTCGATGCCATACAACAGCAATCGAACACCTCGATGGAGCAGAAATAGAGCACATCATCTCGAACTATGAAAAATATGCTGCAGGCTCGGTAAACCAAGAAATATCTTGAATTGAAAAAAGCAACTTTTAAAAAGACGTACAACGAGTACGGTATTTTGTGGTCTAAAATTAGAGAATTCCGACTACAACTGGAATCAACACACCAATACTATAAAGTTAGGTAAATAGTATGAAAGGGTTTTACAAAATATGTTGACGAGACGCGTCAACGCCTAAATTCATCATCCTTGCCATCAACACTTCAGATGCATCCTCAAATTTCAACTTCAAAGAACAAGGCAAAGTGAAGCCTTTTGAAGTTCGTCTACCTCGAGTGGAACTCTAATATTTTCATGGAGATTAAACGAAATGGATTGGTTTCCCTGACACTTTCAAACTGCTAGTTCAATACACCAATGAGCTTAGCAACACACACAAAATGAGCTACTTAATAAGCCACGTTCAAAGGCCACCTGGAAAATTAGTAAGCCATTTGGATCCTATCGGAGACTGAACACTTTATTAAATCAACCGAACCGTCAACAACCGAATGTATATACGCAATAAGGAATACAGGCATTAGAATTGACACATGTGGTACATTCATCATCTTTACTTTGTTAATAAATTGGGCAACGAATCACGACGTCTATATGAAAGTCCTCTAGAAAACTAAGAGAATTCCAAGAGACAAGCCAGTTTTTCATATTTCAGGAAAGTCGTTTTCAATATATCGGTAGAAACAAGTCAATACCAACACAATAGCCAAGGTATCAAGCACACACACTAAAACCTGCTTTCGTAGTTGCAACATAACCAACTTATATTTGCGTATGCTGTCAACACAAAACCATAGAACGGAGTATGCTTTAAAAATATGAACACTTTCGTAAGGGATCAAATGGTTATGTTGCACAATTTGGGTAGAAATTGTCTAAGCAAAAGACCAGTGTCAAAATAATCGTTGAAATTAACTACATAGCTACTTACCACTTCCCTTAAAATGTTTGAAAACTTTGTCCATGCAACTTTGTTTATTTTCACAATTTTGGTTGGCTTGAATCAAATTGTCGTACAAACAAATTTTTATTTCCCTCCTCTAATTGGTTTTGATTTTCGTTAAGAGTGTCCTGGGGGTCTATTATGAAATGTATCCGTCTCGGATTTTTCCGTTAACGGAAATATTCGATTCGACACGGATTTACCCTATTATGAAATTTGTATTACCGAATTGGTAACAAATAAATCTGACGTTAGCAACATATTTTTTTTTAAATAATTTTTAATTATTTAAATATATTTAATGCTACATATTAATTTATTTTATTAATATTGAAATATAAACCACTTTCACTATATTTCGTTGAAACGTCAAAATAACATCAATCGAATACAGAATAAGTCGAATAAATAGCAGTCGAATTTTTTGTAGTGTGATCGGGAAAATCCGATTCGATTTTACTTTCTAGTTTCATAATAGCACGGATTTATCCGTTAACGGAAAAATGGAATTCTTTCAACCTCTAAAAGATGCGGAACTAAACCAATCCTTTTTTCAAAATTCAACTATACAGAACTGCCTCGACTTAATAATCGTCAAATCATTTACTGTGATTGACTGGGAATGTACGCTTTACTGTCTCCTAATTCTTTTGTTTTTTCTTAGCGATTACAGTACCTGAAACAGCTTAAACTAAGTGAGCATCAGTTAAGCCTTTGTAGCGCTGTAACAAAGAGCAAGTTTTTCGTTTCCTGGTAGTTATTTTCATGAAAGAAGAAATTGGATCAATCATAAAAAGGAATGCAATATTGAGTTTTTCTAAACTTTAAAATGTCTGTTTAAAACACTTTCTAAAATTAAGCATAATCCTTATTTAGTTTGGCGTATTAAAATCTATCTGTGAGGAATTTTGCATCTCAATTTGATATATTTCTGATTGGCCCAAGCCCATCGCGCCTCAATCTGTCAGAATAGACATGACAAAGTGCGAAACCTGATTTAATTTCAAAACTGTAGGCGAATTGCATTATGTTAGATACAAATGACGATTTGTTTACAATGGCGCTGGAAATCAGCGATACATGTTATAACTAGAAAACAGCATGTGTCGCTATAGCTGATAAACATAACATTTTTGTAGAAATCATATTTCAAATAAAATGTTTGATGCCATTTAAACTTTTCAGCTTTTTCTTAGTCAGATTTAAATATTAGCCTCTTTGATTTTTTAAAGAAGTTTTTTTTAAGAAATCTTTACGAGTATTACAGCTAATCTCATTGATAAACTAGTAGTTGTTTTACTAGTTTAATAGTCTTGTCTTGTGGGATCAAATATATCGGTTCATATCAGATCTCCCAGTCCTTTGATTTCAGCGAATCAGGGAACCACTAATTCTAAAGGCTTTGTTCTTTTAGGCGCTTCGGTTCATTGGTGCGATCCAGTAGGCTCCGCAGCTTCTCGTTGTCATGCTGCTGCTGTCGCAGTATATATCTCCTTGCAATTTTTTGTATTTTATCGCTGACGTACTCAATGTTTAAATCTCGATGGAGATTGTCGTTTCTAATGTACCAAGGAGCATTCACAATGCTACGTAGTACTTTGTTATGAAATGTTCTCTACTTTAGTTTTCTTTGCACAGCCCCAAAGCTGAATACCATACGTCCAGAAAGGTTTCAGGGTTCATTTATAAAACAGCAGTTTGTTGTGCGTTGTCCGTTGTCGGAAATTCTGTATTTGTCTGAATTTTAATTATAATATGGAATTTGTTGCGAATACAGTCTAATCAGATATATTATAACTTCCTATGTGTAAAGTTGATAATGGGCTAGATACTCGATCGGCTAGCAAGCAAACAATTTGCTATTCGAAATCCTGGCTACTCAATCAATTTTACCAAAGAAATTTGACCCCATTGTTGATTTCGATTCGTTTAGTGTTATTCTCCATTTTTTTGTCCAATTATTCACTGTATTAATAGGATTTTGTAGTTTTCTTGTGGACTTAACAATACTAGCATCAGTTCCTATTCTAGCTTCTACTATGTTTGGTAGATCATTTGTAAACAGGAGGTATAACAAATAACATAGAGCCCAGAACACGGCCTTGTGGAACCCCTACCAATATTTTCTTTAGTTTTGAGTATTCCCGTTCCGGTCTCACCCGGATGTAGCGGCCGTTGATGTAAGACTTTAGCAATTCAAAATATTGTTTTGGCAAATCTCGTTGGAGCTTAAATTCTCGACCACGGTAACAAACCGTATCAAATGCTTGAGCTACGTCTAAGAATATTTCTGAATATACTTTCTTTTTTCCAGCGCCTCCTGAAGTGTATCAGTAATCCTATGTACCTGTTTTATCGTTGAGGAGTGCATTTCTCGGAATCCAAATTGATATGCTGGTATAAGATTTCTGCTCTCTATAATTGGCTTTAGTCTCTTGAGAAACAGTCTTTCGAAAATCTTTGAAGTTGTTGTTACTAAAGAAATAAGCCTTAAGATGGTTTGTCGTTTAGCGTTTTATTATGCTTTGGAATCATGATTTCTGCTACTTTCCACTGTCTCGGAACAAAATTTAGTCTAAAGATAGCATTGATCATGTGCTGTGTTTCCTTAGTGCTTTTTCGGGTAGGGCTTTGATTATTTGCCCCATTATCAAGTCCAGGGGAAATTTTATCTTTGAGGTTTTTTTTACTTCTTGTTTGATTTTTTTTAAAGTAATTGGTAGCACAGATACGTCGTTTATTTTACTTACACTTACATTTTAGGCCTTTTTAAAACTTTGGTGGCTTTCCACAGGGAATATTCCGTATCAGTTTACCTGCCAAGTTACTTAGAAACCTGGCAACTGACTCATTCTTAACCACCTTTATAAATAGTTTAAGCTTATTGTACAAGGTGGTTGGAAAAGTTTTGTCTTCAGGGACTCTAGTTCTCTGCCAAGTCTTACGAGCTCCTCTTTTTTCTTTAACCAACTCTCTCACTTCAACTGGAAAGTATAAATTTTTTGTAATATTTCTTGCTGATCGGGAGTAATTTCCCAGGTCGCCTTTTGTACATTTTCAATGATTTTCAATTCTGTCATGTAAACGTTTGAGATCTGCACCTCCAAATTGACGCTTTCTTCGACTAGCTGCTGAAAGTATTCCCAGTTTGTATTCTTATTTGTTAGTCTTGGAGGGTTTGCTTTTCTTATTACCGTGTCACTTCTTGTCATTAAAACTGGAGAATGGTCTGACGATAGCTCTTCTTCATTTTCGACTGCTAAGTAATTTTCGGAGATACCTCTTGGAATATAGAAATCCAGAAGGTCAGGATTTTTTTTTGGCCAATTTCACTTCAGTAGAAAGCCAACCTTTGGGCCAGAAGGTTGTCTTTTTACTGAAGTGAAACTGACATTTTAAAACCGAAGAAGTGTACTTTTCCTAATACCGAGTTTAACACAATTTTGAGTGGAGTGATCAATCCGAGTGCTTTTTGTTTAAAAGTATCAGATTTTCAAAAATGCGTATTAGACAGGAAGCTCTTCTATAGGATGGCCCATAAGTAACGTTACGATTTATTTAATGAATAACTTTTTTGTTTCTGAGTTTATTTAGCGTTGGCATTTATTAAAATTTAGATTATAGTTTGGAAATATGTTCACATTATGTTTTGAAGATAATATCTTTCAAATGGTGCCCATGTTTGCTTCGATGCGACGTGCTCTTTCCATAACTTTGCTTAGAATTTCAGATCCGAGCGCCCTCACTTCTTCCCGTATATTAGCCTTAAGTTGTTGGATGGTTCGTGGCTTATTTACATATACCTTACCCTTTAGGTAGGCCCAAATAAAAAAATCGGGAGCCGTTAAATCGGGCAAATGCGGTGGCCAGTTAAAATCAGAAAAACGTGATATTATTCGATTGCCAAAAATTTCGTTCAGGAAAGCCATATAGAATTGAATGCCATTCACATTAACCGCAACTTGTTCGTCGTTTTCGAAAAAATATGGTCGAATAATCCTGACTGAAGTTATTTCACACCATACTGTGCATATAAGCAAATGAATTTGATCTTCAACAATTATTCTTTGATTTAGGTGCCCAGAATATGGCAATTTTGTTTAATCACGTGACGATTTAGGTAAAAATGGGCCTCATCGCTCATTATGAGTTTGTGAGTAAACTCGTTGTTTTCTACGCACAATTCTTGAAAACGGTGAATACGCATTCATATTTGTGCATCATTTGGGATTAACTCGTGAACCAATTGAATCTTATAGGGAAAAATGTAACTTATGTAAAACTCTTTGCAAAGACCACCTATACATCATCAACTGCTGCAAACGTCGCCTGGTTCAAGTTTCGGGCTTTTCCCCAAAAGTTGTTTGCAGCCGAGCAATGTTTACATTATTTAGAACAGCACGAGGTCTTCCAGCACGCAGAATATCACAAACAGCCCCTTGTTGCCGAAAACGCTGAACCAATCGGTAAATTGTGGAAGCGCTAGGTGCATTTCAAATATGAAAGAAATTTCAATATGATCTTTGTGTCTGAATCATCAAATGCTGACTTTCAAAATAAAATTGAACAAATTTGAATTTTTGTTCTGTGCTCAGTCTTTCCATCATAAATTTCCCAAGTTTTTCAAAGTTAATTCTAAAAAAAACGAAAAAAACACGTAAACAAAAAATGTATTCACTAATTAAATCATAACGTTACTTATGCGCCACCGATTAGAACCGATTATGTAATGTGTTTCCGATGAAGTGTCCTTTGTCACTCGACAGTCGCTAAAAATGGAACATACGCATGTTACAGAGTATTTATTATGGTAGGAAATATATCGAGACAAAAACCTGAAAGCCCAAGCTGAAGGCAAGTTCAGTAACCGATAAGTTTTAGACGTTTAAGTTTTAATAATATTAATTTAGGGAACAAAATATTTGTCATTATAATTCATTCATCTGACGTTTTTATTTGTTCAGTCTACGCTCAAAAATAAAACACAGAATGTAATATACAGAACACTGAGCAGCAATCGCATTGTGTCATCACCCGCTAGGGCCATCACAACGCTTTGTTTTAATTAGACAGTCGGATTCCTCTGATCCGTGTCAACATCGCAACTCTCAGGATATAACTTTTAATATTTTTATGACGCCTCTCTCGACTTCTATATAATTAACTTAAAGCAAGCGAAATGTCATGAATATAGGACTTCTTATTCGTCTGGCTGAGTGGCTGCTGTGGACTGTAACAAAGTTAAATTTGTTAAGCCTATATAAGGAAAATTGGTGGCCTACAAGCGAAAAATGTAACAACATAAAACAAAACTTATCGATCTAATAATAATAGTAATAATAATCGCCATAACACTTTTGCAGCCTTGTTACATAAAAATTTTTAAGCTATTCCATAAAAGTTCGGTAAAAGTTTAATTAAAACGAATTCGCAATAATCAGAAATGGTATGTTATAGGCATCAAGCTTATTGAAAATTTGATATTGAAATTTATTATTTGCCCAAATTTTACAATGTGCAAGGCTGGACTGTACCTCCATCTATCCTACGTAAATGAAGATGAATTCTATTATTCCGCTTGAAGAAAAAATAACAAAAAAACGTACGATAAACTCATTTCCTTTTTTTGTTTTGCTTTTCAATTGTGATAACGGTAAACTATAAGAACAAAAGGAACTAAAAAAAGCTTGAGCTAAAAATTCCCTGAAGACATAAAAACAAATTAAATTTTCTTTTTGTTTCCCGAAACAATATTCATGCCTTTCATACGTCTGACTTTCGTATTCCTTTCATCTTTTTTAATTTTCTTTTTTTTTGTATGTATTTTCAAATTGACCAATGAAAATAATGATGTAATTTTCTTTTAGCGTCCGTTTCTAATTTTTTTGTGTGTTGTGTGTAATGTCCATACAGAGTTTTGGTTTGTTAATTTTTCCATTTCCCTTCTGTGTTTTTAATACGCATTTAAAAAAAAGTTTACCATCCAAGATCCCATGTTAAACAAAACAACAACAAAACACAAAGTACAGATTTAAGTAATTTTTTGTTAAGCGGCCCAAACAAGCGAAAAACTCAAACCAAATTTTCGCTTAATTTTTTTTTTGTTTGTATTTTTAACTCTCTGGTTTAGATTAATCATGATATGAATCAAACAATACAAGGAAATCAAGATCACTTCTGGCTCAAATTTTTTCCGTATATATTTCGTAAGTGGTGGACGGTGTGAGGTAGAAGCTTACCTCACCCACACACACTCACACATATAAAGCACACGTAGGGAATAAGTTTTTTACGTAGCTGTGTGTTATAAACACAACACAAATAAAAAATTGTTAACTAAACAGAAAAAAATGTATTCAACGAACATTGACAAACAGCAAACAAAAAATAGTAAGCTCCACCCTTGTTTCAGGATTGGTTACCAAAGTTGAATACATAAACTTTTTTTTGGTATTTTTACACTAAAAACAAAAAAATCGTGATATAAAAAAAGAAAAGCGGAAATACAACAACAAAAAACATAAAAATTTCTGCGTTTCGTTAATGAGTAGAGCATAAAAAATGTTGGCTTTGAATTGTTTCGTTGTTGTAATTGCACCCTGAGTATTAAAGCTTTTTGTTATCAATAAAAAAGAGTGGTTTTTATTATGATTTTTCTAATATTGGAAAAATTGGAAATATGAAAAAAATAAACCTAACAATGTTTTTTGTTGTGTTTTTTATTGTTGATTTTGTTTTTGTTTTGTACATTTGTAAATCGATTTTATAAGTAGCTGATGATATTTGAACCAATTTTTGGATGACATATTTTTGAACAACATGAGATGGGTTAATTTTTGCTACCCAATGCGTTATTCAATGAGTAAATTTTTCAGAGTAGTTTAATGTGCAACATCGTGTGAGTACTATAGTTTCTAATTTTGTATACTTGCCACATACAGTTGTTAATTTTTTTTGTCACCCTCTTGCCTTGCTATGACGGTTGTGGATTAAAGTATCGATGGTGATTAGAACACAGTCGTGACTAAATGTATTAAAGTGTCATGTATCTTAAGAATGGTCTTTATTAATAATGATTTTAAATGGATGTCACCTCTAACCTGGATTCGAAACATCCACAAATTGAAATAGTTTTTGGTCCATTTCATATTTTATAAATTACAACATTCACTATAAGTTAATTTTATTTTGCTTCTTTTTCGAAATCACACATGGTATAATGAATTCAGTTGAAGTTAGTTACTTTTACTAGTAAGTATACATTTAATTTTAATTATTTTATAATGTGATTAAACAAGAGAAAACTATCGAATTTAAAATGAACAGAGAAAAATTATAGATAATGGCAACGATTAAAAAGTAACTATGTACTTAGTTTAAAGTGATTAATACTCCGCCGGGCCGAAATAGATAAAAGTGAGAGTTAGGTTTGCTTAAAACGAACAGCAGATTTGCAAAGCATTCAGAATTTTTTAATGAGTTTATTTCCTAATATTGTGAGTTACTGGGAACTGATCCTATTAATAAATAATCAATTACCTCTGTTCTCTCGTTCGTGAGAAAGAGTTCACAATTGGTCTAATGAGAGTTACTTAAATGGCCGTTGAACGTATAAACTCTTTAACTAGCGCTTGAAGGAACCATGCATTGAATTTGCCCAATTAATTATGTTTGCAATGTGCTATCTAAAATTAATTTGAGTGACGTACCTATAACCTAAATCGTTAAGGCTAAACAGATATGACAGTGTAAAGGACTGATATTGCAAATGCAAAGTATATAGATCATTCTGAAGCACTCAACGTCAATTATAGCTGAAATTTCTAACATTCTCGTGTTTTCTATTATAGACTTCCGGAGACGGAATCGATAGCTCTAAACGACAAAATTATCGCAACGAATTGCGTGGGCAGCCGATGATCATGGTGACATGGTCTGACTTTTTTCTATACTTTTAACCAAATATTGGACCAATAGAAAAATCAATAAAAAAAATTTTAACAGATCGAAAAGATAATGAGACGCCCAATAGACTTACAAAGCTTAAAAAATAGATTATATGTACTTTATTTTTACAATAAGAGTGCCAAATTTAATTTTATATTTGCATATGTATTCTAAGTCTTTCATTTAGGCTTGGCACTAGGCTTGGCACTAGTTAGACCAGCTTAAACACTTAACTTGCAATATAGTATTGACCTCGTCATAAACGATTTCGTGTACATTTGGTTTCAATTCTTAGACATTCTGGTATCTAAGAGCTCTATTTAGCCAGAAATTACTTAGCTGCGTTACGCCTAGATTTTATTTTCTGGTACTACGTTCAATTTCACGTGAAATCTTTATACGATTTTACCAAAGTGAACTTACACATGAAAAATTACACTTCTGTTTTCATTTTGTGTGCAATAAATCAAAGAAAATTAAATACCATAAATCTACGAGATTTATACGTTAAATATAAAAATGTCTCCAAATAAAATGTCATTTCTTCACCGCGGTAAAATTTCATTTCACTTTGAACTGAGTACTACGAGCAAACTTTATAAGCAATCAATCCAAATCTTTATTCTAACTCAATTCACAGTGCAATCTGAAATTATTTTCCATGTTTATCATTTAAACCAAAGCCAATCTAGACGGCTCTGTTTAAACTCGTTGTGCGACGTCCAAAAGTATAATTTATTAAAGTGGCATTTTACACGTATCATTTCTCTATTTGACCACTGCAACCTAATGTTCAATTTTCTAGTTTCCAAATTTATCTTAAGGATAGAAAGCAAATAATTATTGTTTATCGCGAACAAGGCTTAATTACGCCTTGTATGTAGAAAGAAGAAAAGTAAATAAATAAAAGTATGTAGAAGAAAATGTTTACCTTTACCGACGGGTAAAATCCTAATTTTAGAAATTACTAAAATCATCAGGAACCTTGGTTGGTGGTTTTGTACATTTTCAACTTAGTTATCTAACACAACACAAGCACGAAAAACTACCCGAGAGTCAGAGTTTTTAGATTTAGGAATAATTATAACAAAGAGGCAGGTCAAAATTGGTACTTGAGTTCGATTAAATTCGATGGACTTAGTGCGTCAGGAATCGAAAATATATATTAACAGTATATACTTACATTACGTTAAAAATCAGTTGACACTGTACTAACTGCTAAGTTGTCTTAAAAAGTCTCTCAATCGCATCGTATTTTAATCAAAGTAAAATATTAATTTTCGAGCAATGCATTTCATGTTCGATAAGGATTCATAAAAAATTATTATTACATTGTATTGATGCAGAAATTAAACTTGACCGACGGTAACGAATAAACTGTAAGTAAACGAAATCTGTGCTGATGTTTTCTATTTTTGACAAATAATGATGAGAAGATTATATGAGATGTGAAGCCATCTGCAGTCAACTGTATAAGTACCTAAAAGTTTAATGTATACGATAAAATTCTGGTTTAAAAAATTGGCTAGATAAATCTGCTGATTTAAAATTGGAGTGGGGCGGATGTTGTTCCTCCCGTTGATCAAACCAGGTGTTATTATTTTATCAGTTACAAAATATACGGAATCCAACTTTAATAAACCATAAATTACAAAAACTAGTGGAATACTTGCTATTAACAAACTTTTTAACAACAACAAATGGAAAGGTGAATATGTTGTGGTCAACACCCCACTTTATTTTACCACGAATTTATACATAAGGCGAATAATTAAACTTACGACTTCAAAAATCATTATCCCTGCTTAAATATCGGAAAACCAACAAGGTCAAAGCTTGAGGAACATTTAATCTTTAGCTTTATTTGAATCTTTTAATGCTTTTAATGGTTTTTATAAATGGTAATCTTTTCAACATCATTGTAAAAATTGAAGCCACTTACGATACACAGATTTCTACCAAATTATAGATGGCGAATTTTGATGAAATAAAGTTTTTGATAAACTCGTTATTTGCGGTAAAATTTAAAAAACAATCTTAACAAATTTCGTTTAAAACTAAATTTACAATCTTTTTATTTTAAATCGGTTTTTCAGAAATGCTATATAATTTTCAAAAATTGAAAAAACTTCGAAACGAAAAAACGACGTTCGATTACGTCTAAACAACAGTAGGACCTCTTAATTTATAATAAAACCTTAATTATGAAGTTTAATCTCGATTAATCGATCCGCCTAGGCTTACCAGAGGCAGAGTTTAAGTTGAAAAACAATTTTTTTGTCAAAAATCATCATTTCCGCTTGGAATTTTGGAAAACTAGTGTGGACCGATATTGTTGCAAACTTAATTTAGAATCTTTCAGTTTACAATTGTTTCTCCCATTCATTATCACTTTTAAAAATATTTGCAACAAAAACTAAAATGCTCCTATGGAAGGTGCCAGTTCCGGTGGACCGGAAAGGTGGGAAATTGGAAATGTTTAAGTATAAAATTTCACCCGGATTAGTCAATCCTGTTGGACTGTAAACAGGACACAAACTCTTAGTATGCACGGCACCACACACATAGACACAGAGAGATTTTTTAAAAATTTCTTTTTTTACTTCGGCAATATAGCGAACGGGAAATGCGCAAAAACCTCGAGGACAAAATTGTTCATGATTACTGTAGGTAGTTTATTTTACTACGTAAAAGAAAGTAATAATAATTAATATATGCACGTTAAATATACAATTGGTTATGAAATTTAAAATTAAAATAACATAATCAAAAAACAAAACAGAAAGTACTAATAGTAAAAAATAGTAATAATTATGCATAATTTACTTAAGCCCAGCATACGATGAACATAAATTGGGAAAGTAAGAGGTTAAGTAACGCGATAATTTCTACTTACACTCTAATCCACTCAAAAGTAAAATCAACTGATGGGAGCAATAAAAACCAAAATTTCAACCATGACAAAAATTTACATTTTGCATCTAAGCCACAGATGCCATTTGGAAGCTTGTTAAACATGGTACGGGCTATGATTAGAAAGTAGTTCAAAAATGAGTTGTTGGAGCCTCGGGAGCAACAAAAAAATCCACCAAGTTATTTAGTGATCTGTGTTTTTTGTAACTCAAAAAACGATTCCCACTTCTCAAGCATATATTTCTACAGACATTTCAATGGCATAACATTACACATTTTGAAAGCAGGACAAGAAGAATGAAATTTTGTAACGCATTAACCTAATTATATAGCTCAAAACAGAACAAGAGCGACGACGAGCGTCGACGAATAAATAAAAAATATCGCTGTGATATCGCTTTAGCTATGAAAAACAACCACAAACGACATAACCACGACAAATTATAAAAATTGTTTATCGTTTGTGTTTTTGGCACATGACGTTGGTGTGTTAGGAAACTAAACTTATAAGAAACCATAACAGATTTTTTTCGACGAACCATAAAAATGAAATAAATGGAAATCAATTAAAAAAAATGGTTAATAATATGACAGTTATAGGATTACCAACATAAATAATATAAAAATCAGTTGGCAACATTGTTTCGCCAGCGATAAAAATAGAAATAGATTCTAAATTTGTTTCGAAGAAAAAATCGTCGTCGCCAACGTCGATGGTTGTGTTTGTATTGCATATTTTCGGTGTTTTGTCATATGACAAGTGATTTCGCTCGCCGCCTTCGCTCTTGTTCTGTTTTGTGCTTATACTTTTGGGCGACAACGGATTTACTCAAATTATGTACAGTAAATATCATAGCAACGGAAGATGGACGGCTAGAGTGCAAAATTATATTTCCAAATACAGTAAAAGCCCTGTTATCCGGACAAACTAATGCAACAAGATAGTGTTACTTTTTAAATATTTAATATTTTATTTTTAAAATATATGAAATTTAAATTAAATTTATTTATAAAATTTAAACATATAACTTATAAACATATAAAATTAATTGATTATAAAAAAAATGTTAAATATAAAATACATTAGCATGTTAAATAATGACACTTCACAGCTCGTGAGCAGACGTAATGTGTTGAGAAAATGAAATAAGCACCATAACAATTAAACCGATTCATTCGGATCGCGTTATTTTGGTAGTGTCCATCATGAAAATGACACAAATACGAACAAAAGAAAAATACAAATCCAAAGACATAATTGTGTATTATACAGCGTATACGTATTCGATATTTTTTGCTTCACTCATTTTAAATGAGTAACTCACGGGACAAAATCGATACACAGGTTTTCAAATTTGGCTACTAATTTTGTCTAAATGGTATAACATCTTCTTAATATAAATAGCCAAATATTCAGAAATATTTAAAAGTAAATTTAATGATGTTATTTGTATAAATATAAAATTTTTACTAATTATTTGTCTTAAAGGTATGGGTTTAAACACCTAAATAGGTATTGCCGAAGTGGATTCTACTGAAAAAATAGTATATCGGAGCAAAAAGCTTAACATTTGCAAATGTACCAAATCCAAGGAAAATGATATTTCCTACATGTGGCATGAGGTAGAACGAGTCCGTGGCGGAAACAATATTGCGTCCTGTCTTTCTAAACATTTAAATTCACTCGAAAGATTAGTATCGCTAACATTTTATAGTAATTCGTGCCCTGCAGGTCGATTTTGGCTTTCCTATAGGAAAAAGGAATTAGGAAAAATATGTTCATAGTGGTTTAAATGGTGTAATTTTTTTCAAAAACAAAACTAAATTGGGAATATTTTGCCTATCCAATTTCGCTGGTATTTCCTAAATTATAAAAATTTAGATCAAACATGATTTCTCAGTAGGCCGGCCATAAAATGATATTTTTGACAAAACACTACGTAAATATTTTTCCAAATTCATTTTTCCTGTAGGGAAGACAGAATCGACCTGCTGGCCAGAACAAGGATTCATTTCTTACTGGTGTCTTGACATATATTGAAAATTGCGAGCACATCGAAACAATCGTGCATGAGCTTTTGGTGCCAGAGCAAAAGCATTTTGAGTGTGATATTGACCACCCACTTATCGAGCGAAAAACCAGTACCAGTTTATTCAGTCAATTGCCCATTACACAGGAGTTTAAAGTACTAGACATGAAATTAGCTGGTTTTTATGATTTTTCCAGGCTTGTTAAAAATACATTTATGTGGCGGTTCCGACTAATGAAAATGGAGACAAATTTGTCTGGAAAAATGTAAAGTGGCTTAGATATACCAAAGGAAACTTTGGAATTATAAGCTATAAAATACTTTAAACAGTAACGAACCTTTCCAAAATTAAATATACAACGACGAGAGATCCGGACCATAGGTCTTGGTTAAAAAATCGCATGGATTTAGTACTACGTTTATAGATTCATGCTTCCATAATTTACATTTACATACAAAGTTCTTGAAACGGTTGAAATGATTAACACCCATCCCATTGATGACCTAATTTAAAGAACAATGAAAACCATGTACTTATTAGAGTGTGATTGTATTATTTAACCAACTACCTGAATGTTTTCATTTATGTTCGAAATGTGTAATTTGATGAATTAATTATAAATAAAAATGATTTATACTAACTATTTATTAAGAAAAATCATTTTGAATTAAACAACGTTGTTTTGTTTTAGGAGTTAGAACTAGGTCGTGTGCAGCGAACCAATTACTTCGACATTTTTTTAAAATCGAATTGATATTAATAAAAAATAACATTGGAGTTAGGACTGGTCCCTGAGGAATACCGGCTTCAAGAATCTTTGGCCTTAGTAATGCCAATAAATAGAGCAGCAACAGTGGGTTCACGAGTTCTAATAGAGTATCTTCTATACTTAATTAAGACCTGAAACCAAATTGAAAATTACTAAAATAGTTGATATTAGTAAAAAAATGATTATTCATGAGTTAAATGCTCTTTCAAATATATTTGAAACTACAGGGACACTAATGAAATTGGTCAATAATTTCCAATTACCTGGCGACCACCCTTGTGTAAAGTGGGTACCAGTATAGCAATTTTAAGATAATTTGGAAATATTTCTTCAGTAATATTGGTATTGTATAGAACATATAAAGAAAAAAATGGCTGAAAGGAGAACAAAGTTACGTATGCGGTCCAGCATGGCCGTGTGTCCAGCGCTTTGAAATTATATGTCCAGAAATCGGCTCCAGAAATTGGCCGAAACCCGTCCACTGGAAGTGGCAGCTACCAGAGGAACTTTTGGGTTTTTGTAAATATTTTGCAAAGTATATTTATCTTCTATCAGATAGAAGATTTTATCTTCTATCAACTATGAACTAAAAGATCCTAAATTTTATTTGCAACAATTTCGACTACATAATATGTTCAAAATTTAAGCGAGAATTACGTATCATTAAACTATTTTAAATTTATTTGAATGTTTTAATTCTTTGCCATTTTTAGAAAATGCTAAACTTTTCAACATTATCGCAAATATTAAAAAAGCTCGTTCGGAAATTGCCACTTCCGGTACACAAGTTTCGCAACGATCTCTCAATTAACGGGAAAAGTTTAAGTACACAGTTTTATTCCATATAATAAATCCGCTCGCACTGTATAGAGTTACCGTATTTTACTGAAATAAAGTTTATTTATCAGAACTCGTAATCGTTTTCTCGAAATACTTTTCAAAATATTGGTAAAAACGAAATGGAAAAAGCTTAAGTATGAAGGTTCATAATTCTGATAAATCAATTCTCCTGGGCCGAATTTTTGTTAAAAAACAGTTTTTTGTTAAAAATCGTCATTTCCGCTTAAATTTTAGAAACCTGATCCAGACCAGTATTGTTGCAAATTTACTATATATTCTTTTAGTTCATAAACGTTTTTCTCGTGAATGTTGTACTTTTCAAACATTTTGTAAATGGAAAAGCTCATATTCATTTGCCAAAAATCTCTGAGATATCACAATAAGTATGAAATTTCATATGGGCTAGAGTGCAGAGGACACACAACACTTTTAGTCTGCACACACAGATATTTTTTAGATCATATTTTTTTTACTTAGTATATCGCCTAAGTAAAAAGTAAATCAGCAAAAATGTTGAGGTCCAAAATTTTCATGATTACTATACTTTATTTTACAACTTAAAAGACAGTAAAAGTTCATTAATAAAAAAAGCAATTTATTAAAGTAATTAAATTTATACTTACTGGGTCCAATTTTACAATACAACACACAATATTTTTTAATATTTTAAATATTTCTGGATTAAAAAATTCGATAAGCTAAAATATATAATTTTTGAATAATCAACTTCACTTGATGAACACCACTTGTGGAATGAATAATTTACTGCATCAGCATTTATCACAATTATTCTTTCGTTAAACGAAAATTTATAAATTGAAGGAAAATTCTTTTTCATAGAAAATTCATAACGCGTATGAGAATTCCTTAGAATAATTTTTTTTAAGGAATTTTGCGACATTAAAGGATTAACTTTATATTATTTTGGTTTCTTATCCAATTATTTCAAGAGCGTTCCTTTTTACAGTGTTTGAAACTTATATAATTAATATATTTAATTTATGTAAATAATGCCCCCTTCAGAACTCACCCAATTAAGGTCAGATACAGAACTTAGTTCTTCAAAAAGTATGCAACAGCCGTGGACTAACTTCAATGCTGATTTAAGTCAAATTTATTAAAACCGTCAACTATTGCAAAATGTATGAGTTGGTAGGTCTATATCGTTTCAATCCCAGCCATTAACGCTCATATAAACAGATTTATCTGCGAGGTACTCTACGATTTTTTAACTGTTTAGTGGCCAATCTTCTAACACAAACATTATTTTTTGGAATTTTCGTTCTATCATGATGTACGTACCAAAATAAAACACACCAAGAAATAAAACGCGTGAAGATGATCGTTCTGATCAAACTATGGTGGAAAATCGCTTCGTTAATAGTATGGAAATATTGTATACATCTGTATTTACCTTAATTTTTATCGTTTTCTACTCGTATCAATAGTCGCAACCACGACAAAGCTGTTAGCATAGTACCCGAAAGTATACTACCTACTCACAACTCCTCAATCATACTTGTATTTTCTTTTGTTTTATTTTTAATTAATTAATTTGTATTCCATTGAACATATAATAGTACCTAACATATAGTACTTGCAAGCACTTCACTAATGCAAATAGATCCTGGGTATAAGCTCTTAATTGTATGATACATGATTTTATTTATGAAACTGTTTCCTCTGTTATACATTTTACAAATTTTGTTATACTATGAATATCAAAACTGTTTTATAAAATAGTTCCATGGTACATTCTGAAGACAAGATAATGTGCATTGCAATGAATTTCATATTTAATTTATTACTAAAATTAAATTCATATTTAAATAAAGCCGTACATATGTATATTATGTATGTACATATAATTAATATCAAATTGTACCAATGTTTGGGAAATTGTATCCTAAGAAAGTCTCCCCCACAACGAATACAGTACTAATACGTATATAAATACACATTATTACAAACCGAAGCTCCTCCATATCATCAACGCAAAATTTCATTTTGTATATGCCATAATCTAATCTAAATCTTTTTTTAATTATGATTTCCTTCGTTTAATTTAAAAAATAGAAAATTTGAAATAACAAAATACCAAAATAAAAGCAAAATTTTTTGCAATTTTCCTAAATGATTTCTTTGTGTGCTACACGCTTTGCAGCAAATAGGAACAAAAGTATCAAATCAAATAAAAAACAAAAAATTTAATTTTAAAAATGGCGAACGCTTTAATGAATTCAGAAATAATCACCGAAAAAAAGAAAAACATGGTTACCATGGTAAATAAATATCTGTTTCGGAAAAATGATGATAAAAAAACGGAAATCTTCATTACTCATACCATTAAGAACATTTGTTTTTTCTGCCAGCTCTCATAAAAGATGAAAATTATATTTTATTTACTTGAAGGTAGAATACGAAAAACAAAAAATCGAAAAAATAAAAAGCAAAAGTTTTGCGGGAAATTTTATTTTATTCATTATTTACAGAGTCGGTTATAGGTTAGATTAAAATGAAAAATTTATCTTGTACTTTTACCCAGGTTTGTTATAAAAAAGAATACGAAGAAGGGTGATAAATATAAATTCTTTGTATAGATGGGTAGTATGTACGTATAAATATGTATGTACATATATATTTTTTTATTTTAAATGTAACCTACAAAATAAAAAATTTCGAAAATAAGGGAAATAGGCAAAAAGTAAAGTGAATTTATATTTTTGGGTACATTCAAACATCCCAAAAATAAAAATTTCCTCCGAAACGACTTGAAAATATACAACGCAACAAGCACTAACTACTGCCACATATGAATATACGCAACTTTAGATAGCAAAAATCAAGTAAAAAAATCATTATTGTTAAAAACTATTTTTTAGGTGGTGTATACATTTGATATATTCGTATTTTTTTTAAATGTATTAACCGGAGCAAAGGGCTGGAAAGGTGAAAAGTAGTTGTCCATTCCAAACTCGAATATAGAAACAAAAAGAAATTGAAATCCAAAAGTTACTCAAAATGTTTTTAATGTACTCTTTCTATAAAACTTGTGCAAATACTAATTTTGTTTAATTGTCAAAGGCATATTGACGACAAAAAACAGAAGAATTAAAGTTTAAGTACTTAAAATAGCTGTGTATAAACATCTAATGCTTATTACTAGATATGATAATGAAACTGGTTTTTTGATTTGTAATTGTCGCACAGCTATCGGAATCTAAATTCACTTACCAAAGGTGTAAGCCAATGTCATGGTATGCTACACATTATCCCATTGCTTGGTTGCAGGTTATTTAAATGTTGCGAGTAATGATTTGAGAACTATCGTGTTTTTATATGTGGCTACTCAAGCAACTCATTTCGGTGGCCTTGCAATGAAATCAATTTTGTGTATTACATACATGATATCGAATCAAAAAAGATTATTGTATCTAATCAATATAAATAAATCTCTTGTATTTAATGAACACAAAATCAAATACACCAATCAATTAAAATTTTTGAAGTAAATTCTCTATACATTTTTTTTTTTATTATTATTTAATCTTTGCAATCTGTTCTGGGGCCGAAGCACTCCCAACTATGTCGCAATTCACTTTTCACGTCCTTCCCTTACGCAGTCGCCTGCAAAATCGATAACGTGCGGCTATGGTCCGATTTTAACATCTTCTGCACATTGCATAGCTCCATGCCAGCCACATTGCTTTACTGACATGGAAGATGGGTCAGTGTAATGCCACACACTTGTCATGAAAATTTTGACATCATACGCGTTGCGATATACTTAGTATTTCGTAAGATAGGCACGCGAAAATAATTAGTGATGTGAGAAATTCTATGAAATTGTATTTAGTAAAATAAACACATTTTATAGTCCAAAATGTATTGCTTTACGCAATCACAAGTTGTTGACCAAAAAAAACTAAAATCGATTCGTTAACCAAAAATAAAATATGTTTATTGGGCATTGCGAAATATTGTAATGTTTAATATAAAGTTGATATATGTAAAGGGGGTAAAAAAAGAACATTGATAACAGTACTTTCTTTCAATAAAGGGGTAATCAATTAAAAGAAAAGAAAAGAGTTAATAAGAGGTGAGTGAGCATTAGTGTGCAAATAATAGTGAATTTGACAAGGAACAAATTTATGAAATATGTAAAAAATTGTTAGATGTATTTTATGTCTCTGGTGAAAAATTGACAACAAATAATTTTTACAAACAGAGAATACCAAAAGAGGATAACAATCCTGTATACATTAAAAATTGTATCCTGTATACATTAGATAGCTACGTAATAGAACCATCGATAAGTCCTTATAACTCACCATTATTAGTCGTGCCAAAAATACAATAGATGGTAATAAGAAATGGAGATTAGTGGTAGACTTTAAACAGTTAAATAAGAAAATCATTCACGAGAGCAAAACATTTCTCTACACTTGACTTGACTACTTCATTCCATCAAATTGAATTAGAAAAAAATCGCGACCCATGACTGCACTCTCAACATGCCATGGCCATTTTCAATTTAAGAGGTTACCGGAACTAGCATTTCTATATGTCCATGACATAATTGTCTTTGGTTAGATCATATAATCTAAAAATTAACCCATTGAAAAGTAACTTTTTAAAGAAAGAGGTCATCTTATCACCAATGAAGGAGTTGAGCCAGATCCATAATAGTGAAATATTCGTGAAAATAATTCAAAATTCAACTGGACAGATGAATGTCAAGAGGCATTTGAGCCATTAAAATCGACGCTAATCAATCCACCAATACTTCAATATCCGAATTTCTATGAAGAATTTGTACGGACCACAGATGCATCGAATTTCACTTTGAGAGCAGTACTGTCTCAAGGAGAAATTGGAAAGGATGTGCCGATTGCATTTGCGAGCAGATCAATGGATAAGCATGAACTTAACAAGCCGGGAATAGAAAAGATCTTCTAGCCATTCTTGGCTATAAATTATTTCAAACCGTACCTGTATGGTAGAAATTTTACAGTGGTAACTGACCATAGTAAGCCACTAGTAAGTTTGTTCTCAGACAAAAAAACATCTTCAAAAATGACAAGAATCAGATCATCTACTAGACCTAATATATTATAACTTTAAAATTATTTTTAAACAAGGAAAATTAAATGCGAATGCTGACGCATTGTCTAGGATTGTCTGGAATACAGAATCTTTGAAAACATTAATACTGATGGAAAATGTCAACGAAGGCATACCAAAAACCAAAGTCAGAACCTGATCAACTCTATACTAGGGAATGCACGTCAATCACTGAGATTTGAAATTTAAAACAATTACAATTTATGAATAAAGAAATAGATAACTCTCGAGGAAAATTAATAAAACAGAATAAGGTACAGAAAGTATAGCGATTAAAAATAAAAATGAATTAAGTATAGTGACTATATTTATTAGTGATAATCCGATGTTGGAAATGGATTCAAAATTAGAGAAACTAATAACTCGCATGCAAGAACTAAAGATAAATAGATTAACGCTAAAGGATGAACATAGAAAAATTTTATAATTTGCAGATAAATAAATTAGGGACGAATAAAGAAAATGTTTTAAGAATATTCATGTATAAATCACCCAAAAGAATAGTTAATCCCGAAGAAATGGTAAGAGACATCTATTAAAAGAACGATAGGTAAAATTAAACAAAGATTCATATGGAAAAACAAAAGTAGTTTTGAGCTAATAGTTATAGATACAGTAGGACCTCTCAAAATCTCAAATGAATATAGGTATATCCTCACGTTACAACCTGAACTAACTAAATACATTAAAGCGTCCCCAACGGAAACCAAAGAAGCAATAACAATTGCAAAAACATTAGTAGAGAAATTTATATTGAAATATGGTATTTTTAAAATTTTAAACTCTGATATGGGAACCGAGTTTCTGAAGTGTGTGAAGTTATCCCAGTATTTCATCCCAGAAAAATAAAAAATGTTCATCAGGCAGGCAGTACTAGTTATATCCCATCCAAGGATTTTTTTCGTCAAGTATTTTAACACGGTCAGAAAAAGAATTTGACCCAGAACAAGAAATGACCTAAAAGACCTATTGTTGGCATTCATAAATTAATCAAAGGATTACCAATGAATATGGTGTTATCCAAAACGCGAATCGAACAATGGAAAGCTGATGACTCAGTATCACAAAAAAAGAAAAATATGGAAAGAAATAGTACAATTTTTAATGTTGATAACAAAAACGATATTGATAAAGGTAACTATTTAAAAATATTACTTATAATATAACCTTAAGTTAAAAGCAGGTATTTTATATTTATTTTATATTTTATTTGAAAACAAACCGTCCTTTTCAGGACGAGCACAAAAATATACTTTATTAAAAGAATATGTTTATAGTGACAATATGTCACTACCAAACCAAAAATAAATTAATATAGTTGGTAATGTCAAAATCCCAATCTTAACCAATATGGAGGGAACCTTCTATAGGCATCACGTATGAACCCATATATCAAACACGTGAGTGAGTCGGACTCTTACCGACTAAACCACCACACCCGATAAACCATGCCGTTCGGCCCCGTGGAACTACCGTTAGGTATTACTTCGCGAGGCAGGTTCAGCTTACGCTACCCCCAATCGGCTAGAATTAACTCCTTACTGAATTCTTGCCTCTTTCGAGGCGTCTCAACCCTCCCATTATCCGTGCGACATCTTCGCTTACAGTGTTCCACCCATCTTCGGATGCCAGCATAAACTCTAGTATATTTTCCGGCGTTAGTTGGACCCCACGTGCACAGATACTGCTTCTCTTCTCATTAAATCGTGGACACTCGAATACTACGTGCTCTACAATCTCCGTTACTCCGATGGATAAAAGGCAATTTGGCGACTCTTCGTATTTGAATCTGAACAGGTATGATCTAAAGCAACCATGACCCGTCAGAAACGGCGTCAGATGATAATCTACTTCTCCGTGTAGCCTGTTTAGCCACGCCTCAATGTAGGGGATTAAGCGATAGATCCATCTACCTTTCGTAGACTCAGTCCATTTTCTTTGCCGTACAGTATTCGTCTTAGCCCGTGCTAATCGGTGGCTCTCTGCTTTTGTTCCTTGACCACGACGCAGATACGTGGATTAGCGCTGCTTGGCCAGTAGATCTATTGGGGCATTCTCACAAGAACACAGGCAGCGTCTTCTGACACCATCCGAAATGCACACAATACTCTCAGAGCGCTTAGCCTCTGAACTGTTGCTACTCTTTGCCTATAAGTATCCTTCTCCAACGAGTTAACCCAAGTTGGTGCCGTATACATCATTATAGATGTAACGACGTTGGCGAGCAGAACTCTGCCGATCATCCGTGCCCCTCTTGTATTCGGCATTACTCGTGCTAGTGCCGCATTAACTCTCCTTGCTCGCTCGCTGGTAGTATTGAGATGTGTCTTATATGACAATCTGGAATTACTCCTAGGTACCTGATGAATGGTTGACTAACAATTTATTGGGCTCCAATCTCTAAGGTTACGCTCTCCATTACATCCTTAGTAATAAGGACAGCTTCTGTTTTGTGTTCTTCTAGTTGCAGCCCAGCAGATGTTAACCACTGTTGAATAACGCTGACCTTCTTATTACAGATCTCCACAAACTCCTCTCTGTGTTTTGCGACAACTACAATCACGATGTCGTCCGCAAATCCAATCACCCGAGCATCACTTGGTATGGACAGTTGAAGTACACCATCATACATCATATTCCAGAGTATAGGACCTAACACTGATCCTTAAGGAACTCCACCAGTCACTTCGTAAGTTTTCTTTCCCTCCTCAGTATCATAAACCAAGATCCTCTCACTAAAGTAGCTGGAAACTAGTCTTAGCAAGTAATTTGGTACCTTCATCCGTGTAAGTGCGTTAAATATGCAACTCCAATTTGCCGTGTTGAGTGCGTTTTTCACGTCCAATGTAACTATGGTACAATATTTTTTACTACCACGTAACCATCGAGAACCGGATATCGCCTGGTGCGCCGTATCTACAACATCTTTAACCGTATCCACTGTTAAGCGCGCCTATCGATAGCCATACTGATGCTCTACCAGGTTTCCTCTAACTATAGCCTTTTGTAACCGGTCACATACAACTCTCTCTAGGCTTTTACTTGCCGTATCCAACAGGCGGACTGGACGCCAGGAGGCCGGCTCACCTGATGGTTTGTCTCCTTTTGGCGGCAATACCAGTCTCTGTTCCTTCCATTTACTAGAGAACACCTCCTCAACTAAGCATGCAGTATATACTTCCGTGAATATGTTTGGGTATGCTTTAACCGCCGACTTCAACGCAATATTCGGAATGTTATCCGGGCCAGGGGCTTTATTGTTACCCACTCTGCCACATGCCTTCTCCTCATTAACTGGTGGTACATCATCCTCTTCGTTGTATAATACTTCTAAAATACAATCGGATTGCTGCGGGAACAGGTGACTCACTATGTCAGACAGCATTGCCGGGCATGTAGGAGCAGTGGCGTAATTGCTTTTGAGTTCTTTCATCACCAATCGGTAGGGTCTACCAGGGATCACGGTCAACCTCCTCGCACAGTTCGCGAAAGTACTTTCGCTTATTTAATTTCATGGTATGCTTGAGCTCCGATCGAGCTTCTTGCGTTCAGACACCTAACACGCAATTCCGAAATGTCGTCGTTCCACCAGAAGACCGGTTTTCTACGATTATCCACCATCCTTCTGGCATTGCGGCATCACAGGCTCTTGTAACAACGACTTTGTCATTTGTGGTACCAGATAGGATAACATCATCCATCATGAGACGGAAAATGTTATCATCGAACGCTGCGGACTTTCATCCTATTTTCTTCCTGTGTCTAACTATAGACCTTTGGGGTCCACTATCTGCCAGTTCACACATAATAGCTTGATGATCACTATGCCTATATAAATGGCTCGCCCTCTTTATTACTCCTCTATCGGCAAGACAATGGCTCATAAACGTTAGGTCAACTATCGGGTTGCATTTCCTCTACAGAAAGTAGGTGTATTTCCTGTATTCATTAATACGGACGGTAATGATGGGAAGGCTTCTAACAATGCGGTACCTCTGCTACTGGTTTCTCTGCTTCCCCACTCTATGGCCCATGCTCTAAAATCCCCGGCTTTGAGAAACGGGTCGTGGCTCCGTGCATCATCCGTTAATTGATCGAGCAATGTTTTAAATTATTCAATTGATCCACTCCGGTGTGTAGCAGGTATAAATATGAACGCCGTTCACTTTGGCTCTGATAAACCCGAGTACAACACTCCCACAATTCCTTGTAGGGTGTAGGTACCGCAAACCCATACAGCAGCTCGAATCAATCTATTTGACGGGTGTGAAGTATGTCCTAACTTTGTCCTAAACTTAAGAAATGTGTATGTATGGGTTAAACTCTCGTTATAACGAATTTTAAAATTTAAAATTATTTTATATGTAAATTGGGTAGAAACGAATAGTTGTAAAATCTTATATTACCTATTTAACTACCGAGAAATATTTAATGCACCAAGGGATGATATTGTACGTAAAATTAAAATAGATTACAAATAAATTTCTCATTTTTAGTAATACCTTCCATGCGATTTACGAGTATAGATTGAACGGCTTGTACTTGGTGCTAATATTAACGTTAAAAGCGATTAATGGTACCGTGACGTATATCGTTAGATTCGTTGGAGTGTCCTCTATCACCTGACCAACATACAGAAAAATCCTATGACCTTTTACGGAAATATCTCATTTTCCGTATTACCTTCCATGCGATTTACGAGTATAGATTGAACGGCTTGTACTTGGTGCTAATATTAACGTTAAAAGCGATTAATGGTACCGTGACGTATATCGTTAGATTCGTTGGAGTGTCCTCTATCATCTGACCAACATACAGAAAAATCCTATGACCTTTTACGGAAATATCTCATTTTCCGTATTACCTTCCATGCGATTTACGAGTATAGATTGAACGGCTTGTACTTGGTGCTAATATTAACGTTAAAAGCGATTAATGGTACCGTGACGTATATCGTTAGATTCGTTGGAGTGTCCTCTATCACCTGACCAACATACAGAAAAATCCTATGACCTTTTACGGAAATATCTCATTTTCCGTATTACCTTCCATGCGATTTACGAGTATAGATTGAACGGCTTGTACTTGGTGCTAATATTAACGTTAAAAGCGATTAATGGTACCGTGACGTATATCGTTAGATTCGTTGGAGTGTCCTCTATCACCTGACCAACATACAGAGAAATCCTATGACCTTTTACGGAAATATCTCATTTTCCGTATTACCTTCCATGCGATTTACGAGTATAGATTGGACGGCTTGTACTTGGTGCTAATATTAACGTTAAAAGCGATTAATGGTACCGTGACGTATATCGTTAGATTCGTTGGAGTGTCCTCTATCACCTGACCAACAAACAGAGAAATCCTATGACCTTTTACGGAAATATCTCATTTTCCGTATTACCTTCCATGCGATTTACGAGTATAGATTGAACGGCTTGTACTTGGTGCTAATATTAACGTTAAAAGCGATTAATGGTACCGTGACGTATATCGTTAGATTCGTTGGAGTGTCCTATATCACCTGACCAACATACAGAGAAATCCTATGACCTTTTACAGAAATATCTCATTTTCCGTATTACCTTCCATGCGATTTACGATTATAGATTGAACGGCTTGTACTTGGTGCTAATATTAACGTTAAAAGCGATTAATGGTACCGTGACGTATATCGTTAGATTCGTTGGAGTGTCCTCTATCACCTGACCAATATACAAGAAAATCCTATGACCTTTTACGGAAATATCTCATTTTCCGTATTACCTTCCATGCGATTTACGAGTATAGATTGAACGGCTTGTACTTGGTGCTAATATTAACGTTAAAAGCGATTAATGGTACCGTGACGTATATCGTTAAATTCGTTGGAGTGTCCTATATCACCTGACCAACATACAGAGAAATCCTATGACCTTTTACGGAAATATCTCATTTTCCGTATTACCTTCCATGCGATTTACGATTATAGATTGAACGGCTTGTACTTGGTGCTAATATTAACGTTAAAAGCGATTAATGGTACCGTGACGTATATCGTTAGATTCGTTGGAGTGTCCTCTATCACCTGACCAATATACAAGAAAATCCTATGTATGACCTTTTACGGAAATATCTCATTTTCCGTATTACCTTCCATGCGATTTACGAGTATAGATTGAACGGCTTGTACTTGGTGCTAATATTAACGTTAAAAGCGATTAATGGTACCGTGACGTATATCGTTAGATTCGTTGGAGTGTCCTATATCACCTGACCAACATACAGAGAAATCCTATGACCTTTTACGGAAATATCTCATTTTCCGTATTACCTTCCATGCGATTTACGATTATAGATTGAACGGCTTGTACTTGGTGCTAATATTAACGTTAAAAGCGATTAATGGTACCGTGACGTATATCGTTAGATTCGTTGGAGTGTCCTCTATCACCTGACCAACATACAAGAAAATCCTATGACCTTTTACGGAAATATCTCATTTTCCGTATTACCTTCCATGCGATTTACGAGTATAGATTGAACGGCTTGTACTTGGTGCTAATATTAACGTTAAAAGCGATTAATGGTACCGTGACGTATATCGTTAGATTCGTTGGAGTGTCCTCTATCACCTAACCAACATACAGAGAAATCCTATGACCTTTTACGGAAATATCTCATTTTCCGTATTACCTTCCATGCGATTTACGATTATAGATTGAACGACTTGTACTTGGTGCTAATATTAACGTTAAAAGCGATTAATGGTACCGTGACGTATATCGTTAGATTCGTTGGAGTGTCCTCTATCACCTGACCAACATACAAGAAAATCCTATGACCTTTTACGGACATATCTCATTTTCCGTATTACCTTCCATGCGATTTACGAGTATAGATTGAACGGCTTGTACTTGGTGCTAATATTAACGTTAAAAGCGATTAATGGTACCGTGACGTATATCGTTAGATTCGTTGGAGTGTCCTCTATCACCTGACCAACATACAGAAAAATCCTATAACCTTTTACGGAAATATCACATTTTCCGTATTACCTTCCATGCGATTTACGAGTATAGATTGAACGGCTTGTACTTGGTGCTAATATTAACGTTAAAAGCGATTAATGGTACCGTGACGTATATCGTTAGATTCGTTGGAGTGTCCTCTATCACCTGACCAACATACAGAAAAATCCTATAACCTTTTACGGAAATATCTCATTTTCCGTATTACCTTCCATGCGATTTACGAGTATAGATTGGACGGCTTGCACTTGGTGCTGATATTAATATTAAAAGCGATTAATGGTACCGCGACGTATATCGTTAGATTCGTTGGAGTGTCCTCTATCACCTGACCAACATACAGAAAAATCCTATGACCTTTTACGGAAATATCTCATTTTCCGTATTACCTTCCATGCGATTTACGAGTGTAGATTGGACGGCTTGTACTTGGTGCTAATATTAACGTTAAAAGCGATTAATGGTACCGTGACGTATATCGTTAGATTCGTTGGAGTGTCCTCTATCACCTGACCAACAAACAGAGAAATCCTATGACCTTTTACGGAAATATCTCATTTTCCGTATTACCTTCCATGCGATTTACGAGTATAGATTGAACGGCTTGTACTTGGTGCTAATATTAACGTTAAAAGCGATTAATGGTACCGTGACGTATATCGTTAGATTCGTTGGAGTGTCCTCTATCACCTGACCAAAATACAGAAAAATCCTATGACCTTTTACGGAAATATCTCATTTTCCGTATTACCTTCCATGCGATTTACGAGTATAGATTGAACGGCTTGTACTTGGTGCTAATATTAACGTTAAAAGCGATTAATGGTACCGTGACGTATATCGTTAGATTCGTTGGAGTGTCCTCTATCACCTGACCAACATACAGAAAAATCCTATGACCTTTTACGGAAATATCTCATTTTCCGTATTACCTTCCATGCGATTTACGAGTATAGATTGAACGGCTTGTACTTGGTGCTAATATTAACGTTAAAAGCGATTAATGGTACCGTGACGTACATCGTTAGATTCGTTGGAGTGTCCTCTATCACCTGACCAACATACAGAAAAATCCTATGACCTTTTACGGAAATATCTCATTTTCCGTATTACCTTCCATGCGATTTACGAGTATAGATTGAACGGCTTGTACTTGGTGCTAATATTAACGTTAAAAGCGATTAATGGTACCGTGACGTATATCGTTAGATTCGTTGGAGTGTCCTCTATCACCTGACCAACATACAAGAAAATCCTATGACCTTTTACGGAAATATCTTATTTTCCGTATTACCTTCCATGCGATTTACGAGTATAGATTGAACGGCTTGTACTTGGTGCTAATATTAACGTTAAAAGCGATTAATGGTACCGTGACGTATATCGTTAGATTCGTTGGAGTGTCCTCTATCACCTGACCAACATACAGAGAAATTCTATGACCTTTTACGGAAATATCTCATTTTCCGTATTACCTTCCATGCGATTTACGAGTATAGATTGAACGGCTTGTACTTGGTGCTAATATTAACGTTAAAAGCGATTAATGGTACCGTGACGTATATCGTTAGATTCGTTGGAGTGTCCTCTATCACCTGACCCCCTTAATATTAGCACCAAGTACAAGCCGTTCAATCTATACTCGTAAATCGCATGGAAGGTAATACGGAAAATGAGATATTTCCGTAAAAGGTCATAGGATTTCTCTGTATGTTGGCCAGGTGATAGAGGACACTCCAACGAATCTAACGATATACGTCACGGTACCATTAATCGCTTTTAACGTTAATATTAGCACCAAGTACAAGCCGTCCAATCTATACTCGTAAATCGCATGGAAGGTAATACGGAAAATGAGATATTTCCGTAAAAGGTCATAGGATTTTTCTGTATGTTGGTCAGGTGATAGAGGACACTCCAACGAATCTAACGATATACGTCACGGTACCATTAATCGCTTTTAACGTTAATATTAGCACCAAGTACAAGCCGTTCAATCTATACTCGTAAATCGCATGGAAGGTAATACGGAAAATGAGATATTTCCGTAAAAGGTCATAGGATTTTCTTGTATGTTGGTCAGGTGATAGAGGACACTCCAACGAATCTAACGATATACGTCGCGGTACCATTAATCGCTTTTAACGTTAATATTAGCACCAAGTACAAGCCGTTCAATCTATACTCGTAAATCGCATGGAAGGTAATACGGAAAATGAGATATTTCCGTAAAAGGTCATAGGATTTCTCTGTATGTTGGTCAGGTGATGGAAAACACTCCAACAAATCTAACGATATACGTCACGGTACCATTAATCGCTTTTAACATTAATATCAGCACCAAGTGCAAGCCGTCCAATCTATACTCGTAAATCGCATGGAAGGTAATACGGAAAATGAGATATTTTCGTAAAAGGTCATAGGATGTTTCTGTATGTTGGTCAGGTAATAGAGGGCACTCCAACGAATCTAACGATATACGTCACGGTACCATTAATCGCTTTTAACGTTAATATTAGCACCAAGTACAAGCCGTTCAATCTATACTCGTAAATCGCATGGAAGGTAATACGGAAAATGAGATATTTCCGTAAAAGGTCATAGGATTTCTCTGTATGTTGGTCAGGTGATAGAGGACACTCCAGCGAATCTAACGATATACGTCACGGTACCATTAATCGCTTTTAACGTTAATATTAGCACCAAGTACAAGCCGTTCAATCTATACTCGTAAATCGCATGGAAGGTAATACGGAAAATGAGATATTTCCGTAAAAGGTTATAGGATTTTTCTGTATGTTGGTCAGGTGATAGAGGACACTCCAACGAATCTAACGATATACGTCACGGTACCATTAATCGCTTTTAACGTTAATATTAGCACCAAGTACAAGCCGTCCAATCTATACTCGTAAATCGCATGGAAGGTAATACGGAAAATGAGATATTTCCGTAAAAGGTCATAGGATTTTTCTGTATATTGGTCGGGTGATAGAGGACACTCCAACGAATCTAACAATATACGTCACGGTACCATTAATCGCTTTTAACATTAATATCAGCACCGAGTGCAAGCCGTCCAATCTATACTCGTAAATCGCATGAAAGGTAATACGGAAAATGAGATATTTCCGTAAAAGGTCATAGGATGTTTCTGTATGTTGGTCAGGTGATAGAGAACACTCCAACGAGGCTAACGATATACGTCACGGTACCATTAATCGCTTTTAACGTTAATATTAGCACCAAGTGCAAGCCGTCCAATCTATACTCGTAAATCGCATGGAAGGTAATACGGAAAATGAGATATTTCCGTAAAAGGTCATAGGATTTCTCTGTATGTTGGTCAGGTGATAGAAAACACTCCAACGAATCTAACGATATATGTCACGGTACCATTAATCGCTTTTAACATTAATATCAGCACCAAGTTCAAGCCGTCCAATCTATACTCGTAAATCGCATGGAAGGTAATACGGAAAATGAGATATTTCCGTAAAAGGTCATAGGATTTCTCTGTATGTTGGCCAGGTGATAGAAAACACTCCAACGAATCTAACGATATACGTCACGGTACCATTAATCGCTTTTAACGTTAATATTAGCACCAAGTACAAGCCGTTCAATCTATACTCGTAAATCGCATGGAAGGTAATACGGAAAATGAGATATTTCCGTAAAAGGTCATAGGATTTCTCTGTATGTTGGTCAGGTGATAGAGGACACTCCAACGAATCTAACGATATACGTCACGGTACCATTAATCGCTTTTAACGTTAATATTAGCACCAAGTACAAGCCGTCCAATCTATACTCGTAAATCGCATGGAAGGTAATACGGAAAATGAGATATTTCCGTAAAAGGTCATAGGATTTTTCTGTATTTTGGTCAGGTGATAGAGGACACTCCAACGAATCTAACGATATACGTCACGGTACCATTAATCGCTTTTAACATTAATATCAGCACCAAGTGTAAGCCGTCCAATCTATACTCGTAAATCTATACTCGTAGAGGACACTCCAACGAATCTAACGATATACGTCACGGTACCATTAATCGCTTTTAACATTAATTTTAGCACCAAGTGCAAGCCGTTCAATCTATACTCGTAAATCGCATGGAAGGTGATACGGAAAATGAGATATTTCCGTAAAAGGTCATAGGATGTTTCTGTATGTTGGTCAGGTGATAGAGGACACTCCAACGAATCTAACGATATACGTCACGGTACCATTAATCGCTTTTAACATTAATATCAGCACCAAGTGCAAGCCGTTCAATCTATACTCGTAAATCGCATGGAAGGTAATACGGAAAATGAGATATTTCCGTAAAAGGTCATAGGATGTTTCTGTATGTTGGTCAGGTGATAGAGGACACTCCAACGAATCTAACGATATACGTCACGGTACCATTGATCGCTTTTAACATTAATATCAGCACCAAGTGCAAGCCGTTCAATCTATACTCGTAAATCGCATGGAAGGTAATACGGAAAATGAGATATTTCCGTAAAAGGTCATAGGATTTCTCTGTATGTTGGTCAGGTGATGGAAAACACTCCAACAAATCTAACGATATACGTCACGGTACCATTAATCGCTTTTAACATTAATATCAGCACCAAGTGCAAGCCGTCCAATCTATACTCGTAAATCGCATGGAAGGTAATACGGAAAATGAGATATTTTCGTAAAAGGTCATAGGATGTTTCTGTATGTTGGTCAGGTAATAGAGGGCACTCCAACGAATCTAACGATATACGTCACGGTACCATTAATCGCTTTTAACGTTAATATTAGCACCAAGTACAAGCCGTTCAATCTATACTCGTAAATCGCATGGAAGGTAATACGGAAAATGAGATATTTCCGTAAAAGGTCATAGGATTTCTCTGTATGTTGGTCAGGTGATAGAGGACACTCCAGCGAATCTAACGATATACGTCACGGTACCATTAATCGCTTTTAACGTTAATATTAGCACCAAGTACAAGCCGTTCAATCTATACTCGTAAATCGCATGGAAGGTAATACGGAAAATGAGATATTTCCGTAAAAGGTCATAGGATTTCTCTGTATGTTGGTCAGGTGATAGAGGACACTCCAACGAATCTAACGATATACGTCACGGTACCATTAATCGCTTTTAACGTTAATATTAGCACCAAGTACAAGCCGTCCAATCTATACTCGTAAATCGCATGGAAGGTAATACGGAAAATGAGATATTTCCGTAAAAGGTCATAGGATTTTTCTGTATTTTGGTCAGGTGATAGAGGACACTCCAACGAATCTAACGATATACGTCACGGTACCATTAATCGCTTTTAACATTAATATCAGCACCAAGTGCAAGCCGTTCAATCTATACTCGTAAATCGCATGGAAGGTAATACGGAAAATGAGATATTTCCGTAAAAGGTCATAGGATGTTTCTGTATGTTGGTCAGGTGATAGAGGACACTCCAACGAATCTAACGATATACGTCACAATAACATTAATTGCTTTTATCATTAATATCAGCACAAAATGCAAGCCGTTTAATCTGTACTCGTAAATCGCATGGAAGGTAATACGGAAAATGAGATATTTCCGTAAAAGGTCATAGGATTTTTCTGTATATTGGTCAGGTGATAAAGGACACTCCAACGAATCTAACGATATACGTCACGGTACCATTAATCGCTTTTATTATTAATATCAGCACCAAGTGCAAGCCGTTCAATGTATACTCGTAAACCGCATACGGGTAGACATATTTTTACTTTGGAATTTATCTACAAATCTGAAACTTTTGTTTAGCCTTCGTTAGTTGTTTCTTTTCTTTGATGGCGATATTTCAGAGCTTCTTCAAAAACCTGTTTAGGAATCTCAGTTCCATCCAGCATTCCCAATCCCATCATAATCGGTTAAGAATTGATCGAGTTCGGTCTCTAGCGACTATATTTCAGAATTCCTTCCAAAAATCATTTAAGAATCCTATTTTCATTTAACATACCCAATCCCATCATAATCTGTTAAGAATTGATCGAGTTCCGTCCAAAGTGGCCATATTTCAGAACTGCTTCCCAAAATATTTTAAGAATCCCATTTCTATCGAGTATATCCAATCCGATCATAATCGGTTAAGAAATGGCTGTTTTCCGTCCCAGGTGGCCATATTCCAGAACTTTTTCCTAAAATCAACTAAGAATCCCATTTTTAATTAACATTCCCAATCCCATCATAATCGGTTAAGAATTGATCGAGTTCCGTCCCAGGTGGCCATATTCCAGAATTTCTTCCAAAAATAATTTAAGAATCCCATTTTTAACCAACATTCCCAATCCCATCATAATCGTCTAAGAAATGGCTGAGCTCCGTCCCAGATTAAATTCGATCGAATCGATTAAATTAAAAAACATTCGGATTTAACGGACATCCCCAATTAGTCCATTAAATCGAGCGTTTACTGTACGTATGCCAAATATTACAAATATTATAATTCATTATAACGAGAGATTAACTAATACATACTCATGATAAAATAGTTAGGACAATTTTAGGACAAACTTCACGCTCGTTGACACACGCGTGAAGTTTGTCCTAAATTTGTCCTAAATTTTGTTTTTGTAATTTTAGGACAAAGTTAGGACAAACTTCACGGGAATTCTATTTGAAGCCCAACACCGTCTATCAAGGTTTCTATATTGCTCACACACAATTAAAACGTCCGCTTCCACTTCCTTACGGATTACTGAAGCAGGTCCTGGTCAGCCTCACAGTGGTTAAGATTGACTTAGATGACTTTCATTTTGAATTTTTTTTAATGTCTTGCCTTCTTCACCACATCTCCTGCAGAGATTTGATCTATCGGCTTCTTTTTTACAGTTCCATGACCGATGCACATAACGGTGGTATTTAAAGCATCTAGTCAGCTCTATTTTTTCCCAGAATCAACAGTAAACCCAGCCGATTCTAACTTTACCCACTTCTAGCATGTTCCCAACCATAGTGTTAGGGAGGCTAACAATCGTTGTCTGCGTTCCCCGGTAGGCCTTTGTGAGTGATTTAACAATACAGACACCTTTTACACCTTTAAACTGTGCTTCCAGAGCCTCTCTCACCTCTTCAGGTGTGGTAACCTCGTCCATGTCTTTGATCACCAGCAACGCCTCCTGGGTCACAGTTTTAACTGACGCATTGCCCTCGATCGCTTTCGCTAGTTGCTCTCGAAATATTGCGGTATTCGGCTGGTCTCATGCAGTTTTTAGCTCCAGCAAAAGGTCTCCACTATAAGTTTGACGTATGATCGAAACATTTTCACCAACAGTATTTAGCGTCGGGTCCGCCTTAACTTTCCAAAGCAGATCGGCTAATGAAATTCCGTCACTCTTCTTTACTAGCAGCTTTCCTTCGCGGATGTGTTCGTTTTGTTTGGCGTTCTTTTCTCCTTTACTTTCTGCCATTCTTGTTCTGGATCAACTGTCGCATCCTCCAACTGATTTGAACTCGTGGTGGTTCGGAAGATTACCTTGCGGAGCAGCCATAGTATTCCTTTTCTTAATTTTCCTCACAAGTGGTATATCTTCGTTAGTCGAACCCTTCAGTTCCTGTTTCCTGCTCCCAGTTCACTCTTCTCCTCTCACTTAATTTGCCTTCCTGTCATTAATGATCGGTGAAGTTTGGCACTGCTTTTCCAAAACGTCCATCTTGGTTATAGCTGAGCCATAGAGCGTGTTAATGATGATTATCATTTTCTTGATCTCGCTATGTACATTATTTCTCGGCTTAACGAACTCCACCAGTTCCTCAATTTTTTCCGAAGCCTGGTTAGCCTTATTTCTTTGGTTTCCTCCTTGTACCTCCCCAAAGAAGGCGACGAAAAACATCTCTCTAATGTACTGGTCATCGCTCTCTTCTTAGAGGATCTCTGCATTAAGGCACTCTTTCCAAACGGGTTAGCGGGTGTTCTATACCCATGCACAGATTCAGTGCTTCCTTCTGTTCGCTTGTAGGCATATCTGTCACATCGGCCAAGTTCGCCACCGTTGTAAAGCGCATCATTTTCAAGTGACCTATGTGACTCCTCTCTGAATTCTTACTCGGCCTAGCTTCTTAGAACCGAGTTACGAATATAATATACGAGTGCAAATACAACATATCATCGCATCATATCCTATTCGTCGGTGTGTATGTGTGTGTGTGTGTGTATGTGTTCGTGTGTGGTGTGCTCGTGTGTGTACGCACGTATATGTGTCATACCGTGCTCACTAAATGTTTTAGCTTCTCTACAGCCAATACGAATTTACTGCTCGGAATGAAACTTCATACTTAAACTTTTTCCAAAAATTGGGTGAACCCAGTGATTTTTGGCCAAAATAGGTCTACCGAAAGTGGCAGCTTCCTTAAGGCAATTCCGATGTTTGTAAATATTTTGAAAAGTATATAGTATTTACGAAAAAAGATTGTAAATTAAATTTGAAACAAAATTAGTTCAGACCATTTTATAAATTTTACCGGAAATGCCGAGTTTTGATAAAAAAAATGTATGTCACTAAAATTCCGCGTCTCTACAGTCTAGGCGGATTGAATATTCAGAATAAAACTTCATACTTACACTTTTTCCATTAATTGGGAGGTCCTTGAGAATTTGGTGGAAATCTATGTACCGCAAGTGGCAGCTTCAATGGGAGCTTTCTAGATTTTTGGAATAATGTTGAAAAGTTTAGCATTTACAAAAACGACAAGGAATTAAACACTAATAACAGTTGACCTTGTTGGTTTTTTGAGATTTGAGCAGATATAATAATTTTTGATTATATCTTGTATAAGACGTCTTACCAACGTGTTATCAAAAGTCTGGTAAGATATCTCTCGCCTTAAAACTCAAGGGTGGTTTTATTCGAGAATTATGCACATTCACCGTAAGAGTAAGTCGGATGTTGGCTTCAACATATACTTACATACGATACTTTGCAATTCGTCGCGGTAACTGCGAGACTCGTATGTCACCAAATAATAAATCTCATTTGTCTTGATTTATTTTTCTGAGTAAGCATCGGGCATGGCGCTTGTTTATTGACCTGATACATGTTAAATTAAATTGTAATAATGATTTTTATTAAGATGTTAGAAATAGCACGATGTAACAAAATTAAATACAATTCAGTCAGCACGATGAATTACAATTAATTCACCAAATTGAGATGCTCGGTGCTTAATTATTATGATAATAATATTTTATAAAAATAACTTCAGTTTCAATCGATTAAATAACCATTTTAATCTTTGGCAATGTATCGACTATGATTTTTAATACTTTTGAAGCGCTTAGGTTGTCCGTGATTTTAATTATAAAACCCCCATCCCATTTTGGCATCCACAGAAAAATAATTTATATACTCATTGTTTATGCAAACTTACTTCATAAAGATGACTGAGTATATTTTACTTCTATGTAAGTTAACAACAATGGAAAAATGATTAAAACTAACAAAGACCGCTCTTTCTAATGAAGACAATAATCATAATAATAAAAATCATCACATATTATTTTTTGCCAGATGCTCCTTTTTTATAATTTTATTGCAAATATGGAGAACATGAAGCTTCAGCATTACTCAGAGATAACAAAACTTATTTTTTATAATTTTAAATTAAAGTAGTGTCCATTATGTTATTTTAAACTTATTATTATTATTTTAATTTTCTTTCTCAGTTTGTTCGATATATTCGTACTATTATCTTTTATGTTTAACAAAAAATTGAACAAAACAAGTAAATGGGATATTTGTTTGAGACATAATTGGATTTTAACAAATTCATTTTATTGTTGTTGACTCAGCAGTCCACTGTTATTCTGTTAAACGGGATGGTCATCACTTACTGAATTCTGCAATATTATAATTTATTGTTCTTGTTGTAAGTTTTCTTAAACCAAAAGAACAATTGATTATTCCATAGGGAACACATATAGAATCACTTAAAATTCGAAGAGGATGCCCTTCTCATACCAGAGAGGAGCGTTCATGAATGTTTTCATTTTACTTCGGTCAAATACGATACCGGTTGGTTTTAATCCAAAAACTCTGGGTATACCAGATCTTACTTCGCCAGATTTCTTTTTGTGGGGCTATCTCAAAGACAAAGTTTACAAACAGGAACCAACAACACGTGAGAACATGATTGAGCGAATCAGAAATGCGTGTGCTGAAATTCAACCAGACACACTTCTCAGTTGTGTAAAATCATTTGAAATGCGTATTAATAGGTGCATTGAAGTCGCAGGCCATCATTTTGAACACTTATTTTAAGCTAAAACTATTTTATTCACCTGTCATTTACATTAATAAATTGTTTTGATGACAAATTTCGAGTATTTCCAATGAAAACGTGATGTTTTTTATTTCAAACGTATTGCAGAATCGAATGCGTGTGTTCTAAGAAGGAGAAATTGAAAAAATTGAATTTCGTCGATTACAACGCCATCTATCATGAACCGAACAAAACATTTCATTCAAATCATACGTACTTTTAGTCGTAGAATCCGTATCTGCAATAAAAAATATGGCTTCCTATCTTAGTTTAAAAGTTACCCCCGCCCCACCTACAGAGCGGGGGGGTGGGGGACTATTTTTCTGCACTAATGTATTTCCCTCGCGGTATGATTAAATTTTGATTATGGACATTTTTTCCGTAGAGTGGCTATTTTTCGAGATATTTGATCGTCTCATTTTAAAAGAAACACCCGGTATATCAAAAGGATATGTGGACTCAGAATGAAAGGGTATAATTATGTACTAAATAATATTCACATTTGATTGAGCAAAGCAACATTCATCTTGGATAATAATAAGGATGTTTTAGTTGTAAAATTAATTACATTATCGAGCAGGCCAACAAAGCAGTAAAAGTCTGGAGTTCTCTGCACATCGAATCTCTTTGGATATATATTTCGAGTGAAACGATTAGTATATATATATATAACGTGTTTGAACTGTAATACAAAATTCTCTGTTCTTTATATTTAATATTTGAGAAAAGTGAGAACCAGTTTAAATTATGAATATTCGTGACATTTTATCAGTGACCGGAAGAAATCATGTAATATAACAACCAAACCTATGGGTAAAAAAACTTAAAAAAGCTTCATCGATAGAAAGAACTGATGAATATTTTAAAATTAGCAAACTGTGCTGTAGAATCACACGAGACATCTAGCATCAAGTTTGTTTAGATCATCACTGATATGCCTTCATTATAACTGAACACTTTTCAAGGAAGCTGAACAAAATTTGTTTGAAATGATTATGAAAGTGAATATTCAGTGGTTACGACACAGCTAAAGAAGCCGACCTTGGTAAATTTTGTAGTTGGCTGTAACTTTTGAGTCAAAAAGGCGCAAATTGTACTTCATTTATTATATGTTGTAGTGATTAAATTTTGTTTTTGCTTTATTAATCACAACTGAGACTGTGCTCATCTACCAATTTATCTTTCAAATTTACAATTTTTACATTTCTTAAATAATTCTGATTTGTTGGGGTGAAACCCAATGGTTAGTCCCAAAATTAATTAAACCTATTTAAAATATAATTTCAATTTGGTATGTTTACTAGGTCAAGTGGCCTCGTGCTTTGAAGTCTTCTTTCAACGACAGGGTTATCTATCATATGGCGAATATAGAGGTTTCCATGTTCCTGGAGCCTTATTTCATGTTTGGTGGCATGCTTTTTTATTCCATCTTTGATGTATTCCATTTGTAAGTCCCTTTGAAGGTTTTCATTTATTGTGTACCACGGAGCATTTACGATGCTACGGAGAACCTTATTTTGAAACGTCTGTATCATTTTGGCATTTGTTTGCTTAGTACATCCCCAGAGTTGAATATCGTAGGTCCATATCGGCTTCAGTATTTGCCGATATAGCAGCAGCTTGTTGTATATTGTAAGCTGAGAGCCTCTACCTATGAGCCAATACATTTTTCTGAACTTAACATTAAGTTCTTCTGTTTTCTTTTTGACATGCTCCCTCCACTTGAGCTTGGCATCGAGTGTCATGCCAAGATATTTAGCTTTGTTTCCATATAGCACCGGTCGTGAGTTAATTTCTATCAGTAGATAGGAAGCCTTTTGATATGTAAAGTTAATATGCGTGGATTTCGTCTCATTAAGCTTGATTCTCCAGCGCTTAGTCTAGCTACAAACCGCATTGGTAATCTTCTGGAGTTTGCTCGTTGCATCAGCGACATTACTTCTAATGGCCATGATTGCTGTATCATCTGCAAAAGTGGCTATGGTTCCTTAGTTGGTTCCTTGGTTGGAATATTCCTTGTACATAATAAATACAGGATAGGTCCTAAGACACTTCCCTGTGGGCCACCAAATTTTCTTTAGTTCGGAGTATTCATCCTCATATTTCACACGCAAATGGCTATGGATAAATTAGATCTGAATATGGCATAGAATTGCCTCGGCAGATCTCTGTGCAGCTTGAATTGCAGTCCACTGTGCCAGACTTTATTGAATGCTTGGGCGACGTCCAGAAATATGCTGGAGCATACTTTTTTACGTTCTAACGTTCTTTCAATAATGTTGGTGATTCTATGCAACAGGTGTTCAACTGTGGAGTGCTTTTCCCTGAATCCAAATTGATGTGGAGGTATTAGTTGTCGGTCCTCAATTATTGGTATTGTCAGTAATAATTTTTCAAAGAGTTTTGACATAATTGGCAGTAATGAAATTGGCCTGTATGATTTTTTATCGTTACGTGGTTTATCAGGCTTTGCTATCATGATTACTTCTAGTACTTTCCATCGCCACGGAACTTATTTTAAATGAAAGCTTACATTGATTATGTGTAATAGCTTACGAAATCCTTTACCTGGCAGAGCCTTGTTTATTTGGCAACTAATCAAGTCATATCCTGGGGCTTTTTTAACATTCATGTTGCTTTTCACTTCTTCTTTTAATTATTTGAGAGTTACTAGGCATATATCAAATTCATCTAGCTTTTGAATTGACATTATATTTTCATTGGCCGTTTGCCTTGGTAGTGGTTGGAAGGTATCGTCGATATAATCCGCAAGCAGATCAACCTTCTTTTTAGGACCTCTTGCCCAGGTGTCATCCGCCTTTTTAAGTGGAGGCACTTGCATTTTGGGTCTTTTGAGTCCCTTCGTCGCCTTCCACAGAGAATAATCAGAATTTTTTTCATCGGTTAGGCTAATTAGATATCTGTTGATTGATGCATTTTTAACTTCTTTAACGTGCTCATCGTTTTTGTCTTACCAACTCTCTAACTTCCATTGGGTAGGATATGTTAAGCTTATTCTTATGTTGTATAATGGGGGTACTTGCCAAAGCAGCATAGGGAATTGCTTCATTGAGCTGTTCTAATTCATGTTCCAACTGATTACTTATCTTTCAGATTTCTTATCGGTACCTGAAGATTGATTTTTCCTCCAATACTTCACGAAAGAGATTCCAGTTTGTTTTTGAATTTGTTAATCTGGTATACTCTCCCTTTGAATTACCATTTCACTGACTGTCATGAAAAGCGGGGAATCAACCGATACTAGAGAATTATTGTCTTCAATGTGAATGTAGTTCTGGGATATACCTCTTGCTACATAAAAGTCTATTAGGTTAGATATCTTCGTTCCGTCACTGGGCCAGTATGTTGGGGAACCTTGAACCAATTCTTTTTAATTTGAAACCTTATAGTAGTGACTTTCATTGTTTCTTCTTCGATATTTGATTCTCTTCTCTTCTTGCTCTTTCCGCTGGATGAATGGAGTGATATAAGTTATAACTCTTTATTTTAACAAACGAATATTTAACTAGATGGCTTTCAGATATTAAGAAAATGCCGATTTTTTCGAATTTAAAAATATTTCTATTTCTGGAATATGTTGCATAATGCCATTCGCATTCCAGATTGTTATTTGGAAAGTCATGTTAATAATTACCATTTTTTGTTGTATTGCGTTGAGGGAGTTGCATTTTCTTCAGTTGATCAAGTATCGTGTTGTTCAGATCACTTTGGTCATCTAGCCGCTTTGTAATAGCTGGAATGCTGTTCATAATGATTTCCATAATTTGGTTACTTTCAGAGCCCATATGTTTAGTTGGACCCAAACCTTTCACTACCTGCGCAAATAAACTTATTTGTCCTGTTTTGCTTGGGTGTGGGTTTTGATCATTATAATTTGATATTTGAACCCTTCAATTTTCGTGATTTTCGTTGTTTAGCAACCTCTCAGCCTCGATAATTAGCCGAATGTTGGCCCTTACAATTAATACACTTGGCTGGCACATCTCTCCCTATTATACATGCCTGGGTAAAATGATTACCTCAGCATTTTACAAATCTTGGATCCCGGCCGCAATATCTTTGGGTGTGATTAATTGCCTGATATTTCTTGCATTGGGGTATGCGTGTTGTGGTTCTCCTCATTGGTTCGATTTTCACCTTTATGTGAAGGATTTCTTTTATTCCATAAATGTTTTGAACATTCTCTTTGTTGTCATATACTAGCATAAAAAGATGGAGTCCCCTTTTACTGATAATTTGGTTTCCTTCCTGGATTTCTGTTCTCTCTTTTTTAACAATATTCACATCTAGTATTTTAAGACCTTTATTTTGTAAGTCTTCCATTATTTCTTTGCTTGAGCAAGTGTGATGCAAACCTCTTGCCATGACTTTTATAGGTCGGGCCTGTTTGTTCTCGTAAGTGAACCACTTATACTTTTCAGCATTCAATTTCATAGATAAGGTTCTATAAGTATCTGAGTCAAGAGTATTAATTCAACGTCAACCATTTGAGTTGTTCATCCAACCACGTGATTCCATTTCTATGGTAAATCCAAATGCAGAAGAACCGTGTGGTTACATATGCAACCATTTGAATGCATCATATGCCCTTGAATCCATTAATGATGGTAAATTGAAATGCTGACGAAATCTCGGTCGCATATTTAACCATTTGAATTCATCATCCAACCATGTTGATTCATTATCGATGGTAAATCCAAATGCTGATGAATTCATTGTCGATAGTAAATTCAAATGCTGGTGCAATCACGGTCGCATATTTAAACATTTAAATGCATCACCAACCGTATGAATTCGTTATCGATTGTAAATATCTTATGTTTCCAACATAGACAATTTATGCTTCGACGGGTTGCATAATTATGTTGACTTCTACAAAAGATGCGATAGGGTCAGTACTACATGATGGCTTACTTCAATTTATTCAGACATCTCTACGATGCCTAGTTAAAGAAAGGCCTTCAAAAAGTTTAAATTTCGATTTTTTTTATTCGAAACATAATTAAATATTACGCGTTTGAAGTTAAACCTAACTTAATCTTAAAATAACAAATTAATTTTTGCAAGGCTTTACTAGCCTGAGAATTTGCGATTTTCTCAAGAAATTGAATATCTCGAGACCTAAATTCTCAGGTTAGTAAAATCTAGTACAAAATTAATTTCATCGCGCAAAACCTATCAGAGCTATCCGAACTTCATATGCATGTATTTTCTTTAATTATCTTGTTGTACTGAATTACAAATTAAGCTTTAAAAGCGTAGCATTCTTAATTTAAAGTGTAACATTTTATTTTACACTTATTGACTGTTGTAAAGTTTTTGTTTGTCAGTTTGTCAGAAACTTCACGCTGCCTGCAGGAAAATGTCTTGTAAAACAACTGATTTTTGGAAATCCACAGACTTAAGTAGGCCAAGTTTTCCAGCGAGCAAAAATATTGTAAACATAAGTTCCATTCAAATTGCATAGTGTAATGTTCTTTTAATTATGCCATGATTTCTGATTAGAAAAAGTATTAAGGCTGTATGAGTGTATGGTACTGATTAAAACTATTTCCTTTTACAGTATCGATATTTAAATGCCCCTAAATGTATGTATGTTAAATGCCCCTAAATGTAGATTCGTTTCTTTAATTAGTTTGAGTACCATAATCTCGTATAGTTTGCTTACAAAACTTTACTTATATTGTTTATATGTGTAAAATTAATTTGCAAATTTATTATTTTTCATTATTGCCTATAGTGACGGGGTTTCGTACGCAAGTGTACATAAGGGTACCATATGATGCAAAGTTTCATGGCGATGATGGAGAGAACTATGGATCTAATGATGCAGAATATGAACACGCTGATGTAGATAGCTGTTAAAAATCAAAAATGACTCTTCTCAAAATAGCAATATGAAATGCAAACGGCCTAGCGCAGCATAGAGCGTAGGTTCAAGCATTTCTCATTGAGCACAATATTGGCATAATGTTAATATCTGAAACACGCTTTACCAACAAGAACTACTTTAAAATTAGTGGGTACTCTTTTTATGACACTAAGCATCCGGATGGCAAAGCGCACGGTGACACTGCTGTATTGATTAAGAAAAGACTAAAACATTATGAACTTATGAAATATGAGAAAGATCATATCCAATCAACGAGCATCTGTCTGCAGGAATGGTCTGGAAATTGTGTGATATCAGCAGAGTACTGCCCTCCAAAGCACGCTATACAAAAATTGCAGTTTAAAGATTATTTTGGTCAGCTAGATAATACATTTGTCGTGGAGGTGATTACAACGCCAAACATACTCAATGGGGTTCAAGACTAACAACGCCTAAAGGCAAACAATTTAATGAAGCTATAGAGGAACAGTCTCTGGATTTTTTATCTACCGGCCATCCTACTTACTGGCCCACGGATAAAAAGAAAGTACCTGATCTAATTGATTTCTGTAACCAAAGGCATTGCGCGTACGTATGTTAAGGTCACCATTGCTATGATCTGTCGTCTGATCATTCACCGATAATAGTAAAAATCAGTACTGTTGTCTTAAAATCAGAAACAGCAAAACGTCTGACAAACAAATGAACTGATTGGAATCAATATAGGAGAATAGTCGAACAAAATTGTCCTCTTCATATCCCGCTAAAAATACCAGCAAATATTGATGTGGCTGCAGAAAAGCTAACAGAGGCACTGGAAATGTCAGCTGAAAAGGCTTCACCAATCATCAACAATTCTGAAAAAATTAATAAATTGTCACATAATATCCAGTCACTAATGCAGGAAGAAAAAAACCAATGTGTCCAGAATTATTTAAGTGAACTCTCGGCAACAGAGAAGACTGATTATTCTTTGTGGAAGGCAACAAAAAACCTAAAAAGGCATACAAAGTCGAATCCACCGATTAGACTACCAACTAGTAATTGGGCGAGAAGCGATGAAGAAAAAGCCAATGCTTTCGCTGCACATCTAAAGACGGTGTTTTCACCACACGAAGGAACTAATAATACCGTGCTGCCTCACCAGATGGATGATGATTTATCTTTTAAACCTAAGTATGAATGGAAGAAAGTTAAGAACACAATCGAAACTTGCATTAGCCCGAAAAAATGTAATGCAATCATGCGCACTAGTCATATTTGTCAAATGTGGAATATATCTTTGATCACAATGATACATAAGCCTGGGAAAAACGATACTCAAATCTCGTCTTATCGTCCAATAAGCATGCTTCCCACAATCTCAACGCTGTTTGAAAAAATGTTAATAACAAAACTGAAACCAGTATTAGAAGAAAGGCAAATCATTCCAGACCATCAATTTGCATTCCGGAACCAACATGGTACTATAGAGCAACTGCATGGAATTGTAAATGCAATCAGACAAACCTTTGAGGCAAAGCAATACTGTTCTGCTGCAAGTATTTGACAAAGCTTGGCACGATGGACTAATATATAAACTTAAAGCGCTCCTGCCGAAGAATATTAACTCATTTCTGGAAAACTATCTCCTCCAAAGGCAATACATAGTCCAACAAAATGGTGCAACAACTTTCCTAAATAATATAAGCGCAGAAGTCCCACAAGAAAGCGTTCTGGGACCAATTTTATACTTGTTGTACACGGCAGATTCACCTGATACAGCCATCCTGGTATCACACGAAAACTCACAAACAGCCTTAAGAAAAGTGCAAAATCATCTGAGTAAAATTGAGGATTGGCTCAAGACCTGGCGAATAAAAGTAAACGAAAACAATCAATTCATGTCACATTCACGCTGAAGAAACGCTCCTGCTCACTAGTACAATTACACGGTGTATATATTCCTCAACAAACCAAGGTCAAATACCTAGGCGTATACCTGAATAGACGGCTAACGTGGAAAGAAGCAAAGCACAACCAAATAAAAATAACATTTTTTAAAATGGATTGGCTGATAGGAAGAAAATCCAAGTTATCAATAGACAATAAAGTCTTACTATACAAAGCGTTAATCAAGCCAATATGGGCATATGGTATTCAGTTATGGGGATCCACCAGTGCATCAAATAGAGAACTCCTATCTTTAATAATCCGTGTATCCGAAATACTAATATAGGAATTCAGAATCAAGGAATTCAGTTCGAAATACTACTCCAAATTTCAGGGACTTCCCAACGACTTGGCCCGGGATATACTAAAACGGGATCTAAATTAAATTGTGAAAATTAATATTAATTAATAACATTGGTTAAAACTTAAAAAATGTAATTAGCTTAAGATTTGAAAACTTCTTGTTAGTTTCTTATGTAGAAAGATTCAAGAAAAAAGCCATTGGCAATTAAAAAATAAATTATTGCTGATCTAAACATTGCATATTATAATAAATTAATACCCACTTATCTTGGACACACTTTTTATTTGTAATTTGCCATCTAGTGACAGTATATTTTCCAAAAATAATCGCCATTGTGGCGCAAAAACAAATAAACTAATCGGTTGACGTAATTTCTCGATCGATAAAAATCGAAATTTTTAATATTTTTAAACTAAATTTTACATTTTCTACGTCATTTCAAGGCTAATCTTGGTAATCATGTATTAATCCTTCGATTTTACCTTTCTTAACAACTTGGTGTAAAAAATTTTCGCTGTTTACTGTAGGTTTATACTTGCGAAAATTAGTGCGGCACTAATACATCGCACTCGTTTCGCAGGTATGAATATATACCTTCGGAATCGAGTGTGATATATTTTCACAAGTATAAACCTACAGTTAGAGGTAAAATATTGCAAAAATTGGGGACCCGTTCACAACTACATAATTTAAAATTGCATTTTTCAAAACGGCATATTTAAAAACAGCATAAGGTACGAAACGGCATAAGGTACAAAATTGCATTTTACAAAAATGCATATTTCAAAACGGCATAAGTGTTACAACGGCATTTTTCAAAACGACATTTTTCAGAATTGCATTTTTCCAAACTGCATGTTTCAAAACGGCATAGGTACAAAACGGCATTTTTCGAAACGGCATTTTTCAAAACTGCATATTTCAAAACGGCATAGGTACAAAACGGCATTTTTCAAAACGGCATTTTCCAAAATTGCATTTTTCAAAACTGCATACTTCAAAACGACATAGGTACAAAACGGCATTTTTTAAAACTGCACAAGATAAAATGAAATATTTCAATCGATTATAAATCTAGAATTATCTTTTCATTAATTTTTGGAATATGACCAACCGGTACGGTTATTTATTAACGGAACACGATGAAGTTTGACATGAATGAAATTTTTGAACGATTCTTGGATCAAATTCTAGGATAAAGCCAAATGAAAACGAACTTGTCTATTTCTTGGTCGATTAAGATCAAATTTCACATGTTCCTGTGGTAGACTTGAAGTTACAAATGAAATTGATTATGGCAAATTTCTTCTACATGTTTTATATAAAAACTTTAGTAGGTATGTTAAAAGAAAAATTTACCTTCATTGGAATTACAAATTATTTGAAGATTTAGTATGCTTATAATGTTCTCCTTCACCTAAAGTTTTGTATGGAGCTTCGAAGTTCCGGTTAGTTACTACAATTGCATGGTCGTAGCAGATTACTCCATATTGGAATACATCTCATGCAAGCTTTTTCTTTATTTATCGGGTTTATCGAAAAAATTCGATTCAAAGATATTAGTTTCAAGATACGTAGCGTTATTAACGTACGTCGCCACTACAATTTTTGTGTGAGGATTTTTCCTATTTATGGTCCTGCCCAAGATAGTACATTTTAAAGAAATCACAACAATTTGTTGTTTATCGATCTATATAATACGGTGTATAGTAAACGTTTATATCAGAATATCGTGTATACTACATCGAAGCTCAGGTATATATTTATACACATGACACCTGGTATGTATTACGTTAAAACGGTTTACAATAGTTTTATTAATTTGATGTTACTTAGAAACAGTGGGCGAAGTTCAACGGAAATACCTACTAAAATGTATCGAATATTTCAGCAGCAACGAACAACGAATTATTATGTATATATTAAAAGAACCTGAATAAACGATAAATGTCGTTATGAAAAATGCCGTTTTGTACCTATGTCATTTTGAAAAATGCAATTTTGTGAAATGCCGTTTTAAAAAATGCCTTTTTGAAAAATATCGTATTAAGGAATGCCGTTTTGTACCTATGTCGTTTTGAAATATGCAATTTTGAAAAATGCAGTTTTGAAAAATGCAATTTTGTGAAATGTCGTTTTGAAAAATGCCGTTTTAAAATATGCAATTTCGACCGGGACCCCAAAAATTGATATGTGCGTTTCAAAAAAACGATAAAGTTTGAAACCTAACCATAGACATACAAAACATTTTATTTGGATAATCATTTATAAATCCCTCAATTATATATTTAAGTTCATGCTAACGAATGAATTAGGTCAATTGGTAATATTTTATGGTCAAAAACTGATTTTACTAAACATCGTTTGTACAATTTGAGTACCATACAGCCTTAAACGATATTTATATGTCACTTGAATGGTCGTCCTGTTTAATCAAGTATTGTGCCGTGATGTCAAAAAAACTCATCAAAATCGGAAGTAACTTGAATTTAAATTTTCAATAGATCAGGAACAAAAATGGATAAATTCAATAGGTTTATCTGAAGCGGAATTTTTTAAGAAACGTCATTCGCCGAGAACGGCACGATTTTCTCATTATCTTATATGGGCCAATTTGGAACTTGGCCAATTGCGCCAATACTATCATACGGCTGGTACTGCCCTCTTAGTCATTGTAAGCTCTTACTATAACCAACTCAAAACTATATCAATTATTTCCGGCAAATCATAATGCTAGGAGAATGGCAATTATTAATTTTTGTATTGGGCCACATGGAATCTGGCCGATTACGCCAATCCTACCATACGGCTGGTATTTTCCGACTGGCCACAGTTAGTCCGTCCTATAAGTTATTCAAAACATAAAGAATCATTTTCGGCAAATCATATTTCTAGGAAAATGGCACGATTTTCTCATATTCTTATATGGGCCTATATGGAACTTGGCCATTTGCGCCAATACTACCATACGGCTGGTACTGCCCTCTTAGTCATTGTAAGCTCGCACTATTAATATTTTAAAATAGTATCAATCGCTATCTTTAATCAAAACAAACAATTATTACCTATAAATCATATTACTTAGAAAAACTATTTATAATCATTTATTCATACGTAGAGTACAAAAACAACTATTGAATGGAATAATCTGGGATGGACATTTTGTTGTTTTTACTCAACTTAAAAAAATATTCCGTAAAACTGGGCTAATTTCATGTGCCTTATATTAATCCGTCAAAACTGATTTTTATTAAACATCGTTTTTGATAATTTGAATATCACATAGCTTTAAACAACAAATATCGCATAGCTCAAGCAAATCGCATGGTGTAGAAGGGCTTTTAGAAATTGGTCCCAGTGCTGTATTTGTTGTGAAACCAGTAAATTGTTGTTGATGTCCAATATTCACGGGGGGAATGAGTTTGTCCAGTAGTCTATAGTCATGAAATCTTTTAACTAACTTACTTTTGAGATAACTAATTTACTTTGCACTTAAGCCCAGTAGATAAGAATAAATGGGTGGTAACTTCACATTTCAAAAATATTTCAGGAGGCGTTTTCCATAAGAAATATATTTTAACCACCTTTCTCTCGTAAGCGAACCGTTCCTGTCGGCACGGTTTTGTGAATAATAACTGAAAAATATTCGTGAATTCCAGCAATTATGAAAACCGTAAATTCGATTACAAAAAATACGTACAGTACATATTAAATACGTACATCTGACAACCCTTCACGTAAACCAGAAATTACCAAATCAGTCTAAATCTGAAAGCAAAGTTCCGTAGCAAAATTAAAACTAAATCATAAATTAAATAAATTTTGGTCAGTCAATATGGTGAAATTAAAACATTAGACATTTTGTGAAGTGTTTGTTTAAACCAACCATCAACAATTGAGTATCAACAGTTTGATTAGAGTCTATTGTGCATCTATCCAGTATTATACCGGGTGACTGACACAAAGTCTTAGCAACTTCAGACTGTCATTGAACTGTTCATTCCATTGTTTACAAGCGTACAAAAGCATTTTAGTGGAAAATATTCCGAAAAAAAGTTATCCGCAATGGAATTCAAGCGTAATAGTGTGATTGCTCTATATTTGGCTGGAAAACCACAGCCGCAGATTGTTACTGGTAGCATTGCAAAACGCCATGGTAGTGGACCGAAACACACTGCACCATCGCCGGATATCATTCGGAAGGTGAAGGCCAAATTGGCTCGGAATCCGCGCCGTAGCGGCAGAAAAATGGCTTGTGAGGCGAACATTTCGCTCGAACGGATGCAGCAGATGTTGAAAAATCATCTTGGCCTTGAAATTCCATAAATCGCATGGTCTCACCGATGCTCAAAAAAAAGTTAGAGTGGAGAGAGCAACGGAGTTGTTACGCTTGCACGAAAGTGGCGATTTGCCGAATTTGGTTTTCTCCGATGAGTCACCGTTCGTTATTGAGCAATATGTGAACAAGCAAAACGACCGGATTTACTTGCCCGGCCGTTGTACTGAAAATTTGGACCAACGGATTACCACTCGAAACCAAGCGCCGCCGATAGTGATGGTTTGGGCCGCCGTAACGGCCGAAAGCCGTTCACCGCTCGTTTTTTTGGACCGTGGCATCAAGATAAATGCTCAAATTTATCGGGATCATGTGTTAGAGAGAGCGTTGAAGCCTTGGGCACAAAATATTTCGGCCGCAGAGCCTGGACATTTCAACAGGCAATTTTCTTGACATTTCATCAAGATTGGCTGAGAAACAACGTTCCGCGGTATTCATTTCCACTGCCCAATAGCCACCTAATTCACCGGATGCAAATCCGCTAGATTTCTCGGTTTGGGGTATTTTGAAGAACAAGGTTGGGAGAAAAAAATACCAAAGTGTCGATCATCTCAAGCAAGCGCTTCGCCGGGAATAGGCCAAAATACCGCAGAGCCACTTTCGTGCTGCATGCAATAGCTTTGTCGGCCGTTTGAAGGCCATAATGGCGGCTAAGGGTGGCCAAATCAAAAACTGCTGATGGCATTCGAAAATTTAAATATTTGTGAACATTTTTTACTTTGATTCAACAAATTTCATCAAAAAATAAAAATTCTGTGGCGTTTTGTTTTGGTAACACTTCGTGTCAGCCACTCTGTATATACGTTCAATTTTCCTCGCTGTCCACCGGTTTCATGACATGAGTAGAGAATATAATCTTGTACATATATCTTTATGTTGAATGATACATAATTGCAAGTACAATTTACAACCGTAATAACAATACAGATCTTTAGGTAGATATACCGTATACAAATAGGATTTACAATCAATAAATCTTTCATTGAGCATATTAATTATCTTTGCACATACGAGTACACTCATACGAATAAAATCAAACATTAAATTCCATCAGAAATCAATACGGGTTTTGGTAAAAATGAAACAACAAATAGATAATTTTAACGATATAGCAAAATAAAAAATATTATACTAAGATAATCTCTCGGGAGTGATGAGTTTATGCATAATTTACCTGCAGATAGGAAATTTTACTATTTTATAAATGTGCAAAATGTAAAATTTCATAAGGGATATATAGTATAAAGAAGCAAATGTTTTCTGGTTTTGGGTAAACTTCGGTTGGACGAGTTCGAGAATATTGAATACACAGAAGATAGATATTCCTTCCATTACGTTTATTTTTTATATGTGTTTGTTTTATTTTCATTCTGTGGAGTAGAATTCTGGATATCTCAAACTTATAAAAATTGTTGAAAAAATGGCAAGATAAATTTTTTGTGAATATTTAATTTTATAGTAGCAGCAGCAAAAACCGTACATTACATTTAAGGAAAAAATCCTTAAAATCTCTTGAGATTTATTTTATATCTCCATTTTTTTCCTGTTAGAATACATACAATTTTAATTTTTTTATGTTGGGTTCTACATAATACATGTTTTTACAGTATCTCCAGAGTTTTCAACTTTTAAAATTTTAACTATATATCTTAATGTTATAAAAAGGAAAAAAAAATTAAAATAAATGTTGTATTTTATACAAATATTTAAAATTATAAAAAAACAACAGAGTTTTTAAAATGAAGAAAAAATTTAAATATAAAATATACGCCCTAAACTGAATGTGTGTGTATGTACATAATATATACGTAATACGAGACTCCTACGAAAAAAAAATCCTTAAAACTTTTTAATTTAAATTTTTTTATGTACCAACTCGTACCAACTAACTCATATTATGTATGCTGTTAGAAAATGAAAAATTAAACTTTTTTTCTGCTGAGAATTTAATTTTTTTTTTTGAAACTAAGAAATTTATTATTCTTTTATTCCAATTTGTAGAGCAAAAAATTGTATAATGTACATACACTCGTATATGTTTACGTTATAACATAATTTTATGTTTTATTTTTTCATATGTGTAATATAATTTTCAGGAAAATTCTATTTACTCGTAAGCTGTTCAATGTTCATGGTAATGAAACTTTCTGCTGTATGTTAAGCTCAATGCTCCCTAAATGTGAGATGCAATTAAACTAAATAGGCATACCAAAATCCTCTTGCTTCGTTCTCGGGCATGAGGATACCATTTTACAAATGATGGTTATTAAACGGGGTTATTCAAATATGCACATGTGTGTAGTTGTAATTGGTCCGGAACTGGTCATTGACTAGGACAATATCGTCAATGTTTATGTTGTTTTCCTTAGTGTGCCAATTACTTCGTTTTTGGGGCTTGGTCAGATATTCCATCAACCATCGTTTCCATCTTCTGCAGGGAGCTGTATCATTGTGCGGCCAATTAAAATGTGTGCTAGCGTTAAGTAATCAAAATTGTTCTCTTCAAGCACACATATTGGTCGAGAATTCAGAATTAATTCAATCTCGAATTTAATATTATTATGTGCAGATCAGTTACTCCGCGCAGATGTAATTTGACACTTTTGACTGCGGCTCCATAGACCCCCAAAATGCGACGAGCTCGATGGAATAAATTTGTAACTTATTTCATCTGTTAGAGAGAAATGTAAGAAAGAATTAGCGTTATCTTTCATAAATTGAAACAACTCGCGTAAATGGTTGCGGGTTGACATAAAATTGGTTCCATTATCGCTGGTAATCTATTTGCAGGTACCTCTGCGATTTGAAGACTAACTGCATTGTCCACTCCAACTTTGTAAAATGGTTTGATCAACTCTACACATGTGCTAGGTAAATCGCTCATGATTTGATTAAGAGTCTTAGTACTATTTTCCATACTTAGTACTATTTTTCTATAGCACTATTTTCCCAACTAAATTTCAGCCTCCTACTATCCGATATTTTGAGCGAAATGTTGTCATCATTAGCAGTGGTCCAGCAAGTAAATAACGTGAGTGATGTTCTCGTACTATTAATTCTGTGAGTTTGCCTTTGGATTACAATATCAAGGGATATATTTGATATTGTAGGTTATTGAAGATTTTGATCGATGAATGGTTTAAGATGAATATGTTTACTTGATGGAAGTTGTTTATTGGATTTTAATCATTTTATTTTCAAATTATTTGCTTTGTTTGGATGTGTTTAAGAGAATTTGGGGTTTTTGTAAATCCAGAGAGGTAAGGTAAGGTTGAATTATATATGATGGAGGTTTAATTTTTTCTTAGAATTTATTGAGGTACCAAAAGACGTAGGCTAAAGTACTGATAATTTTGTTGTAACTGAATTTCTATTTTATCTAGCTGTCTGTAATGCTGGGTTCAGCAGTTTGGGTGGTAAGTATTTGAGAACACATTTCTACGGTTATGGTTGCTCTCTCGTTACTTGGCCATTTGCTTGCATGCTGGTAATTCTGGTCTCTTCCACCATAAACTAAAATTCAACAGCTGATCGGGTTCGAGCTTTAATTAGCCGGAACAATCGACCAATCTGACTATGTCGAAAATACCTATTATTAATTTTCCAATTGTATCTAATTAAAATTATTTAATTTCATATTTAATATTTTATCTGTAATTTTATAAATATTTTATGTTTTCGCAACGATATTCGACACCTTAAGAGGTGTCGTAAATTTTCGGTAATATCGAAACCAAACGCTGTCGAGAAATTCCATAAAAACTTATTTTCGATACCCTCGAAAAAAATGCGGTAGATTATCCCTTGACTCTACGTGTCGCCATTGGGATCTGCTCATTCCTGTTAACATTTCATCCGTTGTATTTCTGATGAATGTGTTCTATTTTGAAGTATATGAAGAACGATTGTTGAGTCTGTGCATGCAGTAATATTTGCGGCATCCATTTTCAATTCAATATTTATCTTTGTAAACAATCTCGACAGTAGTGTTGCGCCGCATAACTCTAATCTTGGAATTGAAATCAGCAAAAACGGCCGCCGAATAGACATACTGTGAGGCATCTGAGAAACCATGTAAAGACATTTTATCGTGTTGCGTGGAAATTATGAACCCGTTTATATTGATTTTCTCTATTTCTTTCAATTTATTCGTATATTTAACCATTCTGTAGACAAGAAACTGGGCAGTTCGCCATCCCAAGTGAGGTTTACCATCCACAGATATTGGAAGAATATTTTAATTATTTTTGTTATTGGAGTAAGCCATCCAAGATGGTCAAATTATCGGCTTGCCTCAGAATAAATTTCCCCGTTTTGTAATAATTGTTATGTTGCTAAAGTTTACCTGAAATTGAAAGCCATCACTTTGTGGACTACAATAAAATCCAAGAACTTTGACTCCAGTTTATACATCCGTTAGGATAAAGATATCAATGGGCATGGAAGGTTATGTCATCTTTCATCCCGCACCTCAAATCTTCGAGGTTTGTTATTGGTCGTGGTGTGGTTATTCTTCCATGAACACTGCAGCCCCGCACAACTACTCATAGTCCACTCGTACCAACTCATAGTCCACTCGTAACAGAAATTTAATTCATATTGTTAATTCGCAAAAATTTAAAATAAATAAGACAAGTCCAACTCAAACAACTTAATTAAATTGATTAAGAAAAGTTCTAAAATTGATCAACATTAGATACGATATACTTTTTTCTAGAAAGCGAGATCGCAATCACACGATCAAGTGTATCAAAACGTTTAATTTATTTTGATCACTAATGGTTCCAAACTTTAACTAATTTCACAAAATTGTTTTTCTTATCAGTTGGAGTTAATAAACACTTATTTCTAATTATTATTTTTGAAAGTAGAAAACTTTTTTTTTTATGTTAACTTTTAGGTGTTTCACAGAATTTAAGAAACATTTATAATTTGTTCTTAATGTTTGGGTTTCAATAACCAAAACTCAACTGATTTATCATCCGATTTTTCTTCTTCTTATCTCCAAAAATTATAACCAAAAAACCCATTCTCTCATACATATACACAATCATATGGAGGCCTAATCATAATTGCTCAGTTCATAAGTTACTTGGCCGATTCGTTTTAAAATTTTAGCTTCAATTGTTTTTCGAGCAAGCTTAGCGGATACGTTTCGGGAAGCATCGGTTTGAACAGACATACACTTTTTACTCCTCAGCAAATTTACGGTGGGCACTTCGGAGATTATATGTATGAGCAGCTCGGTCATACGCCTTCTTGAGGTGTAGCAAAATTAGCTCGTTGCATCGATTCATTCTGTTAGTCTTGAGCATTGGAGAGAAATGTCTCGTTCAGCCATCAAATTTATATGTTGTCCAAATATAATGGAATGAGGTGAAAACTGGGTTGATTCATGAATTACATTTCGAAGGGCTTGTGCAATTTCCGGCAGATTAGTATCCCAATTGCAGTGGTCATCGGCGATATAAGCCCGTATCGCTGCTAAAGTCGAGCGATTTACGCGTTCGGACAAGTTAGACTGGGGGATGTATCTAGGCGTAAGAATGTGATTTGTTCCATATTTTTCAAATAAATTACTTATAGGAGTTTAGAATTGAATTTTTGTGCGTTTTCGGACACTATCGATTCCCAGCACAGAATAGGAAAGGAAAATTGAGTTTTCTAAGAAACAACAGACGTCTTTTGCAGTCTCAGTTCTTATTGCTTTAAAAAATACATATTTGCTGAAGTGGTCAAGGACTAAAAACAAGAAACAATTACCATTTTTTGAGGTTGGGTAAGGACCCAGGAAATCTATATACAGGCGCTGCATAGGTCTTTCGATATGAGCTTGACAACCCATCATAGGTTGACTCACGTGGTTAACAGCTTTACAGGTTTTATATACTACACATCGTTTAACGTAATCTTGAACAACTGATGGTATCTTGGGCCAATAGAAGTACCGCTGTAGTAGAAATAATGTCTTATTTATGCCTGGATGACCAGAAGACGGAGAATTGTGTGCAGAATATATTAGTCCATCTCTTAATTGCAACGAATAATCTTTATGTCGGCCGGAGACATTAACAAAAATCTTACCGTCTACGACAGTAAAATTTGCTAATGGGTTCGATGAGTTAGCAATGGTAGATATGAGTTTTGTGTATTCAGCAGACGGGAATTCTGAAGAATCAAGATCGAGGGGAATATTATTTTGGATATTGCCTCTTAGGCTTGCGATGTTCAGTTCATCAAGATACATTCTGGAGGGACTATCCGGGACCACATTTAAACTGCCTTTGCGATGACTAATGGTAAAGTTAAAAGCCTGTAGCTTTAATCTCCACCGAGCTAACCTTCCGCTTAAATCTTTACTATTCATTAGCCATTTGAGTGACGCATAGTCGGTGATGATGGTGAAGTCACATTCCACAACATACACTTGAAACGTTTAACACTCAAAACTGCAGCATATCACTCCAGTTTCGTAATGGAATAGTTCTGCTGTGCGCGGTTCTACTTTTTAGACATGTAGACTATAGGATGTTCTTCACCATCATCTCCGATCTGTGTCAGAACACCGCCTAGTCCAATTGCACGCACATCACACTGGATACAAAAAAGTTTTTGGAACTTTGGTTACACTAGTAGAGAAGCCGTGGAAAATGCTTGCTTCAGTGAATCGAACGCATGTTAAGCTTTGGGAGACCATACAAATTTTGGGCTTCTCTTTAAAAGGTCCGACAAATTAGCGGCGATTACAGTATACTGCGGGATAAACGGGCGGTACCAAGCAGTTAGCCCAAGGACTCTCCAAACCTTTTTGATGATACTAATGGCTGTAACGGTGATCAACTCGTAGATTCCCGACTGATACAATTAACCCAAGATAACGGATGCTTTTAATTTGGCGTCTTTAAGTAATCCAGAAACTTTTCTAAGTAAAATAATGTGTTCGTCAAAGGTCCCTGATGTGATGAGGAGATCATCCAAATATACATGTACTTGGTCCTGCAGCTCATTGGGGATCACCTAGTGCATTAGTCTGCACATCGTTTGCGGGGCATTACATAACCGCGTATATTTTGATTGGAAAATATTGTCCTCACATTACTTAGTCATTTTCTAGCTTAGCTTCTCTTGTGGTTATGCTTTTTGTGGAACTATCAACACTACTCTTAGTTTGGTAGTGCTGCTTGATTTTTTGATGACTCCACGGTGCGGTAGGTAGTAGCTCATAGTCTCTTCATCAGCTTTCATCAATGGTTCCATGTGGTTGAATTTCCTAATAACTGAGGAGGGTATTTAAAAGGTAAACGTACCTTAAATCGACCGGTGTTGATTGTTTCGGTGGTATCGATGCAATGCTTTTTACAGAATCTTTCTTCTTGTTACAGTGGTTTGTTTGGGCAATCTATTAACTCAAGTTCTCAGAATTGTTTCAATTGTTGGTCTAAGTTTCCATTAAAATTCTTCAATGAAACGGGCATTCATTAGAAATAAATCAAAGAATCTATCAGATCCAATGATCCCCAATCTATCAGCATTAACTTCCAATCCTTTATGAAAATGAGGGTCCGCTTCTCCTAAAGCTTTGAGTCTTTGAAAGATTTCACGGGAGTTATCGTGTAAACTAACATTAGTTGTGCTAAAATATTTTAGTAGACCGGTAGCTTGGTGTTACTCAAAGGTTGCCGTGGATAATTGATCAGACTAAATTAAAATATGACTGCCACTCTTTGTACTCCCCAGAACACGAGAGATGGGAAATGATCTGAACAACTTTGAAATAATTGGAACAATTAATTCATCATTGGTTATCGTGTCTGGCGCCTTCTTATTGTCGATCGAGTTATCTGGAAGAACATTGTGGAGGCGGCTAATCCCTTCATGATCCCTAAATAACATTTTAGTTTGTCATACAAAAAGTATTAATTTTTCGGATTAGGAGCCCCTTCCTCCACCTTTGACCTCCAGGATATCTAAGGCGGACAAGAGTGCGCTACCATACCACTAGATTCGTTACAGAATATGATTTGAAATTTGTTAATTTTACGGCCATATATTACAAATTTTATGTTGTCATATACATTCGTATTTTTTAGAACACCAACGATGCCCTGCTGTATAAATGTTTTATGCTTTCGTGTTTGTGTGTCCTTCATGCTTAGCCAGACAATGCAGACAAAAAAATTATTTTCAAATATTTATGTAATATCAGGTTCACCGCTTTTTCATTATATGTTTAGGAATTGATGTCTTTTGTTTCTACTTAATAGTAGGCTACACTCAATATACAGACTTTGTAAAACAGGGTCTTTTCAATTTTGTAATACTTTATTTTATTATTAAAGTAAATTTACGGAAGTTGCTGCTTTGTGCATGGTGCTTACAAAAATAATAATATTTTAATAAGTCAAATTAACTATTGTATAATTTAAAATAAATTGTATTAATAACTAAAATGAAAGATATTGAACAGCGTGCTGTGATTTTAAAACGCGATCATGCGATTCGCAATTACTCCCACCTGGCAGTAGCTTCAAACCATAAGTTCGCGATTATTTTTTTAATTAAATTCACTGCACGTGTTCATTTTTATTGACGGTAGCCTAAATAGATGAATAAGTAAAAATTAATAAATTAATTTTAAATTACCGCTGTTTCATAACAAAGATTTACCGAACTTATTGAACCCCTCTCGTATTTCTACAACGTACAGTTCTGTATTACTTATTTTCAAAAAAATGTCGTAGTAGTTAAAACGAGAATTTACAATTTTTGAATATATGCAGGCTAACAATATTTCAAAATTTTTAACTATTTTTTCAATTCGTCTTGATGTGCGAGTTACAAAGTAGTTTGTCGCTCGTTATAGATGTGCGTAAATAGTATATTGTATAATTAGGAGGAAAAGTACTTCATTTCCGGACGATAGTGGAAATTGGCGGACGAGGCGATAGCCGAGTCCGACAACCACGGGATTCCGGGAATGCACTTTTCCTCCGAATTGTACATACTATTTTTTCTCCGATCGGACTTTAAAACGAATATAAACCCAAAATAATTTTTAGTAATATTCATTAATTATCATATTAAGAATTCTAAACAAAGTAAAAAATCGAAAATAATATAAAATGATTGCTTAGTTAGCCACGACATTATAAGACATAAATACATTTTGTTTGTTTTTTTTCAAAAGTTGTCAAGTTTGTGTACTTATTTGATTTATAATGTATGCATGTTGTATTTGTTGCTAAGCAACAAGTAATAATAGTACAAGAATATTTTTTCTGGTCTAGGCCGGGAATATATTCCCGTACTATTATTACTTGTTCCTTAGCAACAAATACAACATACTGGAATCGTGAGCTTTTCGTTTCGAAAAAACAACGGAAAGATATATTTTTTCCTACGATCGGAGAAAAAGTTATTTGTTTATTTGAATAAACAAAACATCGTAAAACAGTTGCTTTGCGATTTGAAATTCTTATAAAAAGTCTACTTTCCACGGTAGTCGTAGAAAAAATATATTATCATATTTCAAGACAATATTGTTTAGAATAAAAGTTAATTTTTTGAACATCACAACGTGGATTTCTCCATAAAACCTATGCATATTCTGTGTTTTATAATGCAAATTATTTATTTTGATTATGTTTGTTCTACTTTGTTTAAGTGTAGGCTTTACTGATTAAAAGGAAATCCTATAAGTTTGCAAATTAATTTAAATAAATGGACGAATTTACATAACCCACATATGCATATGTAGTATACGATATGTACGAGTATGTAACATTTTAGTAAAATGTGGCAAAAATAATTACATTGTAAAAGGGCTGATTTTAGATTTGAATATTAGATATTTCTAAACAACATCAAGAAGATTTACATATTTGAACCATATCATCATTAGTCATGTTAAAAACACATACGAAATGTCTGTAATGGCTTCAAACTTATCCGCGCGTTGATTAATCCTGCATACACTCTATATGTATATAGATATATTTGATTAAAATTTTGGGTTATGTAACACACATTAATTTTGCTTGCGCCGCTACCCAAGTGTAATTAGTAAGTTTAAATGCTAATCCTAATTCATTTAAAATTCAGCAAAAATATATAATTTAGATAGCACAGAAGACAAAAGCGGCAGCACAAAAAAAATATAAATTCCTACCATTAATTTCAAATTACATCGCATGGTGTTGTTATTGTAAATTTCACGCACCATCCAGAAAAATAAAATTACCTTATATTCCTTTTGAGTCTTGTACATTTTTTTTCCAAAATGTCTGTCTAATTATTTTTTGTTCCGTATACATTTTTTCATTTTTCTTTTTGGGTATAATTTTAACTAAACCCTTTCATTTGTAAATAATTTTTTTTTGCATAAAAAATCCAGCAAGGATGTATACAGAAATATTAAGCAGAAGAAGAGTTTAAACGAAAAGAGGGATTTTTCATTTTTTATTTATATACTTTCATGTTTGGTTAAATTTTTTTATAGCATTGCCTCCCTCAACCCTTCAGTTAATGAGATTTTTATGTGTATTTTGAGTTCCGGTGTTAGCATCTGGAATCGTGCATTCGTACAACACGTATTATAATATATAAAATTTTATTCTTATGTAATAACCGTTCTCCATTTTCAACTACTTTCTCTTTTTAATTCAATTTTTTTTTTGCCTTTCGTTACTGCTTACCATATTATCCTTGTACAGTTGTTGGAGGATGAATAAAAACAAACAATTTTAATACCTACAAAATTCATGATTGTTCAAACAGACAAACAAATATACAAATAAATTGTCTCCATGTTATTTTCCATGCAACAACAACTGTGGAATGAAGGCTGTGGAAGAGACGTAAAATGGAAAAACTGTATGAAAAGCTTGGGAAATATAGAGAAGATGTAAGTTTTAATTTTTATCAAATTACACTTTATTTTTAATTCTTTGTTTGGGTGAAATAATTGTTGATGAAATTTTAAATATAAGTAATTTTCATTTATTTAATGCTCGTCTTAACTTATTCGCTATAATGATTTTTGGTAGGGAGTAGCATCATTTAAAAGGGCGCAGGACTATTAAAGTTCTTTATTTCTTGTGTACATAAAAATGTGGTTCATGAAATCTACAATTATCCACAATCTAAGATGTCACACGTATACATATGTTTATATTCATATAAAACGGTACTTTATGATAAAAACAGGAAAATCATAATTATCAGCAGATACTGAAAACGCAATAATTAAGTAATACATATGCGTATGAGTTTTCTCTCCATCAAAATTAACATCGCAGTTCGTATCGTATCGTTTACGTAGATATGTACTGATGAGTTATGTCAAGTATATTTTCGCCAAATGAAACCTGATACAAATTGGTGAAGACTATAGTGCCCTTCCACGCGACTATTCAGCACAACACATTAAGAAACAAAGCAGGTGTATGACTAATGTAAATACTGGGCATATTCATCACACCAATAAATATGGATTGAGAAGAAAAAATTGGTTTCCTTATGACAATTAAATGAAGCACACCGTCCATTTTTTACTATTTACGTTTCCAACATCTACCTAAAATAAGATTAAACTAATCAATATAAAAAAACTCAATATCTGTACAAAAAATCGATGTAAATAAACAGAATTTTTCGATAATAAATTTAGGACCTATGATCAAAAATCATAAAGTAAAACTACCAGTAGTTTACATTTAAAAGCCAATAACAAGACATCGCAGAGTTTGGACCAAAATGCCACTATTATCGGATGATTTCTATAGGCTCAACCTTGCAAATAAAATAGGTTTGATTTCCAAACGGATTGGTCGCGATAGATTTTTCTGAGTAAAACTCGTTCATTGAATTCGTAACACACGTTGAGTGGCCAATTACAGGACATCGTAGAGTTTGTACCAAAATTTCATTATATACTGATGACACTTATGGACTTAACCTTTCAATTGATATCAGTAACATTCCAAAACGGACTGTCGGCTGAACATTTTTGAGTAGAATAACCTCCTCTTTACATTTAAGAATAGTGGCTAGCTAACCAGTCAGGTATTGCTAAAGCTACGTGCCAAGATAGCTACGACAATATTTCTCTGGCAAAAGTAGCGTGAAGATTATGCGATCAGGCACCGAAAAAATCAGCTTTCAAGTAACAACGAAATTCAAGAGTTTTGCTAATGCCAGAAATCTCGCTAATAACCCAAGAAGTACAGCGTTCAAAGATGGGAATGGAAAGCTGAGAACAAACCTAGCTATTGTTCTATCAGTATGGCAATCCTACTTCCAAAATCTACTAAAACGCAATAACGAAATGACGCGCTTAAAGCAGTTGCTTCATCATAAGAAGAGGCGTTTGTCGAATAACCCACAATATTATATTCGCCAGCACTAATCTTGTATCAAATGTATACGATCTCCTTGTCTAAGTTGACCAAAAAGAGCTGCCGGATAATTGGACGACTGCGCTCATATATCCACTGCACGAAAACCGCAACAATCTTCAATGTGAGAGCCATTGTGGCATATCTCTATTGAACACTGCTTATAAAGTGCTTGCTAGTTTTGTACTTGACAGACAACCGATCAACCACTGACCAGTGCTTAACCATGAGAAGGATTTTGAAAAAATATTGGGAGTACAATATAATCATATATCAACTCGATGATCTGTAGAGAGTGATATAAATTCAACGAAGTCGATAAATGAGGTATACTCAAAAAAATATATCGTGACCAATTCTTCAGAAAATAATTTATATATTCTAAGAAGAAGAGGAAACGTTAAGCTTAAAAGATTTATCTAATAAAAATAGCATTTTGGTAAAAATCCTGCGTCGTTCTGTTATTCGCCGATTAAATGTTACCACTAAACGACTTCTATGGCTGAGTTTTACTCCAAAAAGTCCTGTCCTGTCAATTGGTTTGGAAAGTTAGTAATGTCATTTGAAAAATTAAGTCCATAGATGTACGGGTGACAAACAAAATTTAAAAATAAAATCAGCGACGTCTTGTTATTGGCTGTTAAAAGTATGACACGCAGACTCCATGAGTGTACTGAATAAGTTCTACTCAAAAAATTGCCGATGAAAATCCGTTTTAGAATGTCATTTATATAATTTGAAAGGTTAAGTCCATAAGTGGCATCAGTATATAATGAAATTTTGGTAAAAACTACGATGTCCTGTTATTGGTCATTCAACGTGTGTCACTCAACGAATTCAATGACGAGTTTTACTCAGAAAAATCTATTTTATTTGCAAGGTTAAGCCTATAGAAATCATCCAATAATAGTAGCAGGTTGGTACAAACTCTGCGATGTCTTGTTATTGGACGTTAAACCTATTCCATTCTCAGGCACCATTAGTGCACTGAATAAATTCTACTGAAAAATTTCGGCACCAAATCGGTTGGTACAGATTTTACTATGTTTAGTTATTGCAATTTTATATTGTGCCACTTATTTTTTTTCATAATCGAGTTTTACTTAAACATAAATCCTTCGATGGAAAATTTAATTGTTTGATCCCAATTATTATTATATTACTCATCATATAATCGGATTCCAATATGAGTTACATATTAAAGAGCGAGTGAGCTGAATATCATTAGAAAGAGACGAAATGAATTTTTAATATAGTTCTTATTTGAAAAAACATGGCGAGTGTTTCATCTCTTTCTAATATCGTAGAGCTATCTCTTTCAACAATGTGTTTAACAGTGTATACACTAACACACGGAATTTTCTAGAATATTCTTATTGGATTCGCATACACATTCACACTCATCAAATTCGACACAAATTGCCATAACGAAGCATTCAGTTACTGTCTGTAGAGAGAAGTTCAAAGCAATACGTACAAGTGCTTAAAGAACGCACCAAAACACCTATATCTATAGAGAACAAGGTTAACATAAAACCATTGCAATCGTCGGAGCTTGTAAATCATTCAAGTCATTACTGGGGTAAGATTAAATACATCAAAAGAAGCATCACCACAAGAAACACCGACCAAAACTCGGAAACGTAAACGCGATCCAGTGAATTGGAAAAGAACAATGTCAATCAGGTGAGCATTACGTAAGCGTTAGAGGGGAACCTGTAGCTGCAAAGATGGTAACTACGAAGAAGGACCGTATGAATAAGTGTAGTTTGTTTTGTGCCAAGAAAGTGATCGATGAAGAACGGTAGGTGCATTTTAAAGCATACTATAATTTAGATGCCATACGAAAACTGGGTTTTATTTTAAATAGTCCAACGCGGTCTGTCGCAGTGAGAAAAACCACGCAAGACGAGAAATCACGACGGTCGTACTGCTTTGCCTATTTTATTGAAGTTGGTGGTAATCGCCATATGGTATGCAAAAATTTTCTATTTGGGAACCTACAACATTTACCAAGCCCTAATTTACACCGCACACAAAAATAAATCTGTTCTAGGTGGAAAATCACAAATGGATATGCGTGGACGAACCGGCTCCAAGAATACCCTTCAGCAATAACTTTCCGAAGTAATGAATCACATTAATTCGTTTCCTAAGGTTGAGTCTCATTACAGCAGGACTAAAACAAGTCGACATTACCTTGGAACCCAACTTAAACATCAGTAAAATGTACGACTTGCATAAGGCTTATACCAAAGATCCGACGCCCGTAAAATAAAGTTTGTACCGCCACATATTTTGTACGAAATTTGACGATGGTTTTCAACGTCCAAAATCAGATAGATCTGGTGTATATGAGAAATTTTAAGGCGCTGAACAGGAAAATCTTATGACAAGTGAAATGATTTTAAAGAAAGAGAAACATCAGCTGGAGATAAGAGGTGTACCAATATTATGTTTTGACCTGTAATACGTAATAAATTGCCGTAACGCAGAAATTGGAGCACTTTTCTATTTTTCAAAATTCAATCTCTATAATTTACCGGCCTGTTTGAGTAGCACCAAAACAACCTATTGCGCCATATGGACAGAATGTACATCAGGGAGAACAGGCAACGATTTGGCTTCTGCACTTGTGAAAATATTGAACAAAGTGTTTGAGGGTAGCAGCGACACATGCGAGTTAATTACGTGGAGTGACTCATGCGTGTCTTAAAATAAAAACTTGTTTATGTCGACAGCCATTCTACACGTAATGAGAAACAATCCGCAGATTAACTCAATTTGTGTAAAATATTCCGTAGCCGGCCACGGGATGATCCAGGAGGTGAATAACATACTTAGTATCGTTGAAAAAATATTAGCCATAAATGAATATTTTCCCCATTGGTCTCATTCGAGTACTAATAACTGTAAATTGAAAAAATTCATTGATCATAATGCAAATGGAGGCCACCGATTTCATGAAGTTTGGTAGCTACGGTAAAATTTCGTTTGATTTCTTCAAAATTCAAACGAGGCTCAAACGATCGTGATGAAAAATTTGAGAGAGGATATTTTCGGTTTAACCGCTATGTTGCGTTTTGTTCCACAATATGCCAACTATACCATCTCACTCAAAGGGAATGGATTTAAAATTAATGATGAAAATGGAAATCTAATATAAATTGTTGACATGCCTCTCTAAAATTTACAATTTAAATTAACCTAAGGCAATTCTTAACCGATTGAGATACAATCTTCTTTTTATGTTAAACAAAGGACAGGATTCCAAAGTGAGTTCCGGCACTATGCAAATATTTAATTTGCCAAGCCGTTGCTTAACCAAGTGAACGTAATCATTATTTTATTTTACAAAGTAACAGTAAAATAAGTACAGCAATCATGTATATTTTTCACTTCGAGATTATTCCAGATCTATACCATTCGCTATACTGTTGAAGTACGAAAAAGTGGTTTTCAAGGTGGTGTCCTCTGTCTGTGTTGTCTCTACAGCCCAGACGAGTTTATTGATTTGTTCAAATTCGCAAAAACTTAAAATGGCCAATTCAGTTTCTCGAAAACTTGGGTTCCTCAAAAATGTAGAAAGTTCTCTAAATCGCATCAGGTTCTCCAGAAAATAAGACCTCCATTAGACCAAATAATGCGCAACCACCGACTTACAAAGCCCTAGACAGCCTACAACACCGCAAAAATGTTGTAGAACTCTGCGTGTTCTACAGATTATTGTATGGTAAATGTTCTGCACAACTAAAGGAGAAGAGACTACAATTCGTTATGCGAAGAAACATAACACGAGGAATAGTCAATACATATAGGTTTACGGTGAAGCTACCGAAACCTCGAACTGAAGAAGTTCAACACAAATTTATTTATCGAACACTCAAGAAGTGGAATTTGCTAACTGATTTCAAACTTACGATGAAGTATAAAATGCATAAATTTAAGGCAGGAATTAACCATTTCTTAAAGGATTGTGCATTGTTTGCAGGAGTTCTGACAGTTAAACGGAGCTAGGACAGTCTAGAAGTCCGCCATGCACCTAATTACAACTAAATGTAATAATCAATAAACCATTAGTGAACAGTTCCAAAAGTAAAAGTAAACGTTAGAGTTAAATAGTGAATTTGTTGTAGAAATTATAGGTGTTGGTTTAAACAAAGGCCAATTGTTTTATTTGCAAAATTCATTACGATTCCGTATTTAATGCTCGAAATTCGTAACAATATCGATACATGTGTAAGGAGGTCAAATTACGCAACAACTATCAATGAAAAGGTCATATCCTTACTTTTAAAAATCATTTTTTAATCATTCAAAACATCTAGACCAAACAAATGTAAAACTAAGATAGTGTTTGCAGAATATGTTAATCACTTATCAACAACATATTATCAGCATTTTTAGCAACTCCCACGATCGAACAACGTCACTCCAACGACTATCTAAGTTGCCATTTGTGTTATTGGGATGACGCATTCGCTCACAACAGGGGTTTGAAAGTGGCTAACTACTAACACCAAAGCATAGATTTTGAAGCGTATAATGAGCAATGGGGAGAAATGGAGTGTGCAAATTCATTTTCACACTATAGTTAATCGTTCATGTTTAGATTTGTGATTGTGCAATGCACTTGAGGCATTACTGCTTAATACTTCATTAAATTTGTGTCGATAGTTTCTTTTTCGAAATGTAGATGGCAGCGATGTTCGTAAACGTTTTAGGGTTAGAGGTTTAACGAAATGTTTAATGCGTAATTTAATAATAATAATAGTAATTCTTACCAATGTCCCGTAATATAATTTTTAATGATATTTTTGTAGAATTTGGTAGAAGTTTTTTACAGCGATTGACGTTCCACGAAAAAAAAGATTATACCAAAAATCATTTCATTTATATGATTATAAAGCCATCTATAGTTAAAGATCAGAGTCATCGACATAATATGACATCATTTACCAAAATTGTTAAAGCAATTAGGCGATTAGTATTCTAGGTGCACATGAGTTGGCTAGCATACAATTAATTGGTGCTGATATATTGAAGGGATAGAAGTTTTGCTAACAATTATTAGTTTATACAACTTTACAATCAAATATGAATGTTCACCGATCAAGTAAGTTTGGTGATCTAATAGACAATATATACATACTACTGTGGGCAAAAAGTAGTATGACTTTTTAATTTAAATTTCGCGCTGAAAACTATTCGTCGAAATATTTTTTTTTCTAAGTTGGTATGCCAAACGTCACATCAAAATAATCATTAGTGTTTAGTATACGCTTGTCTTTCTGAAGTACAAAATGTGTATTCGGCGATTTTTACAATGAGTGAAATTATTCAACAAAGAAGTTCCATTAAATTTTGTGTGCGGAATCAATTTTGTGGTGCCGAAACGTTCAGAATGTTGCAAAAGGCCTTCGGTGATAATTGTATGTCACGAGCAAGTGTTTTTGATTGGTACAAATTGTTCAAAGAGGGTCGAGAACGTGTTGACGACGAACCACGTCTAGGACGGCCATCAACATCTACTGATGATCAACACGTTAATAAAATCAAGGAATTGGTGCTCGAGAATCGACGATTAACAGTCAGAGACCTTACTGGCATCGTTGAAATATCGGATGGATTTGTGAAAACCATTTTGATAGATCATTTGGGCCTAAGAAAAGTCAAAGCACGATTGGTTGACGTCTGTGAAACAATGCTTTCGGACTACCAGGATGTCATGAAACGTATTATAACTGGCGATGAGTCTTCGATCTATGCTTACGACCCGGAAACAGACGATCAATCGGCCGAATATCGTGCCAAAGGTGAGCCGAAACTGAAAAAACCACGACAAAGCAAGTCAAAAATCAAGATGATGTTGACAGTTTTCTTCGATTATCGAGGTGTGGTGCACTCCGAACTCCTTCCGATTGGCCGGTCGGCCTGTCAACAAGGAATACTATTTGAGTGTTATGCGTCGTTTGCGCGAAGCTATTCGTAAAAAGAGGCCGGAATTATTGGTCGACAACTCTTGGTTTTTGCACCACGATAATGCACCTTCTCATACTGCATTGGTTTTACGTGATTTTTTCCCCAAAAATTCCACCCATATCGTCCAGCAACCACCGTATTCGCCTGATTTCGCTCCGTGTGACTTCTGGCTGTTCAGCAAACTCAAACGACCGCTCCGGGGAAACCGTTTTGAGTCAATTGAAGACATTAAACGTGAATCGCTACGCTCATTGGAGGCTATTCCGAAAATTGACTTTAACAACTGTTTCGAGGATTGGAAAAAACGTTGGCACAAGTGTATCGAGACCGGGGGATTACTTTGAGGAGGACGAAATAGATTTGGAGAAATAAATAAAGAATTTTAAAATTATGAACAAAGTCTTACTGTTTTTTGCCCACAGTATTACATATATAAAAGTTAAGAACATGGGCCACAACAAAATTAGTATCACACCAGCTATTGCAAGGCACGTGTACATTTTGTTTCTCGTGGAAATTAGCCATGTTATCGAAATATGAAATGCGCGTGTATCACTATGGTATACTTTGCATTTAATTATTTAAAAAAAATGTAAAATTTAGTTGAGTTAGTTACAAGATTGGATATTGAATAGAGCGGACCTAGCCCGAAAAATATTATTTTATATTAAACTAAGTATAAATCGAAATCTTAACTTGGTTAGTTCCAAACGATGGTATACCAATCTATTGATTTTGGAAGCGGTGATATACACAATTTTACTCGAAAATGGAAAACATCTGCCTACAGCTACACATATAAACGCGGGCGACATTAATGGTCATGTCTTAACAACATCAATAACTGTTACACTTCAATACTGACTTCAGTCTCTGTTATATCAGAACCCCTACAATAATTCAAGGCAATACGTGTATTGATTTAACGTTCACCAGAAATGTCAAGGACTACTATCTACTTGTTGTGTTTGTCTTATGTACACGTTATCTTAACATATTCGCGAACAGACACTTTAATTTTCAGTAATTTTTAGTAAACTCATCTCGTAAAATCTATAGCCTATAGGATAGTGTGACCTAATGCTTTGTTATTTTTTTATATTTAGAACCCCGAAATAATTACATATTTCCTTTAGTGATATAGCTATATGGTTGTGTATCTTTTACCTCGCCCAACTCAGAAATGAAGGTATTTACGGTATGCCGTATGTAACGTTTACTGGTGGGTTCAGGTCTCCTATCATTATTAGTGAAACTATCGCCAATTTGATTTGACAATTTTATAGTGGTAAACATTTACATCACGTTGGCTTCGATTTTACTCAACATGTTCTCAACTGTTGGATGCCCTGAAAGCGCCCATCATAATTCGAATGCTCTTTTCTTACAGAGCTAGAAACATCAAAACAATTGTCGGTTACATATCTTATGATTATTTAAAACTAGACAGAAGTAAATTGAACTAAACTAAATCAGGCGGATAATCCAAAAAGTTTAAAATATCGTCCCTACAAAACAAATCATTTTTTAAGAATTATATATTGACCTAGACACAAAGCTCATTTCATTGCTGCCGTTAAAGTCTTTTGTTGTAAGATTTAATACCAGTTGAGTGTTATTTTATTGGAAGCATTTCTAACAAAATATTCATCATTCTATCAGTATGAAGAAAGATTAAAAATTAATTATACATATGACTCCTAATTTATTTTTTAACAAACATCATATGATAAGTGACGAACCAGAATAAATAAAAACCATAACATAACCTTGAAATGACATTGTTGTTCGTCTAACTGGTTATTGACAAATCTGTTAATGATCAAATAAAAATAAATCCCCAAAAGTGAAAAATTATAATTTTGCCTAATTTGCATAGCGGTATATTTTGCGATTGGATTATATCTGACTTCCATTCGTATTTATTGTAAAATCGTGGTTTTTTGTGTTAATGTATATTTACCTGTTTAAACCGGATCATCCATCTTCAAGTTTCGCTTATAAAACAGACTGCATTTCTCTAAATAATTTGAGTTATCAAATACACCTGGACCTATCCGTTCGTATAAGAATACAATTATGGTTAAGTTAATAGCTTTTCTGTTAGCAGTGCTAGTGGTCAATACCAAAAGTGAAGACGATTGTTCAACTTATTTTGATGTAGGATCTCTATATAAACAAAAATTGTGATTATAAATTCATCATTTAACGATTTTATTACTTTTATAGGACATGTATGATGAATACGAAAAATGTTTGTCCTCAGAAGTTGACGAAACTGAAGTGGTTGACGAAACTGAAGTGGTTGATGAATTATCCGATGTTGCAGATGGTGAAACAACTGTCGAAGAATATCAAGCAACCGTAAAAAGATTTTGTGGAAATTTTAATGACGTTCTCGAGTGTTTAGATAAGGCACCTGTAGAAAAATCCGCGTGCTATTATAAAGAATTCATTCAAGGTTATCGAAATAAATTCAAATCATATGCAATCATAAATAAATATGGATGTGCGAATAATGGTAAGCGCTTTTTAGATATGGCTGACGAAGATGGACCAAAGTGTTATTCACTAAATAAGGAATATAGAGATTGTTTCAATAGCACTAAAGTTCAGGGATTAGAAGATTCGAAAAAATACCTAGATGATTTTATTTGCAAAGCGTTAAAGGCTGAGGCTGAATGTTTAGTTAAGTATGAAAGTTGCAGTAATAAAAATGTTAATGTATTCGTAACCGAAATAAATGAAGCTGCTGAAATAGCGTTCAAGTGTATTTGAAAATACTGCTAAATAAAACACTAATTTATATAGTTTTGGGTTTATTGTAAACATCAAAAGACTGCTTGCAGGTACATTTTTAATTTGTAATGTGTCTGAAATAAATAAAGAGTATATGAAGGTGTAGACCTTAATCAATTTCCCGGTTATATAATCTTGGGCACCTATGGTGCATTATCTATGTTCAAAATTAATAGAATACGTTACCTGCCTGAAAGGGCATACACACACAAAGCCTAATAGTTTTAAATTTTGACATTGCTTTACACATGAGAACGATTTAAAGAATCGAGAAAATTAAAAATATAATGTTTGTAAAGGCAGTTTTTATTCTTATCAATACTTTGGAGGTTATCATCATCTTTAAATTAAATTATATAACAAAAAGTCTCACATTATCTGTAATGCATTTGTTTCAATAAATTGATCATTACACAGCTGGAGAACAATTATATTTTTCATTCAAAATATCGAGAAATTCCGTCATGTATTCCTTGACTTTTTTGTTTTTGCATTGATCGTAAAAATTTACACAATCCACGTGTGTTTTCAGTATCCTAGGCACCAAAACAAAATACAAATACTATAATTATACCAGAATGTTCTAAAAATTAGTACTTACGGGCACATCTCAGCTTTAAGCACTTTATCAAGTTGTTTTAATCCAAGTCGGTGTGTGGCCGCTTCCATACAGAATTGTAATGCTGAATTTGCGGCGATACAATTAGGTCCGTCGTGCTTCATCATTTCCAAATATCGAGTTTGTGTTGAACCAGGTTCCGAACCACAAAAATAATCAACTTGAGTTGCTATAACTGTATTCATATTTAAGGCCAATTTAACCACTGACGTATCCTCACATGCCTCATTCGATTTTATATTTCGAATGCATTGGGTATCATTATTTGCTGCACGGCACACATTTGTAATATAACGACGTGTTTGATATTTTGATATTTCTCCGGTCGCAGCTTTGGCTAGTGTTGCATCAATTTTAAAAATATTATAACCGTGTCCCCTATTACATCCTTGCGACAATGTATAAATTCTCTAAAATATTTAAAACGAAATGCCAGATTTTAAAATTTAAATGTTAAATAGAATACTAACCAAAAATTCTTGGCCACATTCACCTTCAACTTGATCTTTAAATGCAACCGCTGGAAAAAATAAATTTTTTTAAATTGCAACATAGACAACTTACTATTCAAACTTACCACACTTTGCAACTATTAAAATAGCGCAAACCAACAAATATTTCATTTTGATTTGAAATTTTGTTATGAACTGAATAGCTCGCGTATAGTGAACAATGTTAAATAGAGCAAATTAGTTTGTGTTTTTGTGGTGTGCGTACTGATAAGAAAACCAAAAAATATCTATGAGGTTATCATCTTTAAAGTGCGAAATTTGAAGTAAAGCATTTACTCACGTCAACATACTTAGGCATTTCAGTACATAATAGTTTTATTTGATTGGAGTAAACCCAATTGAGAATGGCCTTAATGTGTAGCGGTGACCACCAAATCTTCTACACCATTGAACTTTAGTCCGTCAATGCCGCATATACAATTGTGTATGTAAATGTGAAATAATAGCTCTGTGTTCTAGCGAATGTGGATAGGGTGGTGCAAAAAGACCGTTCTAGTGTGAATGTTTAATAACTTGTTTATTTATTATTTGATTATTAATTTATTTTTTTTTAAATCCAGTATATTTCATGGAAGTTTTTTTTGGTTTAAACGTGAAAAATGATATCTCGCAAGTGATGGCCATTTTCTGCTTCACACATTCGTACTCTTTCAAATACATTTTCTGTGACTTTTCTCAAAATTTAAGCTGTTAAGGCCAGGATTTCATTTCGAACGATGGGTTTTAGTTCATGTATGGTAACCGGTTTGTTGACGTACCCTTTTTTCAAATAAGCTCAAAGAAAACAGTTAGGAGTGGTTAAATCTCGAGCGATTAAACTTTTCCTAGTAGCGAAATGGCAAAATCAAAGCGTTCTTGATAGTATGTCGGTCTTAATTCTTGCACAAGCTGAATTTTATATGGGAAAGTTGGCCGTTGTTAGGTTGTGTATTGTTCCATTATAAAGGAAGGCTTTGAATTTTATGTAGAGTAGTTGTTGTTTTGTTCTCTGTTAAAGTACGTTAAAATATTTTTTTTTTTCTTGTACTAAAAGTTCTGTACAAATTGGAGGCTGTTGGGCATATATTACGAGGCATACATTATTGCAAATTCCGGCGAATGGAATAATTCCGAAAATTTTTATTTTTATGTGCGGCAAAATGCGTAAAATATGTATCGGTGATTAAAAGCGGAAAATGATAAAGTGAAATGACTTGCACAAAATACACACGTCATTGTAAATGAGGTGAAATCCTCAAAATGAAGTGTGCGACTCACAAAATTGTATAATATATAGAAATAAATAAATTCCCCAAATCTTCTTTACAAAATTTTGAAAAGTAAAATAAAACCAACATAATTAAAAAGCATTTATGAAACATTCACACTAGAACGGTCTTTTTGATGAGATTTTCGAGATTTTTGTAGGGATTATTGTTTTTAGTTTTTATCTGAAGAATTTACCTTGTAGCTGTGAGAATCTAATATCCCATACATTGTTATAAGCATGTTCAGCTTAAAAACGGTTGAGCAGACATTTTACTCCCCCGCTGTTTTTCCATAATTTTGGTTAGCCCGTGCACGTGATTTATTGTTGAGTGTTCAAAACGAAAGCCGAACTGATGATTTAGGAATAGTTTCTTTTTGTCGATTATTGAATAAGCCTTCTTAACAATAGATTTTTAAAGAGGTGGGATGCAAATGATAGCAACGAAATTGGCCTCTAAGGTGATGTTTATATGTGGTGAAATCCAGAATCATGATTACTTGACAATTCTTTCAAAAATATAATGATTGTAATAATATTAAACCCTAAAGATTTTCTAGATTTCATGGCTGGCGTTTATGTGGATCACCTCGTTGAAGTAGATTGAAGTGTTTGTACACTTTCTGATACAACTTTTTCAGCTGATATTTTTGTTTGCTATGTTTGTTCTGTGCATGGTTCAAATATTGTTTCAAGGTGTTCAGCGATTATTTCAGCTTCATCTTTATTGGTCGCCCATTTTCGCCTAGAGAATCATCACTACTATACCATGGCGTTAAGGAATTTATTAAATTAATAGTTGTCAGTCTATTATTAAAATATTTATTAAATTAATACTTGTCAGAAAGTATGGACATAATATGTGTTAGAAACAACAAAAGGAACCAAGAGAAATCTGATCGAAACCTATAGATTGTTCAACTTATCGAAACCGATCTGATGATTGCATCAATTTCAATGTCACCAATGCAAGTACTCGAAAATAACAGATATTCACTGATAATATGTTGAATTTTGGTGTTTTCATCTGACGTAAATATATCTGCTTTATTGCCGCAGTTATAATATTACTAGTAGTAGAGCCCGTCCTAGGACGGTGTTCTGATTCAAAAACTAAAACGAGAAGAAATATTTAATTTTTGAAAATTTCTTTATATACAGTATACATTAGTTTTTTCATGTACCAATCGTTTGTTCCCAGTAATCTTTGTGTTAATTTTTCAGCGATGGAAACTAGCATGCTAACTCTATATTTGCAACGTGATAAGGCAACATACACCTATCCGTAAGAAAATATAGGCTCATTCAAAAGCATTCTTTCAGAATGTCACCGAGAAGCTCTTTGATGAAATGTGTTTTCAACGCTAATGTTGCCTTGTTTGTCATTGACAAAATTACATTTTTTGACATTTCATCAATAGATAGGTATTTTAGGACCTTACCAAACATAATTTTCTCACGATAACCTCTTATAAGTTATCGATTGGTGGCAACCTTCCGTTCCCAATATCCGATAACCATTGATTGAATTCACTGTCTATCGCTTCTCATGTATGAAATTGAGGAAAACTGTTGTAGTTTTACCATAATGGACTCGATAACAAACATGTTTCGATTACATCGACATATCTTCCTCTTGGCACCACGAGCAGAGTTTGATGAAAATTACCTGAATTTCATTCATTCTTAGTTCACGAAGAAACAAACCAATGCAGCGAAGATCATCTTTGGTACCATTGTGATTTTATCTTCGATGTCTGTATGATGTTTGAAACAGAGGTGTGAACCAGAATCAATTTCGTCAAATTTTATCGTGATATGTGTTGCCAGAACCACCTGCATTATTAAAATAGAACAGCTTTTGAGATTAGTGAATTCAATTCGTTCATGAACTGTACAAAAGCTTCGTGTAGTTGATAATTCAATCTGGCAATGAGTTTCTCAGGTTTTTCGTTCCCCTGAGTTGAATTCAAAACTGCTGTCTAAACTACTACTGCGGGCTGAGGCAAACCAAACGCTGCGCACGATTATGAATTCTAGCCTTCTTCCAAGGCTCACACACTCACGAAACATCTCGAGGCACAATAAATACAACTGAGTCCGAATGTTTGCAGCATTTGAAGTTAAATTTGGAAAAACAACGTTTCGTTGAGACGTTTTTATCATTCCCTCTCACCGACAGTTCTTAGATAAGCATTGGTTCTTCCGCCCGGAACATGGTGTAGAATAGTTTGTGAGCTTTGAATTTCTTTCCGACATTGTAAGAGAAATTTAAACGTAATTTCTGTATAGAGATAGTTGTGTATTTCCATCTGTAGCTTGACCATGAGTCTCTTGCTCATGTCATATTTCGAAATCGATTCATTGATTTTGATAGAGATCTTTTGATAGAAATAAATTGCCCGTCGTTCACCATCCATGTTCCATGTCATTTTCACCATCCATGTTCGTTCATGCACCACGCATCTGGTCACAGTTTTGTGTACTGTTGGATTATGTATCACATCACTAATTTCAGCACTCGCAACACTCAATTTTATCAGCAATCTTAAATTTATCATCGTTTACAGCGTAAATCTGATATGCAGATCGCAAGGGTTGAAATTGCAAATATCGAAATTCCTTCATGGTATCCTTTATTTCGATCCTTCAAATGAAAATAGTAAAATACCCGAAACAACACAATTTGCTCTGCTGAAAACTGATAAAGTTTAAGTTGTAAGCCTCGATGTGTACGAGTAGATATGAGTCACAGATCCATAGCTGCTTGACTGATTATTGAATTGAACTGATTTTCACCGATTTAGCGTTGGATCTATTTTAAATTGCAACAAACTGATCTTGTTTCGAATATGTTGGCAAGTAATTTTTCATTTCCAATTCGGCTACAATCTTGCTTCTTCATAAGGAGAGAGATAAATCATGGGATTAAGCGTTGAACTCAAGATGTCGAAATTGATGAACTGTTGCTCTGACTTCAGGATAAATAGAAATATCACGGTCAAATGAAGACTCACCATCATCATCTACAAAAATCATGACAATTTCAATTGATGTTGGAGCATTAAAACGTCATTAATCTGACTGACATAAACGATGAGTACTGTCCGGGTTATCTGTGCTCAATTTCTTGCATCAACTTAAATAACCAGGCGTGACGGTTATATGAACGGAAGTCGATTTGATGGATAACAACCGGCCGACATTTCTTATTTGCTGTAAAGAGATGCGTACTTCTACAGCTTTGGAGGTCCACCACATAGAGTGGAGTAAAATTTTTCTGTGGAGATTTTTCGAACTGTTGTTTGGCCATTTTTTAAAATCACCGAAATTATAACATAGAATAAGAACCCATAGAATGCTTTATTCTGTCGCGACTGAAAACGTTACGGCATAATCGATGATGACTTTTGAAGGAACTTGATGCCGTTATAAATTGATAAATCTACATCCAGACTCTTGGCTGACATATTAAAATATCACTTCACGGAAAGCAAACATCTCAGATCATGAATATTGAAATCCGAGAAAACTACCGTTGTTCGGAAGTGAAACAGTACCTATAAATAATACTATCAAAATAAGAAACACTGTTTGGTTCCGTAAATAACTTAATACAACTAGACACTACTGTAAGGACTGAAATCAAATCATATAAAGCAATAAATTGACCTTCGAAGAGCTGCAGCTTCCGGTACACTGAAATTCAAAATGGTTATTGTCTTTAAACGTCTGAATGACGCCACCATCTCAGATATCTACCCAATTTCGGAAATCTCTAACGATCTTGGTAATTCTAAGCTCTTTAATACAATCGATCTTACCGCGGGATTCCACCAGATCAAAATGAACAGGTCTTCATTCTCAAATATTATAATTTTAGAGACTTTCCGCTATCTCTCAAAGGATGGCATGCGTTAAAGCAATTTATTCGCAAAACCTGCTATATCGAATCGTTTGGTTATGTTATCACGAAACAAGCCGTAAGGGCCAACAGAAGGAAATATTATCATTTCCCGAATTTGCTTTGATCACTACAGCTTTTAATCGGTATCAAGTGTTGGCATATTCAATTAAATTTTCCTCCAGTAGGCAAACTGTAGTTTTTAATAATTCATTTTTTGATTCCAGTGATATTACGCCTAGCCTCTCATCCAACGAAAAAAATGTTTTTACCATAAATTTTAGTTGACCCATATATCGGATAGACTTACTGTATTGTTTCAAGAATCCAAAATGTCATCATCACCATGAACTGGTTTGTTGTACATCAACAGAAGTCACACAGCAGAGGTTTTAACATCAGAGGTCTGGACGACTTTATATTGGGTAATTGAATATGACTCTGCCCTTTTTATTAAAATAAAACACATTTGCTTGTTTAGAAAATGAAAGAATTATTTCTGCAGCATCAACTTGCCCCATCTTTCAGGCAATTTACGAATTATCTCTCTGAAGAAATCTTTTTCTTTTGAGGCGATCCAATTAATAAACCAATTTGCGATCTCTGCGCGAGTACTGAACCACTGTTCAAAAAGAGACTACTGCATCGACCGGATTAAGTAGTAATCTGAAGGAGCAATATCTGGTGAATACGGCGGGTGGAGCAGAAGTTCCCAGACCTGTCCTTTTAAATAATTTTTCACCACGTTTGCAACATGTGGTTTAGCGTTGTCGTGGTTAAAAATTAATTTGTTGTGTCTAATCGCTTCAAACGTATTAGTTGTCGTTGGTAGACATCATCATTAATAGTTCCACCTGATTCCAGCAGTTTATAATATACCACACCTTATTGCAAAAAATATCTCTCTTTGGTTGTGATGGATCAGGTACACCAGGCTTCACCCAAGATTTTTGCGAATGGAATTCTCATAATAAACCCACTTTTTCATCTCCAGTAACTATTCTATGTTGGTTTTTCGACGTTCGGGGTCCCCTGCTTTTAGTTTCCAATTCAGCATCTTCAAATTTTTTGGCTGGTGCTCCATGTTCTTTATCTTCAATGTCAAAATCTTCATATTTAAATCGTCGAAATCATTCTACATATATACACGATGTATAGTGTCCGCTGCACTTTTCCTTGCAACAAAATAATGTAATAAAACATCCCGCAAATGATGTTTAATAGGAATAAAATTTGACATTTTCAAGAAGTTAAAAATACTAGTTGTTTACAGTTCAACCAAATGTCTCATACTACGTTTGACAGCTTACATCAAGTACTATTACGCAAGTAATACTAGTAACCACACCTATTGGGAAACAGCGGAGTCACATTCACACGCCCAATATGATAAAGTTTGTTACAAGAGCCACTATATTTTATCCCGGGAAAACTTCCTTTGGTTATATTGGTGGAGCAAATATTACAGGTAGTAGCCATAGCCCAATAATTTTTCACCACAATAAATTAGCGAGAAATTTTATATATTTATTTGCACACACAACAAAACCTAAAATTGAGTTTAGGCTGTTTTCCAAATACCGACTTATTGGTGGCCACTGACTTATTCAAATAACTCACCGCGCGGGGAGACTTATTTCAATAAGTACGTCTACACAGAAATGTCTCTAAAATTGTGCCTTGACTAAATGTAATCATAGAGCAAAATGTACATACGAGGTTTCATGTAGTGCAAATTCTTTTTGTTGTGAGGTTAATCTATTTTAATATTGGCAATCTATGTAGCCTAACAAGAACAATGAACTATAAAATAACTATGCCGAGATGTTTATAAGATGTTTATAAGAAATTGGTTTATAAAATGTCCACTAAATGATTACTCTTACATATAAGGTGAGCCAAATATTTTTTTTTAAATGCAACAAAACAAAAAGTTCAAATATTTTTTCAAATTTATTTTTTCATTGTAAAGAACAATCCTTCCGATTAATTATGGAATACTATTTCATTCATATGACTGCCTCGGCTGGCCTTGACGTACCCCATATGGTCGATCCAATTTTTGACCACATTTTCGATGGTATGCGGCATTATGTCTTCAATGGCAATGCGAATATTGTTCTTTATAGCGACAATCGTTGCTGGTTTATCAGCGTAACACTTATCTTTGACGATACCTCAAAGATAATAGTCCCACGGCGTCAAATCACAGCTTCGAGGCTGCCAAATCACATCAGCATTTTGGCTGATAATTCGATCTTCGAAGACAGTGCGAAAAAGATCAATTGAAACGTGTGTTGTGTGGCACGGAGCGCCGTCTTGTTAAAACCAAATGTTGCCTATGTCCTCCTCTTTAAGTGCCGGGAACAAAAAATCGTTTATCATGGCGCGGTAGCGCTCACCATTGACAGTAACGGCGGCTCCTTGCTCATTTTCAAAGAAAAATGGCCCAATCATGCCACCGGACCAAAATCCGCACCAAACAGTCGCTCGTTGAAGATGCATCGGCTTCTCTACGATCACGTGCGAGTTCTCCGTGCCCCAGATACGACAATTATGCTTGTTTACATAGCGGCCAAGATGGAAATGCGCCTCATCCTAAAAGATGATTTTTTTTCCAAAATCGGCATCTTCTTCAAGTCGATCGCAAACCCTCTCAGCGAACCGAAAACGCAATGGGTGGTCTCTTTGCTTCAATTCCTGGACTAATTGAACTTTATACGGTGTCATACCGAGCTCTTTATGCAGAATTCGTCGCAATGTTGTGCGTGAATTGTTCAATTCTTGAGTACGATGACGAGTTGACGTTCCCGGCGACTCACGCACATTCTCAGCTACAGCATCAACATGTTCGGGTGTAACCTTGATTGGCTGCTTGGATCGTGTTAATTTATTAATTAGCAAGTCCGGTTCTTCAATTTTATTGACGCTCGGTTTCTTCCGAAAACCGCACGCAATTTTCGCACACATTCTGCAACATTATCATGATTATCGAAGTAATGTTTTAATATTCCCCAGCGTTGTTCAAGCAAATTCAGAACCATTTTCGTTCAGCGGAAGGATAAAACTAACTTTCTGTCAAATCAGAAGTGACATAACCCTTACCATACTCAAAATAACCGCTAGTTCAAAAAAAGAAGTTAGATGACCCACCCTGTATACAGTGTAAAAATATTTTATTGCAAATTGGAGTCTTTTTTGCTAAAATTACAAAACTTTTGAAAGCAATTGGCTTATTAATGTTAATTTTGAAATGTTAATTTGGTAATTTTTTGAAATAATTTAGCGGCAAAACTCCTAAAAATGCCAAAATACGTTGATTGGAGTTAAAGTAATGGAATAAATTAAACATCTATTTTCTAATTGTTTCTTTCTTATTGATTTATAGAAGTTGCGATACACCTCCGATTCATTGAATTTGATAAATTTTTCCAAGTCGTAGGAGATATGGATTCCCAAATCGTCATCAACAAACTTTTTAAATCTTGAATCGATTCTGGGCGCTTTCTTGCTACTTCTAGCTTCATTAAAGACCAAATATTTTCAATGGGATTTAAGTCGGGACTATACGGGGGCCAGCTCAACAGATCGATACTTCTCTCTTCGAAGTACTTTTTTACCTTTAAATGAAGAAATAAGAAAAAAACAAGTTTTTAACAAATTATTTATGTTTATCTGAAAGGCAATTTTTCTATCTACAATTCAAAATTAATAGCTCACAACTTTGGCGGTATGGCACGAAGCGTTGTCCTGTTGACAAATAAATTTGCAAGTCTCGCCAAAAAGCTTTAACAAAGAAGGCTCAAATTCGTTGTGTAGGACCTGCAGATATACAGTTGCTGTAATGCTGGAACTAAGGAAGCACAATCGACCGGTTTCATTTCCAGAAAAGCATCCCCAGACCATAGCTCCTTCATTTTTCGGTGGAAGTCTTAAAAGACATTCGTTGCTAAGCCTCTCGCCCGGTTTTCTTCTTATGAGAATTCTTCCATCCCCAACATGCCTGGAGTCCAAAATACATGCTCCCAGGCCCATAGCAAACGTCTTTTTTCACTAGTAATGTGAACTCATGCCTCTGGACTGGTTTAAGTGCTCGCTGGCTGAAATTTGTTTTTCCGTTGGTCGCTCAACATCCCCGTCTTATGCCCGATGAAGTTTTAAAGCGGTTCCGACGACATTGTAATATTATGAAACGATCTTCCACTGGCGTTGTCTTTCTGGGTCTTCCAGAGTTTTCTTTCTTTGTGTACTGCATTTTTTTTATATTCCACGCGACAGTACTTTAGGAATGTTTACTCTTTCTGCTCTTTCACGCGTGGTTAAATTTTCTCGCGCCAAAATCAGCATATTGCTTTTACAGTGCTCACTAACTTTCCCCATTTTTTTTAACTAAAATTGCACTTTATTCTTTATTTGACTAGGATCACTTACAGAATAGCTTAACCTTACAAAATAGGCACTATTTATACCCAAAAAAATTACAGCCAATAAAACATCTGCACCCTAATGACGACCAAGAACGGTAGGCGTAAAATAAAATAATTGCTTGACCAATTGTTTGCACATCAGATGCGGGGTTCTACCGGTGTAATAAAAACAAAAGGCGGTTCAACAAAATATTAATATTAATGAGATAGAACTTCTATAAATCAATAAGGAAGAAAAATTAAAAAATAGGTGTTTAATTTATTCCATTACTTTAACTCCAATCAACGTATTTTAAATATTTTGTCATTTTTCGGAGTTTTTGCCCTTAAATTGCAGAATAATTTTTTTTCTTGAAAAAATTATGTCATACATATATTTAAAATGAAATAATAGGCCAATTGCTTTCAAAAGTTTTGTAATTTTAGCAAAAAAGACTCCAATTTGCAATAAAATATGTTTGCCCAATTTTTTTTCCCAGCACTGTATATTTATTCCTTCGTGATGTCGTACATGCAGTTTTTATTTTCAAAAGTAGTTGCAACGACCAACATGTAAAGAAAATTTGTTTCTTCCATATAATGCCTCAACCAGAGCACACTTAATAGCTTAAGTTACACACCGTTTGTTCCATTTCAGTTAATTTTGCAATCACCAAAATTGTATAGGCTTCTTGTCACAAATAAACAACTGACCTCTAAAATTTTGGTGGTCGTACCGCGTCCCTAAGTGGTCCAAATGGAGCTCAACTTAAGCTCTTAAGTTTTCGCTGGTTTAGGTTTAACAGAAATGGCGTGTGTTTTTTGTTATTACGTCACAAATAAGTCGGTACACTGGATTGGAATGACTTGACCGACTTATTCAAGATGGCGCCAAATAAACCAATAAGTCGGTGTTTGGAAAACACCTTACTACTTAAAACAAGTTAGTTCGTTAATTAAATACTTTGCACATGTGATATACATGTATGACTTATTATTTAACTTATTATTGGATAGACATTTAGTCTTCTCAGAGATTTTTGAAAAACTACTTTTTTGACGATATAGTGAATGGTAATCTTCAAAAATCTCGAGATCAAAATGTTTCATGATTTCTATAGTTTATTTTACTACGTACAACAAAGTAAAAATCTAACCCACAGTGCCCTCGCTTGTCGAAGATGAAGATGATTGTTCCTTAACGACCGGAGTATGATGGTTATCAGATACGAACTTGGAAACAACACCTGACGATTAATTTTGATCGTGCTGCGAGCTATCAAATCACAAACTCACAACGGTTGTTCATTTTTGCAAGTAAATATGCCTTCGGCACAATAATTTGAATTGATAATGGGACATGGTCTATTGTTATAAAACTATGTAGTCGAACGATTTAGTTCAATAGTTGGTACAATGATTCTCACAATACAATTTTGAAGCTTTACGTATTTACAACTGAATTATTGTTAGAACGCAGAATACAAATGAAAACAAATCGGTACAGCACAGTGATTAATTAATAATCGTGTATTTTTACTAAATATTTTAGGTGGGTAAATTTGGTGTAGGTTCTTGTATAACGGTACAATAATAATCGAATTCAATGGACTTGTAGACGAATGGGAAACACAACATTTTGTATGAATAAACTACGTAATATGAATTTATAGTATTTATCTGTTTTATTATTATTTCGAGGGTTCACAAGCTCTGGAACAATATACTCAATAGTTTTGCTTCAATTTTTATTTTATTATTCCAAATGGAAAGATAATTGGGTAATACATATTGATTGGTTTTTTGTTTCTGTTTGATACACAGTACATACTCACACATATTTGGTCGTATTTAGATAAAAGTTGATTTGACCCCCACAATCAAAACAAACGAAAATACAAAATTATTAAAAGTAATAATTTTATCGAGGATCGCGACGTTCGGTTCACTTGAAACGCAAAATATATAATGCTATAATGATAGCTTCTTGACAACACCTCTAGGTCCTACGTAAAGTTTTCGGGACTTTGAATGTTGAATGAAAAGCATTTCGATAATTAATTAGAGATATTGGATTTCATATATTTAGATTTTCAATTTCGTTGAGGAATCCGAATAAGATGCTGATGTTCTTTATACTCAACAGACAAACAGACAATTTATATTTTTATTAATTATTTTCTTATAATATTTATTTTATTATTAGAATTATTCCAGTTCTGTTGTACCACTAATTACAATAAAATTGCCAAAATAACGATATTCGTCCTTATTTATAAAAAATCAACAATAAACCTAATACCGAGTATTTCATACATGAGATTTGATCACTTCTATCATCTTTCTTAGTACACCGTCCACCAGGTTTAAAATACCCTAGTGATGTATCATTCTTCATTTTTCTTGTATAGCTATTAAATATTATCTAAGGCATCTGGAACAACGTCCCTTTACGGATTAGAATGACCACAGACTAAACCTTGATTAATTAGTGAGCAACACAAACGTCCCCTCGTCCATATAATTAATGTGAAGTGGTTACGGGTGAAAGTGAAACGGGATTTTAAGATGAGCTGGAATCTGGCCTAGTAGCAGCCTTACAGGACTGCAGTCGATCCTGATTTTTTTACCGCGAACCAGTGCCAATCGACCAACAACAAATCTCGCTGTTTGTAAACGATCTTGAATGGGGCCTAAGTCCCTTAATCCCGACATATACTGCAACGATTGATTTTATATCTGTTTGTATTTTCGGGTGCATAATTGGTAAAAACTACAAATAACTAGAAAACGTGAAATCAGATTAGCATACGAAAGGAGTAGAATTTTAATGTTGAATAGATTGATACACTGCGTCAAAAAAATGGAACAGAAACTTTTTTCGCAAAAATACCCAGATACCGATAACGCTTGTATCTTGGTGAAATTACACTTTTCAATAATTTTTTCAATTAGAAGAAGGAAATTTTGTTTTCTTTTCGATACAGAAATCCGTTTTATTTTATTTTGCCTTTTTATGACAATTTTGAGTAAATCAAATCACAAATATCACAAATTTAATAATATCAGTATCACAAATTTGCCGAGATGCTTTACAAGAAGAATGGCAACAAATCACTCACAAGTGATTTGTTGCCATTCTTCTTGTGTATTTGTTGCAATACACAATATTTTAAATATGCCTCGGCGTACTTATGAAGTAATACGGGCTAGAGGAGGTAACACGCGATATTGAAAATTACCTTTTGAATAAATCACATTTTTTACTGTAAAAACTTATTGTCTCCTTAACCTTGAACCAACAAAATTACGCCTGATATGCGTGTCTCAAAACTTCAATAAATCGATAAGGAGTCGGTGTACAAAAAGTTCCGCATCATCGTTTTCAAGGTTTCTAAATTCTCTACAAAACGGCTAATTTGGATTTGGGAATGAAATATCGAGCCTTCATTTACATTGTCAAATAGTAGCATATTTTTTTCTCCTAAAGAGCAAAATAAAATAAAAGGGATTCCAGTATCGAAAAGAAGACAAAATTGCCTTCAATTATTTTTTTGAAATGTGTTATTTCACCAAGATACAAGCGTTTAAATCTGGGTATTTTCTCGACAAAAAATTCTGTTCCGATTTTATAAAAGTTAGTTATAAAAAAGTGTTTTATCTAAATTTTATTATAACAAAAATATTTCAATATGTTATAAAAATACTGCGTTGGAGGGGTGAATATATTGTGGGAGTGAATAAAAGGAGGGGGATATATGGCACGCATTTTTTGGTAAAAATTGTTCGTCTGTTTCGTTACTTTTTATAAAGAATGAAATGAAGATCTGCTTAACACAGATTTGATTGGATTCCAGAAAAACATGTCGTAAATAATTATTGCATACCCTATGATTGTACTCTCAAAATTTCGCTTCAAGCCTAAATTTTGTACTAGGACATTAACTAAAAGATACGTTGACCCTGAATCCACTCTTCAACGAATATTTGATATGTATAAGGAACTTTTTTTTCAGTTTTCCTGAAACGAACAAGAGTAATTTAGAACTAAAATATAAAGTAAACTTGTTAAATAGCAAGATTAAATACGGAAAATATTTTGCAACGAAGCGTTATTTCGAAAAATCGAAAAATTTGAGCCAAAAAAAAAAATCTAGCAACAGTTAAATCAATTCATGGAAAATAATTCTAATAATATGATCCATTTAATTATTTACAATGATGATATTTTCTATGATCTTATTGTTATTGTTGTTGATACTTCTGTTTCATCAGGTAGTTCTAGCCCAGGCTCTTATGATTTAAATAAATTTCATACTATGGCGCTTATTATTTCATGTTTTTTTTCGCCTACTTCGTTCTGAAGAATTATTTACCATATTTGTCACAATTACTGGCTGTGCCCTAATTCTCTAGATTTATATTGGATATCGTGATGTTTTAGTAAATTCGCATTCTCTAAACCTTTTTCAAGATTAAATGTTAAGTGGCAAGATAAATTATTGTCAAAGATTACAAATAATTTATCGTGGGATAACTTTACTTGGATGTGTTAAAAGCTTTCGTTTGGATATTATTAATAATTAATTGCAATTTTTGATATTGTAGTTTATAGTTTTATTTTAGAAAAAAATAAGCTCAAGCTCTAACAATTTAATTAACTACGATACTTTATATAAAACGTAATCAAATTATTTCAATTTAGAATGTAAATTTATGAACTTATTAAAATGGATTGTTATCGTTGGGATTGAGATATTCTTTCAGTAAAGTCAAACATTCGAATATTTTACTAGATCGTCTTCACTTCTAGCTATACTGTTGCTTAGTTTTATCACCAAGCTTTCCCCCTCTACATACCAAGCAAAGCTTTCAACTTGTTGTGCACTCGTAATATTTTACTTGATCATTACACTTGCACAATTAAGAAACCCGACGAGTACAATATATAGCCTAAAATGTTTAATAATTCATTTAGGGACACTATTAGCTCTCAACAATCTTTAAGATATTACAATGCTTTAAATCAAGACTATTTATTAATCTTGTGTTTGAGATATTGATAATTTAGACAAATTTACAACATTAATGTACGAGAAAAAATGTAATTATTTCATAAAATCGAATTCTAAAGAAATAATTAATTGAGGCAAGTTTAAAACCTTCTACTCGTTACCGGTCGAGGTAATAGTGGTTCGTCTGATTTCTGACTTGTGGCCAGTCAGTTTCAGTAGTGGAAGCTTCTAATGATGAGCAATGGTGTGAGATTTGCTCCTACGCCAAATAAATTCAGCCTTCAGTCATTAGAGAATCTCGCTGTAGATGCTGAAACTGCCTTATTTAACCAGCCAATCCAACTAAAATCAGTATGTGCATTACAAATAAAGAAAGATATTGATAATTATTTTTCTCCTTCCAACTATTCTTCTGCTCCTTCTTACTTCTCCTAATACAGACCTCAAAGTGATTGGTGCGACAAAGAAAAAATTTCATGACTATGACCTGATAGTGTGTAAAGCAGATAAAGGCAATACAATTACTGTGCTCACAAGAATCGATTACTGTAATTAAAAGTTCTGATTTTATTACAGAGAGCAAAGCAATAGTGCTTGGCAGGGATCCAACAGGTCTTTTAAGACTTCGGTCAGTAAGTGTATCACCCAATACATGATATTTGATGGGACTGGTTGGAAGTACTTTGTCATGAATGAATCTGCTCCGATTCTTCATGGTTTACCAAAAATCCACAAGGAGAGGATTCCGATTAGACCATTAGTTCCGTATTGCAATGCTCCTGCCTATAAGCTATGTAAAGGTTGCATACTTTTTTCAGTGATCATACTAATTTCTTTTTGTCTTACAAAATTCAAGACGTCGATATTCGATTACATTCAAAACTAGTTTTGTTTGACGTTGTCAGTCTTTTCGCTCAGTTCTTGCGTCAGTCTATTCCAATTAAAACTTTGTCCCAAATAGTTTGTAATTACTTAGATAGGGATGTTGTGGATGAGGGCTTACTTCGTGAACTGAAGTTGGTGTTTGCTTGTATGATTGTAACTGGTATTAAACAAAATTATTTCTGTTTTGATAATAGATATTTCAGATTCGCTGATAGTCTATACCCATGGGCTCTCTTCTGTCACCTTTATTAGCTGAAATTTTCATGGATTTCTTCGAACAAATGATTTTATCAAACAACAATGCTTATTTTCGTCTTATAATCTTTTGGTATAGATATGTTGATGACATACTATGCCTATGGAATGGAACTGATTGATTGTTAGACTCATTCCTTACTTGGTTAAATTCTCAATATCCCACCATTGATTTTATGTTGGATAAAGAAGAAAATAAATGTATTAATTTTCTAGATATAACAACAATAATCCACGAATACAAACGCTGTTATCCCTAATTCTTCAAACCATCCCCTTCAAATACCCCTTTGGCAGATTAGAGCACAAGTAGCAACGAATAACGGATAAGCAATTAAGACTATATTAAAATTATTGAATAAACAGCTAAAACGTAAAACTCTAACGGGTATTTATCCACCAGATATTCCAAAGCCGGAAAATTGGCGTCGCTTAGAGTATATAGGAAAAACTAGCCAACGGATTAGCAACAACGTGTCAGATTATACCAATATTAGTTTTGCTTTTTATAACAAAAACACAATAAAGATAATGGTTTTTAACAAAAAAAACCTTTGAATTGATCGCCTTTTCAAGTCTGGTATTTATAGGATTAATTTCAATGATTGTAGTTTCTCGTATATTGGACAGACTAGGCGCAATTTTGGAGTCAGAGCTAAAGAACATGTATCTGGTTGAAATGAATCAACTTTCCATACTCATTTAACTTTTGAAAATCATACAGGTAACTTAACCAAACTATTCGTTTGGTGAGAGAGAAATTCGTTTCTCACCAATTACTGATCCCGCCCTGTTCTACTCTCACGCTCTTAATAATATAACTAATACGCTGGGTAATTAAATGTACTTCAGTATACCTAGAATTTTGTTACTCAGCCGTTGACTAATAGCTTACCTGCTATCCCTTCCTTATTATTATTAATTTTCCGTATAAACAACAGATGGTTGCGGCGATCAATAGATTAATTTTTATTGCGTATTTTTGTCTCTCCTTTTATTGATTTTTCCTACTATATACTTATAACTACTTCAAGAATAAAGGCTTTATTCTTGAATCTTTCTGTATACGAAACTAACAAGAAGTGTGAAATTCTTAATACTATAATTTTTTTATCTTAAGCCTTAGCCTATGTTAATACTTAATATCAGCATGCAAAGTTATTATTAAATTATGTGTTAGCTCAATATGCGTGTAATCATTAGATTATACTTCTTCGTTTATTAAATCTAGACGATTTGCTCTGCGAATCCGTTTGTATTTCGGTTGCCTTAGTAGTTCTCTAGCTAATTCATTAGCGTGTGATCCCAGTTTAAGTTGGTATTTTACACTGCATGATTTCATTGCCTCTCAACAGTTTTGATTCCTAGGTCTCTATGGATGTTGCTGTTCCGAACATGCCACGGTGCATTAGTAATGCTACTAAGTATCTTGGTACAATATCTATATTTGATACACTAGTTGAGTCCCATAGTTGGATACCATATGTTCATATAGGGATTAGGATCGCTTTGTATAGTAGAACCTTGCAGTCTAGAGAGAGTTTTGATTTTCTTCCGATCTACCAGTACATTTTAGAAAATTTTATTTTTAATTGGTTGCGTTTTATTTCAATGTGTTTTTTCCATGTCAATCTTCTATCGAGATGAAGACCGTGATATTTGACGTGTGTTTTTGACGTGTATTGATTTACATTCATTCGTCCTTATCCGCCAAGTTTTAAACAATCTTCTATTTTGTGGAGATGTTCTTGTAATTCTCTCGATGCTGTTTGAGGATTTTTGTGTGAAAAAAATATAGCTTTTCAGTTATTGGTAAGTCAGGTGTGAATAACAAGTATAGCACAGGTGCCAATACACTACCTTGCGGTACTCCTTCCTTTGTCTCGTTTAAATCAGTAGTGGCCGTATTTTGTTTCACCGGGAACACTCTTTGGGCTAAGTAGTTTTCAAGAATTGCATGAAATTGTCTAGGCAGAAGACTTATAATTTTGTAAATTAATCCTTCATGCCATACTTTGTTGAGAGCTTGCGCCATATTCAAGAAAACTGCCGAGCCATAATTCTTTTCTTCTAAGGCAAGTTTAATTGTATTTACAATTCAGTGCATCTGTTCTATTGTGCCGTGCTGTTCTTTAAATCGAAATTGGTGATCTGGTATAATGCGACCTTCAGATAATACAGGTATTAGTTCTTGTAGTAGCATCTTTTCAAAAAGCTTTGAAATTATCGGAGTAGACGTATTGGTCTGTACGACGAGATTTGGGTTTCGTCTTTACCTGTCCTAGGAATCATGATAATTTGAGATATTTTCCATTTTTGGGGAAAGTATCCACATCTCATAATCGCGTATGTTATATATATGTTATATATATTTTATGCATCTATCTGGTACTTCTTTTCTCATGTTTCCATTTATTAGATCATGGCCTGGCGGTTTCTTAGGATTTATACTTGTTTTGATAACCGTTTTGACGCATTTCCATTTCAATTTTACTGGATTTGGGTTCGACTCGTCCCTCCTAAAATGTGGTAGTACGCATTCATTATTTTGTTCGTTTGAGGTGAACACTTTTTGTAGATGGTTAGAGAAAGCGAAAGCCTTTTATAAATCACTTCTGATCCAGTGACCTTCTGGTTTCCTTATCGGTGGGTTCGATAGCTCTGGCCTTTTTAAATTTCTTGTTCCCTTCCACAGTGAGTAATCTGTTTTTTCTGTTGCTGTGAGCTCACTTAGGTAATTATGTATTCCTATATTTTGTTCGTCCCGCCTCTCTATTAATAACTTTCGAATGTTACTTGAAAGCTTATTATTTTTTTCTGAATTTTTGTTCTCCGAAGTAGCTTTTTTGGCTGCCATTTCCATTATTTGTCTTAAGTTTTCTATCGCGGCATCAATGTCTTCTGGTGTGCGAAGTGGGACATCCAGATGACAATTTACGTCTACTATGTTTTTATAGAGAACCCATTTCGTTAGTTTGTTTGTTAAACGTTGGAGTGGTTCAGTTTCTAATGCTTGGGAACTTAGTGTTACTATTATTGGTGAGTGATCTGATGATAAATCATAACAGTTATCGACTTGAGCATTGGTGCGTGCTATTCCTAGTATTGCACAGAAATGTATTAAATCAGGAATTTTTTTTCTGTCTGTGGGCCAATATGTGGGATGTCTAGATGATAAATAATCTAGGTTTTCTCGTTTATTGCTTCGTTCCGAAGCAGACAGTTGTAGCTTGGATGTGATATTTAGCATATTTCTGGAGTTCTTCTTTTTATTAAGACTGCAGTGCCGCCGTGTGTTTTTCCATCTTAATGTCTATTGTCATAAACGGAAAAGCCGTTAATATTTAAAAAAAAAAATTATTTTGCGAAGTTTGTTTCGGATATTAACATGATGTCTATATTATGTTCGATAAGAGAGGTTTGTACCTCAGCTTTATGAGAGGTTTGTACCTCAGCTTTGCTGTCATTTTTGACTATAAGTTGCATAAGCGTATTCATATTTTGCATCATCATGCTTATTTGTCTCTCCTCCATCATCATTAAACTTTCGATGGTCTCAGTTATTTTATTTACCGTGGTATGAATGCTTAGGCCCTCTACATTAAAATGAACTTTGGGTTTCGGTTTGTTACCTTTTAGGATATTTGCATAAGAAACACCTGGCTGTGCAAAGCTGCTGGCAAACGTCTCAAACTTATCATTTTGTGTGTTTGCACTCGCTGGTTTAGTGACTTGTATTTTTGGTAACATGGCCCTTTGATTAAATTGCACATTGAGTAATCGTTGCTCAGCTCTCATTTTAGGGATTATTTTTCGTTTTAAATCCAGATACACTGCGCATCCCCTGTAATTTGCAGTATGATTTTCACCGCAGATACTACAACGTTTCACTGATGGGCCATTGCGAGATTTGCCACACTGTTTGGGGTCGTGAAGTTCACCACAAATAACACAAACTTCATTTAGGGTGCAGTGTGCTTTCGTGTGTCCGTATTATTGGCACTTTATGCATTGAACTGGTTCAGACGTCTTCTTAGGTTCTTCTATTACTATTTTGCGGTGTAGCAAATATTTTAGGTTGTAAATCTCGTGAACCCCTTTTGACTTTTCTTCCTCTGGCTTTAGTTCCAAACGAAACATTGGTTGGGTACCTTCTCACGGTTTACTATACTACCAATATATTTGGCATGGAAACCTTCCGCAGCAAGTGGAGCTTGTATGTCGCTAACATCTACGCAGCTTTCAATTCCTTTTAGCACAACAGTCAGCCCTTTTTGGCTTTTTAGCTGGTATGAGTAATATTTTTTACCAACTTCGTCAAATTGTTTAACTAGAGCTCTGAAGCCCCTGTTTTGAGTGGGGCAGTATACAATTCAGAATCTATTAATATCTGTTAATCAGTTCATTATAGATGCTTCCCTTAAATAAATTGGAGGAGGTTTCTCAGCTTTCAATTTCGTCGCTGTATTGAGGTCAGCGACCTCTAAACTAGGGAATCGGTTTTCAAGAGATATTTGGTTAACACCTAGTTCAGTCCGTGTCACTTTGTTCCTGCCAGCAAACTGGGCAGATCTCGGGCTACGTTTTCTTTTAGATTGAACAGTGCTATACCTATTCAATCCCGTTTGCACTAGTTTATTTTCACACTGACCACGGTCACTAGAGTTCGTCGCATTGGATTCATTACTATTGTTTTCGTTTAGCATTGCTAAATTTGTTGCTGAATTATGATTTTCTTCGCTGTTTTGATTTTTATTTTTAAACGGCGCTATAATTAATTCTGTCGAAGAAACACTTTTATTCACTGGAATAGTTGTTTTCTTTGAGCTGTGTTGAACGTTACCCACTTGGTTGGCACTTGCAGTATTTACATTTTCTACATGAAACTAGTTCAAGTTTTTTGCTGATTGTGTTCGACATTCGATGTTCGAAGAAGTCTTTTTTGGGGGAAAAGGGCCTCTTATGTTTACATTATCACTTATTAAATTACAATTTTATATTAGTTTTTTGCACCGTGTGTATTTCATTGTAAAACCATTCACACAAAAAAATATGTAACAAACTTAAAAGCACTAACATTGCACTTTTCGTTTGTTTTGTTTTACGTTCGAACCTCACAACAGTAAAATTATTATTCCAAAAGTCTAAATATGAATCCTACATTATTTTAAATTTACATATGGCCAAACTACCGCTTACCGGTTATATTAGAATATTTGCTGACGCTACGGGTCTCTTCTATGAATCCAGAGATGGTCCGCTAGCTAGGTCACATATGAAGGTTAATATTATTTGACGTTTTGATTTTCTTCATTTAAACAAAATATCAGTAAATTTTAGCAATACAAAATTTATAATTTTTCACTCCCCACGTCTACGACACCGTGATTTACCACAACTCCAAGTTACTATTATTCGACCAACATATGACGTGGAATGACCATATTAATTCCTTATGCATTAAAGTAAATTCGTTGATTTGCTTGATTAGAAATTTGGCTGATTTTGTTCCAGTGCATGTTTTAAAGAAAATTTGTATGCTCCTTCAACCTTGGTTCAGCTGTTAAAAGCCAATTGAATAAATTACAGATTGTACAAAATAGACGCTGTTCCTACTGTGGAGCTTTATCAAACTATTGCTGTAGGCATTCTTCTAATAAGAACAATTTTTGAGGTGTATGTTTCGTAATATTTAACATATTTAAGAGTTTCCACATCCTCCCATCATTACTTTAGACTATTCAATTCGAATTTTTACATCATGGCTATTTAACCAAAAATTGTAGTCAGTTGAATTTTCTTCAAAGTAAAATGAAATTTGGTAGAAAATCATTATTGGACTGTATATTTATATTAATCTACCTGAAATTATTATCCGTTGACGATTATTTATGATTTATGTTAACATCCATTCTTAAATTAATTAAATTAAATTAAATGAATTTTTATGTATTTGAATTTGATGTTATCATGCGTAATGTATTTTTAGTCACTATGACGTGTGAATGACGAACTTTTAAAGGATATTAAATCCACTAGCAGTCATTCACACTTTTATAATTATTATTAATTTAAAGTAATAATTTTTTGAAAGCTTAGACATTCATAGTGACATTTTAATCTAATTATATTATACTCCATTGTCTGGATTCTAAACGGAGCTACAACATGCAGACGTATCCATTCATGTTGATTTGCAGATTAGTTAGCAGGATATCGTTTGTGTAAAGCAAAAGCTGTATGATTCATGAACAAAACACATAATTCGTTTAATTTCTCATAAAACTTGGTGCAACCGTAGATTGTGCATCGTACGTATGATACATACACCGAACCGACATATATATCTGAAAAATGTTCTCCACCAAATTTTTCACACAAAAATTGATTATTGGCTATAACGAAATAGACCAATATCTGGAATCAATCTTTTACACCTTGTTTCTCACTGAGCCACATTGTGTATTGTTATTTACCCATAAATAAAATGTTTTCCCATAATTGTTATTATATTTTAGACACTGAGGTTTTTATTATTCAAAATAAATATTTCTCAACTCCACACCATCGATTACGAATTTTTTTTATTTTTTAATAAAACAACCGTCGATTTTTGGTATTTTCCATTGTTCTTCTATCGTGAGTTATCAAGAAGTTAATGAAATTAGCAGAACGGTATTTGCTTTGGTATTATGTGGATGTAGTGTTCAGTACTCTCTTTCTCCTGTTTGTTCAGTTGAACAATTAGAATAAAATACACGATGAAAATAGAAAATAGTACACCGTATATCGACTATATGTGTGTACAGCGGAGGAAAAGCTCTCTTCTAGGAATTGTTCACATTGAAATGCGACATAACACTGTTACCATACTGAATAAACAGAGACGAACAAAACTGATAATGAAAATTGAACACTGAAAATTGCAGTTTACATTGCAATTTGCTAGAAAACGCAATATGTACATTATGCATATTCGGATGGCGTTTGCTTTTTATTTTATTTGAATTTAATTTTTTTAATTTACCAGGCATTTCTGTATATACAATTTATTTGTTTCATGCAAATCAGTTACTTCAAAAAAAATTTCTTTTCACATCTATAAAATACTTACATGATGTGATGAATCCATTTTAAATGTTTAAAAGCATCATCAACCGTTTTAAATAATAAACTAATTAAATTTATTGAACAAAAAAAAACCTTTTATTTTATTTATTTACAGTGTTTCAGTTTGGAATGCTATTTCTCTTAGGACCTTCGTTCTCTTTAAAAATATCCCTGGGGTTTCAAATATTTATACTTAGTGAGTTATTATACACTGGAGGAATAAATTATACATAAACCCACTCAATTTTCTAAAAATACTTGTTTGTTTATTTTTAATCGTTGCAATCTGTTCTGGGCCCGAAGCACTCTCAGATCTTTCATGGTTTCCTTTTCATTTCCTACCTTACGCAGTAACCAAACCGACACATTGCATAGTTCCATGCCAGCCTATAGTACTGGGTCGGCTCGTGAATTCTACACGGCAGGAGAACACAACTATCATTTTTATCAAAGATCGTAATCAGATGATGAAAGATCGTGTTACAATTACTTACTTTTGATTGATTTAAACCATAATGAATCATTTAAAAATATTAAAGCATAATTTATATATATCAAGGGTTTCGGAAACAGCTCGAACGATTTTCATAAAAATTGCAAAGCGAGGTATCGAGTATCATAGATTGATTGCGAGGTGCATTGGTTTTAGAAAATCTCTGTTCCTTCGAGAGGTCCTTCGATGGGGCCCGGGTTCCTTTTTCTATTTTTTTTTTCTCGGCTCAAACGACTTTGATCAAAATTGTTGAGTGGGGTTGTTCGTGCCAGGAATTGAGTGAGATGAGTCCTTATTTCTCGGATCTCGATTTTTTTTGGCTCACTGGATTTTATCAAAAATTGGTGAAGGGGGATGTTCATTTGCCATTTGAAAATTCGTTCAAAGGGAGGTCCGGTAGGCCACGGGTCCCTTTCTTTAATTTTGTTCGGCTCACACGATTTTTATAAAAATTGGTGAAGGATTGATTTCAATTTTATCTATTTTAGGCTCAGTCTCAAAAGTATTCGAAAGAATAGTGAATAACCGGTTATTGCAATTTTTGAAGGCGAATAATATTTTAGCAAGAGAGCAGTATGGGTTTACGGAAGGCTCTAGTACACAAGCAGCATGCATTGAGTTAACTAGTTTCATTTCGGAAAATGTTGACAAGAAATGGATTGTAGCGTACTTATTTTTGGATCTACGGAAAGCGCTTGATTCGGTAGACCATGATATATTATTCGCCAAACTTCAGGGACTGAAGTTTGAGCCGATGCATTTGTCGTGGTTCCGATCATACTTAAAGCTCGTCCTCAGGTTGTAGTTGTTAATCAAACAGAAAGTGATATGATGTGTCTCGCAAGCGGTGTACCGCAAGGATCCATTCTTGGGCCGATCCTTTTTAACATTTACATTAACGACATATGCAGACAAAACTTTAAGGGCACATTTCAGCTATATGCTGATGATGCTGTTATTAAGTATGAAAATACAAATCTTAAAGATCTTTTTGAAGATATGCAGATGGTTGCTAAACCTGTGGCTCAATGAAAACAAACTTCAATTAAATGCCAAATAGACTAAGTATATGATATTTACAAATAAAAAAATATCAGAGGAAGTTATAAGAGAGTACAGGATTAGTTATGCAGGAATTCAGATAGAGCGTATGAATCAATTTAAGTACCTGGTTAAGGCTAAAATACGACCTTTTGTATTCTCGATCAAAAAACTGAAGCATATTTTGCCGCAAAGTTCCCTGTTACTAATCTACAATTCCCTTATCTTACCACAATTAATATATTTAAACCCAGTGTGGAGTGGATGCGCTGGTTTCCGTTGTGATGAGATCGCAATTCTACAAAAAAAAACCTAAAAAACATATACCGCCTGCCACTAAGATTTTCAACAATCGAACTTTTTAAAAATATATCTCAACTCAGCTTCCATAATATAATTGATTTCGAACTCATAATGACAATATTTAAAATTCGAAGAGGTTTAATTAAATTTCACCGACCTCTGATTCATGCGTGTGATATTCATTCATATGGTACGAGACAGCGAGCCAACTTCCACTTGCAATTTTTTGCAAGAAACTCAAAAAACAACAATATACTGTACACAGGTCTGAAAATGTACAACACTATACCAACCGAACTAAAAGAAATTGAAAGTATTAACTTGTTTAAGAAATGCCTAAAAATGTATTTAAGAACAACCTAAAATAAACAATCGGACTTAAAATGTCTAAATAAATAATCATTAAAATCTTTACGGTGCGAATTTTAATTTTGATTTTAATTTTATTTTATAGTGCATTTTTGCTTTTTCTGCAATATTTGTGCTCTTTATTGTTTAACGTAAATTTTTCGTTAGTAGTATATAATATAAATATTATAATTTTTTATTTTTTTTTTCAATCATAGTCTATTTAATTTTTAACTTCCCTTTTTTTATATAAGTATATATTTTAAAATTATAAAACATAAAACAGCGCGCTGCTTAATTAAGTATGTTCCTTTGTTACCTACAACACTAACTGTTTGGTAACCAAATTATTTATTGTATCAAATTTTTAAGTAAATAAAGTAACAAAAAAAAAAAATTTCCAGGATTCGATTGTAATGGGTTCTAATTTCCGTAAAATTCGTTGAGAGAGTCCTTCCGTAGGGCCCGGAACCCTTTAAAATAAAAAAATCGGTGATAAGGGGTTTCTACACGTTGCGTCTATCACGTTGCGTAATTTTGTTTGATATTGGATCTTGTTGAAAGATGTTGTGTGATGTTCCAAGTATGATTATATAGAATCGCGTGATGTTGCAATATGTTGTGGGATATTGCATCATGTTTCGTCATAATGCATTATTATGCGTTGGACCATGTTGCTTGTTTCGTTATGTTTTATCATGTGCACAACGTTGCATAACGTTTAATCTTTTTATGGATTGTTATAGATGTTGCACCGTGTGTACCATGTTGTGTGATGTTGCGCGATTTTGTACCATGTTGCATCATATTGCTCTGTGTTAGGTCTTGTGTTTTCCTTAATTAAATATTTTGCGCTATGTTCCATTATATTGTGGAATGTTGGTTGTTGTTAATATCAATAATGATTTGTAGCATTCGCTATATAATTAATGTTTTGACCTAAGTGTCCGATTTTGATAAAAATTGGTGAAAGAGAATGTTATGTTAATGTTATGAAAGGCGTTTCAATTGGTAGACGAAACCAAATTCAATCTCATATTGATAGCTTTGGTTTACTTAGTATTTTTCAATCAGGTTTTAGAAAGTTTCACGCAACTACTACAGCTTTACGAAATGGTGACGATATTCATCGCTATACGAGTAAAAAGGAAATTACTTTAATTTTTGTCTCTCTGCCGACTTTCTACCTGTTTCTTCTGCCGTCGACTTTTGGCCCTTTACTATTCTCTATGTACAGTTAATGCCGTTTATCGTTTCCTTTCTCTAATTTTTTCTTTCGGCTCAAGCAACTCTGATCAAAATTGTTGATTGGAGTTATTCGTATGAGGAATTGACTGAGATGGGTCCTTATTTCTAAAAAATCATGTAGAAGGACATTCGGTGGCCGCCCGGATCTCGACTTTTTTTTTGACCCACACGATTTTATCAAAAATTGGTGAAAGGGGGTTTTTATTTGTCAGGAATAGATTACTATTGGTCCAGATTTCTGGAAAATTCGTTCAAAGGGCCGTCCGGTAGGCCACGGGTCCCTTTCTTTAATTTTTTACGGCTCAAACGATTTTTATAAAAATTGGTGAGGGATTGTTTTCGATTTCTAGGATTCGATTGTACTAGGTTCTATTTTCCGTAAAATACGTTGAGAGTGTTTCTAATGGCAGGAATGGATCATGATGAGTCCTAATTTTGAGAAATTCGTTTTGGAAGTGCTTTGGTGGGAACCGGATCTTATTTTTTAAAAAACTGACTCAAACGAGTTGCCAAGAATCGATTAAAGGTACTAATTTATACATAATTGGTTTAGGAGTATTTCAAATGGGTTGTCATGTTGCGTGATGCTGCACCGTCTTGCGTCATGTTCACTTTGTTGCATTATGTTGCTCCATACTGCGTGAGGTAGCACGATTTTACTTTATGTTGTACTATGTTATAGGATGTTGCATCATTTTGCGTCCTACTGCACCACGTTGCGTAATTTTGCTTGATATTGGATCTTGATGAAAGATGTTGTGTGATGTTTCAAGTTTGATTACATAGAGTCGCGTGATGTTGCAATATGTTGTGGGATGTTACATCATGTTTCGTCATAATGCATTATGATGCGTGATGTTGCACCATGTTGCTTGTTTCGTTATGTTGCATCATGTGCACATCCCAACAAAATCCACTTCCTCATCGACATGACCTCGAAGATAATATCTTCAACTACATCCCATTCATGCCCCGTCATGCCGGCTTTCTACATTTCTCGTTTGCATTTATTTAAGTAAACGCAAATATGTACATCAACGTATGTAATTTGATTACGTTGCCTATGTACATAACAAATGTATTTGTTTTATTTACTAGGTAAATTACAATGACCGATGCAAATAACGAAAAGCATTGTGGTTGTTGTTGTTCGAACTTCCTCAACGGATGTATTAAAGAAAAAATATTTTCGCGTGGATCGATTCAGCAAAATCGATGTCACGTTGGTGTACAATTTTCGTAGAAATTTTTGTGATGAGATCGCAAAAAGTTTCCTACGAAAACTCAAAACGAGGGACAACAATTTTCTTGTTGGGGGACAGTCAGTTTTTAGATAGACCAACGTGTGGTCGATAATTTTTGTGTGATTAAGTAGAATTGTTTTTTTGGTGTGTTAGAAATAGATTTTCGAAATAAAATAGAGTTCTTAAGTTAACAAACTGTTTTTGTGGATTTTGTGTTTTTTTTGGGTATACGGATTTACCAGTGTGATTGGTAATTATTTGTTTTAGTGTTACTAACCAACTAAATAACGATAGTGAAAAAGAAATTGTTGACGCTAAGCGGCTCTTTTCTTTTCACGGACCTAGATAGCATACCACTATTCAACTTACTAACTTTTTTTCAATTAGGGCCTATGGGCCAGATAGTTTTCATTAGGTTAGATAGAGTAGGGTAAAATGTTTAGATAAACATTTTACGGAATACAACCGCGGTCAGTTCTACCCAAGTGATGGGCTAATAAGCTAACCGAATACTTCGGAGTCCAATACCCCAATTCCTACCTTCCCCAGTCTCTTTTTTGTTATCTTGATTTAATGCCGTAATCTAGGCCACAATCTGCGGTACCCCTAAACCCACACCGATCCATCTACCCGACTGAGCTGCGGGAATCAATGCCGCGTGGGTTACAGAACAGAGAGTGGCAAATCTGTGAAACTGGGTTGACTTTAGCGGTAGCTAAAGTTCTAACCCGTTTCAATGTTGCACCATGCGTACCTTGTTGTGTCATATTGTTCTGTGTTAGGTCTTGTGTTTTCCTTAATTAAATATTTTGCGCTATGTTCCATTATATTGTGGAATGTTATGTTGGTCGCATTAACATGACATTGTATGGTTGCACTAACAGCATCGTTTTGAAAATGTTGGTTGTTATTAATATCAATAATGATTTGTAGCTAGGCGCCCGATTTTCATAAAAATTGGTGAAAGAGGTTTGTGTTATGAAAGGCGTTTCAATTGGTAGACGAAACCAAATTCAATCTCATATTGATAGGTTTGGTTTACTTAGTATTTTTCAATCAGGTTTTAGAAAGTTTAACGGAACTACTAGAGCTTTACTAAATGGTGACGATATTCATCGTAATGATGCAACACATTTTGCGTCCTACTGACCACGTTGCGTAATCTTGCTTGATATTGGATCTTGTAGAGCTTGTAGGTGTAGAAAGATTCGCAAAACTACTAATAGCTTTACTGATTGGTGATGATTTTCATCGCAATGAGAGTAAAACGAAAATGACTTGTCTTACTTTGTTGTATCTTTCTAGCGCGTTTGGTACTATTAGTCCCTAAATTTTCTACCAACTTTCTACCTGTCTCTTCTGGCGTCGACTCTTGGTCCTTTTTTATTCTCTATGTACATTAATGTCGTTTATGTTTGATTCACCATTCTACTTTGCTGAGGATATGCAAATTTATAGGAACAGTCGCTTAGATAATGACTTCAATATTTCTCATATTACTGATGTTTGATTGATTGAAATGTATATGACCAGGTAATTTAGCTAGCCTCCCGTATGACCTTTATTACATTTAACAAAAGGATAAAATAGGCATGTTAAATATGATTGAATTGATCCGGTTACGGACACCTTAGTAGTCAATAGTTAGTTAAAAATATAATGTAAGGGGGTTACTGCAATTATTTTTGATTTTTTGGGTGTAAATATTCAGCAATCAGCAATCTAAAAAAACTTTATAATTAATTAAGTTGCAATACCTTTCCTGAAATAAAACGTCAGTTTTAAAAGTTAAATTATACTTGTATAAAATAAATGTAATGTAATGTAATGATTAGTATTAAGTAAAGTAAATGGTTTTCTTAAAACAAATTAAATCAAAATAAAATAAATCGAATCCAGAGATTACCACCATCGTAGTAATTTCTCATATTACTGATGATTTAAAAAAAATGTATAATTGGGTATTATCTAGTGAACTCTCTCTTAGTGCTAGTAAATCACAGTCCATTATAATTTAGAAAAAATATATAGATGTTGAAAAGAGGAAGTTTCCTGGCATTTATCTCCATGATTCGTTAATATATTTTTTAATACTGTAAGACATTTAGGATTAATTCTCACTAAAACTCTTACTTGGGGTGACCAATTGAAAAAAGAAATCTGTTCTCCTTGAAATCTGTTTTTGAAAAAAATCTGGGGTTTTTGTGTTAAATCATTCATTTTTGTTGCTTTTCATTTTTAATGCTTCCATATGTGCTTTCAAATACTTAAAGTTGGCCTCAACTCGTGAAACCATCTAAAGAGAGCGGCAATCTTTAAGAAGCAACAATAATTACAATTTTAATTTTTGACTTATAGATTGGCTAATGTGTAAGAATCACAACAATCAGTTTCGAACAAATGAGACTATTGATTTGAAAAAATCAGTCTTCTCATCAGGTCGCGACGACTGATGTTGTATTACTACATTGGAATATTGTCTATATTTATAGAACATAACATGTAGTTGTACTACTAGCGAATTACTGGATAGCGTACGAAATTTGATTCTTTCACATTTCCATCTATATTTTATCAACTAACTTTTCGCATTCACGAATTTTATTATATATATTTTTACTTTGGTTTTTGCAATTGTAATGGTGTTATTGTGATTGTTCTGTATATTGGTATATTTCAGCACTCTCGAATTAAATTCACAAATCGTAGGAAATTCTTCCGTTTAGCGTCACTATCTGTGTGACAAACGAATATGATAATCGACACTTACTTATACACAATCAACTTCCCAACCACCCCATACTTTCTTTCCTTTAACGCTGGATCGCGGATAAATTTTAATTTTTGACTTATAGATTGGCTAATGTGTAAGAATCACAACAATCAGTTTCGAACAAATGAGACTATTGATTTGAAAAAATCAGTCTTCTCATCAGGTCGCGACGACTGATGTTGTATTACTACATTGGAATATTGTCTATATTTATAGAACATAACATGTAGTTGTACTACTAGCGAATTACTGCATAGCGTACGAAATTTGATTCTTTCACATTTCCATCTATATTTTATCAACTAACTTTTCGCATTCACGAATTTTATTATATATATTTTTACAAATTTCGTGGTTCTAGGTCATTTAAGCTCTATTTACAAAGACAATGGCGGCTGTGACTTCTTGTGTGATGACTGTGTTAAGGAGAACGAATAACAGCAATTACTTTATATTCAGATCTTTTATTGTTGGCCTTGGTTCAAGTTCCTACAGTTCGCCAGAACAACACAGTGCAGCCGCATCTTAGGATATAATACTCGGTTTGCCATGGCCATGTGCTAACGTTATTTAAATTAATTAGTAATTTACGTCTTTTGAATAAACCCGCAAAACATTTTTAAATAATTTTTGATTTAACTAACATTTGGCATGTGTTTTTGAACATGATTACTCGTATAGTTATGTACGATAGTAAGTAAGTTGAACCGAATAACCGACCTACTGCAACACTCCAAAGATCCATCCGAAATTTAAATCTAATTTAAGTAGCTAAGTAAATTTCTAAGGTTTTATTAAAATTGACTATTCCGATCTCATAAGATTTTCATTCCTTGATATACAATTAAAATATGCTGATTTCCAAAGTTTGAAACTAATGATAATAGAACTAATTTAATCAAAATGTGTTGTTCAAATCTCCCCATATTCCGTCTGTTGGCATGTACTCGCACACTATAAACTATCACCATCACATCCACACGCATAGTTGATCCAAAAACGTTTGCTATGAGCACGGGAAAAAAACTTCAAAATAAGTTCAATAAAATATTTTTCATTGTCTGAATTGGCATGAAAAACGAAATTATGCAAATTAAATTAAAATATGTTTATTTAAGGGGAATTGAAATTTAATGGAAGTCATTTACAAGAAACAGCGATATGTGACAATGAAAGTCAAATAAAACTCTATGTCCTGCTTTGCTACCAATGCCAAAGCTCTAAGTGCTATTATGGAGATCAATAGAAGTATGAAATAGGATTTGTGGAATTCATATTAAGACATTAACGTTACCCATACATTTGAATGTACGAGTATGTATGTAGGCTACCCTTTTTGAGTGCGGTACCTGTACCGAATAAAAAACCAAGCCAAACATGTGAATATATTTTATGCGATTTAGTAAATAGGAAATAAGATTACTAACGTAAAAATATGTATGTACGTACTATTTAGCTCAAATAAACTTTAAAGCTCATTGCGAAAAGCTCAAATCTTCATATTACATTACAAATTGCACGACAATGGTAATATGAAATACATAGGGAGTGTACGTATATATGTATAACAGTATCGCCACATATACATGTACAAAACTGTATCAGTGTACATCACAACGCACTACATCACCCAGAGAGGGCTTAGATTGGGGTAAAAAGCTTTTTTTATATTACTATATACGAATGTTGCTTAGGATGAGAGTTAAAAAGTTATACAGCATTTTTTTTACCATTGGTTTGTTTTTAAAAATTATTCAAAAAAAAAACTCATCTGGAAACTCCGCCCAATAGGCAAAAACATTAAAAAAAAGTTTTTCTTTTGTTTTATAACCGCGTGGTTTTTATCTCATGTATGCATTTTACAACACAACTTGCAAAAAAATATTCTAATTTTTATTTTTGTGATGATGATTGTGTTGATCATGATGATGATATTGTTGAATTTAATGCTGTTGATGATGATGATGAGCTTTTTTATATTTATAATTTTATGTTGTGTGTTATCATTTTGTATGTGAGTCGAGTTTCGTTGATGATAAAAATGAGAATAATACTGAATGGGTATTGTATTAAACGTAATTATTCTACTGGACATTTACACGTATACAAAATATGCATATCTACATACATAGAAATATGTAGTACTTACTCGTTTCATATTTTGAATGTACGTGAACTTTATTTCAACATATAAGATGGGTAATCCTTGTAAATTACGTTTAAATTGCAAATAATTGTATTTTCATTTTTTACTTGAGATACGAAACCAAGCGAAAAAAAATAATAAATTTTTCAGTTTTACTTGATCAAAAAAATTCAATTACAACATATGAGGTGTATAGTTGTTACACATAGGTTAAGCTTAAATATTTATTGAATTGAAATATGTAAGAACATATTATGCTATACATATGGTTCATATCCGGAGATTCCATTTACATTTGATAATAGCATTAACTCGTCTCATACAGTATCAGATCAGTCGAGAATTGATGAACTTCTCGTGTAAAACGTTCTCACAACTCGAACAATTATTGAACTGGTCTTGTACTATACAAGAATTAATTTTAATAACAGGGCGCTCCTCGACAATATTTTTAAATTAAATTACAATATTATTTTTGCTGCTTTCAAGGTTTATAGAGAAATAAAAACAGATATTAAACAGGGAACTCAAAGTAGAATTACCAAAATAAAAATAACTCTGGCATTCTTATTGAAAAGGTAAACAAACAATCTCACTAATATTTTTGTTTATAACTACTAATGAGTTCCGATAGGTCGGAATCCTTTTAGAGTAATTTTCATAGTCCACTTAATAACAAATCTAATTATAAGGCCCGTTGCACAGTTGAGCTATGTGTTTTTAGCGAAGTGAGCTATGTTTTGAGGTCGCAGCTTCTCGAGTTATTCTACAAAGCCGAAATAAGTGAAACCAAATTCGTGGGCTTAGCTCAAGCTACTCGTATGCCCTGATTTATTTAAATGATATATTGAAATCTATGGAATAGGAACATAGCTCACATCACTTATTTTGTGGGCGATGTGAGCTAATTATTTATCTCCAAGACGAAAATAAAATATCTAAATATATTGCTTTACAGATTGGGTTGATCCTGGGATTTATCTACAATGTTTCGCTTGTTTGAGTTTTCGAAACCAAAACGGGAAGCTGTAAAATGAAAACATAGCTCACATCATGTCCTTTATTTGACCTTAATTTATTATCTCTTGCCTTAATTTATGGAGCAAATTTGATGTACACATTCCAAAGGCTGGCCTAAATAGTTTATAATTTTTAAAAATATCATGTGCAAATGCATCAATTTATTTTTAATTCTTAATTTTAGGGAACAGATAATTTAATTTAAATTAAGAAATTTTTTTTCTATGAGAGCAATGAAAAACTATCTGAAAGATATCTGATTGAACAATATTTTTAAAACTATTTCCCGTAGGCACTTGGCGAAACACACTAACACTTAATAAACACTTTTTTTAATCACTTGTTTTTTGTTTTGCCGATTTTTTGCGAAACAAAATTGTGTCATGCGGTCGTTAGACTAATATGATATTTAATACGACAACTAGGTTAGGTTTCAGTGGTTGCTTACTGCACACTTAGGCCAATTTTTAGGCCCATTGTGATACCACTCATTCACTCCACATCATTAACCCACCTACTTCACCTACTTCACACAACTACAGTATACCATCTGCACATTGCAAGCTCCATGTCAACCTGTACATTGACATGGAAGGTGGGTCGGCGCGTGACACGGTATTCTGCACTCCATCAGAGGGTCTTAGTTGTATTTATTAGCATCACCGATCGTAATCGATGATGAAAATTCGATTTGCATCTAACCTCTGATGGGATTCGAACCCAGCACCTCCCGGTCCAAGTGCCGAATCTTTAACCACTGCACCACTTGTCCGGTAATACGACAACTAATACTACTACGATTTAGGTATAAGAAATTAGCTGAGCCGGTTTAAAAGCAATGTAGATGCTAAATTCAGACCCGTACTTTAGACTTTTTCTTTTGAAACCAAATTTGTTCAAGCCGCAAATCATTTTCATAACTCACGGATTTAATAATTACAGTTCCGGAGGAGCAGCAGAAATCTGCCAACTGGGATAAGATCTTGGGTCTAAAAGGCAGAGATCCAACGTAGAGGAGCATGGAGGATTGGATGCCGACAGAAAATGGGATAAGCTTCAAGTGGGACAGTCGCCGAAAGGGCATAAGCTTTTTAGCGAAATCGTGAAGGAAGGGGAGGTGGTGATCGAGACGATCGTGGCCGTCGTGCACGAGAGCCATAAGGACGGGAGTATCACAGGGGACAGATGGAGGTTGGTGTTTAATGTACTTTACCTCGTATGTCTTAAAGTCTTTGGACAACATCTGAGACCTCCACCAATTTACACGGATGCAGGCTGGTATCCGCGACGCCTGAAGATGACTGCGTGTGGTAATCCGAGAACGGCTTTCTTGTACAGGAAGGCGATCGAGGAGTTAGGCGAGGTTTGGTCAGAAGCCGTGCTCAGGGCAATTCCTAAAGAGGAAATACCAAGCAGATCTAGGTCTGAAATGATCTGGATTCCCACGGAGCCGGCAAACCTGGAAGAATCCCTGAGGATCCAGGTTTTCATTCCGGATCTTCCGACAGGGAACTGGAAGGTTCTAAAGCAGGAGGAGCCTAAGGGTTGCTTTCGATTGTTCTTCAATAAAGAATCTCATGCTCCCCTGTCAAAAAATAAAGGGGTTTATTAATTTCCGAGGTCGGGGTTGAATCGAGCACCGTGCAACCCTAGAAGGAGGTGGAAGGAGTACAGCCTATAGAAGAAAACACGACGGTTTTCTGTCCAGAGGAGGTATTAAAATAGCAGCTAGTGGCGAACGCAAGAGAGAGGTTAACTAGAGATTTGAGAGATCAATTATCCCTAGGCATGGAGAAGGGGGACACATCGGACTCTGAGGCGGAGGGGAGGTGGACCTCTTTAAGTTTAGGGACTGCGGAGTAAGTTGATGTAAGTAGATAAGTGAATACTGTTAACCATGATCAGGTTAACGCAGATAAATTTACACAACACCAAGGTCGCTTCGGCGGCGCTACTTCTCAGGCTTGGTAAGTCAGGGGAGGAAATAGTTCTGATCCAAGAACCTTGGATCAAAAATAACATGATCTGTGGTGAAGAGTTGCACCCTATTATATGCTTGTGGGACGGATAAGATCAGGTCATGTCAACTGGTGAAGAATAATATAAATATTTTTCTGCGTTCGCAGTACTGCAATGGGGACATTACTGCGGTCTGCATAGAGACGAGGGTAGCAGATTCTGGCTTGCAGCCGCATACATGTACTGGGAGAAGCCAGTGCCACCAGATATACTGAGACCACTTGTTTGGCCTCTTGATGCAGAAAGGAGGAAGGTCGGATTTATCTTCGGGTGTGACGCGAACGCGCACCTTACCATCTCGAGCAGCTCGAACATCACTGACAGGGGTGAGTTACATTTCAATTTCTTCTAAAAACCAACCTCATTATTAGTAATATAGGCCAGAAACCCACCTTTATTATTAGAAATAGGCAGGAGGTTCTGGATGTTACTCTGGTCTCCGATGTTATGTCACCTATGATTAGGGAATGGAGGGTGGCGAAGGAGCATTGCTTCTCTGACCATCGGTATCTAACGTTTAAGCTTAATCTCCAAATTACAAATCAGTACGTTTTCAGGAATCCCAGAAGGACAGTATGGCACGTATATAGATATATATTGGAAGGTAGTATTCCATCCAGAGCTCCAGGACTCCCCGACACGAGTAGTGATCTGGATTCAATACTAGATACTCTTACTAGGACTTACAATATCTCTATGAGGGAAGCCTGCTCATTAACAAAGCTGAGGGGAAACGGAAACCTGTTTGGTGGACCTCGGCACTTGCGGAGTGCCGAAAAATCTGCGGGTCTGCTTTCAATAGAGCGAAAAGATCGAGAGAAAGTCAAGACTAGGATTTCTATAAGGAATATCTCAGAGAATATAAAAGAGAGACAAGAAAGGCGCAAAGGAATTCCTGGAGACTCTTCTGTGATAGAATGGAAGGGGTCTTGGAAACCTCGCGCTTAAGGAAGATTCTCTCTACCAGTTCAGCTGTTCCAGGCTATCTTATTAAACCGGATGGCCAATGAACAGTTTCTAGTGAAGAGACTCTTAATCTTCTGATGGAAACTCACTTCCTGGAAACTTGCATTGTTACATTGTTGTATGGCACAACTATGACCTCCTGTCGGAGTTCAGAACCCATGGACCCACCCATCTTCCATACCAGTACTATATAGGCTGGCATGGCGATATGCCATGTTCAGATGGTTCGATGTAAATCGGACCTATAGACATATGTTCTCGATTTGCGGCTACTGCGAAAGATAAAACGTGATAAGCTCAAGAGTTTGTAGTGCTTCAGCCCCAGGACAAATTGCATAGATTAAAACAAACAATTTTGGACGTAACCGGATTCTTATAGGTAACTTTAGCCTTATCAAGCAAACACATTCATTCATCTAATTGTTTATTTAAATAAATTTAATTGTAGCTAGTGGGTCAATTAATGTAAGTTCGAATAGCTTTATTGTTTAAGGCGTTTATGATTATAATGAAGCAACTGGAAAGAATACATTGGACAGTTTGAATCGCTCACCAAACAAACGATTCATACTGTCCAAGAGTCCAACTTTCCAAATGCTTCATTAGAATCATAAACGCCTTAAACAAAGTTATTCAATCTTACATTAATTGAACCACTGGTACAAAGTAAAAGGAAGTAAACTCGAAATTTAGATTAACGAACGGCTTCAAAAATTTAATAAAAGTTCTCGATGGTTGTACTTCCGTTGAGCATGGCGAAAGCAGCTTGTGCTGCGTACAATAAACGAAATGCTATACGTCGCTAACTCTGTAGGCGATAAGCAATGCGGACATGAGATACAGCGAAGTGTTCAGTGGTTGGTCCAGTTCTTTGGATGTTTTGGATGTTCGTCCTTCTTCAATCCCACACTTTTAACTACTGGCTTATGTGATTGGATTTTTTTTTACAAAATTAGTATTTCTTGCATACAATATTGCACTTGTCATGTTAATAAGTATGTGTGGGTTATGTCGATGATTGTAAATTTCGATTTAATCATAACGATCCATCATGTCGCATTTTCTAAGTGTGTGTATTATTTTTAGGTTGTGTATAAATCTGTGTATGTGTGATCTTGCGTGAATAGGTGGTGAGCGTAGTTGGATTTGGTAATTGTGTTTGTATTTTCCTTTTTTATTTTTTTCGTGTGTTCTTCAAATCGAATTGGATGAATCTACACTAGCTCTTTTGAGTCCGGTCTCATTCTTCGTTTTTCCCCCTTTGCCTATAAAACCGGAAAAATGAAAACCGGCTTTATAGGTAAAGGGGCTGAAAATAAAGATTGAGACCGGACTCAAAAGTCCTAGTGTGGATTGGGCAATTGTAAATGATCTACCGTTTTTGCCCGATGTAAAACAGGTCAATTATTGCTTGATAGTTGCTACACTCCGCTGTTATGCTCGTGTTTTAATGACAGACTGATAGTATTTTGTGTGCAAATGTGTTTTGAAATTTTTTTCTTCGGAAGTTGTCTCCTCTTGTATTGTGTGTACGGTGGTAAATTGTTTGTGTTGATTGTTAATTTGTATTTTCTTATTTAATGCTGTGCATCCATTTTGTTTCGTGATATATAATATTGTATGAAACTCTTCTTTGTAATCAGTTTCACGGTTGTATGTTGCTAATTTTGCCGTTTAGTTTTAAAGTGGCATAAGCCATTTTTTAAAAAAATCAAATAGTTATAATTTAACGGTATCTCTTCATTTTAAAAAATTTCCAATCAATAATACATATAAGTATCCTGCGATGACAAATACAAGTAAAGCTTCTCGAAAGTTGGCATCAATATTTTTAAACATGATAAAACGCAAACCCCAAAATATTTCGATTTAAAAAAGTGACTTATGCCACTTTCAAAATAAACGGCTCAATTTATGATGTGCAAGGTGGTTAGAAGTTATGTGAGTGGTTTGTGTTTTTTTTATTTTTATTATCTCTGCAATCTGTTCTGAGGCCACCAAGACTCTCCCAACTCTCTCGCGGTTTGCTTTTTCCGTCCTCACTTTTGGGTGGGTTCTTTTAAGATGGTTTGAAAATGTATTGACTAGTATTCCAGATAGTGGGCTACTCATGGGTATTTCATTTTGTGTGTAGTATTTGTGTTATGGGAAAATCATTTTGTTGTGTAATTACTTTTAGCGGGTTAATTGGTTATGTTAATGTGTCTGCGTTTATTTGAATTTTGGTGAGCAACTTCTTTGTGAACCCAAATGTTTTCGTGACTGGTATATTTGTGTACAAGGTTGTAACCTCAAATGGTGCAAATTTTGCTCTGCTTGGTATATTAATCCACCTTGTTTTATCCGCTGATTCCGATGAACCATTCCGTATTGTAATGTTTTCTGTCAGCCATTTATTTAGATTTTTTGGAATTTTGTGGTGAAATTTATCAGTGGGCAAACTGGCATATTGTTTTTGTGTATTTTAGGTAATCCTATGATCGATATCATCTGCGTAGGTTGCAATCTTTAAAAGTTATACCTCGAGTGTCCCAGATAGAAGGGTACAGTCTTTTTGATCTAAAAGCTCTTTCAAATTAAAAAGAGATTGTGTTAAAATTAATAACTACAAACCACATAATATTTTATACTAACCCGAAATTGCATTCGGTCTTTCTTGAGCCGAAACATTAATGTCGGGGGTCCAAAATTTGGTCCTGGAATATGTTCCAATTCCTGCATCCCATCGTCTTCTGGGAATAAATACACTGATTTCGGACTTTATCCGTGACATATAAAGGGTGGTTAGATTTTAAGGGCCGACGTTGAATTTGAACCACACCTAAACGCCAAGTTTTTTCTGCATTTAATTTGACATTTCTCAATTTCAGACTAATTCAATTTGAACCATGGAAAGATACACAATCGAGCAACGCGTTAAAGTTATTCAGGCATATTATGAAAATGGGCGGTCAAATCAAAATGCATATCGTGCACTTCGGGGTTTTTTTCGGTCAATTTAATCGTCCAAATGTGCGTACAATCGGAAAAATCGTGTAAAAATTTGAGCAAACCGGGTCTGTAGGAGACTTTAAAACACCAGTGCATGCTCGTACAGCTCGTACAGCAGAAAATATTGCTGCTGTTCGCGATAGTGTGGCTGAAGAGCTGTCCACATCAACTCATCGTCGTGTCCAACAATTGCACCTCTCACGCTCGTCGTTGATGAACATTATGCATAAAGACTTGCATTTACACGCTTATAAGGTGCAATTGACTCAAGAACTAAAGCCTCTTGACCATTCCAAACGTCGTCAATGGTCAGAATGGTGGCAAGAAATGGCAACAGTGGATGATCAATTTTCGAAGAAAATCATCTTCAGTGATGAGGCACATTTTCATCTCAGTGGATTCGTCAATAAGCAGAATTGCCGCATTTGGGCGAATCATAATCCAAGAGTGATTGTCGAAAAACCAATGCACCCACAAAGAGTGACTGTTTGGTGTGGTTTATGGGCTGGTGGCATCACCGAGCCGTATTTTTTCCAAAATGAGGCCGGTCAGGCAGTTATTGTGAATGGTGTCGCTATCGTGAGATGATAACGAACTTTTTATGGCCCGAATTGGAAGATATAGATGTGGACGATATGTGGTTTCAACAGGACGGTGCCACTTGCTACACAGCTAACGAAACAATGGCTCTTTTGCGCGACAAATTCAATGGCCGTGTTATCTCACGTGGTGGCGATGTCAATTGGCCGCCAAGATCATATGATTTGACACCGTTGGACTTCTTTCTGTGGGATTATTTGAAAGAAAAGGTGTACGTCGATAAGCCAGCAACAATTCAAGAGCTAAAGGATGAGATAATTCGGCACATTAACGGCATAGAACCTCAATTATGCCTAAGCGTCATCGAAAATTTGGACCATCGAGTAGAGGTGTGCCGCCGAGTTCGCGGCGGCCATTTGGCCGATATTTTGTTTCATACATAATTGAACCATACCATATTATCATAATAAAAATAATTGACAATAATTTCCTAAATAATTTGTGTTTTATTCAAAATCAACATCGGTCCTTAAAATTTAACCACCCTTTACTTACCATATTCGATTTCATCGAAATAATTTTGTATTGGTCGGAAGACGTGCGTTCCAAGAAAATAATTTTTTTGCTGAAATAAATAAACAATTTTTTTAATAAATAAAAAATAAAAACTAACACTTATCCATGGCCGCAGTTTATAGTTTTTGTTGACAAAATAAGCATTAATCAATTTTTTCTTATTTTAAATTTGGTACATTAAAAGTACTCAGAACGAATGACATTTTCTTTTCTATGGCGGTTTTGCTCAAAACTTAAAATAAATTCTCTTCCAAAGTTTGCATGGTTAAATTTATTTTCTTGTCATTCACGTGTAAACAGTAAATGCTCTACACTAATAATAGTAATAAAACGAAAGAACGAGAATAAGAAATGTATTTTTTAAAATAATTAAAATTCATCTAACAGTACGTCTTCAGCCGCACAAGTAAGGCTCTGGGCAAAAATAGATCGTTGCCGTCAGGATGGCACACACCGCTCCGCCGTTATATATGACGGATAATAAATCAAAATTTAATTAATACTTAAATAAATATAAATTCTAATTTGATTAATTAATTAAATTAAAAATGTTATAATTACAATAATAGAAATATGGTAATAATAATAAACTCGACAAATATTTCATTACCGATAACAGCATATCGGGCTTAAAAATATCGTCACACGGTAACAATTACAAAAACAACAATCGAAGTACAATGAATTAATGACTGACTAAATCATTAATAGCTGATAAAGCTTAAAACTAGTAAATTACCTAACAAGGACCATAAATTTACCCAAGAACAGAAATGTGCAATTTACGTTAACTAAAATTCATAAAACGACCAATATATTAAATGCTTGTGGCAATTACTCTCATTTCACAGAACAATAATGGCGAAAACATCTTGAAAATTAGTTGCCATAATCGTCAACCGCCGGGTAAAGTTTGAAAACTAGTAAATTACCGAATAAAATCGACCAATTTACCGGAGTATAGAAATGTGAAATAGACGTTAACTACAATTCAATAAACGAACAAAATATTAAAGGTTCCGGACAAATACTCTAACTTTACAGAGCAACAACGGCAAGAACTTCTTAACAATTTATTGACACGGTCGTAAACAGCTGATAAAATTTTAAAACTAGTAAGTGCTTATTGTAACAAATTTAACATGAATTTGTAACACAATTATTATAATTATCTAATTACAATTTTTTTAGATGGATTTATACAAGAAATATTTTGACTACATGTATAAATAAAATATGTTTTAATCAAAGGCTGCATGGTACTGTGAAAACAAATTTCTTCTTTAATATCGATATTTACATGCCCCTAAATGTGTTTACTGGTTCGTTTCTATAATAAGTTTGATACCATAATTTCGTATAATTTTCTTAATAAACTTTACTTATTTTGTTTATATGTATAAAATTAATTAATAAATTTATCATCTTTCATTATTGCTGATCTAAACATTGCATATTATATTAAATTATTGACCACTTAGCTTGGACACACATTTGGTTCGTAATTTGCCATAGAATGTCAGTATATTTCAAAGATAATCGTCATTGCGGCGTAAAAACAAATAAACTTATCGTTTGTTGAAAAAAATCGAAATCTTTAATATTTTTAAACTAAATGTCTTTTCAAGACTAATCTTGATAATCATGTATTAATCCCTCAACTTTATGTTTCTTAACACCTTGATGTAAACATTTGTGCGTTTCCAAAAACTTTACATCGGGTGTTCCATCTATGGATGATGAAAAAATTCTTCTCTCGTTACCGCTTGATTCCGAATGGTATGTACCATGGGAAAATTGTTCAAAAATCAGGTTGCCCAGAATTGCGTCAGCGCTATTATCAAAAGCGCTTGTGTTAGTTGTTACACGGGCTCAAGCTTGATTATTAACAATTGAACTGTTTCTTTATTGAGAAAGTTATTTCTTTAACCTAAAAAATGGTAGGTTGAAGATATGACAAGCTAATTAATTTAACGAAATTTAAAAATTGTATTCTTTTCGATTTTAGATTAAGGCAACTGAAATTATCAAAGTGCTCTACAATTTTAGAAACTTTGTAACGTGAGGGACGACTCAACGGATGAGCGCTTTAAAATATTCAAAGAGATCTTGAGACACCAATAGGCGCAAGTGTCGCGATATTTTAACATTAGTTGTATTAAGCAACTTTATCTCATATTTGCAAGGCTCTCCTCCCTCAAGAAATTTCTGACAGTGGCAATATTTAAAAAAATCACAGAAGAAACAATATAGTGACACAACAACTGCCGCACAATAATTCTGGAAGCAATACTAAGGCGGCAACAAGGCACCTTTATTATATTTATTTAGCATAAAAAGTACATAATATTCTACACGATTTATTTATGCATGGCTTCAAAAATTACCATGATATACTTACAGTAAAAGATAAAGTTTTCCCAGTTTTTATTTTCAAAATTTATGTTCCTATAAATTTAATTTATGAACGAGGAAACAAAAAATAAAAAATTAAGCTCATAACTTTTTCAGTTATGTAAAATATTTTGTTCATCAACTTTTTTAATTTTTAGTGTTGCGGTTAATTTTAAAGAACAAAAGTTTTACTTTGTTGTTTACGTACACACCAGCTCTTTTTAAATAATGCAAATATGCAAATTAATAGCAAATGGTTTAATATTAAATAAAATAAAACTAAAGTTTGGATTGGTGTGGTTTTTCCATGCACATATATAGACATCATTAGACTCGTTAGCAACCGCCTTTTATTTTGTAATATTGTAAAAGTAAGACTTGTCTAATGCAAACGTGGGTGGCATTTAACTAAATGATTCTATGCACACAATTTAATTTAAGTAGTTTTTCGTTGTCTGCATGTTCCATCAACCAAATAAAATTTGTGGTAAGAATGGAGCATACGAGTATGGTTTTTTTTAATTATACATAACTTTTTTATATTAATAATAACATTTAATTTATAATATGTAACTATTTTTTTATAATTTTTATCATTAATATAAAATTATAAATAAATAGTATATTGAATATAATTTTGTTCTACATAAAAATAAAATAAAAAAATAAATATTATAATATTAAATTCAGTGTACTATGCTCGTATTGCCTTTGTATAAAAAATAAACATTAAATAAATAAAACCATTGAATGGGATAATTGTGGTTGTAACTAAAAAATTAAATGTATTAATAAATTTTATTATAAAAATATATACAATACATAAATGTACAAAAAAACTTAATTTTATGTTTTTTATAATAATTTTTGTTATTTTTTTGTATACGCATATTTATTCTAATTTATTTTTTAATTTTGTATAAATTATTTCTTTATTTTAATTGCGTGTTTAACGATGTAGTTAACAATTTTAGTAATTTCGGTTAACTTTTGGACATAAATATATAGATTATTGTTTTGATTCGATTTTTTATAATGAAGTCTGGTTGATTCTAGCCACCTCGGCTTTCATACTATCCGGTTCAGTTGTAAGTGTTTTAATATAGCCTAGAATGATTCAAAAACTATGCAATCTCAACTACTTAAAATGTGTTCAACTGTGGAATAGAACCTATTGCAATACATATAGTATTTGGAAACTGAAATTAGTACAATTTATTATTAGCGCGCATTTATCAACGGAAACATTTGTGGAACTATAGAATCAATTTCGCTGATGTTGTATTTTAAAGCATATTCATTAACGTCCATAGATGTACCGTTTACTGGCGACTTGCTTCGTACGAGTGACTTCGATATAGCCCCAAGGGTTCACAAGCCAGTTTTGAAATTACTGATATTCCTGAATTCCTGAAAACGGTTATCCTCAGATTCAATAATTTAAATACCATCGTAGAAATATTTCAATCTGTGCAACCTGAAACAGAAGACATCAACATGTCATTCAAAAACAAGTCACTTGGACAATGCATTTATTGAAGTCCGCAGACATAATGATAATTTTTCAAATACCAAATAAAAGTGCAAAACAATATTTTTCGGAAACTCTCCAACTTTTATCGTGACTTAATTTACCATCGAAAGAAGAAAATCCAAAGTGTTACTAAATATTTTCTTGAAAAATGTGAATACAATTCTAGATTGTAACGAAAGTTAAATTGCAACATTTACGTGCCTAAAATTCAGAACTAACTTTTGAGAATAAAATTCAATAATTTGTAAACGTTGTTCAGGTGTAAGTCTGTCCACGATGAAATGGCAATGCTAATTGAGAACAAATTGACTTTGACAGATGTCACTAATCATGCGTGATGTGGCAAAAACATCTACACGAAAAGCCCAAAAGAAAAAGCTCACCCGTTATATAAAATGTGTTAGATTTAAAACCAATATTTTTCTTTTGATATGTAGATGATATCTGTACCAAAAAGCTAAAGTCGCGTAAGTTAGCTTAAGCGATTTTGCGTTTTCTAGCGGTTTATTTACATTTGGGTAGATTTGTGTTTTTTTTTATTGACTGAACATATATTTCAATATGATATTTGGGTTATTCTGGTTATAAAATAATAAAAAAAATTCGGTCGTCTCATCAGACTGCAGTGACCAAACACCAAACTACAAAAAAATTGAAAATACTTTGCACTTACGTATAAAGTATAATCACAATGCTTTAGCGAATTATTATGTTTAGCTACGCAATTGTCAACCTCTTCGTAACCTGGAATTTTATTGTATTTAACGCAAACAAGCGATTTCTATATGAAATTTGGGTTGTTCAACTTCTTAGTAACCTCACCTTGATGTAAAATCAATATCTAGCTATCAACCAGAACAACCCAAATTTCATATAAAAATCGCATGGTTAACAATTGCTAAACATAATAATTCGCTAAAGCATTGTGATTATACTTTATACGTAAGTGTAAAGTATCTTCAATATTTTTGTAGTTTGGTGTTTGGTCTGATGAGTGATGAGACGACCGAATTTCTTAAATTAAAAAATTCAAGTTTCATTAGTTCGAAACCAAGCTTCCATTCCAACGTCTTGGTAACCTCACCTACATATATATTTCAATGATAATTATATTATTGTAGTACTCTTGGGTAAACAATATTTTTGGTTTTGCCATTTGGTGCATACATAAATAAGTTGGCGGGTTTTCCGTGAACACGCTTCGTATAGCTCAACAGTCCATGTGAGAAGCACGGATTTTGTGGATTCAATTCGGTTATTGCAAATATGCGAGTCGTACTGGAAATTGCAATCTCTTGAATTCGAATGGCATATCGGTCGGTATCATTGGTATTCGCGGTAATAAGAGATGTTCTCCTTTGAATTTGCCATTCAATATTGTTGCTTCGATATTTTTATTCATCAATTTTTTAACTGCAAGCCTGGTGTCATTGCACAGTCCTGGCACATCAATATTTCGAAGCATAATGGTAGGTGCATCAATTTACAATATCAATTCGTGTGGTGATAATCTTGGCAAATTAAGTGGATCCAGGTATTCGACCGGATAATTGATAACTTATTCTTGATTCATGTCGTAATCAATTGACTTATACGTTGTAGAATTGCCAGATGTTTGTTTTTGAATAGCTCTCTTATTAGCATTGACATCATTGTTTTTGGCCGCCAATAATGCACGTTCGCTTGGTGATTTTTGTAATTGCAATTAATGTTTGGAAATACGCTGTTAAGTTACAACTGGTGGAATGGTAATGCAATTTATGGTCATCCATTGGCGTTTTCCCGTTTCCAAGATCTAAAAGTTGATTGGCGAACCGAACAACGTATTCATCTTGTTTCAGTTGGACACGCATGTTGGTGGTCAGTATAATTTTCTGAACATTTTGCCAAAGCACAGAAGATTTGAGATATATGCGTTTAATTTATCGGCTGGTGTGGAACGTGGTATAACTGGTAGAGTCTAACAAAGATCACCAGCCAGCGAAATGAGTGCACCTTCGAATGGCTCTGTATTACCTCTTAAATTTTGGAGCGTCCGATTGATTGATTCCAAAGATTTTTTGTGGACCATTGTGCATTCATCCCATACTATTAGTTTACATGTTTGCAAAAATTTACCCTTTCTGGAATTCTTTTATGTGTTGCATGTGGGTGTCTCAGTAAATTGCATGCTCAATGGCAATTTGAATACAGAATGCGCTGTTCGACTTCCATCCAAAAGACTTGCTGCAATGCCGGAAGATGCGACGGCCAATGCAATGCTATTTTGTGAGCGAATGGTCACCAAAATCAATGAAAACAGAAATGTTTTGCCTGTTCCACCGGGTACATCGAATAAAAACAAACCGCCAATTTGTTGCATTGCATTGTGTTGTTGTATCGTCAGTTCTGGCAAATTTGTTTGAATCAATGTTTGCAGTTCATTGACACTAAATTGCTGTTTTCTGTGCAAATCTCGATCGTATCCATCGTCTGTTAATCGATACGATGAAACCATTCCTAATTGTATGAGCGTTCTGTTGACGATTGATGAACATTGTTCATTGATTGATAAATCTTTCGGATTAGGCGGGAAGCAAGTTGTCAAAATGATGGAAAATAATGTTCGAATTTGGTGCGGTTGGCTAGTGAATGATGCGTTCGCTAGTGATGTATCCCAATGTGTATTATTTACCAGTAATTTTAATTTCTGGCATGCTTCTCCATAAGTTTGGCATTATTGGACACCAAATGTGTCAATTGTTGAAACGATACGGGTCCACGTACATTAACTAACAATAATCGCACGTAAAAACATTCTGCATTGTTGGGATCAACGGTGTAATCAGCTTTTCCATGTTTGCGTCTTTGAAATTTGTTTGTGTTGCGTTCCATTGAAGTATGTTGGCACATCTGAGAATGGCAAATTCGGGGAGTTGGAGCTGGTACCGTGCATTCTCTACAGTGAAATACACACGGTGTCCATTTTCCAGATGAACAGCCAAATGAACAACTGTTGGATGACGATCATGTATTGGAAAAGCCAAAGCTCGTCAAATTGCCTCCTTACTACTTATGTAGCGACCCATTTGGTATCTATCGATTTCATAGTATCTGTTGGTCAATGCAAAGTCAGCCATGTCTGATCCTTTGTTGATATATTTGCAGATATATTTGATTTGACCGAATTGCAAGAGCAATGGCGAATACGGTACAACCCAGCGATTATCTATGTCGATGTTTGTACTTTCGTTATTGTCGAATGTCCGTCGATTGAGTGGATAACCATCGTTGCCAGTGATGGTTTCTTTAAATAATTTGTTTGGGTATTTGTTTGTGCATTTTCTATCTGCCATGCACGGAGACGTGGGATTGGTGATTCCGTATGGTCCGTGGATCATACTTTGGAGACTACTTCAAATAAGCCTGGATTGCATGGATTGCTTTCTGAAGTTATATTAATTTTTATTTGTTAAACTAAATAGAAAATCGAGTTAGTCGAATATTTAGTCTAAAGTATTAGTTTTATTATTTCATTTATTTGATTAAGCTTCAATATTCTAAATGTCAGAAAATAGCTTAAAAATTACAAAAATATAATTTTAAATTCAAAATAATTATTTTTAAATTAATAAATATCTTTTTGAGTCCATCAATTTATAAAATCTCGTATAGGTTGGTTCTGGACATGTAAGTTATACACGATCAAAATTTCAAGAAGGTTGAGAGGTTCGTGAAAATTGTTAATGTTTTAGAAAAATTTGTACCGGGCCCCTAGACTCAGGGCTCAACCTCCTCAAAAGTATCGTAAGAACCAATCTGGACATACAACCTTTACATAAATTTGTACAGGGGCCTCTAGATCCGGGGTTCAACCCCTTCAAAAATATCTTAAAGTTCTTATACAATGTCAAAATTTCAAAACGATCAATTGAGAGGTTCGTGATATTTGGTAGTGTTTTAGATATATTTGTACCGGGGCTCTTCGACCCCGGGGTTCAAATTATTCAAAAATATCGTAAGATTGCTTCTGGATATGCAACTTATACACGGGCAAAATTTCAAGACGATCGGTAGAGCAGCGGTTCGCGAAATTTGATAGTGTGACTTGTGCGCCACCTATTGTAAAAAATCACTTGTCGTGATACACATTGTGTGAAAATTACTTCATATAACATCAATTTTTCGTTATGATATCTGTTCTACTATGAGAACAGATTCAATAAAAAACGATATACTACGAGTATATGTTACTAAGTGCGTTTGAAGTTCCATCACAAACGAAAGGATAGCTTAGGTTGATCGAAATTGATATACCTAACCACTCTGTGCAATATAAGCTAGTTTTATGTTTCATACTTTTAGTATGATAAAGTAGTATAATAAAACAAAAAACGCCTAAGACAACTCAAGCGATTTTCCGATTTCCCGTTAATGCAATATGAAATGCTTAAAATAACTTAAGATATTTTTTTAGTTTTTTCATTAAAAATAATTTTTTTGATGTTTTTAACTAAATTAATTAAGCGATTTTTTCGTTACAAATTTAGTTATTTTTGAAGTATTATGCAACTTTAAGCGTTTTAAATTGTACGGTTTTCTAAATTCTATAAATGTCGCAAGGTTTACTTAAAAGAAATAGAGGAATTCTTAATGATGTCAACGCATTTGAAAGAATGGAACTGGATAACCACCCGAAGCCAAAGTAAAAGTAATGAGCTCATAAAAGTGAGGTGATAGATTACACCAGCTCAAATAGCAGTATTGATGAAACAATCGATGATAGTGCCAAGGACTCCGACTTCAACTTATCGATAATATCTTTATCCGATGTTATGTGCGACCTAGAGACCATGACAAAATCAATTGAAAACAATATTTTAGACATTTGAAAAACCGAAAACTTCATCTCTCGTGGTCGCTTCATAAATCCCCCTTTTCCATGTGTCACAAAAAAAATGTCGACTACATTATCATATCGTTATGGCATTGCATTCTAAACGCAATCATTATATATTAGACCATTTATTGACTAATTACCTAATACGTCAATTCCTAATTTTCTATTGGTTAAGTAGAACACAAATTATAAGTCAGTGGTGTAGACGACACATAAACGCAAAAATTAACATTCGTAAAAAAAATTGAATGGAAACTAACAATTCCGCCGTAACATTATGGGGAAGACCCGGACCACTGAGATGTTTCAATAGCCGGGCAAAATACGAGTGTAAAAATAGTAATACCAAATTTATTTTGAATAATGACTTGAATTGCTGTTGCAGATACTACGTTTTTATTTCCCGAGTATGGTAAATTCTTAAATTGCTCCCGCTTAATCATCAAGCCTATAAACAACTTAACCAACACGTTTGACCATTTCGGCAGATATACCTTTCGGGGCCGATTTTGCGGAAAATTTTCTGACTGCGTTGCTTTTTCACGCAAGTTATCGAGCACAACTTCTCACACAGAATCCGTGTGATCCGATCTTATTATAGGTTCGTATCACTGCTAAGCGCGCAAACAAGTAATCTGCGGAGCGCCGTATTCAAAGCCATGGTTGATATACATAGTGTTGACGAAATACCAAAAAATTTTGAGAAAACTTAGTTTCGAAATGTATATGACGTTTCTCATGTAAGCTCCAATTTGCGGTAAAAATCCCAGCCCATATATGGTTTCTTCCACGATAAACAAGCACGAACTGACGAATGAGTAGAACGATTAACTTGTTCCGCAGCGTTGCTTTGTGGGGAGTGAAACGGCGTACGACAGTGTTGCGCACCAAATTTAGCTAGTAAATTTTTCCGATTTAAACTGGATCCCATTTTCCGTCATCACTTATTCAGACAATCTTCCCAAAAGATTTGACGATCAATTTGCCTAATAATCGAAAATCTAGTACTGTAAGCCCTTCTACACTGAAGTTACAACACAATTTTGGTTCTGAATCATCGAATCACAGTACATCCACTATTGGTAAAACCAAAGAACTGCGTACGTATAGACAAGACCATCTTATTATTGACGAAAAGGTACGGGCCGTCATCTGAAAAATTGGCACAAGCAGTTGAGAATAATGCTACTCTAAGCAATTAGTAATTTTATAAAAAATAATTAAAAATCAGTAAATATGTGATTTTTAGAACAAACTAGTTTATTTGGCCTACTTTTTTATTTTTCGACAAACTATTTTCAGGTGTAGTGTCATCATCTTCATTTTCTTCCGAAAATTCGTATTCCATGTTTCCATCATCCATCAATATAAAATTATGGAGAAATGCTGCAACCACAATTTTGCTACAAAAATTACGATTATTTACATCTTATAGTTAAGTTTTCTAAATTTACCTTTCAATTTGGCGAAAGCTCTCTCTATAGCTGATCGCACCGAACTTAGATTTGTGTTATAAATCATTTGTTGCTTCGTAAGATAGCGGAATTAATTAATAATCCGTTGCTCCATGCCGAATCCCCGATCATGCGAAATTCTGGTTTAACTGGCGACTCTTTAATCTCCTGTGTCTTTACTCTCCTGCCTAGCATTCCAACGAATATATCTATAAACCGCATGATGTGGTCACAAACACCTTTAAAATTTAAAATTGGATTTTAACATTAGTATGTCATTTGTAAATATTATATTGTAAAACTTGCCTAGTAATATAAAGGAGTGAAAGTTTTTCCGAGTATAAAAATTAGTTGCATTAGGGCAAGGATACTTTATCGGAATGTGGCATCTATCAATAGCACCAATTATCCCGGGAATTCGAGATTTCGCCTGGAAAATCTAAAAAATAAAATAATCAATTATTTATGTTACAAATAATTGTATTCGATCGAATATTACGTCAGCAATTTTTTTTGTCATCGAAGTTTGAAAATTGTATGTACTTTTTCTTTAGCTGTACAGAAAGAAATTATTTTTGCTTGCTCAGGATCCAAATAGTCAATAGTAGTTTCGTTTGTGGAGGTACAAAAGTATACTTTGCCTTTTTCATAGTAGTTCACAAATTGGAAATATTTATTTGAGATATTTACATTTAAATTGAACTAAAAATATAAACAAACCTCGAAACACATTCTAGGCATCCGGAAATGACCTTTAAATTCTCCTAAATTATATTTTTGGATGATAATCCTTAATAATTGTCGTTCCGCAGAGATGATGGAGATATTGGATTCCGTTTGATTCGTGTATTCATTTTCAAAAATCGCTAATATAGGCAGCAATACTTCACGATGCAGGTTATCGATATCCATTGCCGAATCGCATTTACACAATATTTTTAATTATTTATAAGTTATGCACTAAAACAAAAGGTTATGCTGTCAACGACGACGCCATTTTGACATTGAACGTAAGACACAAACCTGAAATAGAAGAAAATAGAATTCAACAAAAAACGTTACAAAACGTTTCAAAAATATCAAGTTTTCATTGAAATTTTTAGAAATCGTGGTTCAAACAAAAAATTTGATAATATAAATAAATATCCATGAGCACTATGATTGCATCATTGTTTTGTAATAGAACAGTTTTCTCAACAGTTATCAAACAGATATCAAAGGAGCTTTGATTTCAACACTAAAAATTATTAAATATCAATTTTCAACATTGACTATAAATTTGCATATTTTACAAAAAAATACATAATAAACAAATCGTGTGGGTCGACATTTTCCATTCCTGTAGAAAGAAGCTAAGAAACTATAAAAGCTAAAAAACTTGAGTAATTGTTTACACTAAAGTTTAAATATTTTTTATTAAAACAATGATAAGGCCCGTTGTACATTTTAGCTAAGCTAAGCTAAGCGGTAGGAGCTATGTCCACAGCTCTTACTTGTAAATAAAAGCGTTTAATAAAACAACGTTGCACACTTGACCTAAACTAAGCAAGCTGTTTTGAGCTATGACAACTAACGTAGCTCGAGTTGTCTTCGCCTTACAATTTTCAGCTATAAATTTCACACACACATAGACATTTTTCTATACAAGTTTTGACGCACATACAATGTTACTTAAATTTCATTCTGTCAACGGAAAGTAAGACAATTTAAATACGAATTGGAAAATTGAACAAACATTTTTGTTACTATAATAAAGTTAATTTATATAAAAAGTGATAAGATGTAGAGTGATAAAATATATACAACTTTTAATAGTCATTATAATCCGTTAAATTGTCGAGTTGGGATACACAAAAATATATCTTTAAGGAAGACACCCTTTAGGATGTAAAATTCAGTTCAAAAGCAAAACGATTTCAGTCCTGAGTCGGGTTCTTCAGATGAGGAGTTCGAAGAAGATGTACTTTTATATCTAAAAAAAACGAAAAAGGAGTTTGTGGTGTTCACAATTTTTAAAGAAACGTTTGGATTGTGGTGAATTTAACAGCCTTTTACTCGACTTAACGGAAAAGGAGTTTTTTTATATATATGAGATTGACCAGGGAGCAGTTTGAATATGTCCAAGCATTAATTGAAAAGGACATAAAAGGTCGGAACTCATTTTGTCGAATGCCCATTTCTACAAGAGAAAGATTGGTTGTATGTTTAAGGTAACTGCACAACAATTTTAAAACAAGATTCTGGAATTTAAAATTAATTTAAATTTTTGTTTTAGATATTTTGCAACAGGATGCTCTTTTCGCGACCTCAGTTTTAATTTCCAACTAGGTGAAACCACGGTAGGATAAATTGTTGAAAAGGTGAGTGAAGCTATATGGCTCAATATGCAACCTCGAGAAATGCCAGAGCCAAACGAATCTTTTTGGCGTAAAAAGACCAAGGAATTTAATGCTAGATGACACGTCGAAAACTCCTCGTTATTCGGAAGCCTTATTAATTCCTTCTAATTATTTTTTTCAACTATAAAAAAAACATTTTCAGTAGTTCTCATGGCGGCAGTTGATTCTGCTTATAAATGCACGTACATTGATGTTGGTGCCTAAGGCAGATTCAGCGATGGGGACATATTTGCCAATAGTTGGTTTGGAAAAAGGCTTCACAACAATTTACTAAAATTACATGCGCGTGAAGCGAATTGTTTGCCATTTATTTTGATTGGGGACGAAGCTTTTCAACTCACCAAATATTTTATTGGGAGTTATTCTGGCTGTCGTACCAAAGAAGACATAAATTTTAAAATATATAATTACAGGCTATCTAGAGCACGAAAAACTGTGGAATGTGCTTTCGGAATTTTAAGTATCCGGTGGCGAGTGTACAAAAAACCTTTCGAGTGCAGTTTACGAAAAGTTGATAAAATTATTAAAGCAACTTGTGTACTTCACAATTATTTAAGGCACCAAAAACACTAGAATAACAAGTGAGCGAGTTTGATTCAACTGATTTAGATGATCCGGACCATCAACTTGTAAATTTGGCCCCGTCTAATGTAAGAAGCGTTTCAAGTAAGAACAGAATTTACAAATTATTTCTGTTCTCCAGAACGGGTACATGGGTATGTACCATGACAAATTGAAGCCATTAGGAAGGGAAAATATTAAAATCAATTCTAAGATAATAACAAATTATTGCCGAAAAATTAATAAAACACGAAATGTATGTAAGATTATATTTTAATTATTAAATTTCAAAAAATCATGTAAAAATAATGTTTTTCCTTTTTCATTATTTTGACATTTTCTATCATATCTGTGTCATTGAAATATAAACTCCTGAGTAAAGTAAAGAATATTATTAAAGAGTAATAACAAATATATATAATATTTATAAAACGTTTATCTTAAGTATCTAATCTGAAAGAATCTCCTTCTATGTATGACTGCGACGTCAATCGGGACTTTTTTTTTTGTATCTCTGCTATCTGTTCTGGGGCCAAGGCTCTCCCAACTCTTTCGCGGTTTGCTTATTTACGTCCTCAAATTCGAGGACGTACGGATATAGGTCCGATTTATTACCATCTGCACATTGACATGGAAGATGGATCGGCCCATGAGTTTTGCACTCCGACAGTGATGAAAATTCCCTTTGCACCCTGCCCCTATCGGTATTCGAACCCAGTACCTCCCGATCCAAACGCCAAAGCTTTAACTACTATGCCATTTGGTCGGTATAGAGTGATAACAAATATAATATTTATAAAACGTTTATCTTGAGTATTTGATGTTAAAGAATCTCCTTCTATGTATGACCCCGAAGTCGATCGTGATCTCTCTAAATTTGTATTTGAATTTGATCTCTCTGGAGTAGAAAATGGTTGAAAACTTGGTGATATTTGTTGTAATGAGTGGTCGTCATATTCCCGTTCATCGAGCTCACTAATGGCATTGAAACCCCTTGTTTTTGCTTCTCTTTGTAAATTTTTAGGAAAAGTCAGGGTTGTTTCATACATAGACATAAAAAAATTATGCAGAGCCCTGTTGGATGGTTCTGTGTGGTGTTGGCGAATTTCATTTCGTGTTGCCATTAGTTTTTCTCTTTTTTTCTTATTTGATCTTATCAAACTTATTATCTCGTCTTCCTTAGTTTTTTTCTGTTTTTTAGTATTTTCCACAGTATTCATTTCACTAATTGAGTCGCTTTCTTCAGTGGAAATTATATCATCCGAGGTGTCAGTAATATTAGACTGTGTTTCGCGTTTAATTATAAATTTTATTAAAAATGACATTTGGTCATGAAACCTCCGTTTCTTGGTGTTAATTCTTCCTTAGTCACTTTTAGTATTTAATCTGTTAATAGATTTTCTATGAGAATCTCTAAGTTTCTTCCATAAATCTTTAGCTGAAGAAGCTGTAAAATATTTAAAAAAAATTAATTTTCTAATTATTGGGAGAAATTTCCATTAGATACCGTTTTCACATTGGCATTCTACGGCAATTTCTGCCCAAATATCATCTTTGAATTTAGTGGATTTGTAGTCGTTATGCTCCGTATCGTACAACTCGGGATGGCTCCGAACATTTTCTATTAATTTTTCAATTTCTTCTGCTGACATTTTTAACGGCAGAAGCAATATTAAATGATACAGGCTATATATGATTTTTTTTATTTATGGCGTCTTTTCTGTATCAACAGCTTTAACACAATTAATTTTAAGTAACCTAATATATGCGTTATAAATCAAATATACGAATATGAATGTATGTGTGAACCAGCTTTTTAGCTCAAATGTGCAAAGAGTCGAGCTGGCGAGCTAAACTAAGCTAAACTAAAATATGGTTTATAGCTTGGCTTAGCTCAAATGTACAACGGGCCTAACTCTCATAAATGTCTATTATGTAACTGAATCTAAAACAATAGAGAGTAACAATAAGGATGTATTAATGGTTCACGCCCAATTAGGTATACATATTACTGTATCAATCATTTTCTTCTAAGTTGGCCTGCTACTTGAATAGATGAAAGATTATTGACACTAATTATATTGACAAAATTATTTCCTGCACAACATTAAATATGAAGCCTGCATATAAATCTTTTATATCAATTTCAATGTGTTATTTTTATTGTTGTTTGTTGTTACTATTGTATATAGGTATACGTTGAATTAACAAGTTGAATGAATAAAAAAAATTTGAATAAAATCGGGATTTTTTTCAAACTCCATTGAAAATCAATTAATCATGTTCAATCAAACCAGTCAAAAATGCTGACAGATTCATTGGAATAAAGAATGAAAAATGACTAGATTTTGTATTTTGTGTGTCTGTGTGTATTTAGTTTTCATATAAATTTTGCGAAAAATCAAAATACAACACAACAGAACAAAAAATTCTTTTAATAAAAATAAATAATTTTAGTACATTTTTCCACCCCAAATATCATATTCAACATCTCTACAGTGTTATATATTTACATGAAGCACAAAATTCTCGCTTAAGTTTAATTCACATACGTACTCGTGTATGTTCTATTTAACTGCTTTACATATACCCCGGTTATTTCTACATATCCCTGTATATATGTAAAGTACTAAAATGTATGTACATATCTACGTATTAATATATAGAAAATCTATGGATATTTTTGTTTGTTAATCGTTATCTATGAGAATAAAATCCAACACACACACACACCAAAAAAATTGTGTTCTGGTTTGTTTATTTTACGGATGTTGAATGTTGAAAAATGAAAACACCACACCAAACAACACAAAAAAGTTAAAACTCAAATTTATTTGATAAAATATAAAAACCTCTTAATTCTTATAAATTTTCCACATTACTATTATCTTTTATTCCCATCCTCGAAACTTATTTGTAAAATAGCGCTAGCTAGCTAATAAATATTTCACTCGCCTCGTTCGTAAGCATAACGTAAACACAACCTATACAATAAAAAATGCTACTTTTTTGTTAAACGCCAATTTTCAATTAGGTGTAGGTCTAATCTATCTGATACATAAAAGAGGCAATAACTAATTCCTTATTGGATGTTAAAATGAAAATTATAACATGTATAAAAGGAAAATTCATCGCATTTTATATAGTTTCTCAAATTATATTCATTGTTGAATTTTCAAAAGACATCATCGGTGTGAAGTTACTTCAGAATAACAAAATATACACTGCGTAATAAAACGAACGAAATTTCGTTGAACGAAAATTCCTATAAACGAAATTTACATAAAGTTCCAAAGGAAAAACATCACGAACTGTCAAAGTAAACACTGTCAAAGTAAACGCTGTCCTTAAAAATAATATAATATGAAATGGTTAGATTTGTTTTAAATAAATAAAAACTAGTTTAAATTAAAGATTAAGTATTTAGTTATCTCTATCTATATTTTGAACGTGCAGAACAAAATAAACATTTTGGTAGTAACCTAACCTGTGCAGTGGCATCCCGTGGCAAAATATTGCTGAAAGTCAAACAATTTTCGAGTGTGACGGGCAACATATTGCCAAGAAAAGTGCTGATCCTTTTTGGTTTTGTTCAGATGGATGCGAGAAACTGGCTCAAGAAAAAGGTAACTTGCGAAATGAAAAGTCGAATACTCCAAAATCAATTGCTTGCAAACCTTCGCTTTCCACGAGTATAAATGAAATTGCTATGAAATTGAATGACTATGAAAACCAATTATCTGAGCTAGAAAGCATAATAGTTATCGGAAAAATTAAAGAAAAATCGGAACTAATCGAGCAACTATTATCGTCACTATTGACTACATCATAATGTTGTCAAACCGAAATAGCAAATGTAGTAAATGTCTGCTATATGAAGGCGAAGCATTAAAGAGAAACCTCAAGAAAGAAATTTGGATGCAACTTATTAGTTACTTTCAAAATCGACACGTTAGCAAAAGACCCGATTCAAGCCTTAAAAAAACCATGCACGTCATCCTCCAGAAAACAATGGCACACAAATATACTTCAGGGATTACCTCACAGTGTTTAGATTAAAACTATACAGAGATGCGCAAAAGTTGAACAAATTATCCAATAAATATTACAAATTCCTCTGGATAAACCATTCCGTGATATATTTTCGGAAAATTAAAAATCTCCAGTTATTCGGATTTCATTTGTGATGACGACAAAGAAAATATATTTTGCATCGAATAGTTATGGGAGATGAAAAATGCATTAATTGTGCAAATCCCAAACGCAATAAATTTTGGTTGCAGTCTGGTGAAGCTGGCCCAACCAAAACGAGATATTCATTGCAATAAAATTATGCTCTGTATCTGGTGGGATCAGAGAGGTGTGGTATATTAGGAACTACTGCAATCAGGTTAAACTATCAATGGCGATGTTTATCGACGACAACTAATACGTTTAAAGCGAGCTATAGATGAAAAACTATTTAAAAGGAGAGCACTGAGAAGTTCTATCTCATTTGCAGTATTCACCGGACATAACTCCTTCAGATTACTACTTATTCCAGTCGATGCAGTCGTCTCTTTCTGAACAGCGGTTCAGTTCTCGCGTAGAAACTAAAAATTGGATCCCTCGCTAGAGGGAATCCGTAAATTACCTGAGAGATGCGGGAAAGTTGTAGCTGCAGATGCTTTCAATAAATAATTCTTTGATTTTCTAAACAAGCAAATGTGTTTTATTTTAATTAAAAAGAGCGGAGTCATATTCACACACCCAATAATAAGCTATTATTTCTGAGAGTTAATCCTAAAATATGAGTTAGGTTATTGATTTTTAGTTACGAATGCTAAAATTATATTTATTTAATAAATTTAAAATGAATTATTAACAATGTGGAAATACCTGTACCATATATAAGGGCAGTCCGAAAAAGAAAAACTGGATATTTTGTGATTAAGATTTTGGTGCCGACTCAAATAATAACACTGATGCACCAATTAATAATACTGAACCCGAAATTGACATACCTATTCATAGCCCTCAATATGAAGAAATACCAAAAATGGAAATCTGCGATGTAAACAATGATGATATATATAATTTAAAGAATTACTTTTGTGTGCAATATGAAGTTTAAATCTTCAGTTTGTTGGACGCTTGTGGTATCTAATGGATCAGGAAAAAACTAGGTTATGGAGTAACTGAAAAGATAGAAACTTTGGATACAGCATGAACACAAGCAATGTGCATGAAGCATAGCAAAGAAAGTGTATTGGCAAACTGTATTTGGATTTTATGAACCACGCACGCTCTTATAAATGAGCGTATATGCTCAAAAAGGGTGCGATGGTTAACAAAATTGTTGTATAATAAATAAATAAATAAATGATGAATTTATTTCTACCGCCGCGGACAATACACCGGAAATCAAACTTCCAGAAACGAAATTTATGGAAAATATACATTCCACTAAAACATCCGACATTCAGTGGCGGCGAAAGGAATTTGAGCCCACGTTGGCTCCATTTATTGAGCCTCCTCAATATAGAAAGGATATTTTAACTCTTTTATGTTATTTTTTAAGGTATACTCAAAAAATAGTAGGATAAAATCAACAAAACAAAATGGTAATTTTAACTTTCATTTGAATTCAAATTGAGCCTAAGTAGCGCCGAGTCGGATTAAGTAAAATGAAAATATAAATAAAAGTTAAATCAAATTATGAATACATGTAATGTAGAATTAACTGTAAGTAAAATAACAAAAAAATTTGCTTAGTAAAACTTAATTATCTTATTATACTTGGAAAACAGATAATTTTAATTAAAGAAAAGAAAATCACCATAGTAAGATATGTCACTCATCACATCAAATAAACGAAGTAAGATTTACCAGCATTGTAGCTTAGTATCCAAATAATGGTAGTTTGGTTTCGACCTAATGGAAACATTGAATTTCTTAAATCAAAAAATTCGATTGTCTCATCATACTGCAGTGACCAAACTACAAAAATATCAAAAATACTTTGAACTTACTTGTTACAAAGAATAATCTCAATGCCTTAGCGAATTATTATGTTTCGCTGCTCATTTGTTAATCTCTTCGTAACCTCGAATTTTATTGTATTTGTCGCAAACAAATGCGTTTTTATACATGCGTTTTTATGCGTTTTTATACGCAACTTTAGGTTATTCTGGGTAGCCAGACACTAGCTTCACATCGAGATACGACCTAAGAAATCATTAATGAATTGTTTAAATTAAAAAAATTTGGCCGGCTCATCAGACTGCAGTGACCAAACTACATTCACATTATACACTGTATGTAAGTTCAAAATATTTTCAATATTTTTGTCGTTTGGTACCAACCTTGATAACCTCACCTCGATGTGAAGCTGGTTTCTGGCTAACCCCAAAATACCCAAAAATTTCATATTGAAATCATGTATGCGTCAAATATAATAAAATTCAATGTTTCGAAGGTTAGAAATGTGCAGCGAAACATATACACTGTTTATAGTGCGAGTCGAGTTAAGTTATAGTTAGTTGTCTTTTTACCCTTTAAAGTGGAGAGTCATCTCAGGTTGAGTCGAAACCAGGTTATAAAAGTCAAAATAACTTTTTTTTCGAACTAGTTACATATTATGTTTTCTTAATTATATTTTATGTTTATTAATAGTGTGATCTATAAACTAATTAATTTGTGTTGAATAAATACAAACATATTTATTTATATAAATAATAATTCATATAAAAATAATGTTCAAATTAATTATAAAAATTGTTTACAACTGTTTGGGATTAGAATTCCTTTTACATTTTTATTAAATCATTTAATTAAACATTCTTATTTATTTTATTTTAAGATGGATGTGGATGCTCGTAAATAGGTTATATTGCAAACTTGTGGTACGCAGTTTCAAGTTGTGGGTCAAATTGTTGAATAACGCGACAAGGCGTTTAAGGAAAAAATTAAAATGATGCATGCTAGATTTCTTCTAAATTTAAGAAGAAAAGTGAACCGAAATCTTCAAAATCAATTAAATGCATTAAACACTATCACCATGAGATATTTAAAAAAAAAACATTCCGCTTAAAAGGTGAAGGAAGATTTTGTTCAAAAAATGAAGCCCCCAGTGGAGGAAAAAATTGTCAACAACGACAAGTACGACAAAATGTTAGAAAAGTTTAGCATATACATAGTTTAGCATACACCTTTATTTTCATTTGCGATAAACTATGTGCAGAATTTACCCCGAAACCATCAAATTTTCGACATGTTCTCTCTGTGGAATAAAAAGTAGCTGTCCGCATTTACAAATTATCGTGTTGTACTGAATATTGTGCAGTTGAAAATCAGTCCGGCGTTAATAAGTCCACAGTACACCAAGTCCTACACCTGTTTTGTCGAGCCATGCGGAATTAAAAAATTGTTGGACGTTTAAAATTCAAAAGCAACATACTCGTAGCTACAAAATATTTGGGGTGCAAACGATAGATCCCATATACCTGTAACACCTACAGCGGATGGTTATAGACATTATATAAATAGGAAGGGGTGGTCTGCTCTTGTTCTTCCAGCTGTGAATTGACAGCAAATATTTGAAGGCTATAATTATCCTTCCCATTTTTTACTTACAGACATTTTTTTTACAGGTATCACGTTCAGATCCTGGATCAAATCACGATGCTACAGCATTTAAATATTCCGGATTTTATTAAAAACGGTAACTGGTTTTAATAATTAGAAATATAATAAACATAATTTTATGTATTTTGTTTTCACTTTTGTTTTCATATTGATTTCTTAAATTTTAGTTTTAGAAATAAATTTCTCTAAATCATCGTCTTTCCAAGTCTAAATAAAATCAGGTAAATTCATCTGTGTGTGTTCGCTTGTGGTTGAAAATAACAATGATGGTGGTGGACTTTGCTGCAATTGATGAGATGATGTGGTCGTATTTGGCGATGAAGACTGATTATGAAGTATTAACTCCATTCGGTTAAAAAATGTGTCCTCGTTGCTTTAGCATCAGTTTCCCTTTCTTTCAACTGAAATTTTTTATACAAATTAAACTCGTAATCTGCATTTGTTTTTTGAACAATTTATATATATATATAGCTTTCTTTCAGGAACCAGCTCTTGGTGTTATAACTAAAGAAATTTAAATGAAACACGATAGATAAATCAGACAATCAAATCGAAATGAAAATAATTTACATCTGCAGCTTAAATCCCTTCAAATCCCCCTGACTTGTAACACATGACGCTGACGGTGGATCGCCAAGGCTCCTATTTAGCTCATCAAAATACTTGCAGCTGAACGGGACACGCCGGATTTATTTTTTCCCCACTATATAACTTTTTTTAAATCTTTCCGCCGATTTTCGGAGGAATTCATTTGTTTGTCATCGCGATTGGTGTGTCCGGGTTAGAACATTTCACTTGAAATCATCTTAAAATTTCGGTGTTTCTAAAACTCTTGCCGTCGAAAAGATTCATTACTTTTTTCTCATAAAATATTTCCAGCAAATCCGGTGCGGTGGCGGTCCAAAACGGCCGCATATCTTAAAAGTAAATTATAATAATTGAAAAATAAAAAACTAAATTAACCATAATAAATTCTATAATAAAACTAAATTTAATATTAAAAGAAAAGAAAACTTAATAAATCGAAAAAAATCACAAAAATATGATGCCGTATTTAACCACATTTTTTAATTTTTTTGTTGTTGTGTTTTTCGACTTGAATCTTTTTCAAGGGTTTATTTAAACAGAGGTAACTCGACCTGAGAAATTGTTTGGTTCGAATCTAGTTAGCCATAAGTTGCCTCTCTGCTTATACCAAAAGTTAACCTGGTTTGAACCTAGGTTAAACTCCCAATGTAAACATAATAATAATAATTCGCTAAGTCATTTGACTATACTTTGTATGTAAGTTTCAAGTATTTTAAATATGTTTGTAGTTTGGTCACTACAGTCTGATGAGTCCACCGAATTTTTTGGTTTAAAGAATCCAATGTATCATTACTTCGAAACCAAGCTACTATCGTCTTGGTAACCTCACCTCGAGTGAAACTGGTGTCTGGCTGCTGCCCAGAATAACAAAAATTTATGAAAGATTCAGGCGTCTGATCAGAATGTACAAAAATAAAAATGAATTCTTTATTTATTTATACGAAGTAAACACCAATTTATTTAGCGAATTATGCCATAAAGAGGTTAAACACTTCGAAATTTCCAATATCCTCCTACTGTACTCCTATTAACGAATATATTTGATTTGTTTACATCACTGATGTAAATTTATAGTAAAATGTTGTAACCTTTATTGTGAAGTAAAGGAATATTTTTGCTAAAAATTATTTTTAAATTGTTTTGCCATTCTTTAATTTTTGCAATTTTTGCATTTATCAAAGTTAATTAAACTTTCTTCAAATTGCTTCTAAATATAAAAAATTGTTTACTACAACTACTAGTGTTGTGCGTCTACGCGTAATTCGGAATTGTCGACATGTTGATGTCGAAAATAGCGAAGACAATTTATTTGGTGCATAAAATTGCAATGCATAGAGTATGTAAAATATTTGTAGATAAAGTAGATTATTACTTTTTTGTTATTTTATCTTCGATCTGTCGAGGTCAAGTTATTTAAATCCTGATAAAAATGATAAAAAATTACCCTGGTCCAAAACCAATTTTCTCGACGTTCAAAGGTTCCCGATCAAAAAAGTGTGTCTTTGTCCGAATGGATGGATGAACGGATATCTGTACCGATGATATCTCAAGAACGGCTTATGTGATTCCAATTTTTTTTACCAATCTTCTTTTATTTTTAATTCGGTGCATTTTCGGATCGCTACCTCCAGGGGATCGGATACCTGCCATAGGAAATCTCCCAAGACCACGACATTGCTTTACATTCTTCCTAGATACTCGTGTAGTATACCATTTGAAAAATCTTTTCGTTTATTATAAAATATATACTTGTCGTATATCGTTGAAAAGGTCTTGAAAAATGACTTAAATTCTCCAGAAAATCCTAGTATTAAAAACTACCGTTGTGGCGCTGGAAAGAGTTACATCTTTAATTATTCCAAATCATGTTTTAGCGCTGGTAGCTAATTATTAATCAATTTTTGTATTAGCCATCTAGTTGATAATTCTACCGTTTTGGCGCTGGGAGCAAATAATTGATTTATTATATATATAGGTGTGAAATGTAAATGAAAAAGTCTTAAATAATGTCACAAATCATCTAATTAATTCTCCTAAATACTATTGTGGTGCTGATTACAAATAATTGTTTTCTCTTCTGATATGATCAAGTGCAATCAAAGCAATTTATTTCTCAAATTTAGAGTTTTGGCGCTGGTATCAAATTGTTTCTGTGGCTACGTACGTATATATACGTATCTCATATCATTGAAAGGTTTAGAAGATGTCCCAAAATAAATTGAAGCACGCTTGTACTCAAAATTACCATTGTGGCACTGGAAGCAGTTACATTTAGTTCGTTCTAATAAAATCATGTGACACATAAAACAACCATGATTGAAAGGTTTTGGAAAAGTAACAAATTGATTAGCACTTGAGTTCACAAATCCACCGCTTTGGCTCTGGCGACAAGTTAATACTTGCTTGAGTCATTTTGTGAAGGTTTTTATAGTGGAAATTAATTTTCGTTTTTCGTTTTATGTCAATTTTCCGCATACAAACGTGTATCGATTCCAGTCCCCTTTCGTAAATTGAAAATTTGTTGGTTTACGAATCTGTTGAACATTTTAGATGAATTAATTATATAATTATTAAATGCTAGATTATTAAATGTTTGGATTACTATACTCGTAAGTTCTCGCGTATTTGGTGAATTTCTTTCAAAAATTGTTTCTCGAATATCACTCGGATTCTACGGCATCAGTAGCTCGCGTGATTTGCATATCTGTAAATAAGTATACACTGGTAGTTTGGTTAATTTTCATCCCAGGTGTTTAACACTTAGTTTAATATAGATACAATACAGTTGTCGATGTAATCCACTTCGAGTAGATAGTCAAGGAACCCGGAAAATCGGAACATACTCAATATATTTAGTCGAAATCGAGTTCATCAAGATATATTTAACGAGACCAAAAAAAATGTGGTTACGTATCGGCTCCATCGATTATAATATCGTCATATGAGCGATCCCAGCATTACCCAAGTTTAACAACCATTTATTAAGCAAAAGAGTAGCATACACATATGGCGGCCACACGAATTGGTTGTGTGTACAATCAAATATTGTGCACGTTGGATTTACAAGCTTCATAAAAATATTGGGCTATTTCGGCAGTTTTACCGAAATTAAATTTGTACTGCTAGCCGTTATTATTCATTCATGAATTTGTGCTTTAACATTTTATTGCGTGGTGATGATTTTGTTCATTGAAGTACCATGGCTCAAAGCAGTTTATTTTGACAGCTCTGTATTTGGTTTAAAAGTTTAACGTGTATATAGTCCTACATTTTAACATTGGTTTTTATCTTTTTTGAAATATTTCTAAAGTTGTACTAAGCCAGCTAAGTTTTATCTAAAGGGTGATTTTTTTGTGGTTAGGATTTTCATGCATTAGTATTTGACAGATCACGCGGGATTTCAGTATGCTTTGACATTTCATAATGAATAGACTTACTAACGAGCAACGCTTGCAAATAATTGAATTATATTACAAAAATCAGTGTTCGGTTCGAAAAGTGTTTCGCGATTTACGTCCGATTTATGGTCTACATAATCGACCAAGTGAGCAAACAATTAATGCGATTGTGACCAAGTTTCGCACTCAGTTTACTTTATTGGACATTAAACCAACCACACGAATGCGTACAGTGCGTACAGAAGAGAATATTGCGTCTGTTTCTGAGAGTGTTGCTGAAGACCGTGAAATGTCGATTCGTCGCCGTTCGCAGCAATTGGGTTTGTGTTATTCGACGACATGGAAGATTTTACGCAAAGATCTTGGTGTAAAACCGTATAAAATACAGCTCCTGCAAGAACTGAAGCCGAACGATCTGCCACAACGTCGAATTTTCAGTGAATGGGCCCTAGAAAAGTTGGCAGAAAATCCGCTTTTTTATCGACAAATTTTGTTCAGCGGTGAGGCTCATTTCTGGTTGAATGGCTACGTAAATAAGCAAAATTGCCGCATTTGGAGTGAAGAGCAACCAGAAGCCGTTCAAGAACTGCCCATGCATCCCGAAAAATGCACTGTTTGGTGTGGTTTGTACGCTGGTGGAATCATTGGACCGTATTTTTTCAAAGATGCTGTTGGACGCAACGTTACGGTGAATGGCGATCGCTATCGTTCGATGCTAACAAACTTTTTGTTGCCAAAAATGGAAGAACTGAACTTAGTTGACATGAGGTTTCAACAAGATGGCGCTACATGCCACACAGCTCGCGATTCTATGGCCATTTTGAGGGAAAACTTCGGAGAACAATTCATCTCAAGAAATGGCCCGGTAAGTTGGGCACCAAGATCATGCGATTTGACGCCTTTAGACTATTTTTTGTGGGGCTACGTCAAGTCTAAAGTCTACAGAAATAAGCCAGCAACTATTCCAGTTTTGGAAGACAACATTTCCGAAGAAATTCGGGCTATTCCGGCCGAAATGCTCGAAAAAGTTGCCCAAAATTGGACTTTCCGAATGGACCACCTAAGACGCAGCCGCGGTCAACATTTAAATCAAATTATCTTCAAAAAGTAAATGTTATGGACCAATCTAACGTTTCAAATAAAGAACCGATGAGATTTTGCAAATTTTATGCGTTTTTTTTTAAAAAAAAGTTCTCAAGCTCTTAAAAAATCACCCGTTATATGGTGATTTCTAAAAGAAAGAATAATTTTAGACATTGTCTACATTCTCTACATTGTCTACGTCATTTTTATAATTATCTACATACATTCTCTACACATGTAGAAATTAGAGAATACGCCACGACACTGACGCCACGACTACGCTAAGTAAGATTAACTTATTAAATTTTTACTTAGCATGGGTAAATACTTTATTAGCCTATTTTGTTGAAAATAGCAGTAGTAAATGCAAATTGTTCTTCATACTCGTGGTATTTATCATTAGTAATAAAATTTAGGTTTATATAAATCGGATTTGAATCATAATTATTGTACTACTGAGAAGCACGCGACTATGATTAACAATTATCTTTTGCTATGATAAATTCAGATACAAACACTTCTAATTCGAAAACTGATCTCTAATATTTTAATTCTCAACAACATACGAGTATAATAATGGGCTGTATGAAATTCCAAGTCTGCGGTTGTATTTGTCAAAAAATGAGGCAGGAATACCATCGGGACCAGATCCTGCTCCGAATCCTACCAATCCTCACTGGATGTGTGCTGGCTCGATGTGTGCGGAGTAAATATGAATATACTATATTCACTAGCAATTAGATCTTTATAAATATCAATGGCCTTTGCTGTAAAAATAGATTGGAAAACTAAAAAAATACTGTGGATCTGTGGATCCACAGTGTTTTTCCAATCAATTGGCCGAAGTGGTTGGATATCCCTGTGGAATCTGCTACAGAAGAAAATGTAACAGTGAAAATTTGAATTTTTGTGCTCCGATCATTATGTGCGGACTCGGGTTAATATAAACCTTCTATCCAACTGATATGGTAATGAGGGTATCTGGTTTACATTTCTGGCGACCAACACTAACTCGAGACATTGACTGAAGTGGTCGGATATCCCTGTGGAATCTGCTACAGAAGAAAATGTAACAGTGAAAATTTGAATTATTGTGCTCCAATCATTATCTCGGACTCCGTTTAATATTAGTTTTTTTTGAATTTGTAATATGTTTTCCGGCTTTGGTAATTTTGGAATCTATGCCACATTGGTTTCCAATATTATTTCTATTGCTTTGTGGTGAATATCAATAGTAATAAAAGTTGTTAATGATTCTTTTATCTTTACTAAAACTGGACGAGACCGAACCATGGACATAACTTTTACTAATGAAGTAAAAACTACGATCAAGGTTCACTCTCGTCTAACTCACAGATTTGACTCAAAACAGTTATGATGTCGAGAATAGGTACTCGTTATTTGAAATCACGTATACAGGCATAAACTCGTTCGTTCCTTTAACATAAGTTCAACTAATAATTAAAAGATTGAAATCCTTCGTTATTAAAATTATGTCTGATTGATGGGCTTCATTGGTAATTTCCATAATTGTATCGCAGCATTATCGCAGTATACGATGATGTACGCCAATCAAGTGGAATATACGCCATGTAAATACGTATTGACAAATTATTGATGGCTATTTTAACACACAATTGCTCGATCGATGGATTCATTAAACCTACCATTAGACAGGGATCTATCGATGGCTCTGATTACTCCGCCACCGGATTTTTTATGCTTGTTTGGAGTACACGATGACATCTATAAACCACATGTTGACTAGGGAAAAATTCTGAACTTAAGATTTTATCGTTGAATGATGTTTCACAGATGCTATAAACCGGAAAGAGTGATTTTAAAACAAAATTTTGAAATTGAGCTGTCTTTGACGACATTTTATTTACATTTTGAATGTAAAATGCCTGTTACCTAGTCCTTTGTCGATGTGACAAAGTTCACGATTACATTCCGAATTTGTGGTATTATTTTTCCCAGCTTTAAAATTTGCTATTTAATAAGGTGACGCGTATGGGAAAAACGCCTCTTTTGATCCAACATGACCAAAAGTTTGAGCCCACTCGCTGCAAACTATTAGACTGTGATAAAAGATCATTCTTCTTAAAAAAAGATGTAAAGTCCACCTTTCCATACATAAAGTACGAAATTGTTTCCTTGTTGAATTCTTTTTTATACCAAATGAACATACCAAATGAACACGGTTTCAAATTCATTGTACAATATATTGTATATTTTCAGGGGCCCAGGAAAACGGGTTAGGCCGCCAAAAATATTAATTAATGGTGGAGTATCATTATTTAAAAATGGTGTTCCAATAGTATCGCATCTTTTCAATTGCGAGATGCATACATTGACTGACTATATAATAGTTATAAAGGGTGTCACAATAACCGGTTCAGATTTGACATATCGATTATTTTCGCTCTGACAACACTAATGTGACAGAAACTCAGTATATTATTTCTAGTTAACGAAATGAGTCGCTTAACGCTTCAACAAAAGTAGGAAATGTTGGAAATTTACTTCCACAACAAAGACAATTGGTTCGAAATCGCAAGAAAATGTCGTACAAAATTTGGTCAAAACACCGTTCATTGCGTCATCGTGCATCGATCGAAGATCTTAGTTTGTGGCCCTATAAAGTTCAATTGGTCCAGCAATTGAAGCCCCGTGACCATCCGCTTCGATATCGATTCGCTGGGCCTGCGACAAACTCAAAATTGATGAGGGTTTTGCTCAAAAAATCATTTTTTCGGACGAGGCGCATTTCTATCTCGGTGGGTTCGTAAACAAACAAAATTGTCGCATTTGGGGATCGAAAAATCCACAAGAATAATGTGGAGAAGACAATGCGCCCATTGCGTGTTACTGATTGGTGCGGCTTATGGCGTGGCGGCATTATTACGGAATCAACTAGCGCCACATGTTAAAATCTTTTTTGTAGCTATATCTTGAAGATATTGGTTTGGACGACGCGTTGCCACACATCGAAATGATAAAAGATGGTGACGTAAATTGGCCGGCAAGGAGCTGTGATTTGACGCCTTTGGATTTTTATTTGTGGAGTGTCGTGAAGGACAAGTGTTATACGAACAATCATCTACAGACAATTGAGCATTTGAAGGCCAATATTGAAGCAACCATTGCCCAAATAGATCCGCACACAATCCAAAATGTGCTCAGAAATTAGTCCGGCCGAATGGAGTACGCCAAGGCCTGCCGCGGCTTGAATGAAATAATTTTCCATAAATAACCAGGAGGATTGTACTTTCAAAAAAAAAATTAATTTGGGAATATATTAAGCCGTTTTTGTTTTATTAAATTATTAAATCTGAACTTCTTATTGCGACACCCTTTATAAACGCGGTAAATTGCAATACAGAGACAGTATAACTCCAGCTGTACAATAGGGCCCATACACGACACAATCATGGATGTGCAATCGTGTGATTGCGCATGCAGATTGACAGTGTATGGTATTGATTGATTGACTGTACATGCTGATTGGCTGATTATACATTTTTATGAATTTCAATTGTTTGTACATGCAAAATTGCGTTGTATATGTGCAATTTGCTACTTCGTTCGTATTTACCGTCCAAATAAATATGTCAAATATAAATTTAATAAATAATAAAACATATTGGACTAAATTTTTGGGACTATACCAAAGTTTACCAATATTATGGAAAGTGAAAAGTCCAGAATATAGTAATCGAATTTTAAAAAATGCTGCTTATGGGGAAATAGTGGTGAAATTAAAAGAAATTGATGAAAACGCAAATCGTGACATGCTTTTGAGAAAAATTAATACATTTCGAAGCAATTATAGACGCGAATTAAAAAAAAATCAAAAAATCAGTGGCCGGTTCGGATGATCTATACGAATCAAGTCTATGGTATTTCAACAAATTGCATTTCTTCGAAGAGCAAGCAAGTGCTTTAGAAGGGAGATCGTCAATTTTTATTTTATCTCATACAATAAAACTTACAACTAATATTTAACGGTAACAATTTTTTGATTAATAATTTTTTCGTAAACTTTATTTTGTCATGGTTTATTTTGTTATTTCGGATATACTTGCGTAATTATTTCCGCTTCGTGGTTGCGTACACTGAATCGCATCCAGTTGATTATTATTGCGACGCGAATCGGCTTCAATAATTTCTATTCGATTGATGTATTCTTTATCAAAACCATTGTCTAAATAAATGACATCTTGCTCTTTTCTTAGGTAATTATGCAAATAGCATCAAGCAAATATTATTGTGGTTACTTTTTCTGGATCTAAATTTATGGTTTTAAACAAAATCCTAAATCGTGAGGCCAGAATTCCGAAAACATTTTCGATAATACGGCGAGCACGTGATAACCTATAATTAAAAATAATTTCCTCCTTCTTCATAGTAGTGTGGCTATACGGTTCCATAATATGTTCCATTAACGGAAACACATCATCGGCAACAAAGACAAATGGCATATTTTCATTTGATCCTGGTAAACACTCATGGTTTGGCAGATACAAAGTTTTGTTTTCAAGTTTTTCAAAAAACATTGTTTGCTTAAACACACCACCGTCTGTAGCTCTTCCATTCACACCAACGTCGACATCATAAATTCATATTTGGCATTTGTATTTGCCATAAGTAAAATTGAAAATTTTCTTTTATAACTAAAGTAATATGATTCAGAATGAGGTGGCTTGGTTATGTTCCATCAATACACCCAATGCAATTGGGGTAATGCCATATTTCACCAAACGATTTTGCCTCCTTTTTCTATTCGTCAGGATTTGCTAGAAAGCTAGAAAAGGAAATATTTTTTAGATAAGTTAAACAAGTAAAATTAATTTGTATTAATTTATTCTAGAGTGAAGGTAGGTACACCAGCAAAAAAGAAAGGGGTTATGACTGATAAAGACAATTTAATTAATTTGGCTTACGAGCGCCTTAAAGACAGCTCTAATGATGTTATGAGCAAAGGATGGGCATCTCAATATGCCGAAATGGCAAATAACCAAGAAGTTATTGCAAGGAAAATCATTTTACACGTCCTATTTAATGGATGTTTAGGACATTTAAATGAAAATATGGCACGTGAAATACAAAATGTATTAATTCATAAGGAAGTAAGGATATCAACCCCTTTGTTTTGCGATTTAAGCAATTCATCTGCTATGCCTACACACCGTATAATACAGTGCTGGGAAAAAAAATTGGTCAAACATATTTTATTGCAAATTGAAGCCTTTTTTTGCTAAAATTACAAAACTTTTGAAAGCAATTGAAAAAAATGAATTTGAAAAAAAATTACCTGCAATTTAGGGGAAAAACCCCGAAAAATGTCAAAATATTCTAAATATGTTGGTTGGAGTTAAAGTAATGGTATAAATTAAACACCTGTTTTTTAATTTTTTTTTTATTTTTTATTGATTTATAGAAGTTCTATCTTTAATATTAATATTTTGTTGGACCGCCATTTACTTTTATTACAGCGATACACCTCCGATTCATTGAATTTGATAAATCTTTCAAAGTCGTAGGAGGTATGGATTCCCAAATCGTCATGAACAAACTTTTTAAAGCTTGAATCGATTCTGGTCGCTTTCTTGCTACTTCTAGCTTATCCTCTTCCATATCCGAGAAAATCACATCATTCCACATCTCTGGAGTCTAAGAAACATGCTCCTGGGCCCATAGCAAACGGTTTTTTTCACTAGTAATGTGAACTCAGGCTTCTGGACTGGTTTAAGTGCTCTCAAACTAGCTTTAACAAGTCTTTTTCTCACTAAGCTTGCTGAAATTTCTTTTCTCGTTGCTCGCTCAACTTTAATATTCCACGTGACAGTACTTTTAGGAATGTTTAATCTTTCTGCTTTTTCACGCGTGGTTAAATTTTCTCACGCCAAAATCAACATATTGCTTTTGCGCTGCTCACTAACTTTTCCCATTTTTTTAAACTAAAATTGCACTTTATTCTTTATTTGACTTGGATCACTTACAGAATAACTTAATCTTACAAAATATGCACTATTAATACTCAAAAAAATTAGGCAATAAAACATCTGCACCCTAATGATGGCCAAGAAAACAACGGTAGACGTAAAATAAATTAGTTCCTTGATCAATATTATTGCACATCAGTGGCGGGGTTGTACCAGTGTAACAAAAACAAAAGGCGGTCCAACAAAATATTAATATTAAAGATAGAACTTCTATAAAGCAATAAAAAACAAAACAAAAATTAAAAAATAGGTGCTTAAATTATTCCATTACTTTAACTCCAATCAACGTATTCTGAATATTTTGACATTTTTCGGGGTTTTCCCTTAAATTACAGGTAATTTTTTTTTTTCAAAAAATTACGTCATACATGTATTTAAAATGAAACAATAAGCCAATTGCTTTCAAAAGTTTTGTAATTTTAGCAAAAAAAGACTCCAATTTGCAATAAAATATGTTTGCCCAATTTTTTTTCCCCAGCACTGTATATTTGAATCACGAAGATCAACTAAATGTTAAAATCAATTATTCAACTGCTCAACAAATTTTAAATAATTTTGAAGTTTAATTTAACAAAAAAAGTTTTCAAAATGTAAATAAAATATTTATTTTTTACTCCTACTTTTTACTTCTTTTACTCTCTTTAAACTAGCTTTCAATACCGTATGTTGATACTCAACAACGTAACTAACAAAATATTTTCAACTTTAGTAATTTTGCTTATTCTAAGTATTTTTATATTTCGTCTTCTGCTTATTAAATATGATGTATACACATGTGTAATACCTGTACCTCACGTGTATTATATTGATTAATAAGAAAAATTTTTGTATTTGCATACATTACATACATATAATAATTTATAAGATATGTATAATATTATAATTGTTAATTAGGCTTAAGTAAACAAAATCAATGTATAAATATCAAAGAAAACATAATAAACGGGTCAGTTGTAAAACAAAAACCATTTAATCTGTTCGTGAGCCCTCATCAGTTCTAAGCCACAAATATTAAATACTACAACGACACGAACATTGGTCCTTCGAGCTAAAAAGAACAGCGCTTAGAGATACGCCATAATAACGTATCCGTAAAAGCTTTGTGTGAACAAACATACACCGGCAAATTAATTAATCAATTAAAAACAAACCTTAAAAAAGATTGAGCTGCCAGAAAAACCAAACAATATTGTGACCAAAACTCACAAATTTGCGGCTGCTCTTCGATAAATTTTCAACCACCGTTGCTGCATTAGTACACAGTCTTCCAGCGGATCATCCGTACATTAAATAACACTTCTAGGATCAAGTCAAACAAGCGTTCGAAGAAACAAAAAAAATACTACTGGAAGCCAGGAAAAATAACAGCAGGAGATAAAGAAAACCCGGATTGCGACAAACACGTTGCAGATGCTTCATCATATGTATATATCAGATGAGCTACAACCAGGCGAACCTGATGCAAAGGTGGTTCAAGTAGATGATCAACAACAGCAAGGGCGCTATAAAATACAACACGCCAAGGCTAAAATATTTCAAACATATATGTATTAACACCATACATCAAATCAAGGATGCGGTACAGCACTCAAGAACGAATTATGTATCATGAAGAGATTGTTGGAAATACCATTGATGGAGAGCTTGACAACGAATAATTTAGCCAAGAAACGTACGAGAATCTACAGCAACTTCTATGGGGATTACAAACAATGGACAAGCTTCCAAAATCTTTTCAACAAAACTATCCATTGCAATGATGATTTATCCAATAAAGAAAAGATGCATTACCTATTATCAGTAATAGTAGGAGATCCAGCCAAGCTCATTAACCACCTAAATATATCGCAAGAGAACTATTCCACAGCTTGGAATATTTTATGCTCCAGATACGAGGATAAACGGCCTCTCACCAATACTTACATCAACACAATTTTAGAACTACCAAATCTATCATCAGAATCCGCTCAAGGTCTAAACCTATTACATGATAATGCACTGGAATGTTTGCATGTCATCAAGAACCAAGGAATAAATACAGATTCTTGGGATGCTGCTATCTTGTTGAACATCTTAATAAGAAAACTGCGGACAGGGAAACTCATCGCTTATACGAGACGTCATTGAAGAACCCGAAGGAACTTAAAACAGTTAAAGATTTTCTAGCCTTTGTACAAGTAAGGTTCCAATCTCTGGGGGCACTATCCCGAGATAAAACGTATAAAAGAAAGGAAGTAACCCATCAAACAAGTTCATCTATTAAGACTGTAAATGTTGCTGTAGCCAGAAAACCAGATAAATGCAGCCTTTGCTTGGGAGAACACAATCTACCGGAATGTAAGGAGTTCCAAAATTTACCACAAATCGAAAGAAGTAAGGCCGTATATTACAAACCAGTGTGCCGACGATGCTTGCTTCCAGAACACAAACACCCATGCAATAAAAGTGGTGAATTATGCAAAGTTTCACATCACAGCCTGCTGCATAGTAACAATAGTTCACGATCTGCGCCAGAAAATATAAAACCAGCCAATACAAACGTACAAATAACACATGCATGGAATCGCAAATGCATCTTACTAAGAACCGATTTAGTGAAAGCGTTTTCTGGTACTCGCAACGAACTTATTCGTGTGTTAATAGATCCTGGATCTCAAACAACCTTCATTACAGAAGAAGCCTGCCAGAGATTAAAATTACCAAAAATGCATGGCAAAAACCGAGGCTGGAGTGGCGAACTCAAAAGTTGAATTTATCTTGAAGCCAAGATTTCCATCCAAATTTTGCTAGCAATAAAAGCATTAGTATTCAAAAACATAACGCGGGATATTCCAGAGCAGCCTGTTGACACATGGAATTGGAAACACACCAAAAAATGAATGTGGGCTGATCCAACATTTTACAGTCCTGGCTCTGCCCATCGCTAAACGACGTAATGTTGACGAGTCCTACTCTTCAACAGGATTTATTATCCATATTGTTAAGGTGACGGAAGCATAAATACGTACATACGGACGGCTGATACCGAAAAAATGTTCAGACAAATCGCCGTTGATGAAGTTGATCAGAACTATCGACGTATTTTATGGAGAGAGTCTCCGCAACAAGATATTCAAGAGTTTAAGCTGACCACCGTCACATATCGCACAGCAGCAGCAACTTATTTAGCGGTGAAGTCACTACGACAGCGATGAACAACCAAACATCCTGTAGTGTCCAACGTAGTTTTAAATGATTAAATGGGCAGTAAACAACACAGTTCTCTTGGAATCCATACCAGTGCATCTAAGGAATCAAAATCGATTGGAATGATGACACAATTAAAACTCTTGGACTGCACTGAAATCCAACAACAGATACATTCGGTTTCATCGTCACTACTTTCGGATAGTGCTAAACTTTTTGGCCCATTAGGCTGGCTGGCACCGATAACAGTTGTAGCTAAACTGATGATGCAAGAAATCTTACTAGCAGGCCTATCTTGGGACGAAGAACTTCCACCACACATATCAACAAAATGGCAGGAATTTAAAGATTCTCTACCTCTCCTGGAAGAAATATTTATTACACGTTGGATCCATTTTAAGGAGAACAATATAACAGAACTTCATGGTTTCTGCGACGCCTCCGAAAAGGCCTATACTGCTGCCGTTTACGTCAAATGTACAAATTCAGAAGGCATTACTATTGTGAGTAACAATCGGAGTAACAAACGTTACTCCGATTAAAAACTTACTTTCACTACCTCGTCTTGAGCTTTGTGGAGCGTTGCTGCTCACTAAACTAATGTACCAAATTAAAGAAGCAATGCAAATTCCGGAAACAACTTCGTTATTTTGGACCGACTCATTGATCACCTTATGTTGGATTCGAGGGGTTTCTCATAAATATAAAATTCTTTCGTGGCCAATCGAATATCGGAAATTCAAACATACTCAAGTCCGTCACGCATTGGATCAACCAACAATCCAGCAGACTTCGCATCAAGAGCGATCAGTCCGAAGGAACTAAAGAACTACAATTTATGGTGGACGGGGCCAGATTGGCTACAATTTTCAACCGAACGTTGGCCACAAACTACTGCTCAAGAGGAAGCTACTTTAGAAACTAAACAATTAGGTTACACTTGCAACATCAACAACAGTCAATCCGTGTGTACGGATTACAGATTATAGAACGATTTTCAAACATGAACAAAATAGTTCGCGTTGTTGGGCTCTGTCGACGGTTTATAAATAAATGTTTGAAAAAAAAGGTTACCGGATCGCCAACTTTACTTTCTGCTGAAGAACTTATGAATCCTACAACAAGCTGGTTAGAATAATTTAACACGCGGAATTCCAGAATGAAATCATGCAGATTAACAAAGAAGGCCCAGTATCAAGAAAAAGCAAGCTCCTCTCGCTTAATCCATTTATTGATGAACATAAAATACTAAGAGTAGGAGGAAGAATAACTAATTGTTACCTGAACTATGATACCCGATATCCAAAGATACTGCCTCAAAAACATAGATTCCCAAAGCTACTAATCACAGATGCTCATCTAAAATCATTACATGGAGGGATTCAGTTAACTCTGTCACATCTTAGGAAGAAATATTGGATCACGAACGGCAGAAGCAGCATACGTACGGAGATAGTAAAATGCATCACGTGTATTCGGTTCAATGCTTCAACAAGGCACCAACTAATGACAAGCTCACCCAAAGAACGAATCATGCCATCATGCTGGACCAATCTCACTAAGAGTTTCTAAAGGACGTGGGAATAAGTCATACAAAGGTTACATAGCAGTATTTGTATGCTTTGCTACCAAAGCAGTGCATTTAGAGATTGTCAGCGATATGACCAGTGCAGCCTTTATCGCGGCCTTTAAGAGATTTATGGCCCGAAGAAGTCTTTGTAAACGGATTTACAGCAATAATGGAACCAATTTTGTTGGAGCCCGAGCACTGCTTGAAAATAATAAACAGAAAGCTCTAACAACAAGCAAATCTTGACCTCCAGCAAATGCTAGCTGGGTAATTAAAGACGCAACCCTCACATATGAGGAGTTAGCAACGGTTACATCACAGATAGAAGCATGCCTCAATTAAAGGCCACTTACACCAGTTTCATCTGATCCAAATGCGTTGATATTAACACCGGCACAATTTTTAGTTTGTAATTCACTAATAACTATCCCAGAATCGAATATGCTGAATGAAAACATTCCTGTCAATCATCGGTGGAGATTACTACAAAAATGGTTTAAGATTTTTGGAAACGCTGGTCAAATGACTACCTTACCGAACTACAACAAAGAACTAAATGGGCCAGCAAACAACCAATGGTTAAAGTAGACGACATTGTCTTTATGAAAGACAACAACTTACCGCCAACAAACTGGCCTTTGGGAAAGATCATTGATCTACATCCTGGCTGCGATGGTTTGTCTAGGGTAGTCACAGTAAAAGGAAGGAATGGTTCCATATTCAAAAGACCTATTATCAAAGTAAGCGTCCTACCGTTCGACACCGAGAAGTCGCAAAATAAGTCAGCGAATGACTCTCGTACCAAGGTTCCTAAAGCCACCAATCTCATAGCTCTACCATTACTTCTACTATGTTTAATGGCGATCACTACACTACCGAGTCCAGTGTCCTCGACCGAACAGCTGATGTACAACATCACCACTTTTAGTCACCAACCTGGGCTGCATCTAGAAAATTTAGGAAATCCCCGATTCACCAATCAGCAGCGGAAAATAGTAGTTTACTTCAACCTCACACCCTACTATTCAGATTTGATAGCATACAGAAATATGGCAAGGAACATGGATCAACTTTACATATAAACAGCTGAAGACAATCATCAGATATGCTCTATAATCAACACTCAGCTCATGCATATTCTAACTGAAATCGAGGACAAAAACGTAGTACTTCACTACAGAGAAAGGAGAAGAAAACGTAGGATCATAAATATCGTGGGCAATTCGGCAAGAGACTTATTTGGAGTTCTAGATGACCGTTAAACTAAATCAACAACACCTTTAAATGATAGCTAAAAATCAAACATCTATTGCTGACGCAACTTTAAAAACATCTTAACACGAACAGATGAAGGCAACAGACGTCATTGGCAAGCTATCACACAACAAATAAGTTCTGCATTAGGTGACATCAACAAGAGTCAAAAATTGACGTCTTTAACCTTTCATGTCCTTCTTCTGATGCTCGACTTCAAAGACACTCAGCAAAAACTAAGTGATGTCCTTTTAAATTGAAACAACAAAGCAGTGAGCACTTCAATCCTACCACCAAATCAACTTAACAAGACACTTCAAGATATAAAACAGCATAAGATGTTCTGCTGCCCTCACAAAATGAAAACTATGAATAATTGAGCCTGTATTAAATCATGTCGTGTAGAGGTAAATTAAGTGGTCAATACTTGATTTTTGAATTATAAGTTCCATTGATGAACACAGCGAAATATCAAGTATTTAAACTTACGCCTCTTCCTACAATCAAAGGAGTTCAAGCATATATATGCGAATATAGCGGGAGCGATTATATTTGAATGTTGCTAAATCCCATTCATTCCGCATACAACAACACTTCTCTATGTGATATAAACTTATTGGCATCACAACAACCATTGTAAAAAGGGTATCGCAAAATGCAAGAGATATATGGATAAAGTTGAGAAACAATAAGTGGATTTTCTCAATCGGTCAAGAGCGGCAGGCTACTATAGCCTGTGATGGAGATTTCGTAGCAGTATCATTACCAGGCAATGGAATAATTTCTCTTAAAGGCAGATGCACTTTAAAGAAAGAGTCAATCTGTCTAAAAACTTATAAAATCTACAACGAAACCGTAATTAACTCGTCATATCTACCGAAAGTCAACCTATCGATGAAGTGGATGATTAGGCGTGCAAACTACTCAATTAAATTGGAAAACTCAACTCTAGAGGATGACATAACTGAGCTGCACAGTATCACACCATGACATTCATCATTATATTCTCTTCTCTATTCAATTATTGCTTTTAGCATATTGGCCTTTATTATCTACAAATGCCGAACCAGAAGGAGACCTCCACCGAACGAAGCCTATAACTTAGAAAGCACGGCCCCGGAGAATGTTGATACTCAACAACGTAACTAACATAATATTTTCAACTTTAGTAATTTTGCTAAGTATTTTTATATTTCGTCTCCTGCTTATTAAATACGATGTATGCACATAATACACCTGTCATCTCACGTGTAGTATATTGATTGATAAGCAAAATTTTTGTATTTGCATACATTTCATACATATAATAATTTATAAGATATGTATAAAATTATAATTGTTAATTAGGCTTAAGTAAACAAAATCAACGTATAAATATCAAAGAATACATAATAAACGGGTCAGTTGTAGAACAAAAACCATTTAATCTATTTGTGAGCCCTCATCAGTGGTAAGCCACAAATAGTAAATACTACAACGACACGAACACGTAATAGCTTCACATGTTTCCATTACAATCTTGCCAATTGTTTGTGGTGCAATCACAGTTAGAAATGTCAGCTCCTCAAATGTTTCTCCGGTTGCAAGAAAACGTAACGTTAGGGAAAAACGTTCATTTGGTGAAATAGGTCCTCTCATTATAGTTGTTTTTCTCCGATCGTAGGAAAAAATATCTTTCCGTTGTTTTTTCGAAACGAAAAGCTCATGATTCCAGTATGTTGTATTTGTTGCTAAGCAACAACTAATAATAGTACGAGAATATTTTTTCTGGCCTAGGCCGGGAATATATTCCCGTATGGATTTTTAATTGTTTAGAAGAAATAAAAGTACACTTATAAGGTCAAACGCATTTATTTATTTTAATTTAACAGTATACATAATAATCAATTTTTATTTGATAAATCTATGCCAAACTAATTATGTGTTAGGTATAGGAGTTTAATTTTACTTATTTGTAATATTAACGGTTATTGTACAATTACTACAATTATTGAACATTGGTGGATTAGTATCGAAAATTTTATGAGCAACTTCAATTTTATTGATAATGGATTCATCGATATACCCTTCTGCAAATCACATGTAGCTGAATTAGCTGCTTCCACTATATCCGGCGGGGTACAAGATAAGGATAATTCGCTTTCACTGTCCATATCCCTTAAATTTCGTTCACACGTTTTTTATAAATCAAATAGGTACACAAACTTGACAACTTTTGGAAAAAAAACAAAATTTATTTATGTCTTATGATGTCGTGGCTAACTAAGCAATAATTTTATATTATTTTCGATTTTTTACTTTGTTTTGGTTTCTTAATATGATAATTAATGAACAATACTAAAAATTATTTTGGGTTTATATTCGTTTTAAAGTCCGATCAGAGAAAAATAGTATGTACATACAATTCGGCTATCTTTTCCTCCTAATTATAAAATATACTATTGTTTAATAATGAATGGTTCAAGTTTTCCTAATAATCCCACGTAATTTGGTTTGCTCATTCGAAGGAAATTATTATAATCCTTAATAGATGTGTTTTCTAATTCTTTTACCAATTTCAAATGTCCATATTTGTTACGTTTTTTATACCATTCCCTCATCCAAAGTTTTTTATTTCTCTTTTTATGTTTTTCCTCCGTATTGCTATTCCAATAAAAAATGCAACACAAACTTCTTCAGACATATTTCAAAACTGATGAATGTGCACTATGCACGTACCGTTCGAGGAAAAACGTGATTGTGCAATCTCACGATTGCACATGCATGATTGTGTCATGTATGGGCTCTATAAGTCCAACAGTATAAGTTAACAAGTTTAAAATCAACAGTGTGTTCAAATTCAACAGCACACGGTGATATAAAATGTAATAGTTAAATATTGAATTTGATGGTAGGTGAGAATCAGTAAGTAAAAATTATATTCAAAATCGATGTTTACAAAAATTTATAGTTGTTTCAGTAATTTAATTGAATTCGTAGCAGCATGTGATCATATATCACAATAAACTTCTTGCTTACTGTTAACATCTTTACACTTAAACGCATCTTTACGCACTTTCTTGCATGCCTACTTAAGAGCAGTTCGTTTAGTTTTATATAGTTATAAATTCACACCAATATACCGATTTTAAAGAATTTATTTCGACGACGAAACACCAGAAGACGAATAAACCAAAGCAGATAAAGTCGCACAAATGTTTGTTGCTCCAATAGATATGGAAATGCGATGCTTTCAAACAAAAGCTTTTTGAAAGAATTCTGTCGGTGACCAATAAAACTACGCAATAAACGTGTCATGTTGATTTATTTAAAATTTAAATTCTAATTTATTCCCTAAACCCCAAATTAAAGTAACAAAACCAATCAAAATAAATTTGCGCTTCTCACCTGTAAATCTGATAAGCGGTTACATTTTGCATCGCTGCATATGTGTTTGTATATTCCAATATGTGACCTTGTATTTAGCAATAACAAAAAATGGGTTTTAAAGGTTTTCCATATAGATTTTTTTTTAAATGATTTTCGAGAACTATGCAGGATCAAATAAAATAATTTCACTTTTCTCAAAATAAAATTCAACAAGAAAAATCAATTTCGAATATATCGATATATAAACCAAGTAGGAATATGTACCTACATACATAACATGGGAGATATCTATAAATATATGTTGATACGTATGTTATATCTGTATATGAGCATAAATCCATAACAACAAACTACATAAAATTTCAATTTCATTGGAGAACAAGAATGAATCAATTGGATTTTATAAAATATTAGAACTGTTCGATTTAATATTTTATATGATGATGGTCGGGGTGGTGGTGGTGATGGGAAATGTTGGTGAATATGTTGTAAAGGAAAGTAAACCAATCTCATATTGGTCCACCCTCAATGATTGAATCAAATAATGAAAACAACGAAAAAAAATTAAACATACATTTTGTTGTGCTTTTTCAAGCTTTTTGCGGCCATCATGCTTTGTGCTAAGGGTGAACGAGTAAACATAGTGATCGGCGCATTATAAAACGGCTGATTCAATGTTTATATTTATAGCTGTTGTTGCTTTGGTGTACAATTTTTTTTTTATTTTCTCTCGGATAAAAAAAATAATCCCAATATGTGAAAATACAAAATAACAAAAAAAATGTAAAAAAAATTCTGATGCAAGAGAATACGTATTGGAAAATAATGGGAAAAATATATTTTCTTTTTTTTAAACGTTCCCATCGTTCCCAAGATAGGAAAGGGTAGTACACAATTTTTTAAATACATTTTTATTTATTTCATTTTATTTTATTATTATATATTTTTTTTTTATTTTGGGAAAAAGTTCATTTTCATTTTTTTTATATTTCATCGATCACATGGTTTTGTGATTGGAGATATATTGTACTAGTGCAGTTTTACTATGATACAGAAACGGTTAAGTGACAATTGGCAGAGTATCTAGTAATAATTATAAGTAGCCTTGTGACAACAAAATAAGTAAATTACAAATTTTAAAAATCAAGTTAAAAACAATCGAAAAAAATTTAAATTTTAAAGTTCGAAAAATACGTATATAGTTTAAATTTAATTATAAATGTTGAATAAATTTGATTACAATTTAATAATAAATTCAAGGTCAAAATTAATAAAATTATAAATAGAATCAACAAGTTAGAAAATAGAATAAATTCTAAAATATTTAGAGTGTGAGGTGTTAAGTGGTGGTTACAAGTTATATGGTATTAATATACATATCCCTCGATGTATGTATATCTAGACACACATATGTGTGAATATACGGGTAGTATGTATGTATGTAGAATATCATAATAATATACTACTATATTTGTGTAATAGATTTATAATAGTAACGTATATAAATATCAATATATACTACTAATAATTGGTAGACATATAAGAAGTGTTAATTGTTTTGTGGTAAAATATTATTTTGAGAAATTTCATACTCTATTTACGATTGGATTTTTCGGTGCAGACGTACGTGTGTATCCGTATGTGCACATATTTTTTGGTAGATCTATCTACAAACATATTTATGTACAGTGCATGAATGTGATATAAATTTTAGATACATAGAACAAAATGTGCGTATATCGTATATAGTGAATATTATTTTTATTTTATACGCATGACACGCGATTTGACAGTTTTCTTTACGTATCACAAATTAGAATGATCTCGCACAAAATGGTTGATTGGTTTGATATATTTTGAATTCTAATTACTTCCCACCGTTTCCGTTGGTAAAATTTAGATATTGAAATGCGTGGTTAATTTATCTTATTGAATTTGAACCATCGTGATATTTTAAATTTTTACTTGGCTATGCGATATTTATTTAACATTAAAAATTAATGTTTTATATCAAATGAATTGTAATTAAATTAAATAATTGTTTTAATTTGGAAAATGATTAAAAATTAAATGTTTATTATCCAGCCTAAGCAGTACTTAATTTAGCTGATCGAAAGACAAAGTGGGTTAAAAATTTCAAAGCTATTCAATATACCAAAAATCTTCTGTTTTGTGCTAAGTGTTACTTAAATATTTCATTCTAATTAAACTCTCCAATTTTCTAATCTCGTTAAGTTATCGCATTCATTCAAACGAATGCATACTCAAAACCTAAATCCTACAACATTGTCGTTTTGCTCGCTAGTTGTTAATACTTTGATTTCTAATAAAGCACGCTTTCCAAAATTCTATTTTATAATATCGTTATAGGACGTGTGTGATAATTGACCTTACGACCCTACATAAAGTGGTAGGTGACCAGAGAGTGATCTGTTCTGAGATACAAATAATTTGTGTTTTCTGTTTCAGACAACAAAACTTCGAAAACTATTAAGAATCAGAAGTTTTGGAAAACTATAATTTTTTGAAAACAGGAGTGTAAGTGGAAATTTCCAAACATTAATCCCAACGTAATCGTTTTGAGACGTCGGTTTCTTCCGTACCAAATCTGGTATCTGTTATAATAGGCCAAGTCTACACAAAAAAAGTAAAAACGGTGTGAGTGCGGGGGTTCTCTTCGATTTTTGTCGAGATCAGTTTTCTACAAATCGTTCGAACCAAATACATGAGATAAACTAACCTGGCTTTTATGGACCCATCCCAAAAGAAATTTTGCGGAAAGTTCGCTTTCTGGTACACGAGAGCCAAAAACCGTTTTATTTTTGTAACATAGGCTCAACCGAAGAACCGCTTAAGAGGTTATCCCAAAAGCAAGACTTCTAGCAATCCATTCCTAAACTTCTTCCAAAACTTTCGATACGATAAAGGAATATTCGATTAATTAAAACTAATATACCAGGCATTACCGAAGAACCATCTAATTGAATTTTTTAAATAAATCATTTCTTTTAGAAAACAATTGCTCAAGCTGCAAATAGTTCTCGAAAGGAACCGGAGAGCACACCATAAACGATTTTCCAGACATCCGGACTCACTGCAATCGATTCCAGGCACTTGAAAACTTTAAGAATTTATTTTAAACTAGTCAAGCCGTTTCCATCACCCATGATAGAATATTCTAACCATTTAACCACTTTTCCCGAAAAATCTTTCTCAACGGGAAATACCGGAACCCAATCTTAATTTGGCTCATTTGATCAAAATAATATTATTTATAATAGGAGGTAGCAATAGATTTAGCCGAACAATATACAACTGACTGGAAATTCGATTAAAAATGGTGTTCTTTATTCCGATTAAATTGAAAATTTATCACCTTGAAGAATGTTCTGCATCCAAAAATGCTGTAAAAACTATAGTAGTAGAACCCCTACCAAATATTTTCAAAACCTTCGGACCGTAAAATGTTCTAAAATTAAATGTTGGCGAAACTGAAGGATCTTTAATTAAATTATTCCGGAAGTCGAATTTATAGTAATCCCTTCCTCCCATATTTATCAAAACCATTCGAACCGAGATATTTAATAAATTAGAGTCCGACCCTCGTAGACCGAACGAATTTCTAGCAAAAGTATTTCCAAATCATGCTCCATCACACCATTTTTTATCATCAGAGGAGCTCGAAAACGAACTTTCTGTAAAACCGTATACATTGCGATCGATTTTTGGGTCTAGACAATTTTCAGAAAGAACGGTAGGTTACCTTTTATTCAAAGTATTATTGTCCATCGCTAGCCACTAATTTTTCCAATCTTTCTGCCAGCATACAAATACGACGTCGGAAGAACGCTTCATCTTTTGAGGCTATCCATGAATCAACTCAATTTTTGTTACCTTCATATGATATGAAATACTGCTCAGACAGGCCACGTGTCATCGATTGAAGCAAGTGTTAATCAGACGGGGCAATGTCTGGTGAATACGGCGGGTGGGATGAAACTTCCCAATGGAATGTTCCCATGCATTATTGTGCATGAGAATAGTTTTATTGGGTTTGGAGCAGTAGTGGACGCGTTTTCCCTTGAGTGATCGGCTCAAACTTATAAATTGTGTTCGGTCGAAAGCCAAAGTAATAGTTCGCGCGGATTTAGCAACTCATAATACACGACACCAAGCGAATTCCGCCAAATACATAACATGAGTCTTTTTCCATGAATATTAGGCTTTGTTGGCCTAATTGGATGTTGTTGGCATTGCCAGGGGTTTCCCATGATTTAACCCAAACATGGATCCATTTTTCAACACTAATAATTAAGCGATGCAAAAAATCCTTTTGTTTATGCCTGGAAAGTAGCATTTCACATGAAAAAATCGTCGTTTAACTTCTCTCGGCTTCAGTTCATATTGAACCCAGTTTCCTTACTTTTGTATCATTCCCAATAATTTTAAACGATGTTAAATTGCTTGTTGAGTGACTTCTAACGTAAATGCAAGCTGATATTTACCGAATAATGTTTCCATACACTCTTAGCCTTTCGCTACTTTCTTTGCCTTCGACATCAAATTCACCATTATTAAACTTTTGGCAACCACTCTTGACAACTTATCTCACTTAAGGCAGCCTCACCATATGGTTCTACATGCAATCGATGTCCCTCAGCTGTAATTTCTTAAAATTAAAAAAGTAAATCAAAAGTTCCCGCAAACGACGCTTACTAAGCTCAATACTTAACATTGTGACAAGAAAAATTATTTCCGCCAATATTTTAAGGTTATGTTGTTGACAGATATGCAACCATAGGATATTATTTTACATCGGACAATTTTAACCATAACTTACTGGTGGCACCATTTTTTGTCGAATGATGGAGACTTATTTGTATTCCCAATAAAATATTTTTACACGCGAAGTTTGGTGTGTGAATGAAATAGATCGAGAATCTGACAAAATCGATTTCATACGCTAGTAGAAAAGCTTATTTGATTGTACTACTTGTATAAGGTGATTCTCTTTTCTCTCTCTCTCTCAATATATATATATATATATATATATATATATATATATATATATATATATATATATATATATATATATATATATATATATATATATTTTTATATATATATATATATATATATATATATATATATATATATATATATATATATATATATATATATATATATATATATATATACCGGGTGACTGACACGAAGTGTTTCCAACTTCAGACTGTCATTGCTGTCAAACCAGTGATGACAGAGCGCTCAAATTTACAATAATGACAGTTCAGTCCATTGTTGACAAGCGTACAAAAGCATTTTAGTGGGAAATATTCAGAAAGAAACTTATCCGCAGTGGAATTCAAGCGTAATAGTGTGATTGCTCTATATTTGGCTGGAAAACCACAGCCGCAGATTGTTAACCAGTTAAAACATCTGCATGTGAATAAAATGTTTGTGTATCGCACCATAAATCGTTATAACGATACTGGTAGCATTGCAAATCGCTATGGTGGTGGACCGAAACGCACTGCAACATCGCCGAATACCATTCGGAAGGTGAAGGCCAAATTGGTTCGGAATCCGCGCCGTAGCAGCAGAAAAATGGCTCGTTAGGCGAACATTTCGCTCGAATGGATGCAGCACATATTGAAAGATCATCTTGGACTAAAGGCCTTGATATTCCATAAAACACATGGTCTCACCGATGCTCAAAAAAAAGTTAGAGTGGAAAGAGCAAAGGAGTTGTTACGCTTGCACCAAAGAGATGATTTGCTTAATTAGGTTTTCTCCGATGAGTCACGTCCGTTATTGAGCAATATGTGAACAAGAAAAACGACCAGATTTACTTGCTCGGCCGTTCTACTGAAAATTTGGACCAACGGATTGCCACTCGAAACCAAGTATCGCCGATGTGATGGTTTGGGCCGCCTTAACGGCCGAAAGCCGTTCACTCCTCATTTCGGAGAAATTCATTTAGAAGGTTATCCAGTGGGGCCCGGGTCAGGCTTTTCAATTTTATAGCTTACACGATTTTGGTAAACATTGGTGAATGTGAGTTTTCAATTGAGTTGTATCGATTTTGGAAAAATTAATTTAGAAGGGCATCCGGTGAGCTTGAAGCCTTTATCATTAAATTTGGCGATGACAATTTTGATAAAATCTTGCGGGATAGGGTTTTCAAATGAAGGAAGCGATTACGAGTTCTATTTTCTGAATAATTAATTTAGGATTCTTCGGTCAAATCGTTACGTTTCGTAATGTTGCGCTATGTTGCGTGATGTTGCTTAATGTTGCATGATGTTTCACCATGTTGTGGGATGTTGCTTGAAGTTTGGTTAGTAACAAAGAGTTCTGTTTCCTGAATAAATCATTTAGGATTCCTCGAACGTCATCACGTTGCTTATGTTGTTTAACGTTGCACCATTTTGGTTGATGTTGCTTCTTTTTGAGGGATGTTGTGTGATGTTCCACCATGTTTCTTCATGTTGGCTTGGGCCTTTTAACATTTTAATTGGCTTAAACGATTTTGATAAAATTTGGAAGTAGGGTTCAAAGTTTTCGAATGCAAGGAAACCATTACAAATATTACTAATTTCAAGATAATTCATTTAGGTTTTGGTTTCACCATGTTGTGTAATGTTTCACCAAGTTGTACGATGTAACACCTTGTTTCATAAAGTCGCACCGCGGCGCGTGATCTTGTACAATGTAGCGCTATATTTTACCATGTTGTGGGATGTTGCATCATGTTGTGGTCACCATATTATATTTGCTGCGTTACGATGACATTATATAGTTACACTAATCGCGCCCTTTTGGAATTATTTGTTGTTGTGAGTAAGAATTTTGATTTGTAGCATTCGCTATCTAAATTATATTTTGACCTTGGTCCCCTTGCGATCACGATTTTGATATCACCTGATGTGGCCCGGTTCTCTGTATTGAATTTTTGTTCGGTTGGCACGATCTTGATAAAAATTTGTGAAGTCAATGACAAGGAATCAAGTGCCAGGAATCGATTTCAATGAGTGGTAATTTCTAAGGTCCTTAAACGTGGGCCCGCGACTCGCTTTAAAGTGTATTTTTCGGCTCGAACGATTTAGATAAAATTGCGGTGATAAGGGTTTTCTAATGCTAGAGTGGATTTCGATGAGTTCTAATTTTGGGAAAATTAATTTAGGGTTTTTCGGATTGAACGACTTTTAATAAAAACGGATTTTCGAGTGCTAAGAGTTGATTATGATGAGTTATAAATTCGAGAAAATTTGTTTAGGGAGTTCTTATTTGGAATCCAGGTTCCTATTTCGGCTCGAACGGTATTGATAAAAAATTGAAGAGAGGATATTTTCGAATATCAGGATATGACTGCCATGAGGAAATTTATACAAACGTGCTCCTTGTTCCATAATAGAATTATGTCATCTCAATAGTTAGGTAAACAATCCAACATCTCCTGGATAAACTTAAAGGTTTTTCCTTGTTTGATAAATTTTTTAATAAAATCTCTCCACTCTCCAGAACTATTTTTTAACATTAACTACTATTTTATCGAACATCAAAACTTGAATTGAGAATCGAAAATAATGCGAATCCCAAAGTTAACAGACGAAAATATGCAAATATGCAAATAATTCAACCATAGACAGAAACTTAAAAACTTATCGACGTTATATTTTATAAACCGTGGCTCACAGTCAAAATCATGCTCGTTTTTTTTTTTAAATCAAACGATCTATGTAAAGAGATCTCACGTCTAAAATGATGCAGGTTTAGAAATACAATAAAAATATAATTCGTGATTTACAGCTAATATTATCACATTGTAAATTTGAGTATTTGTAATTTTAAGTTTGAAACCCGCTCCTCTGCTTTACATGGAATCAACGAGCTTATCAGTATACTTGGAGTTATTTTACTCCCACTCTTCCAACAATGCCTTCTTTTTAAGTCCGCTCTGTTACTAATCTCATATTTTCTCTTTCAATAACAATTATGTTCGGTGATTGAGCAGTTGTGTTCATAACAAGAGGAATACTCCAAATGAGCAAACTTGGAACAATTAGAGCTTTGTTTTTTTTGATCATTGTCATGATAGAACCGAAAAATATGTGTAATATTTAGTTTTTCCTCTTTTCTTGTAAGTTTAGTTTATAAATGTTCATCCTAGTGCCTTTGTCCTAAAATTTCAAATCCGAAAAATATCACACAACCCGATATCATAACATAACGTCCACTATGTTTAACTGTGATTCGTAAATTTTTAGGTTCTAGCTCCGTATATTTGGGCTTTCTTCATACATGTTTTCTTCCGTCAGACCCGAAAAGATTGAACTTGCGTTCATCGCAAATAAAACTGCATTCCAGAAGTTTTGATTTTGGTTCTCATGCTCTTCAGCAAATTTAATTCTAGCATTATATGATTAGCTTCACAGATGTATACTTTTTTATGGAAACCCAAATCGCTATGTTGTATGGAAATAAATTATAAAATAAATAAAAAATATAAAATAAATATTACTATTGTCCAGGCTGCATCATCAATTTAATGATGATATATTTGAGCTTTCACTGGGCTGCCAGATGTACTTTGACACAAAATAATTCTCAATTGCTGGCTGCTTATGATTTTTGCAAAATGTCATTTTCTGATTTTGACATTCGACTCCTTCAAAAAATTATGACAGCCCAGAAAAAATGCCAATCGCGATAATATTTTTGGTAATTTACGATTACACACAAGCGATTAGAACACATACATGAAACACGTAACACGCATCAAGACGATTAAAACCTACATGAAATATTAGACATCTTGATTTCTTTTAAATAAACAATTTACATAAAAAAATGTCATAAGTATAATAAAAAACCGTTAACCAAACAATAGCCAATTGACAATTATTTGACCCTTTGGAATATGTTCTCGTGTCAATAAATTCATCTGAATATCGAGCGTTTGGTCTTGTGACAAATAACTATTTGATGAATATTAACACCCCCAATCGGATGAAATGTTGACGTCTTCCAATTTTATAATTGCTATGATGAGACAAATTAGTGGTATTACATTGCAAGAGTATTATATGACACCCAGCTTCTCAAAAATTACCTATATTAGTTTATGGTGACACCAGTTTCTTCGTAATTGTGTTTCATCGCCGGAATTGCGTTTGTTAAACTGACGTTAAAGTCATGGCCAATTTAAAAAGTCATTAAAAGTTTAAAATACACCGAAGTCCAATTTCTACCAAATACAAAAACTATACATGTGTGCGAATATACAAATAGTATACGTTGAGGCGGATAATTCTGGTAACAATTGTTGCGTGGTTATAATATATAAATATATCAATAATAAAAATTAAATAAGTCAAAAGTCCCATAAATAGACATGGTTTTTTATAATGGCCTTGGTAAGTTGCTTAATACAAAAATGCCAAATGGTCGGTCTCTGGGTTATAAACATGGTTTTTATGATGGCCTTGGAAAAATGCCAAATGGTTGGTCTCTGGGTTTGGTCATATGAATAACAAGCAATAACTACAACAGTTGTTGCATGCAACTCCAATGAAAAATTTCGGCTAGCATACAAAACCATGTCTATATATGGGACTTTTGACTTCTGAAGAACAAAATTTTTCATTGAAGTTTCGTACAACAACTGTTGCAGTTATTGCTTGTTATTCATATGACCGAACTCAAGAACCAGCCATTTAGCATATTTATACTTTATACTATCTTATGCTTAGGCATATTCAGCATATTAAAGCCTTACTTTCAAATGAATGTTTCAATTGTGTTACACAATTTTTTTTGTATTCGCTTAATTATTTTCTAATTTTTGATAACATTGTTTCGGTTTTATTGCACATTTTTATTATAATTCGCCTAATTGTACTCTAATTTTTGTCATTTTACATAAAGCAACATTTAGGGAAATAATTAACCAATACATATTTTTAGCGTATACGTAGGTATATGAGAAAATTTGTTATTTGTTTTGTTAATTTACAGGCATTAAAATATGACAAAATTTAGAACATAAGAAAATTTATAATATTTAATTATTTAAATCGATTATATTTAATCGATTTATCGGACAATTTAGAAATGCAATTCAAGCAGGTACAATTCAATAATTTTGCAAAGTGGTTCAACAACTACTTCGTCAAAGTAGTTTTATTTTATGAATTGTTATCTGTTCGTGGAAAATACCCGTTTTCCACAGAAAACATTAATTTGGGTACACATATTGAAAGCTCGCTAGTTTTTTTTGTACACAATCAGGCCTGCAGTTTCATTGGTCTTCCTGTTAGATCTTTTTACGTACAATTTTTGTTTTTGGTTGTTACTTTGTCGTTTATTTTTTTTAAGAAATTAACAATGAATACTGAAGCTTAAAAAAATTGTCTACATCATTTTGGGTGTGAGCCACTGTAGGAAAAATTTATTTTCTGAAAAACTCTTATTATTAAAGTTTCATTTGTAATAAAAATTAAGTTAAAGAAAATACTAACGTGATGGATTAATAATTGGTCCATGGAATTCTAGTCAGGTTCCCAGGGTTGCTGAAGTCGACAGACTGCTGTTGGATGAGACATCTGGCATGCCGGAGGGGTGGGGGGAATGATCTAATTTTTTTATGTTTTCGATTGATTTTACGCAGTTGTCACCCAAATCCGTACTAACGCAAGCAACGGTTGCTGAATATGGATGGTGTATTCGTTATCACATTATATATCTCACGCGCATCATGAATTAACAGCCACGAGGTAAATATTGAAACTGATATCGAAACCTAGGAACCAAAGCTAAATATATTATGGAAGTCGCCTTATTTATCCGTCTTGACATTATGAGAAACAGTTGAGAATTAATAGCCGCTCTGAATAGGAAAGTAATTGGAGAAATAATAACAGATTTATAAAGTTATGCTAGTCACCTCTTTTCGCTTTGTAAAAATAATAATATTTTTAATAAATATTTATTTTAAACACGTGAAAATGCAACTGTCACGTTAAAAATGATAGAGTAGTCTAATTTCGTACAACAATTTTCTCCTTTAATAGACGGTTCACTGTGATAGCATTTATGTGTTTGCGTTAAGGAACCCACTTTTATTATGTTGTCAACATTTTAGTTTTTAGATTAATATACGAAAATTGGTTAACAATTTAAACGTCACAAGGAAACAAACATTTGTATTTATAATGTTATTTCACGGAATATTTTGCACAATTTTGTGTAACTGGTTGAAGCAAACCATATAAAAAAATAGAAGCCATGTGCTAACAAACTAGTTTTTTCCCCTCTTACCATATCAAACCCAGGCCAATTGCCAAACCAGTTATTATTTTTGTTTTCTAATTAATCCTATGTCCACCATATTTTGATCTCGTGACATTCAGGTTAAAAGTGTGACACCAGTACCACCGACAATTTTTAACATAACATTAGAGCAGTAGAAAAGGTTAAAACGCATTTTTTTTTCAATGATAAGGACACAAATAAATCTATATGGATATTACGTATTTATCGACATGAAAAAAGCATTTTGTTGGGTTGGTAAATTTTTGTTATTCATGAAAATTAAACAATATTTTTATTGAAGTTGAATGGAAAATACATATTGCACTTTGTTGATTGATTTGAATTGAAAACCCGAGTGACACTTTATTATTGTTATTTTCGTATTGTCATTTTTTTTTTTTTTTACTTTTTTGATTGTCTGCTCAAAGTTGAAACTGGAATTTTTAGTTTTCGTTTCTTGTGTTATACGGAAAGTGAACAAATTATATTAAAAATTCTATTATCAAAATCAATTTACATTGTGTTATCTATCATTTATTTGAATGGATATATGTATATAGGTACATATGTGTATGCAAATGATAATAAAAATGTCTCTATTGTGTTATCTATTTGCTTAGTCTCATTGTTTCCATTTTTTTTTGTGTTGCAATCGAAAAGCTGTTACAGTGCTTTTAATCAGACACTTACCATTCGATTTTATAAATTTTTTATTTATACTTCGTAATTGGATTTGGTAAGAGAAAACTTAATACACTTCCAAGTTGCGTTCATGATTTTTTCTTAATTGGCACTTCGACAGTTCATTGGCAGTAAAATTGTATTCGTCATTTTGGTTCATGTCAAGCCAAAATTGCTTTGCTCGAGTTATTTTGTAATAAATCATACATTTTCTTAAATCTGATGGCTCAGCCATTACAACAAAGTAGTTTACAGAAACTAAATTCATGGTGCATGGAGAGAAAGAGTTCTAGAAATTCAACATTCAAATTATATTCTTACATTTTCTAACTAATCAGCTTGACTGGATTAAAGTTTTTAACGTTGAAAAAAAGTGGGGCTGCAAATTTTAACGAAAAGTATAGACTTAAAATGTGAACACTCCAAATTCTCAAAAAGTGTAGCTGCATAAAAAAACTGGAAGCTCTAAACAAGTGGTTTAAACAAAATATTCAAAATCGTTTAAATTGATATATAATCATGGTTATGATATTTGAAGTTCTTGATGTTGCATAAAATTCAGCGCTTGTGATACAATTTTTTACACGTACGAGGGCGGATTGAAAATGAAGCTACCTAAGTAGGAAAATAAATTTTTTGTTTGCCAAAAACCATTTATTTCTCAACATAGTCTCCATTTAGTTCGACACACTTAGTAAGACGATATTCTAACTTTTTTATACCATCTGAATAGTACGATTTCGGGAACCCCTCAAAATACGCTTTAGTTTCGATAATCACTTCTTCGTCTGAGATGAATCTTTGTCCTGCGAGCCATTTTTTCAAGTTTGGAAACAGGAAAAAGTCACTAGGAGCTAAATCTGGACTATAAGGTGGATGATCAACCAATTCGAAGTGTATTTCACGTAATTTTAGCATCGTATCTAATGCTGTGTGAAGTGGTCTGTCGAACTCGTTTTTGTTCGACACTGAGCAAACGCGGCACCCATCTTGCCGATAGCTTTTTCATATGCAAATGTTCATGCAAAATGTTGAACACAGGTTCATATGATATGTTTACCATTTCAACAATCTCACGCAACTTGACTCGGCGATCATTCATAACGATATCGAGGGTTTTCTTGATATTTTCTTCAGTAACCACCTCTTTTGGCCTTCCTGTTGATGGTATTGTTGCAGTGCTTCTTCGGCCGCGTTTAAATTCAGCAATCCAATATTTTACCATGTAATCTGACGGAGCAGACTCACCGTAATGTTTCTCGAGCTTTTCTTTTATCTCTTTCTCCGTTTTCCCTTTCAAATAATAGTGTTTAATCACTGCACGAAATTCGTTTCTCCCATTTTTCAAGAAACACAAAAGTTGCTTACTTCAAACGACTACTACAAATAAACTAATCGATGAATTTGGGTGAAATTTTAACAGCTGACGTTTGACAGATCGCAATTTCTAAAAAACAAAAAAAAAATTATGTTTGTGCTGCCATCTAGCGCTAGATAGTTTCATTTTCAATCCGCCCTCGCAGAAGCCTCTTTGGCCAAATCTACTTAATTCTAGTATTAATTCAACAGTTCCCTAAATTTTTGATTACTGGACCTAAAATCTAGTGCGCTCGATAGTGCAAAGAATTTTAAATAATATGTAACTAATGTTTAACGCATGTTGAGATTGATAATATTAGCCTTTACATTTTACAAATCGGTTTTCAGGAATTTATTTATATAAAATGTAGATCATATGATAACAGATAATGGGGTCGATTCCGGGATCTCAAATTTTATGTTATGTTATTTTTGTTTTTTTAATACAAATTCCAATAGGAAGCGGGGAAATAAAATAACAACATAACAGCAATTTTATGCCACGAGAATATTGCCCAATATGTATTTAAATATAAGTTATATAATGATTACATTTATAACAAATTAATAACTCGAATCTTAGATAAATAGTTGATTCATTTTTTAAATTATTATATTGAAAACGGAGATAAATTTAAATCATTAAATTATGATTAGAAATTATGATTTCTTTGTAAACGGACGGACGGTGAATCAAATATTAAAATATTTTTCTAGACAGGTAAATCAAAATGTTCAGAATTCCTAATTTACTAGTTGGAGCATAGCCTAATCCTACCAACTTGTTTGAAGTCAATATCAATATAATTATAAAAAATGTAAACCATGTCGTTTCGTCAATAAGGACACGAGGGTTTTATAAATCTGGATTGGACAACCCCACGTGCTGCCATCTGATAACTGACGTCTTATAGCATTCAGCATGCTGTAAAGGGTATTCAAATAGAAAAAAATGGTTTTTAGAAACAATAAAAAAATACAATGATAATTCTAGCAATGAAAAAGAAAAAACACCGTCCAGAACATGCTTGCTATAGAATTTGGAAGAAAAGAATTAGAAAGTGTGCAGGCCAGGTTTAACCGAACTCACCCTAATTTATCATCAGTTCAGTTAGAAAATTATCTCATTTCAATTTTCAAATGAGAAGGCAAAAAATATTTAATTTTTTTAAAAAGAAAATGACAAATTATTCATTTTATAAAATCAAAATATTCAAGAAAACAAATAAAGTAATAAAAATTGATATTTAAGCCTAGCTAGGCTAATCCTAATTCCCTACCCGACTTCCAAATAAATTTGGATTGGGAACAGTTGTCCGTATTACATAATGCCGTTTACAAAATCCTGTATTACAAAATCCCGTATTCCTAAATCCCGTATTGCAAAATCCCGTTTCCCAAAATACAGTTTTTCAATAGCCCGTATAGTATCATGACAAACAGGCTTAGGTTAGGTTAAAAATCGTGCGATTTTTAACCTTACCTTGTAACGACCGCCTTCGCGGTTGGCTGCCGTTAGAAAAAAAATGTATTTTTAAGAGATAAAAAAAACAACAAAAATAATGTGTTCGCCAGAGCACACCATGATTTCCGCCGCTAGCTGAGTGGTGGAGATAATATCGGCCGTGGGATTGTGCTCTAGCCAACTCAACACAATCATGGCATAAAATTACAGTCTACGCAAGCTCTCTCCAACCCAACTCACCTTTTCACCTCACTCCATTTGGTCAAATTCTTAATCACTCATGGTAAATAATAAATAGACTAATCGATTAAAATTGTACATAATTCAATGATCAACAAAAATTGTATTACAAAAATAAACTACGATTAATCGTTATACATTGTTATTAAGGAAGTGAAAACAAATTCAGACTTTAAATCAAGATTGAATAAACTTAAAGTTTATAAAGTTTATAAAATTACTAGCTATAGACAAATTTCGAGTTAATCAGCATTACCCGAATTATGTGGGCAATGAACAAACCCTCCCCCCCCCCCCCAAAAAAAAAATACGGTATATATGATAGATTACCTTGACGAAGTGTCCTAGGTGATGAAGCTCTCCAACGATCTTGGTACTGCCTCGGGTCCTATAGTACTAATATTGCTATGAAAGAGAACAAAATAAAATTTTGATTAACTGGAAATTTATTTCAAAAAAAAACTTTACCTTGCATTAAAATAAGATTAGTGAAAAAAATTTTTAATAATTTATATCAAAACTAGAGCAAAAAATTAAATTGAAAACAAAGCAAAGTGTTGTACTCGTAACAATATAAAAGCAATAAATAAGCAATAAAAAAAATTCAAAAAAGAAAGAAATTTAAAAATATGAAAATATATTTATTAAACTTAGCCAAAATCCGATGAATAACGCTGTAGTACACTGCCTCTGATCCATGCGGCTATGCTGCCACGCCTTCACCAACTACCGCAATCGGGTTAACGGTACACGCGATTAGCCGGTCTATACTGGAACTCGTTGTGTAAAGAAAATGCCTCACACATGCGCCCACAAACCGTTGCTTTAGATGTGTTTCCTCGTACATTCACATCAACACATGCGCTCATGCACCACGGATTGATCTGTATAGTTTCTATCGGTTTTATGATTAAATAAAAATGTAGTCGTTACAATTTGTATTCAAAACACTCAGATTGTTCCAGGTCATTAATTGATCAACTCGAATTTTCTTTGAGCTGCAATAACCCACCCTCGCGGTATTACTTGGTTGTGTATTATTACACGAGTTACTTCACCAAAAAAAAAATCACCACAATGTTTCGATGAATAGACACATACTTTATATAACTGATTTGCAATTTGAGTTTTCTTAATTTGTCTTTTACAGGCCCAAAGCAAACAAAATTTTGTATGCGTGACATAACAGAACACTTTTAATAAGATAACAATAACAAATCACCTTCTTCGTCGGCGACTCACTTCTTTTGGTCTTGGGTTTCCTATCAACAGCTTTCTGATTAATATTATCTTAGTGTAATTCAAATTATAGCAACACTATCATCATAGTATCACAAAATATTCAACACCATGGACATTTTTCAAAGTCGCACTCTTTAAAAAAATTATATTTATATAATTTTTTTCTGTTTTTTTTTGTTTGCACATCAATTTTACTTTACTTTGAATGCTCACTTTGAAAATTAATGCATCCAATGATTGTTATAGAATGAATATTTAAAAAATTTGTTCTGATGTTCTTTACCCTAAGCAAGAAAAAAATCGGTATTTTACATACAAACACAGTGTAAGGCCGCCCATGCAACAACAAAACCCATCGTATGATTTGCAGACTATGTACACTCAAAAATGCAATTCTTACTACTAACAATACTTCGCCTAAGGTATGCTATGGCATTATCTGCCAACCTCGCAGGCGTAAGAACAGTCCGAATGGTATGATAGTTGTGTGTCGTAGTCGTTTAGGTGCAACGTAATTTTATACACTGTTGCACAAAAGTTGCAAGAGGAAGAATACGGGGTGTGTGTGTGTGTGTGTCTGTGTATGTGTATGTTTTTTTATGGGCGGAGGAGGGGAACCTTCGATAGGCTTCACGCGTGAACCCTTATATCAAACTCGTGATAGTGTAGGATTCTTACCGGCCAAACCACCACCCCGATAAACCATGCCGTTCGGCCCCGTGGAACTACCGTTAGGTATTACTTCGCGCGGCAGGCTCAGCTTTCGCGGCTCGGCTGGAATTAACTCTTCACTGAATTTCTGCTTCTTTCGAGGCGTCTCAACTCTCTCATTATCCGTGAGACACTTCCGCTTACGGCGTTCCACCCATTTTGAGATGCCAGCATAAACTCCACTATATTTGCCGGCGTTCGGTGGACCCCACGTTCACAGATACTCCATCTCTCCTCAGCAAATCGTGGACACTCGAAAAATACGTGCTATACATTCTCCGTTACTCCGATGCGCAATGTTAAATTTGAACAGGTACGATCTAAAGCAACCATGACCTGTCAGAAACTGCGGTCAGATGGTAATCCACTTCACCGTGTAGTCTGTTTAGCCACGCCTCGATGTAGGAGATCAGGCGATGGGTCCATCTACCATTCGTCGACTCACTCCATCTTCTGTACCTTACAGTGATCGTCTCAGCACGTGCTAATCGGTGTTTCCCCGCTTTTGTTCCTTGACCACGACGCAAGTAAGTGGTAAGTGGTTTGGCGCACCTTGGCAAGTAAATCTATTGGGGGCATTCCCGTAAGAACACCAGCAGCATCTTCTGACACCGTCCAAAATGCGCACAATACTCTCAGAGCACTTAACCTCTGAACTGTTGCTACTCTGTTGCTAACTGTTGCAACGAGTTGACCCAAATTGACCCCATCATTATAGATGTAACGGTGTTGGCGAGCAGAACTCTGCTGCTCATCCGCACCCCTCTTGTATTCGGCATTATTCGTGCTAGTGCCGCATTAACTCTCCTCTCGTGTATGTGTGTGTGTGTGTTTGTGTGAGTGTGTGTGTGTGTCTTTATATGTGTGTGTGTGTGTGTCTTTGTATGTGTGTGCGTGTGTGTGTGTGTGTGTGTGTGTGACCGATCTCAATAAATTTATCCGAAAAAATCTAATAGTTCTCACTAAATTATTGCATATTCAAATAATTTAAGTAAAAATTTAATAAAGTTAATTTTAAGAACCAGGGGTCGATTTTGTTCAAAATCCGAGTCTTGAAGAGAAAATAATCGCAAGTATATAGTAGTGGTATGTGTGTTTGAGTTAGTGCGAATGCACGTCATTTTAATTTTTTGGATATGACATTTCTAGATAGCATTTTCATATATAATTTAAAATTTGTAAATGCAAATATGTATGTTTGAAATAAAATGAAATTTATTTAATTATTTAATTTTTGTTTTAAAATAATTGCAAATCCTGTGTTTCTGCGAAAAAAACATTTATTCGACATAGCATTGAATAAAAAAATTAAAATCGTAATATGTGTAGTTAAATTTTGTTTTTCTTAACACATTGACGCACACTTTCTAAATGTGTGTACTACTCGGGAATACACATTTGATAACTTTTGTAATTGCAATGATATTTCGTCGCGGGAAGCAATGTATTGTTGAAATGAATTGAAAAATATGTCGAGTTATTCCGTAAAAAATAAAAGTTGTTAGCGCGAACGTGTTAAAAAACGAAAAAGTTGTATGTCTGCTATAGCAGTCATTTGCGTGAACGTGTTAACTCGCCTTTCCAAAAGCAAGGGAGATGTCAAAAAAGTGACAGGACAAAACGACATAAGCACCAAAAAACTGAACCGATGTGTATCGATTCATAATGGTTGATGCTTACATTCGCAGAAAACAAACAAACTATAATCCTTATGCGTATACGAAAACGTCATGTCTCGTGTCTCGGATTTTGAATCGACCGCCAAATGATAATATAAATTCCTTGTTTTCTTGAATACTGTGGATGTTGCGTGATGATGATGGATTGACTCAAGGTTAAAGAAAAATGTTGAATGGTGAGATTGCTGAATTTACGAATGAGTTTAAATCGGTTTATTTTTGTATTATATATGGCCCGTTTTCTTATTGTATCCGATATCAGATAAATTAGAGAGATAATTTATCTGACAAATCTGATAATATTTTATCTAAAAAGACTTTTTACCGATTTTTATACACTGTACTGAAAATAAGTAAAGACCACTGAACATTAGACAACCGATTGACATTTCAGCCGAAGTGATAACTTGTGAAACGTCAAAATAATAAAAACAAATTATACCAGTATATAATATATAAAAGTACAAATTAAGACAAAATGGGGCAAATTGTCTTAGTATTAACTGAAATAGTTAAAAACACATATAATATAACAATGATCATTCCGACGAAAGCAGCAGTGAAGAAAAAAAGTATTATTAATTTTACAATTACTTTAATAAAAATAAGAAAAAAATAATTACAAACTAATTTATAATTTCCACATCGTCCGCCATATTTTCTGTCAAAATATTTAGATTTTGTTTTCTCTGATATAGCTGGAAAAAAAATTCAGATGGAAAAATGACGATCTGAGAATGGTCAGAGAAAATAAAAAATTAAAAAAATGTATCGGTTCGTTCCGATAAAATAAAAAAACGGAATTATTTTTATCTCTCCGGTCCTTTCCGATATAATAAAAAAACAGGCCAATAAATATATTTTTTTTAAAAATATTTTATCGTTTTTAAGTGCCGGTGTTTACTTCATATTATTGTAGTAAAAATTATATTGCCTTAGAAATAATTGTAAATACAATAACTTATTATTACATTTTATTGTATTAATCATTGTTTTTCACGAGGTTGTCATCTCACAGTTTTTCAGCTCAAAATGCGAATTTCCAATATTGTGAAATTTATAATTATTAAATCTTTACAACACAAATATATGAGATTAGTGTATGTTTAAAATTATTCAAGATATTACAATTCATTTTCAAATTTTTTATTTGCAATGTCTGCATTGTTTTTTCATTAGCAAACTCTACATCCACATTCTACATTACTGAACAAATGTGAATCTTTGTCTCTTACAAAACAAATTCAATTTTTTACCACCTTTCGGACATTGCTATTTTAGGGTTGCCCAACGTACGTATTTAAAACGTTTAGTAGGAATTTTTCATAATCGCATTTATGATGTACGTATTTTCTGGAATTGGCGAATACATACTCGTATATACATTTTGTATTTTCTAGCTAATAAGATTAAATTTTGAAGATTTTCTTGAAAATCATTGCGTTAATTTGGAACAAATACTAGACAGACAAAGCTGAACAAACTGATTCTGGCCAACGAAGCTAATTAAACATTCTAATCGCCTGTGTCGCAAAGTACTTACAAGAAAAATGTAATTTAGTCAAAATCTTATTGTAAGTGAAATCGCCTCCTAATTGAATAACAGCCTTTTATTTTGCACAAAAAATGTGTCAGATGCCGTTAACTTAAAAAGCAAATAACTGCTGAACATTCATTTTAGTTTTAAACTTTTAGAAATTCTAACCGCGAATTAACGAAATCTTAAATAAATAAATGTTTTGCGTGGGAATAATAAATCCTTCAGCACATACAATAAAAATTCGCAAAACATGATTTTTCGAACAAATAAATTCGCACTTTTATAAATTAATCCACAAGTCAATACGCGAATTTCTTATTATTTCCAGATTTAAGAGACAATTTCCGAATAATTTTATTGGGAATCATACGGAATGTGCTATTCGCCCCTTTTACATTAAATCATGTGTTTAACTGATCGTGTCTGGTGTGGATACCAACTAATACATATTTATTAACAAATTTACTGGCAACGTTACACTAATTGGTCATTTCTTTTCAAAAATATATAATTTCGAAAAAATACTCAAACTAAACAAAACAGTTAAAAAATTTTGCTTTTGCTCCCAACTGCCATCTGCATAAAACAGAAATACTGGCAGATCAGAAACCACCAGCTTCACCTGCCTCCAGTAATTCAAACGAAAATATTTTTTTTTACAATTGTTGCGGTAAAATTTAGAAGACTTGTTCGGCTTAGATCTGCCAATAATATTAAGCACTTCCTTATTCGAATAATCTCCCAATTGTCGTGATACGCTATTATACGGGGCACAATTTTTTCTCATGCAAGTGGGCACTGAAATTTGTTTCCACCCGTTGAAATTAGTACACATCTCGTAGGTGAGGATTAATATCTAATGATTTTAAAATAGCAATGCACCTATTAAGTTCCTAAGCACCTAAGTTTATAAGTTGAATTTTCGGCATTGTAGTTCATAAATTGGTTCAAGAATATTCTTGTGGTACTGTACCGTGGTCGATATAATTAGTCATGGAACCCAGAAAATCGGAAGATCTTCTACGAATTTTTATGCATCCAGCGCTGCATTAAAGAAATTAAAAATTTCAATTCTAATCCAAATGTAGTTCATTAAGATGTATTTTAATGAGTACAAATAAAATATGATTACGCATCGGCTTCATTGATAATCCTAACGTCGTACGAGGCTATATTCGCTGCTATGAAAGAAATTTGCTTCGCAATGGCGTCTGCTGCGCATCTCTTTGTAAAGGGTACTGTATCAACCCTCATTATAACCAAGTATAACATTCATTTCTGAATCAACATGAGTTGGTTATGTGCACAAAAAATATTTTTTGGACCATTGGATTTACAAGCTTCATAAAAATATTGAGGTACATGAGTGGTTTTACCGAAATTAGATTTGTACTGTCTGTTAACTTTTTTATGCCTTCCATGAATTTGTGCTTAATATTTTATTACGTGGTGATAGTATTGTTCATGGTAGTACTATGGTTCAAAGTAGATTATTTTTACAGCTTTGTATATAATTGTACCTTTTAACATAGTTTTTTATTCATATTCAGTTTTTCTTGTCACACCATGTTCAGGTCTCCTTTATACATGTCAGGATAGGATAGGAGTACGCATTGCTATACATAATAACTTGGGTTTAAATGTGAGGTAGAAATGAACCGAAATAGTTCTATTAATAAAGAAATCAAAGAATTTGTCTGATGAGAATGAATTTTTTTTATTAGTAATCTAGTAGTTTGAATTATTCACACGTAGATTTAAATTTCACTGTGTGAAATCAAAATTTGTTATGGGCAATTCAAACCTACTCCATTGCCAAGAAAAAAAAATTAAATTTTCATATTTTCACGGAACACGACTTGACCCCCTGGAATGCGTTTTATTTTATTTTGTTTTATAACTTTTTTGTGTAAAATAAACGTTGTCTAATGAAAAAAACCTGCTGCTGTTTAAGACTGTAAACGAACTTGCTCGATAATTCATCCCCAAATCCAAATTAGCCATTTTATAGAGAATCTAGAAACCTTGAAAATGATGCTGTGGAAATTTCTGTACGACGACTCCTTATAGATTTATTGAATTGAACGTATCAAAAAGCGTATAAACAAACGTTAACAAGTACATTGTTTCTTGCAAACTAAGCACTCTACGATAAAATTGTAAGTCTTTTAAATTTTACGTCATTTTATGGAAAACAATAATTTAATTTATCGCAGTTATTTGAAGATTCACACCAGATGAATCGGAAATAGCAATTACTCGTTCGCGCTACAAAAATTGTGGCTTTAGTTGAAGCCGCTGTAACTTAATATGAAGTTAGGCGCGAAGCATCTGATCGGCCAAGAAAAAATACACCAAGAGAAGATCGAGCTATCGCACGTTATGTTACAAAAAGGACAAGCAGTGCTGAAAAAAATAAAAGTAATAAACGAGTACAAAACCAGATATCAAAACAGATGATAATAAATCGGTTGAAAGCTTATCGACTAAGATCACGTCGACATGTTAGAGTTCCGTTTCTGACTGATAATCATCGTCGGCAACGAAGAAATTATGCGTTGCGGTATAGAAACTGGACTGGGACTCGGATGAATCACGGCTAAATTTGTATGCATCAGACGGCCGATGCAGAGTTTCGCGTTCACCAGGACAAAGATTAAGCCCTAATTGCGTGATGATAGTCGTAGCATTTCAAGGAGGTTCGGTGATGGTTTGCGCGAGTACTTCATGGAATTGCAAGATATAGTTGGTAGTAAACACAGAGACGAGGTAACACGCGATATTGAAAATCCCATTTTGTTCGTAGATTTTTGTTGCAATACGCCTTTTGAAAGAATTTTTTTGTTACGTTCCTCGTTAAAACTTCAATAAACCGTCAAATAAATTCTCTATAAAATGACCAATAACTAGTACACTGAAACCCAAAAATCAACTAAATGTTCTATGTGATCTGGAAAATAATAAATACACTGAAACCCAACACTCGCAAAAATGTTCTATGCGATTCGATTTTCCAACGCATATAGGGTTGCATTTCATTGCTGTGGCAAAATACATACAACTGATTCTTTAACAGTCCATACTACAATTTATTAACATTATTAAATTACATTAAATATTTTTTCTTACTTATGTTAATATTTTTAAATTGTAAATTTAGTTGTTATATTCCAATTAAAATTAAGTTTTGATAATGCCTTTTAATTAAAAGAAATTCGTCTGTTGTCAAAACTGTTAACAAATTGAACAAAGTAATTAATTTTAAGCTAGCAGAACCCAAATTGAAAATCAGACCAAAATTAAAACCTTTCGGCATCTGCGAGATGCTCTAAATGACGAATATTTTCAAGGCAAGAGTGTGTTTGTGGCTTGCAGTATCAATCCCTGATCTTTCGAGAGATCGTTAATTGTCTTCTTTGTAATACTGTTGATCAGCTTAATTATAGTTGACTTTCTCAGTTTACTTCCTTATTTATTGAATTAATATAAGTTAAATCAAAAATAATTTTTATATATATGTGGAAACCCATCAGTACAAATTACCATATACAAATTGTTTTTGGTCGTCCTGATTTAAGAATGGCATATAGATGTGTTTTGGATCATGAATCGATTTCTTCATCTTCCTCATGAGATCGTAACTCCCAACTTTTTCGATGTAATCACTTTTTATTTTGGTGTTTTTTCCGAGAAAATGGAAGACATAGACTAATATGTGACATTTCGTATATGTAATTAGAAATCGATCAACATAAATTGTTCGCGCACCCCTCCAAAATCCCAATCGAATATTTTTTCCATCTCCAAACATATACTAAATCTTAACGACTTCATATCCATAAATCAATTTTATGACATAATGGCCACCACTTAAAACAATTAGTTTAAATATTTGCTTTTTGGATTCGTCACTGGGTGGTTTTGGGTTTAATTGTATACCCAATTTTCATTTGTATTTAGTAAAAAATAAAAAGTTTTCTTTATCGCTTGCCAACGTTATATTTGCATAAGATTTAGGGAGCGGAACCAAAAAATATATAATTCAGACATTTGGCTGGGAATAATATCTATGTAGAGGTAAACTATTCCAAAAAATAAAAAGCAATTGCAATTAGGATCACCGGAAAAGTAGAATAAAAATTTTGCAAAATTTTATTTTTCCAGCCTCACATAAAACTAAAGTTTATATTTTATATGCACGAGACTACGCTTATGTAATATAATTCAAGCTTATTTACTTGTGTTGGTTAGGATTTTTGTATAACAAGCAATCCACATACACAATTTGTATGTACAGTTCTTAAACCCCTTTTCTATCCATACCGTTTTTAAACATATGAAGCATACATATATACACATTAAAAAAGCCGCCCTGTATGCAACAAAAAAAACTTCTAACAAAACATTTTCCCAACAACAAAAACCATTATTTTAACAGCAACAAAAAATAACACTCAACGTCAGCCACAATTTTTTTTTTGTTTTCGAAATTTTCAATTCAAGTTTCCCTCGTATACATATAACCCTTATAGTAGATAGATTTTTTCATTTTATTCTGTGTTGTGCTCCCCTAGATAAATCACACAGAAGAGAAATTTTTTTCTGTGCTGTGTGTGAGTCAAGCCATAAAAATACAATAATAACGTGAGATAGGGAAATCAAAAAACAACTGATAAAAAAAACTAGCCACGCCTTAATTTTTTTTCCTAGTTTTCACAATTTTTCCATTTTGTTCAGCACACACAAAAAAAATCCTATATACGAGTATACATACTTCAAATTCAAAGCACACGAATATATGTATACAAAAAAAATACACTCCATTCCGTATCACCCCTATAATTTCACTTATAGAATGAGTGAAAATGAGATGATATTTCTCTGCAACTTTTACTATAAACTATTTGATAAAATCACCGTATAAAAAAAATGTGTTCATTGTGTGCGTGTATGTGTTTGGACGACAGCAAAATATAAAAATACGGAAAAAGCTTTTTTATATACAATTTTTATATTCGACGACGAGGAGGAGCTTAAAAGCTCTCGTACATATAATTTTTTTTTCACTTTGGGTGAATATTTAAACAGTTTCAGATTTTTTCAAACGTATGCGAGTATAAAGTAAATATTTTTTTGCCTGTGCGCGCTAACCGAACTGGCCAGTTCTCTGGGTAAGAGGAAATTATTATCGTTCAGAATATAAAAATTGTGCCCTTTCTCCACGATTTTTATTTTGCATTATTAACATTCACACATCCAGTATCCAGGTCTTGCAAAACCGGATGGTAAAATTTCCCAAAGTTGTTGTTGCTGTTGTTGTTATCAGATAATAATGGAAAGGGTGGTTTAGAGAGTTTTTGTGTGATGCTATAAAAAATATGCAAAACGCACAACCACAAATATACTTACATACTTGTTGTTGTTTTATTGGGAAATAAAAATGGAAAATAGGAAAATAAAAGTAATGGTTGTTCTGCCGCAGGTCGTGCGTATAGTCCTTTTTTTATCAAATTTTGTGAAATGAAATATACGTACATGTACAAAAAATTTATATATCATTTCAACAGCAACAAATTTTCAACATCCATGCTATCCCGAATCAATAGAAATGGATATAAAGAAATACGTAGCTTAAACGGTAGAAACTAAGCCTATTTTAGGGAGATTTTGAATGCGCAATTTGGGTGTATTATGTAACAGATTTCAATAACAGGATTTCGTTCTGCGATGATTTCAGTTATGTGATGTTATAAAAGTGTAAAATACATGCAAATATAGATATCGCAATCAAAATAATTCGGTTAAAAATTCGAATCAATATAAAACCCAACTTAAATGAGCATGTTTTAAAATTAGTTTAGGTCATCAATTTGCATAGACAAAATGTGAGTGTAGCTACAGTATTTACCACATTGCCGACATTTCTGAAATTTTCTAAAGCCTAAGGATATAGATTTCAATTAAGGCCATACCACAAAAATGCAATAACACACAAGGTCGTTGTTACTGACGTAAATATTTTAATTTTTTTGGAAATGATGTTATTCTACTATTGATCCGCGGTTTAACTGTCCGCTTGTGCCGATTTAATCCCAATGGATGTAGATCTGTTTATAAGCCGTGTATTTTGCTTTTCAGAGCTTAAGATTTTGACTATAGGAATCAACAAAATTATCAGACCGAAGATCGGAACCTTTAAATTGTATATACCATGCGTGATTTATCAGAGTACCGAACCATTTTCCTTAATACCTTAATAAGTGATTTGTGAAACACTTGTATGTAAAAACATGTAATATTTGATACATCCCAATTTGAATGCCATAGTATCTGTTGAAATCGTTTGTTCGAATTGTTAATGTGAACTGAAAATTCTGAGTTGTGTTCAACTGATTTGTACAACAACTAACACGGCCAACATCATGATTACTTTTCCCATTATCCACAATGTTCGAATTTGGATTGGATTTTCACGGCTTTTGTCTCAAACATATTCTAGTTTTAAATTAAAATAATCAGTTCATATTTAATTTTTTGAATTTTATTAGCTGAAACCCACACAGGTTCCACAGTTAAAGCCATCGTGGCAACCCTGGGTGCAAGACCCAATATTCAAGCACGTGAGATAGCCTTAACAAACTGCATTAGTTTAAACCAAGGTAGAATAGTCATGCCTTTGGCGAAATATAGTAGATCCATCATGCTTTGGATGTAGAAACTTCAGTTGTGAACCGGCTGTTAGATGGGGTTTAACTGTTCAGTTATAGTAGTAGTTTTATTAATTTTCATTCAATTGTGAGTTTATTCTTCTTGTTTTCCAAGTTAACAAGAATGAGGCCATGAAGTGGTGGGTGATTGATTTTCGATACTCTAGTCAGACGAACATAATTTTCGTTTCAATAATCGAACGATTCAATAATCGGCTGATAAAAAAATTCTACGTTCAGGTATAGCTCCTCTTTAGACAGTTCATACAGCCAAATGATTTTATAGAGCGTGTTTGTTAAATCAGGTTGTTTTATAATTTCAGGACTCTGTTACATCAAAACTATTAGAATCATTGGACCAAACAAAGTCCTGATATATGCCGTGTAGAATAGAAATATGTTTAAGGTTAAAGTTGAGGATCGTGTCAATAAAATATATTTCAGGATCTGATCTTACATCGAAGAAGATATTATAGTTGATTTCAGGATCAAAAATCAGGATGTGTTAGGAAGCTTAAACTCCGCTGCGGTAAAGTATATGTCATATAAATTACTAAGATTGAAAGGTAATTTATGGTTTCACAAAAAATAATATATTTCTCCGGGCGGGATGTAACCTGTCACTACATAGATGTTAATTTTAGACAAAGACAATTTTGTGCATACTAATTCTAGTAATGATTGTGCAACAATACATCTATATACAATGTTATCGGCGGAGCAAAACCCCGTGATCAAGTTGTCGTCTTTAAATGATGTTTGATTTATTTATTTATTTATAAGGAAATCTATTCTGTGACTTATATGATACGTGATGGCAACACTAAACTATCACTATCGTGAGAGTTTATTATTCCAGCTCGGAAAAAGTCACTATCGCGACAGTAAATAGTATCATGATACTACGTTAAGACATTCAGCGCGAAACTTTAATGTTACTTTTAAGATATATTATTATTGCATGGTAGCCTAGTTATACATAAACTCTTCATTTATATGAAGCTAGTCCGATATTCAATTCAAAAAGCCCGATAGCAACACTAAACTATAACTATCAAACAAGTTTTATATCCCAGCCCGAGAAAATATCACTTTCGCGACAGTAAAATGTGTCATGATAACTGTTATGACATTTATAACATTCAGCCCGAAATTATAAATATTATTTCTATGTATTTTTAAATTATTATTCTAGAGAAGCCTAGTCAGCCCTAACCTAAGCTGAAAACGACAATGTGGAAACTCAATTAGCACTATGTGGTCAGTCACTATGAAGCTAGGAAGAACTTTCAGCCCGAAATTTTAATTTGATGTTTATAGATTTAGTCGTTTGAAATTTAGATTACAAACTGAGATTTACATAAAAACTCTATTTGAAATTTTCAAAACATAGTCAATTAAATCTCGCCTCACAGATGGTTCCCAAGCACTTGACATATACCGCCGGATTCATAAAAGTTTTGACTACAAACTGAGCGATGTGTAGAAATGGGATTATCTAAATACAGTCGTCTCACAGGCAATTCACCAGTACTTGACATATACCGCCGGATTCGTTGGAGTTTGGCTACAAACTGAGATAAAATATTTACCAGTTCTATCAGCAAATCTCTTAGTTTGTAGTCAAAACTTCATCGAATCCGGCGGTATATTGCAAGTATTCGTGAATCGCCTGTAAGGCGAGATTCATATGATTATATCCAGATAATTCCAGACAGAATTGTTGTGCGAATCACTCTATAAACTGAGTCAAAACTTCAACGAATCCGGCGATATGCGTCGATCTCTCGCGAATTGTCTATTCTGATAGACTTTTTCTATAAATATTTCAGTTTGCAGCCAAGAATTTAACGAATCCTACGGTATACGTCAAGTGCTTGTGAATCGTTTGTAAGGCGAGATACAAATGATTATATCCAGATAATTCCAGATACAATTTTTCTGAAATTCTGTCGGGTTCTTGTCAAAACTTTAGCAATTCCGACGGTGAAGCTCAAGTGGTCGTGTATCGTTTACGAGGTGAGATTTAATCGAGTATAAACCAAGTAATTTCCGATAAACTTTTTCTCAAGCTGAATTTAGTTCACATAATTCCGTTGAAAACATTTCTAGATTTTTTTTGAATACTTGACCTAATTAGTTTTTTTTTACTTTGTTTCAGCAGTAATAAATTTGTTTTTATTATTTTAATCAAAATTTAGAAGCCATAATTCGAGAGCCATTTAATACACAATTAATTAATAGTTATAATTTGCGTGTGACACAAATTTGCTTTATAGTTATAATTTGCGAATATTTTGTGTCATGACAGAAATTGTATTGCCATCAGTAATAAATTAAAATTTCGGGTTGAAAATTCGAGCTAGCTCCATGGAGGTAGTTACATGTATGGTTTCAGATTTAAAACAGAACATTCAGTTTAAAACAAAAATTAAAATAAAACAAAAAATCAAAATCAAATTTTGATTTAATATTTAAAAAATTTCAAATTGATTCTTCAGATTATTTTGGAAGCTGTCCTTTGACAAACTAAAGTCAAATGGGGTTGTTTTCTCTATAGTTTGTGGAATGGTGTTTCAATGCTAAAGAGCTAAAGTTTCGAAATGTCCTGCATGGCGCACGAATATAAAGGGTTCGGAAAAGTTTGTGCCCTTTTTTGAGTGACATTGAAACAAAGAATTTTCTTATTTCAAATGAACTTTAATAAACCAAATATGTGCCATTTTGATCAATGATCTTTCGTCATTTTTCTGGTAGATCCATGATCCCATCATGGGGACCCCAACTCATTTTCGCAGGCCTCTTTTGAATTTAATGTAAAACCATTAAAATGGTTCTGCGTGGACCGGAACAAATAGTAGTCCAATGGTGCAAGGTCAGGACTATATGGTGGGTGCATCAAAACTTGCCAACCAAGCTCCGTTAATTTCTGCCGGGTCATCAATGATGTGTGTGGTCTAGCGTTATCATGATGGTTCACAATGTCCTTTCTGTTGATCAGTTCTGGACGTTTTAACTGGATTGCTTGTCTTAAACGCGTTAGTTGCTGTCAGTAAAGATTATAATCAATCGTTTGGCTCGGTGGCCACACCTCGTAATCCACGATTCCTTTCCAATCCCACCAAACACACAGCATTAACTTTCTTGGCGTCAATCCTGGTTTTGATACCGTTTGGGAAGCTTGACCACGTTCCGTCCATGATCTTTTTCGCACAACGTTGTCGTATCTTATCCATTTTTCATCACCAGTAATCATTCACTTTAAAATGGCTTGATTTCGTTCCGTTTCAGCAAGGTTTCGCAGATAAAAATCCGGTCCATTAAATTTTTAACTGTTAATTCATGTGGTACTCAAACGTCTTTAAAACTGTTTTGTGATCAATATTTGGTTCTTTATTAATTGCATGGCTACTTATATGCCGGTCTTCTTCAATTTTCTGCATGATTTCATCAGTGGTTGGTCGACCAGAGCGAGGTGCATCTTTGACATCCATATTTCCAGAACGAAAGCACTTGAACCATTTCTTTGCTGCTGGTTTTGATAAAGCACCTTCTCCATAAACAGTACATATTTTTTCGGAAGCCTGAGCCACGTTTTTACTATTTATCTCCTTGGTTACTGATCAATGGTTACTTAGATATATGAATGTAAAACCATTTACCGAGAAAAAGGCCACGAACTTTTTCCCCTACCTACTATATGTTTTCAAAATGTAACCTGAATCAATGTGACCAAGCAAAAAGTTACCAATAAAAGCCGCACCTAATAGAAGTCGTCTAATTTCAAGCGTGCATATTTTGTAACCCGTGCATCTAGTTGAGTACGGAGGTAACTAGTCGGAGGTAGTCGTAATCCCAGTCACTTTTCTTTATCACAAAATCAGAAACTTCTTTTCAATACTTTCAATCATTTTTAAGTGCACGCAGCATAGTATCCAGCTCGTTACAGCGTTCTCCAATTGAAATCGAACATAACCAAAATAGAATGAACATAAGGTTTGAATATCTTTAAATTCACCTGTCTATCTTTTAACTAATCGAAACATGGAATTCGCCTTATGAATATAATTTTCAATAGGCCTATTGAAACTAGCGTTTTCGACAAATGTAACACTTAAATCCATAATCTCATTAACTCTCTGCAATACTTCGACTTTGTATGAAGTGATTAACGAATTCCTTTTACGATGAAAAGACATGATTGTGAATTTCTTAATATTTAAGTATAGTGAGTTTCGATTACACCACTCTTAATCTATCTAAGTCTTCTTGAAGATTTTCTGTATCCTAGCATAAACCGTACCGTTTGAGTTTTTAATTATCTCGGTTATTCCATTTATGAAAACAATAAAAATCCAGAGCACAATGAGTGATCCACCAGGATACACCAGACGTAACCTTGTTTGATTTCTGATTTTCCAGTATTATAAATTGTCGCTGGTTTGATAAATTCGAATTAAGTCTGGAGTGCTTTATGATAACAGATAGAATCAAATGTAAATCTGTTTCACAGATATTACACGCGTTATTTCATCAAAATTGCAAAATTTTTCAGCTGTCCATGACATCCTGTAACGTTCTGATGGTAAAATGTAAACACTCTCACATCGGAACTATTTTGAGGGATGGAAGGTAAACGGACTTATTGTTTGTTATGAAAGATTTAATCGCGGTGCCCATGTAATAATCCTTGATATATTTTTAGAAAGATTTGCCACATATTTAAAACTAATTGAATCACGATTATTTCATTTGAACCATAAATTCATGTTTTCACCAAACTTTTTAACCAGAAATTCTAAGCAACCGAATTCAGTAATGCACATGAAATCTAGTTCAACTGAGAAAGGTGTTGCGTGTTTAGGTTGACAATTTGATAAATTAAGTGGATGCCCAACATTTCCTTAACTTTGTTCGACAGAAAGCTATTCAAAAGGGTATTGATAGTTCACAGTCGGGAAATTGTCAATTTAGTGTATTTGAGTTGCTCCGAAACTCTGCTTATTTTTAATCAATTCATTTAGACCGGCCAATGTATTTTAAGAATCTAAAGCTCCCTATTATTAAGTCTAACCCTTTTCGGGTTGTTTGATTTGTTCAGCCCGAAATTCGATAAGAATAAATAATTTTGACCTATACATTGAACACTTGGTATTCTAATATAAAAACAGAAGCGATATTTGCTAACTATAGTAGAAAGGTTTTCTAACTGATAAAACAAAGCTTTTATTGATCAAGATCTATAACTATACTTATGCTACAGAATATCGGAAAACATTATTCCCATAATTCACAATCTATATTAAATTTATAAAACGGGCACTGTATTTATTTATAGCAATAGTTGCGACTATAAATTCGGGCCTAAGTTTCTCACATATCCAAAATATCTAACAACATCTGCTTCTCAACAGAAAAATATCATCCAAAATCATTTTAAATTGAGTTGAATAACCAAATAAAATATTCTTGACTATACTTTATTAAATACCTTGAATCATTTCGCGGCTTTATTTCACCGGTAAACCTGTCTTACCATATTTTTACATTAAAATATAAATAAACAACCCTTTTATAAGGTACATTTAAGAGCAAAGAATGTTTATACCTATAACAAATCCGATTTATCAAAATTTTCATCCCGCTTTTTATATTTTCTGCCAATATCACTGTGCAGTGATCAAAATACTTAAAAAAAAATTCACTTATGTCGTTTATTTACATACATTTATCCGAATTATAATTTTATTTAAAGGGAAATTATTTCGAGCAAAGGAAAGTTTATCTGAATGAAAACTAGTTAAGCGCGACTTAATGTTAAGGGTTAAAATGGTTTACAAATTTCACCATACATGTACATACGAGTATATGCGAGGGGAAGTGGAATAATCTAGAGTTTTAATTTCTTTGTTTAGCTTTTGAATAATTTGTTGATAAAATAATAATTTTTAATTACAACAATAACATAATATATTACTTTAAACAATAAAGATTGGCTACGATAAAATGGGTGCATTCCAACTTTCTTTTACCATGAATGTACACAGTGATCTCGAATACATCGCACTTGATTTCTAAAGCAAAGTTTAAACCTATACCGGAATTTTGCCAAACCCGTCATGCATATTCAAAAATCATTATTCCTGCATACATTTCGGAAAACCAACAAGGTCAATCTTAGTTGAATTTTTTTTGTTGATAAATTTATTTATTTATTTATTCAATATAACAAATGATTCAGAGATCATCTAGTAATTTATCTATCGAAAATTAGTTTCTCGGATTATGAGTAACCTATTTTTTACTCATTTTATAAAAATTTCTTATTCTAATTAGAGCTGTCCAGCTTCAGCGGTTTCCACCCTTGGAGTCTCCTCTCTCCATTGGTAGTATCCAAGTTACGACGGATATCTGCATTTTCATGTCGAGATAATCGCTGTATCTGCTTCCTTGCTTGTTTCTTTATTTCATCGGTATCTTCACAATACCTCGCAGCACTTTATTTTGGAAGTATTGTATCGTTTGAGCATTGAGTTTCTTGGCACAACCTCAAATTTGAATAGCATAGGTCCACACTGGTTTTAGCATTTGCCTGTATAGATGCAATTTGTTGTGTATTGAGAGCTCAGAATATATATCCATGAGCCAGTACATTTTCCTATATTTTATGTTTAACTCTTCTTTTTTTCCTTGATGTGTTATTTCCATCTTAGCTTAGCATCGAGGGTCATGCCAAGGTATTTAGCAGTACTTCCATATAGAATTTGGTTTGAGTTGAGAAAACGGGACTACATTTTGGTTTGTAAAGTTACGTCAACTTTGCTTTGGCTTGTACAGATTTGGGAGGTAAAGGGCGTCGGTTTAGAAGGACTATATCAGCCCAAGTGTCAAACTCACAAGCACGTGGCACTCCCTGCTAATTAACCAACAAGGCTTTGGCGATCGAGAAACGGCAGGATAACCAAACACCGAGAACCTGGCAAACGATGTTCTCTCCACTGACCAACTGCCAATTTCACTAGTTAGATTGGTAGCTACTTCAATCACCAGTCATTAATGCTATGAGTTTACAACAAAACGGAATTTTTACCCCTGGTGTTCACCTAACTGATCAGTTAGTTAATCCACTCTCTAACGAGACCGGCTCAAAGGATTCTGGGATGAGCCAACCATTTCAATGTCCATTCGATCGAAGTTCAAAATTATCTTGATCACCACCTAGCCAAACACAGTTCGCGACTAAGCAGGAAATCGAAAATGATGAACTAACGGGTGTTTCAACAGGTGCGCTTCAACTTTTTTCCGATAGGGACGGCGAACGACGCCATATTTTTTATTAATCTTTTGTCATTTGGAAACTTCATTAGTACCCATTTCATCATGGAACGCTACACACGTGAACAGCGATTGCAAATCGTGCAAATTTTTTATCAAAATAATCGTTCTGTTGCTGCTACTTTAAGAGCATTACGGCCATTTTACGGTCCATTTAACAAGCCCGTTCGTCAATCGACCGTATAGTGGCAAAATTTGAGTCTACGTTTTCGCTACATAATGTTCCGGTGCCCTCGAGAGCAAGAAGTGCTCGAAGTGTTGAAAACATCGCAGCCGCCAGGGCTTCAGTTCAAGAAGACGCGAATGTGTCGCTCACACGACGTTGGCCATAATTGGGCCTTTTTGTGACATCATTGTGGCGAATTTTACGTAAAGATCTTGGCCTACATCCGTATAAGATCAAGCTGACACAACAACTAAAGCCGTTTGACCATTTGAAGCGACGCCGATTCGTGAATTGGGCTCAAGAGCAAATCGAAAATGATGCAGATTTTCACCGAAAAATCATCTTCAGCGATGAGGCTCACTTTTGGCTAAATGGATTTGTCAACAAGCAAAATATGCGTTACTGGGCAGGAAGCAACCCATACGTGATTCATGAGGCACCGTTGCATTCCGAAAAAGTCACTGTTTGGTGCGGATTACAGGCCGGCGGCGTCATTGGGCCATATTATTTCATCGACGATAACGATCGCCACGTTACTGTTAATGGAAATCGATACCGCGATATGATAAAAGATTTTCTTTTGGCCGCAATTGAATGAAATGGACTTGGACGACATGTGGTTTCAACAGGACGGGGCCACATGCCACACAGCACACGATACAATCGCGTTATTGAAGACTAAGTTCGATGAGCGTGTTATTTCGCCAAATGGGCCCGTCCAGTGGCCGCCGCGTTCGTGTGATTTGACACCTCTAGATTATTTTCTTTGGGGTTATGTGAAGTCATTGGTCTATAACAATAAGCCGGCGACGTTGCAAGAGCTCAGAGCCAATATAGATCGTGAAATTGCTGGAATTTCGGTCGATTTATGCGAAAGAGTGGTCGAAAATTGGGTTCAAAGATTGGACTTCGTAAAACGTGCACGCGGTGGTCATGCAAAAGAAATCGAGTTTCATACTTAAATGTATATGTTCAAATTCGTTAATAAAAAAAAAGTTAGTTCAAAAGTCGAACAGTTTGTGTTTTATTCAAAAAAAAAGTTGAAGTGCTCTTATTGAAAAACCCTGTACATAGAAGACTAAGTGAAATAGAAAAAGTGGTATCACAAATTAGCAATGAAATCACTAAGTTAAAGGAAGAAAATGAGGAGCTGAAGAAGCTATTACTAGCTATAACGAAATCAGCACACTTGCCTGTACTAACGCTGAGTTCCATACAGATGATCAGGAACTTGCAAGAGAAACTGATTGGACGCACAAACAAAAGAAACGATCAAAGAAAAAACGAAGAGCAGAATTCTCGCCAGAAGTTGGAGAGCACTCGCAAGCAAAAGTTAATGAAACTACCGGTGTGAAGTTTTAATAAATTATCAAAAGTGTAGCTACACAAATAATCATTTTTCAAAAGTGTATTTACAGAATTTAATCAAAAGTGTAGTAGTTATACACAGAAGAAAATGTAGCAGGGTTGAATTTTTTTTATTTAATTAAAAAATCATTTTATAGGTACTTTAAATTTAAATAAGTTGAAAAAGAAAATATATAAACCATACCTAAAGGTATTTAAATATATTTTGATAAATAATGTAAAGTGAAATTATATGTTAAAGCTACACTTCGAGAAACTTTCACCGATCTTAAATACCGCTTTACTTCAGATATTTAATATGAAAGTGTAGGGGTTGTTTAAAGGTCATAATCAAGTAATTCTAGAGATGTCTATTCATGTAGATGTATGTGCTCTTATGGACTAATTTCAATAACCACCATATTAGATTACCGATTTTAGAAAACCGATCCATTTGCGATATTTAATATGAAAGTGTAGGGGTAGATTGTAGGCTCTAATCAAATAATTCTAGGGATGTTCAGATCTGTGAATTCCCTCGACTTGCGTGTACTCTTATGGATTAATTTTAATAATCACCGTATTAACGCGACCCTCAGGGAGTTGCTCACTGGAGCTATCTTTGAAAAATTACGTATACAAAACTCTACACTAAGTAAACTTTACCTATTCAAATATCACGGAAAATTCCCCGAGGGTCGCGCTTATACGTTGATTATCAAAATTCATCCGTAATAGGATTAATTAAATGGAATAGACATATCTAGCATTACATAATAAGAGCCTACAATCTACTCCTACACTTTCATATTAAATATTGCAGGTGGAGCGGTTTTCTAAAATCGGTGAAAAATTCCCCGCGGGTAGCGTTAATACGGTTATTATCAAAATTAATTCATAAGAGTACACATAAGCTGAGGGTATTCACAGATCTGAATTGACATCTCTAGGATTCCTTGGTTATGGCCTACAATCCACCCCTACACTTTCATATTAAATACCGCAAGTGGGTCGGTTTTCTAAAATCGGTGAGAAATTCCCCGAGGGTCGCGTTAATATGGTGCTCATCAAAATTAATCCATAGGAGTACACATAATCTGAGGGTATTCACAGATCTGAACAGGCATCTCTAGGATTCCTTCATTCTGGCCTACAATCTACCCCTACACTTTGATATTAAATATCGCAAGTGGAGTGGTATTCTAAAATCGGTGAGAAATTCGCCGATGCTCGCGTTAATATGGTGGTTATTGAAATTAGTCTATAAGAGCACATACTATCCGAGGACATTCACAGATCTGAATAGACATCTCTAAAATTTCTTGATTATGATCTTTAAGTAAAGCGGTTTGAGAGTTTCTCGGAGTGTAGCTTTAAAACGGTGTTTAACAATATTTATCTATTAGAGTACACACAGCCCAATGCGATTTACATATTACAATATGCATCTACCTATTAACAACTACGGTTTAATATAAAGACGTTTAACCGCATAGAATATAATTTAACTTTACATTATTTATCAAAATATATTTAAATACCTTTAGGTATGGTTTATATATTTTCTTTATCAATTTATTTAAATTTAAAGTACCTATAAAATGACTTTTTAATTAAATAAAAAAAATTCAACCCTGCTACATTTTCTTCTGTGTATAACTACTACACTTTTGATTAAATTGTGTAAATACACTTTTGAAAAATGATTATGTGTGTAGCTACACTTTTGATAATTGATTAAAACTTCACACCGGTAATAAAACTACCAAACCAGTGCCAGCACTTCAACATCACCAGCAACAAGAATATGCAAGGTTGCAATAAACACTATAGCATCACCGCCAACTAATGTGAAAGTCATTATTGAGTTTGCGAATATCCAAGCTCTAATGAAATCAGTGTCCACAAACGACTATAGAGTAGTGGCACTAAACAATAATGTTTGGAAGATAAACACAAGAGATCCCGATGCATACAAAGCTTTAGCCGCAAAACTCACTGATGGCGGTAAAGAGTGGTATACCTAGGAAGACAAAAATAACAGAGAAATTAAGCTTATAGCCAGAGGTCTTTATTCCACCTGCAAGAAGGAGGATATAATAGAAGACCAAAAAATCGAAGATCTGCAAATTGACGACGCAGTAAACATTCTTAAACGAGAGAAATTTGAAAATAGTCAAGGAACCAAGATCATTAAAAGAGGGCTCTCGCTATTCATGCTCACATTCAACGAAAGCTAAAAAGTTGGAAATATATTTAATATCAAAGGAATACTCAATATGAGCGTTAAAATAGAACCATTGAAAAAGAACACGAAATACCTCAATAAAAGAAATGCCAATGTTATAACCACACGCAAAGATCTTGCGGGCGAGACGTTAGGTGTGTAAAATGTGCTGGTAGACACAACGTGAAAGAGTGTTCTATTAGTCGAACAAAACCTGCAAGGTCTATAAACTGTAAAGGAGAATACCCAGCCAACTATAGAGGATGCGAAGTAGCGATACAACTGCAAAGATTAAGAAATAAAATATGTCAATCGGCTTAAAACACTAACGTTATAACAGAAAGGATCCCAACTACAACTAGAGTGCCGCCACAACCAGAGCCCATAGAACCAAAGAGGAGATGCTACTCGCAGATAACGCAGCAGTTATCTAATACTACTAAAGAAAATCCACTGGATAGGATAGTGCGAAGTATAGAAACGGTAAATGCACGCCTAGCAAAACAAGAACATCGTCTAGAAGCTATATATCTGTGGCAATTCAGAAAAACCACTTATCTTAGGTAGTAAGATTAGGTATAAGCGGCTGGATATACAAGAAGCTACGAATGAGCTTACAGCAATGCTATACTAATCAAATGAATAGAATACTTAGAATTGTTATTTGGGACGCGAAGGGTTTAACACGCATTTTCCAGAGATAGAAATTGTTGTAAGCTTAAAAAAAATAGTTATATGTCTTGTATCGGAAACTCATTTAACAGAAACTTCATTTATTAAAATACGTGACTATAAATGTTACCATGCTATTCATCCAAAAGGAAACGCTAGAGGTGGATCTACCGTAATTATTAAAAATAATATTAAACATTATGGTGAACAACTGTGAATTTCTCTCTGGCGATAAACCACCATATTGGCCTGCTGAGATACATAAAATACCAGATCTTCTTGACTTCTTTGTATCAAAAGGAGTTATAGAGGACTACACGTGTATTATTAATAGTGAAGGACTATCATCCAACTACTCATGTGTGATCATGACTCTGAGTTTAATCAGTATAAAAAGAAATAATTCACCTAAATTAACAAACAATATAACCAATTTGGATCTATTCAAGAAATTAGTGGAAGAGTGAACGAATCTCGGAGGACGAAGGTGCAGCTGGAAAATGAACTAGAAGGATTTAATAATAATATCAAACAAGATGCTTGGGAAAGTTCCCCGATTTCTCATACCGACGTCACAAGAAAACACAACTATCCTATTGAGGTCAGAGAACTAGTTAAAGTGAAACGGAAAGCTCTTAGAATGTGGCAGCAGACTCGTGCTCCGCAACACAAAAATATCCTCAAATTTCTGTGCAACAAATTAAAACAACTAATAATAGCATTAAAAAACAAAAGCATAAATAAGCGACTTCGAGGTCTCTCTGAACTAAAAGAAAACGATTACTGGCTTTTGAAAGCAATGAAGAGGCTAAAAAGAACCAAAATGCATGTGCCAACATAAGACATGTGACCTTATTGGAACTTAAAATTAAAATCAATAATTACTTAAGCATTCGTCAAGCTCTAGGTTACGACTTATTACTGGGCAAATTGTGAAAGCCATTCCCGAGAAAGGTTTGCGTAAATTAGTTCAAATATTTAATGCAGCCTTCAGATTGAAATATGTGCAATGGAAGATGGCTGAAGTAATTATGATTCCTAAATCAGGTAAACCAGGAAACGATAAAAAATCATATAGACCGATATCACTACTTCCGATCATATCAAAAATATTTGAAAAACTGTTGCTGAATTGAACAAGTTCACAGAATAACGAATGTCATTGAGGATACACTTGAGAATAAGAAGATATGTTCCAGTATTTTCTGAGATGTAGCTCAAGCTTTCGACAGATTTTGGTACCAATGGCTTGAATGTAAAGTGCATCGAAACCTGCCTAAGCAATTTTATCAAATTCTTAAACCTACATATCAGATCGACACTTTACGAGTCAAATTTGAAAACTTATACATACTCTGAACTAAAAAGAATATCATCAGGTATACCACAAGGTATTGTACTTAGACCTATTCTGTTTATTGTTTGTACGAGAGACTTACTGAATATTCAAGGTACGACAGTAGCAACATTTGCAGATGATACAGCTATCCTAGCAGGTGGAAAAGACATTTCGGAAGCAACAAGCAAACTTCAAAATGCAGTTAACACTGTAAACAACTTGACTAAAAAATGGCGCATCTTATTAAATGAAGCGAAATCAGTTGAACATTTAATCTTTAATTTATTTGAATCTTTTAATTCTTTTTCGTTTTGGCAAATGCCGTACTTTTCAACATCATTGCCAAAAATTATAAAAACCCAATATGGAAAATGCCATTTCTAATACACAAAGTTCACCAAATTTCGCAAAAATCTCGCATTTCATAATAAATTCCTAATTTGACTCTAGAAACCGATTTCAACCAAAACTCACTGGGATCTCCCAATTTATGGAAAAAACTTAAAGTTTTGCCCTGCCTAGTCACTCGACTTGAACTAGGTGATACAGGGAGCGATTTTACTTGAAAATCAGTTTATTGTTTAGACTTCGGAGATATAACGAATTGTAAATCTGCAAAAATATCGAGGAAAATTATCATAAAAGACCATTACGAGTATCATCAAGACCTTAAAATTAATTTAGTATGTATGATATATTATGTACTGTTATTTAGAATTTTAATTATTTTACTATTTCAGACAAAACCAACGACACTTGACACGAACGAAAAAATTTGTTGTAAATCAAAGAAAAAGAAAATACCAGTCTGGAGAGGAATTACGTCCCTTAACCTAGCAGAACCCATACAGCAGAACATTACAAGATAGTATGAATAATTATAGACTAATAATAGGCTAATTAGATGCTCTACTAAAAAATTTTGGGCTCCACCCTTTCCAACAAAAACGATGGGTTCTGCTAGCTTTAGAAAAAATTAGCAGAACCCATATCAAAAAATATTTTAAAAACAATTGGAAAATTAAAGGTTAATTTTAGGCTAATTAATTGCCCTATGTAAATTTTATTATTCTGCTCATTCTAGAAAAGGCATAAGGGTTTATCATTTCAGAGCTAGCAGAACCCAAAACGAAAATCGGACCAAAACCGAAATTGGAACCCAAAACGAGATCAATTAACACACAAATAATTTTAGGCTCATTATAACCTAATCAAATGCCCCATTAAAAAATGTTGGGCTCCACTAGTTCTTGACCAAACTTCAGGTCATTTAATCTAAAGCTAGCAGAACCCATGTTGTATGTTAACGAGCATATTAAATGCAATGTTCAATTTTCACGAGCCTTTGATCGTTTCTGACTTTGACTTCCTTTTTCTAAATGTCTTCGTGAATAAGCGGAAATTCCTTTTTGGTGTGGTTTATAATCCTCCTAAAACGTACAAGAGGTCGTATGCTCAATTTAAAAAATCACTTTTAGACATTGAGTGTCTTTTAGTTATTTTTCCTGTCGGTATGATGATGTTTTCATTTCGGGTGATTTCAATTTTGATATTTCTCAAGAAACTTTATTTTCTTGTAGCTATTTAAATATCCTTAATAGCATATACCTTTCAGTTTATAACACGGAAGCGCCCACTTACTCTTATGCAACCGCAAGTGGTGGTTCTTATTCTCTCATTGATCATGTTGTCGCTTCTGCTGATAATTCCATTTGTTTTTCAGTCAATTGTCTCTTGGTATTAGCTCTTATCATGATCTGCTTGTTTTTTCTGTTAATTATTACTTTCGTCCTAAACCTGAAACTTTTACAGCTTTAGCTTTAGATATTTTTCGAAAATTGATGAATCTCACCTTTCATCAATTTGTGGCTCTGTTTGTTGGGACACTATTTTTCTCTTAGTACTTCGACCGATCAAATTGACTATTTTAATTCCTCTATTAATTATGTATTTAATAATTGGGTTCCTCTCACTACTATTTATTTTAGACCTAGATCCCCCCCCCCCCTTGGATGACGCAAAAGATTTCGAATGTTATTTCTGTTCATTTTTCCAAATAACGTCTTTGGAAGATGAGCCCTAATTCTTGGTCTTATCTAGCTTATAAGCAATCTCGAAAAAGAGCGGTAGGTTTAATTCGTATCGCTAAGCAAAATATTTTCAAGGATAGGATAAGTTAGATCCCTCACTTCCCTCTAAGATATTTTGGCGTAACGTACGCAGTTTGGGCCTTGGTAGTTGCAAACGGAGTGCTTCGGTAGATTTCAAAGCTAATGATTTTAACCATTGCCTAAGTAACTCTAGTTCCACCCATGATATTTCCCATAATGACTTAGTAGCCTTGGAATCTCTAAATTCTTTTTCGTTTGCAAATATATCTATTGCTGATTTGCATTCTGCAATTTGAGAAGTTAAATCGCAATCCACTGGTCTAGATATGGTTAGTTCAAAATGTATTAAGCGTATTTTTCCTAATGTATCAAGGTACTTGTTACATATTTTTAATTTTATTTTAACGACCTCGTTTTATCCCGCTCAGAGGAAGTTGAGTAAAATTATTCCTGTTCCTAAAATTAGCAATCCTTCTGAGCTTTCCCATTTCCGACCTATTAGTATTTTAAATTCTCTGTCCAAGGCGTTTGAATTGGTAGTAAAAAACCAAATCCAATCTCATATCGGTAGCTCTAATTTGCTTAGTATTTTTCAATCGGGTTTTAGAAGATTCCACGGTACTGCCACTGCTTTACTGAATGTTTGTGATGATTTTCGTCGTAGTATGAATAAAAGAGAAATGACTTGCCTTACTTTGTTGGATTTTTCTAAAGCGTTCGATTTAATTAATCACCAAATTTTGTGTAATAAGCTTATTTTGAACTTTAATTTTTCTAAATTTCGAGTCGCTTTAAGGCAGTCTTTTTTGACAATTCGTTTTCTGACTTCTTACCTGTCTTTCCTGGCGTTCCTCAGGGGTTGGTTCTTGGACCTTTACTATTCTCAATGTACATTAATGACGTTGCATGTTCGATTCGCCATTCTTCTTTTCATATTTTTGCTTTTTGATTCCATTAACTCTAATATTTTTCTTATTAATGATGATTTGGTAAGAATTTATAATTGGTCACTATCTAACCGACCCGCTCTTATTTATAAAAAATCTATAGATACTTCCTATCTTGCTGGAATTTTTCTCGGTGATTCTTCAATCCCATTCTCTAATACAGTTAGAAGTTTACGGTTAATTTTCAATAAAACTCTTGGAGTGATCATTTGATTAAGGTTAGCAAAACGGTTTTTGGAATGCTTAGTTGTTTATATAAAGTTGTTGGGTTCACCGATAGTAATTTTAACAAGCGTATGTTCCTCTCGCACCTTCTTCCACATTTTCTATTTGGGGACGTTGTGTTGTTTGGTATGCTTCAGGAGAATATGAATGTTCTGCAAAGATGTTTCAATACTTGAAGTCGTTTCGTTTTTAGTATTAGGAAATATGATCACATTTCTCCCTTTTTGAATTTGATTCTGGATTGTAATTTAGTTGATTTTTATGAACTTCGCGTTTGTCTTTTTATTTTTACGCTTCACAGACCTAAGCAACCTCCCTATTTATTTAATAAGTTATTATTCAGTAGGTAGTATTCTTCAAATTTACTTTTACTTCCCCCTATAAACCTGTGTAGGTCTCTAAATAATTCGTTTTCTGTTAGAGGTCTTTGGAATTCTATTCCATTAGATATTAAGAGATCGGCGTCGCTTAGATTTTTTAAAACTAGTAGTAGTACTATTTTCATTATATTATAATTTTTGTAATAAAATTTGTGTATTCATTTATATTGTTTTTGTACGTAGTCTGTAAGTATTCACTTCTTGCAGTGTCCTTCGTAACAAATGAGCTTGAGCTCAACATTGAGGGTATTAGCATGGAGTGGATTTGTTTTTTGAAACAATCTGAGGTTTTTATGCCTAATGGAAGTATTTTGTTGTTGTTGTGGTTCATTTATAATGCTTCCATATGCGCTTTTCCTCTACTAAAATTATTATGTCAATCAATCAATAAATCAATAAGATTAATTAGGTAAAATTTAATTAAGTTAAAGTAATAAAACATAGTTCTATGTGGCTAGTTAGAACTCCGTTAATCTATTTTGAAGGGTTTGTACTGGTAAAAAAATTGTATGAAATTTAATATCTAAAATTATGAAAAAAGTAAAAATTTAATTTTAAAAATATTAATTAAATTTAATAAATTTTGCAACAAGTTATCATTTCAATCAAAACTCTGCAGGAAAACATTAATAACATTAAAATATTTTCGCACGTTAATATTTCAAAACGACATGAGCGCAGTTACAACCATATTAATCTAAGGTCACGAACTGTTAATTTCTAATTCAGTATACGTGAAATAATTGCTGGCAAGTTACTCTCGTAATCAGAGTACGTAGTATGTTTGCTAGGTTATTCGAAGGCCACGGGTTCGATTTCCGGTTAGTAATAACAGGTATGACTGTGGTTTTACATGTCCATGGAACTAATTTTTTTTTAATATTTTAATCCAAATCAGTTCAAATTTAAAATGGAAAACAGAATATACATTTTGATTAAAACCAAAAATTGATTGATGATTTCAAATTTTATGTTACTCTTAATTGAACTCATAACCAATACTATATAAATTTTTTGTGGAAGTCCACACTAAAAAATTATAAATTTAAATTTGCTAACGCTTACGAGTATGTATAAAGTTTCCACTAATTTTCCACCAAATATTTTAATTATTTATTGTATTTTCAGATCACTGCGGTTTTCCGACATCCTAAACCAATTAAAGGATTAATACTATATTTACATCAGCGAGTTGTAGACATAGATAAAACAACACCAGCTTCATTACTAACGTTAAATTACAATTCTTATGGTTAGTACAAATTTGGATGGCCGGATGGGAACTGTATAAAAGAAAAGGGAAAATGAATCGAAAATAATGCCTACCCCGACCATGTGAGTGGCTTATTCAGGAAACGCAGGTGCTGGCTAGGATTCAATGGAGCAATAATATCGGAAGTCAACATAAAATACAAAACAATGAAAACCTGTACATCAATATTCCACTTAGTACTAAGACTTTCTCGCAATATCTGTCTCGTAAATGATAAGGAGATTTGAACGCAAAAATTCTTATTATTATTTAATTTGTAGGAAATACTAATCCAGAGTTTAGAAGAAGAACAATGACAGAGCAAAGAAGAGAGCCGCCACAAGTACAAGGTCTTCCAATAAGAAATTATTTTTCAATAGGGTATAAAGTAAGTAAGACCATACAGTAAAATTAATTCAATTTATTTTCAAAATTGTTCTAAAATAATTAAAATCCTATGAAAACGTAGATCTGTAAAACATCATTTAATAAAATTCGCGTAAATCGCCCATCTCAGCCCGCTATTAAACATTAGTGAAATAATTCAAGTTTAAGTGAGAGAAAATTTACAGAGAACTCACGTTTAAAAATATTTACAATCTTCTCAACCATTAAACAACAACCACATGCCGGAAGATCATTCTCAACGTCGACAATCTGCAGATTGGTTCGTTGAACAAGGTGAAGTTTAAAAAACCTATTTTTTGACAAGGTGATTTTAAATTCCATGGCTCCGCAAACAAACAAAATAATCGCATTTGGGCCTCTGAAAATCCAAGGGCAGTTGTTGAGCATTACATTCTTCTCGTCGTACTTTGAAGCATCATTGGTCTGTATTATTTAGAAAATGAAGCTCGTAACGCTTTTACTGTCAATGGTGTTCGCTACAGAGATCTGATAACAAATTTTGTATGGCCAATAGTTGTTGATATAAATATTAACGACCTGTGATTTCAACAGGACGGGGCTACATGTCATACAGCCAATTAAACAACCGGTTTATTGACAATTGGTTTTAGTTCCCAAAGACGAGATGTTGGTACCGGAGTGACGAACGTAACAAAATTTGTTATTTTATAATTTACCCGACTGTGCATTCAATATTTTAACAGCGTAATTCTACAAAAAGTTGAACAGAAATGATTGAAAATCACATTAAAATAGTTATAAGTAAACTCATTCAGTTTTTGTGTTGCTCAATATGGTTTACGAGCCCGATTATAGATAGTTTCACGCATTTACATTACATACATTAAATAGTTTAACTAATATGCTTTAAAAATACAATGATAAGATTATCGGCTAACGACTCATTAAATTTTTTGTGTTAGAACGGGTATCTAGTTTGAATACGGGGCCAATCCTAAAGATTTCCACCCGGTTTTATTATATAAGTTAAATCGACTAACTAAGAGGCTGTCAAAATATCATGGTAAGATTTAGGGCTAGTAATGACCACCCTCCACATACCAGGCCTGCATTTTATTTGCCATTTGATATTAATCAAAATGCACTTAGAAATATTCAATGTTTTAGTGACGCTGATTCTAAAAAAATTTGCGACGTTTGTCAAAATTAAAAAACTAAACTTTTTCCATCGAACTACGGAATAGTAATGGTAGATGTACAAAATCATGATCCAAACGTGTTTTATGATATACATATACAACAAATTCAATCAGCCATCTGTCTTAGAACTAATGGAATATGGAAGAAGAATTAATGGAAACCCCAACAAATTCAAAAATAAACCCCATAGTACTATTTTACATAAAAACATAAAAGAAAAAAAGAGATCCGCCAAAATCCCCTAAACAAAATTATTTCATTAAAAAATAAATAAAATAAGTATAAAATGATATTCTGCCTATTAGTTAGGCGATTTAACGTATATAATGAAACCGCGTGGAAATCTCTAGGATTATCCCCTTATAACAGACAGCAAAACCGTGCCAACACAAAAAATTGAATGAGTTAAGATGTCCCATTGAAAGCTTCTTCATTCATCATCTTATCATGATTTTTGGAAAACCTATTAGTTATATATCAGACTAGACAACCGTTCCAATACAAAAATTGAATGAGTCGTTATCCCCTAATCTTATCATTATATTTTTAAAGAATATTAGTTAAACTATTTTGTGGAACTATCTATAATCGGGCTCGTAAAACATATTGAGCAACACAAAAACTAAATGAGTTTACTAATAACTATTTAATGCGATTTTCAATCATTTCTGTTCAACTTGTTTGAAATACAACAAGAACATTACACTGTTAAAATATTGAATGTACACTCGCGTAAATTCTAAAATAACAAATTTTGTAAGTTCGTTACACCGGTGAGTTGGTTAATCATGAATGACGTGCAATCTAACACCATTAGATTATTTATGTGGGCCTGTGAAAGATAAAGCTTATGAGATTAGCCTACAATCAATCGAAAGAATCAAAACCAATATCGAACGCGTCATTCGTGGGATAGAAATTATGATCGAAAATATCGACCAAAGGATCAACTACTGCAAACGGGCTCGTGGTTGACTTTTGCTTTGCAGATTTTAATTTGGTCAAGTGTCTACACTGACTTTCAATAAAGAATGACATATGTATATGTTCAAAAAACCGTGTGTTAAAAAAGATTTTATTGGAGCATAGCAGCATTTGAAATGGGAATCAAGCACACACTTTTGCGAATATAAAATCCGCTCGATATAGTGATTTCACTGGATAACGAAATAAAATTTAATATTCATCGAAAAGTTTTTCTTTAATTAGTATTTGCTTTAAATAAAAACTCAATCTAGCAGTCCGGTTTTTCGCAAAAATTCGAAAATAATTTCTGGTATCGAATCAGGGGCAACATGTTATAAAATCACTTTTTCAACATCGTTTTTTGCTAGCGGAATTAGGGATAGAAATATTATTTACATTTAGTCTAGTTATAGGTTGTGATGACAATAAAAAACGAAAAAACGAAACAATCGTCAATTTCAGTTTAGGAAAAAGAGACATAAACTTACGTAAGAAAAATAATCGGAGAAAATCGAGAGATGGAGAAAACTGAAACAGGAAACACTTTAAAGGAACCGCTGCTACTCAATCTCAGAAATGACGAAATCAAATTTGTTATTAACATGTGACATCATGGCGGAGTTGATTTTCAATTGATATCGGCTTCATATAAATAATGAAGCCAGTACGATAGGTTAAGATTTAACCATATCTATGTATTTTTTAAAACTATTTTTTTTAATTTTAGATTCAAAAAACGATTTCTCACTGGGATTTTGAGTTCACTGAAACTATTTTGAATTTTGATATGATTACAACTCATGTTACTCGACAGGAAATATTATAAATTATATAGTAGTATTATTTATATCATCTTACTCGCTTATGCTGAAACCGAATAAGCCAGATTTAAGGTAATATTACGTATGTTTGATATTTAATACAATAATATTAAAATTATTTGTTTTCAGATTAATTGCACACCTACACAGGCTTATAAACGAAAATAGCGGAATGGACGTTGTCAGTGTTATAAAAAAGCGTTTGCAATAGTCAGCGAGAATTACTAACTGCAACACGAATTTATAAGTTGTTAAAACATTCGAAAGCAGTAAACATCTCATAAATTTTCAACATAAATTTTACTCTATATCGCCACAAGAGGTAAGTGTGGATATGCCTGACAAGGCCTTCCAAATAAGAAGTGCGACGATAGATTATTAGAAGAGAAGGCTGAAGCATAGAAAACCAAACAATCGAAATCGGCAATACAGGTATCTGTTGTAAGAAATGTGGTATTGTTTGCGTCATATGCAGAAACTTCAAAAACTCTAGCGAAAATGGTTTAAAGAAAAACCTAACCTGAACTACGATATGTAGTAATTATGGGGAAAATTATACCGCTATAATTGCAGGGGATTGTATAGTGTATAAGAAGTTCAGGAAACAAATGACACCAAAATATATAAAAACTCATACAATGAAAAAATTATTTCTGCAACCACTCCGGAACACTTAAATGAGACTTATAGAAATCCTATTTAAAGTACACCGTTTTGTTAATGTGCTTAGCACTGACATCACGATGGTCTCTGCGACGCATTTTACACAAGTAACCTATGTAAAATTTAATGGTTTCAACACCATGTAGTATCTGCTTAAAAGAACGGCTCGTGAAATATAATATATCTGCAGTCCACCATCATGCTATCCACCGAACTACTTAATTAAAATACATAAACTTGCAAGTTATTTCAAAACATTGCGAGACATATCGTATCGAGACAACATATCGTATGAGATTTCAGTTTAGCGTCCCCAACTGGTAAAGAGCTGTGGAGTTTATACAAAAAGGAAAACTAGATCTCGTATCTGGCGGCAGACCAACGTACTAGCCACTCGATAAACAACAAATTCATGATTTAGTCGACTTCCATGTAACAAAGAACATTACTTTAGAACTTATGTTACGGCCGAAACATGTCACGAACAATCATCAATCAATAACACGGAACGCGTGTGTCTTAAAGTCAGAATCATATATATATATATCCTTAACGAGCTGACATACTAATTGAAACCTACAGTATTACGAGAGGCAAGTGTGGATTGTCCATCCCACTTAGCCATAGTTACAGCAAGCAACAAAAGATACTACATGCAGCCGCTCTACTAAGATGAAATTCATCACCCCTCACAGAATATACAGCAACTCTTATTGAATAAACGCACACTGCGCAGATAAAGGCAATTGAATAGATCACCTAGATTTAAATCAAAATTAAATAAGATATCAGAAACCTACAAATAGCGCTAATGAAAGAACATGGTGAGGAAATCTAATACTATCTAATTAACCTCACGGCGACGGAAGCTACAGACGACTCTCTGCGGAAAGCTCCAGCCAAGCTGAAGCGGCCTACATAATAATTCACAACATTTAGTTAAGATATTTACGATTTTAATGGGTGCTCGGAATTTCTGCCTGAAGTAATCGAAGCTTCAGAATTCCAACCAATTGAAGCCACAGAATTCCAACTAATCAAATATAAATGTTGTAAAGTAAAAACAATGACTAGCAAACAAATGAACTCAAAAAGGCTCCTGGTTATGATTTAATTAACTACCAGAAATCTGTCTCAATTTAATAACATACATTTTAATGCTGTAATGAAACTGGCTATTTCCTAGAAAAGATTATTGTCCATAACCCGGTGGAAATGAAACAAAAGTAAACTCGAATCGGTGAATCAGTTAACTGCCAATTCTGTCAAAACTGGTCGAAGAAGTGCTTCTAAAACTAAATCCAATTCTACAAGTGTTCTACGAGACTGCTGCTTTAGATTTAGAGAAGATCATGGAACCATAGAACAAGTGTGTAGGGTCGTATATTAGAAACTTATTTGATCAAAAGAAGCTGCTCAGCGGCAATTTGAACATCGATCAAGCTTCCTAAAAAATATGGCATGAGAAGGACTTATGCATAAAGTTAAGACACAGCTACCAATGAACGAGTTCATCGAGACGAGATCATTAAAAATTAAATGCTCAACCGGAAATTCTTGGCGAAATATAATAGAAGATTTTCCAATTGAAATAAAATACGCACAGGTTCCACAAAACAGTGACTGGGTCCAGTATTACTCGTATATTTATACAGCGGACCATCCCACTTCAAATTATCTAACAGCTTCAATATTTACATGTAATACAGCATGATTAGTTACACCTTTCATGGTACATACGTAACATAAATTTACACCATCAGTACAGCAAAAAATACTAAACGAAGTTAGATCATCCACATACAATAGCCCGATAAATATTATGGATGTCTAGCTTGAAAACGTTTTGTGAGTTTCCCAAGATGGAAAAGATGTAAGAAAATAGCCAAGGGTAGTTAACGAAAAATTAATTTTCAAAATACCTTCAGGAGTTTTTAGAAATCAATGCAACGAATTTAACCAACCACTATTTTAGAAACGAGGATCCGTGACAAACTAAAGTTATTTCAACATGTCAAACCAAAATGCGCCGTCAACAAAAATAGCAGTTCAATACCAGCTTTCTGAAGATTGTTTTTAAATCCATGAACTCTTAAATCCATGAATTTAAATATGTAAAAGATGTTAATCCTTTTGCTTACGTTCAGGAATCGTAAATTGAAAATCTGCTAAGAGAAACTCTTGATGTCATGAATAGGGTAAAAATAAGGAATATGCCAAATTATTTCGGTAGCATGTTATGTGTTTAACAAGGGTTAAAGAAAATTAAAGAAATTTTCGAATAGAAAACCCACCATAAACGTCAGTAATATTACACACCAGTACCCAAAGCGATGTGATCATGTTCTGCTAACTAAGTACATATCTAAAACTCGGAAAACGATTGTTGAAATAAATGAAGGTGTAAATAAAACAGTGTGATAGGCCGTTGGCCCATCTGACAAAGCCCAGTTGTAGTAGACGTCACCTAGTTACTGCACACGTGCTAGTTATATCCTTAACTGTGTATTTGGATAGGCACTTGCCGGGTCAAAATGGTTACAAACCAAGATAAAAACTCTAATAAAACCGAGAACACAGGCGGTCAACTAAGGATAAAATTCCGCAGGAACAAGGATAAAAGATTATCCCAAGACATATATGCTGAGGAGCGATAGAACTAATACAAATCACAGCGGCGCAAACCTGCAGAATGATTCCGCGATTAGAGCCTGGAAAACTGTCGATAACATTAAAATTCATATCAATTTCCCGCGTGGAAGGGGCAATGGTTCCGAGATGAACCAGAATTCTTGGATAGCGAGCATACCAAGGTACAGACGGTACCCGTGTTTCAAGATTCCCAATCGGACAAAACTGTTTATAGGACAGAAGTAACCGAGAAGGAAGCATCACGAAGGAAACAAAATATGCATATTTTCGTAGTAAAATATGAAGTTGCACTACGCTTTTTAGTCGGCCAAACTTAACATAAAGATTCATTCTAAACGAAAAATGGAAACAAAAACAATATGTAAATTCAGAGAAACAACAAACGTATAGTGGAATAATTAAAAAATCAAAAAGATTGTATAAGACACTGAACTCTTCCTTCATAAAGATACTCGGAGGAAATCCGAGACTTCTCGAGACCTACAGTGATACATGATTATATCAAGAAGGATGTGTAAAGCTACCTGCATACTCGGACCAGAGATCTGCAGATTTCCATAGGAAGACCATCGCTGAAGTTGAGTTGTGAAAAGGCGCGAAACTAACAGCGCTTAGCAGGAATGGAACAACAAGTAATGCTAGAATACGTGTTAGGCTAATGTCCGAGCCAAAACTAAGCCAAGTCTTAGTCCAATGCTGTTATGTATGCTGGAGACAAATCCAGAGAATTTGGAAAACCACCCTGGCATGGGATAAAGTTCATCAGTCCAATGAAGGCATACCCTGAGACATAATAAAAGGGATGGACAGCCTTCTTGAGTCTGACGGGTAACAATTGTCAGATATATACGGAGAAATCACCACCAATTCGCTTCTATAGCGAGCATGCGGAATTCTCAGATTTGCCACCGCAAGATACTTGGAATAATCCAAATCAACCTGCAATACAGCAAAGCTGCCTCGACAGCTTTTCTTTCTGCCAGGCAAAATCAAGAGAAGACTTATGTAGTTCTTATTCAAGAACCATGTGTGAATAATAACAGAACCTGCGGTTTAATGGTGATAAAATCGCGGCCGGCCTACAGATAGGTGACTACTGGTATCTTGATATTACTGATAATTTGGCTGGTATCGTATACGTAGCGTATATAGACCGAGAAAGAGAAGCTCAACCGTTTAATTTGCTGGAGGTCCACGAGACAGTGAAAGATTTCATAGTAGGCGCTATCCCGAGTGCTTGCGACCACTCTCCAAAATCGGTTTTCTCTATAGAGAAGCACATGTAACAAACTTCGCTTTGAGCACTAGGGAAAACGAAGATTGCAACTTTTACAAGGAGAATTTTAAAATTTATAATAAAAAAGACACAAAGGAGGCCCTTGTGATCAAATAGGGGGGGACTCCGAAAATTATTACAGTGGACAGATTTTCTAGACTACTCTAATCACATGGACATCTTTGAGAATTCGATAGAGCTTAGCACTCATCGAGAAACTAGAACACTGCACTGGAGAAATCGTTGATGAAAAACGGATTAGTTTTGACGATAAGCAGATTCAGCCGGCCGTTTCACACCAGATTAAATCCAGAACCACTCGGATTCTCTCTTGGCTGGAGGCTGGTTGTAATTTTCAAATGATATCTTAATCTAATGTATTCCTACTCAACGGGTTTAATACTACAAATATTCCGTTATTTCTAAAAACTATGGAAGGATGAAAGACTTATAAATTAGCCTTGAGTAAGACAATAGAAGGATAACCACTAGTGTATGTATACCACTCTGTAAGCAAGACCTGTGCGAGGCAGAACAGGTACTGAACTGGAATTTCGAATGGTACACTTTCCTAGTTTAAACGGCACTAGATCCGTGGTTACTGATAAAGCGTGAATTATGGCACTACGTAAGTGGCACTACGTACGTAGTAAGCCGAAAAGTCAAACTTTTTAGAAAAAAGGAGAAAAGTTCACTTTAACTATTAATTCATGTAGGTTGGGAAACAGCAGTTTCTAATCGTTATTCGTACTACTCTGCCGAATTGTTCTTTGTACGGAAAAAATATATTGGTCGGCTTAAATTGCCCGCAATAGGTTTCCACTGACATTTCCAGAAATAGGACACTAAATGAAAAACTGCGAATTTCGTTTCCCTCCTAGAGAATTCTAAGAATTCTAGAAGAGCGCGTCTGCACGCTGATAGCTTCAAGGTAGAGTAGGAGCTGCAGCCCTCTGATCAAATAAATGTAAGTAAGTCAGTTCCGTGATTAGGAGGCTTTAACATCGTTGAGGAATAATATTGTATAATTGATATTATAATTTATGTAGACACTCAGCTAGCAATTAAGCCACTGAGATCTGTGGCTCTGACGTCTAAAGCCAAGTTAAGTTGCCACTCGTTTCGGTGGTGATGATGCGATGGTACGGTACTGCAATTGTGAGCTGAATGGGAAAGACTGAGTGGGAACGGTGGACGAACACCTCCACATGTAACATAGCAAGCCAAGATGCACCACACTTAAACTTGAAGTGTTGAAAACGCTTAACTTTTATGCGAAGATAAAAGATAAGAACGACCAAAGGGTTTCACAGGGGTCTGTTTGGCTAAAATTCGAGAAGGCTGACTCTAGAGGAACACAAACATTTGGGTCAGTCAATAAGGGATAACCTCTTACACTACATAAAGGGCTCTGAATGGTCCCCGTTGAGGTTGAAAGTAGTAAGATCCTGTGTATAAAGGGCCGACACCGGTTTAACTTTACATAGATAGCCACTAGTATAAAAATGTTTTATTGTTAAAATTTTGAAAATGAATTAGTTCTATGGAAAAACAAAAATTAGGAATTTTTGGTTTTTTATGTAAAAAAAATCAGTCTGTCGAAATTAAAAAAATTTTGTTTTTGAATAAGCGCCTTTTGCTAATCGCGATTAATTATATTTTATAAAAACTAAAAGTGTAATGTATAAATATTTGCGGTTCCCAATAAATAATTAAAAAATTGGTGGAATTGGTATCTCGACCAAATAATTATTGTTGTTATAATAACTATTTGGTTGTAGTCGACACCAGCCCTAAGAAGCGGATTTTTCTAAAATATTATAAATTTTAGGTTACAATATATTTTTAAAATTATTCAAACCGTTTCCAATAAACTATATATCATTAGAATCCGGCCAAAGACTCGCGTTATATTATGTGGTCTTTATTATAGGTCAATGGACGATGAACAGTAATATTCATTCATTCTTCCACATTTTATAGGGCATTTTTGATTCTAAACTGTTATATCAGAAGAATGGCGGAAGTGGTTTCGTTCTACCAGTATATGTATATCGCAATGAGCCTTATTGAATTGTTTGTTGCCATGGAACTTGAATCGAAATCATCTCTGAATTTTGATGAAATAATCTGAACACAATCAACTGAATCCATATTTTGTAAGCCAAATGAAACTTCAAAGGTAGCAGCTAAAATATTATCGTTACTAAAAAAATCGAATCGCTTTGCTTTCGTTGAACATTTTTTCTCGTTATCAGGGTGGTTTCCGTTAATTTCTCGCTAGAAATAACGTTTGTTTTAAAATATCGTTTTGTACATCCACCATAATCTGGTCCTACTGGGTGAGTTTTTTAATAATACTGGGCGTTTATCTCGGAAACCGAGTAAGATACAAGACATTTCATTATAATGGAAATTGTTCAGTGTCGAAGTGCTAATTAGTTTTGGAGATATTGACGAAAGTTATTTTTGTTAGATAAGAACTTATATTTTTGAATGCATTTATTGATTAAGCAGTTAAAATAAATAAATTAATACTTTTTGTTCATACAATACAAATAAGAATAAAAAAAAGTCAATTCATCTTTGACTTGTTAAGGGTTAATGACACTGGCTTGAAAAAAGTGCAATTAAAAAAGTAAACGGTGACTAGGACAGAAAAAACTAAAATAAAAACGACAACAGAATTGTTTAAATGTAATGTGCATTTTGTTGGTAAACAAACATTTTGTGTACCAATAAAATTGTTAAAATTTACTTGAAACGGTTATCAAATCACAATAAAATAAAATATTTTTGTTGAATCCACATAAAATATTCGCTTTGATTGTATTTGATAAAAAAAAAGTCGGAAGTGACAAGAATAAATATTACAATAGTCAACCTCTTTTATCCGGACGGCTCGGGACTTTCAAAAATTCCAGATAAACGATTTTCCGGATAATAAATTTTTTTTAAATATTATCGCGTAAATGAATACACAACAAAAGGATGTGCATATCTACAAAATTAAAGTACTTCAGTCAAATTAATCAGTTAAATAAATAGGCATTTTTGAAATAATTTTGCAACACAGTTTGAGTTAATTTCGGCTTATTTGCATTTAGTTTGGCTTGTATTGCACAAATTTGCATTATTTCCTGCGTTGGTATGTAAAGTTGATTTTCCAGAAAATTTAAAAGATCACTGCAAGCACGTATTGCTTCATTCGTGGACATGTTTAGCTGGTGACACACATCGCTCTCGCTATCTTCGGTTTCATTGCCATCTTCTAAATTTTCCTCTGACGTATTAGAATTTAATACTTCTGATATTATTTCAGCATCCGTCAACATACTGAATACTGCAGCATCGTTATCATATTCGATCCATTCAGCGGCGTAATTTACTATTTCGTTTGTAATTGCGTCCTGATGATTTTGGTCTGGTTCGTTTGTATCAGTTTCATCATCATCTGGAGACCAAATATTATGCCATTTATTTTTTAGAATGTCAGGTGAAACAGATTGCCAAGCTCGATAAATACACCACATAAAATCCGTTACGGTTAATTTTTTAGAAAAAAGTTCAATTTGGTCTTCGAAATTTAATTGTTTTTTCACCATCTTGTTTCTATAATGACACTTCAAGCTACGGATTACCCCTTAGTCCATCGGTTGAATTAGAGATGTGCAATTCGATGATAAATACAATACGGAAACATCAGTAAATTCAATCAGTAAATTTACATCTGGATGTGCTGACAGTTGTCCAAAATCAAACCTATTTCACAGTCGAGAAGAAGGCCTACTTTATTACAATGAAGGCGTGCTTCTTTAACGAAATTATTTTTGGACCAGTCATTAGATAAAGATTGGGTAACCCAGCTACGTTTGTTTGATTTATAAATTACTGGATATTCATTCATTCCTTTAAGAGCCCGTGGTTTTTGTTTTTTTCCGATCACTAATAATTTACATTTATGAGTACCAGCTGCATTTGAACAAACTAAGACTGTAAGCCCCTCGTTGCTTTCTTTCGACCTACTGACTACTGATCCATCAGGGCCGGCCAAAGTTGTACGGGGCAGACATTTCCAAAATATTCTGGTCGTCTGCGTTATACACTTGTTGGGATGTTAAGTTTTTTTCGGCGATAAGAGAAGACAGCTCATTGATAAACAAACCGGCCCTTACGTCATCTGCAGGCAGTTGTTCGCCAGACTCTTTTAGTTGTCAAATCCCATATCGACTTCTAAATTTTTGGAAGCATCCATTGGAATAATAACAATTCGTTTTTATTTGCATTTCGGTATCAAATTGTTTTACTTTTTCTATCACCATTATACCGGAAATTGGTACACCCCGGCTTCTCTGTTTTTTAACCACATATATAGGGCTTCAACTACCTGAGGATTATCTGCCGTTCGTAGAGTTTTTCTTTGTGCCATACTAGTTTCCGAATCACTTTCATTAAAACGGGTGAAAATTGCATTTTTATTTTTCACTAGATCATAAATTGTTGATCTTACTATTTTGTATTTTTCTTGGATCAAGCGCACGCTTTTACCTTTCTCCACATCTAATATAATGCTAACTTTATCTGTAATCGATCGTACAATCCGCTGTCTTTGATTCGAATCCTTATTGAATCTCATGTTTAATTTTTTATTTTAGGTAAAATAAAACGTCACATACTAAACAGAATCGCTCCATATAAAATTAAACTAAATTCCGTTACATGAGTTGTTTTTTTCATTTTGTTCTAATTTGGTGCATTTTCTGCATAACAATTAAACAAAATTTAAACTAGGAAATGATATTATTACGGATTGGAAATTTCTGATTAATAGATAACGAAAAATTTATGAATAATTTGTCCGGATATTAGATGTCCCGGATAATCGGTCTCCGGTTAAAAGAGGTTTGACTGTAATTCTAAACTGCTAGAATTGCTCGTTGGCGGCTTTTTTTGCTCAATTTTTGTACAAAATTTATGATATACTGTATGCACTCACTCTTATTAGTATTACATATACATATTAGTTGTCTCACTTTATTTGAATTTTTCAGACGCTGAAAAATAGCCAGTGTCATAATACCATAAGCAAATTAAAACAAAAACTGCATTTTCTAATTTAATTAATTTTATTTTACATTACGATAATCACCGTAATTTTTAATCATCACCCCTATTCTCTTAGTCGCATCACTTCATGCGATGTGACTACTCATTTTCTTGATTACGAGATTATTAAATCGAAACATGCAAAATAATTGTTTAAACAACTCGTTGTGGCTGTTTCGGAAACCTTAGTATGCTGATTTATAAATTGCCACTGCTATCACTTGAAATTTTAGGGCTACAAATAAACAGATCTTTTTTTCAAACTAAGGCAGCCAACAAAATTAATAATAATAATAAATTTTCATTTTATAATCTAGTAACCAAGAAAATCCATAGTCACGTGGCATGAAATGATACGGTTAAGGGAATAGAGGCCTGTACATCAATGAAATATTTTTAAGAAAATGTTGTACACTAACGAGGAAGGGTTCGATATGATGAAGGTACATTGCGAGTATCTGCAAAATGAACAGGAGGCGATTAGATTATACGGTGAACGGTATCCAGATCGCCGCCACTTTGGAGGAACCATAGGAAACCAAAGAAAACGCTGTGAGACTCAAAATGAAATTATTGTAGATGTGTTAGCTGTAATATTAGCACACACACATTAACTCAAAATATTCCACGAGACAGAGGAATATCTCAAACAACTGTCTCTCAGGTTTTGAGAGAAAATAATGGTCCGTGCGTACCACATGTCATTGCTACAGGAATTATCAGAAAATTATTTTATATACGTATGTGAAGCCCGTTTTATATTATATTTTATTCCAAATACACTTCATATGTGAGAGCCCCGAATTTTATTATATGAAAAATCAAAATGTATATTAAAATTATTTTAATTTGCAAATCAAACAAAATAAATGTAATAATTTATTAAAATGAAGTAAAATAATATTTAAATTAGCAAGATTATGATAATTTGGTTATAAGACGAAAAAACACATATCTCACATTTATGAAAACAATAAAAAAATCGTACTGTTGCAACCTAGCGAAATTAGGCTCCGAACAAAATATTTCCAGTTAATTCATTTTTGGTCAAAATTGACATTTTAGTTTGACATGTAAAAAGTATTAATTTGTGGATCAGAGCTACATGGTTTTGAGATGGCCAGACCCGTACATCACTTTTGGCAAAATATGAACAAAATCGTGCCGTTGCAACCTAGTGAAATTAGGCTCAGTGCAAAATATTTCTGTGTAATACATTTTTGACCAAAAATAACATTTTAATTTCATATGAAACATGTATTGTGTTGTATTTGTCGGATCAGAACTATATGGTTTTGAGATGGCTAGATCTATACGTAACTTTTTGCATGAACAAAATCGTACCGTTGCAACCTAGCGAAATTAGGCTCCTTTTCTTGTAAAAAATATTAGTTTGTCAGATTAGAACTATATGGTTTTGAGATAGCCAGACCCGTACCTCAGTTTTCGCAAAATATGAACAAAATCGTACCGTTGCAACCTAGTGAAATTAGGCTCAGAGCAAAATATTTCCAAAAATGTATAAACTGGAAATATTTTGTTCGGAGCATAATTTCGTTAGGTTGCAACGGTGCGATATTTTTCTAAATGTGAGATATGTATTTTTTCGTCCTATAACCAAATTATCATAATCTTGCTAATTTAAATATTATTTTACTTCATTTTATTAAATTATTACATTTATTATGTCCGATTTGCAAATTAAAATAATTTTAATATACATTTTGATTTTTCATATAATAAAATTCGGGGCTAACTTCACATATGAAGTGTATTTGGAACAAAATATAATATAAAACGGGGCGGGGATAACTTCACACAAGAGTTAGAGGTATATAATTATGTTAGTGTTGTCTGATTATTTTTTTTTAATTTCGGGGATAAGTTCACATACGTATTTTATATGCAGAATTCAATTTCGCCATTGGGCCAAGTAACGAATTAAAGAAAATGCAAACTTCGTTCGACATGTTCTATGGACAGACGAAATTTAAAAGTGGCTGTAATGTGACAAGGCATGGCTTTCATTATTTGAGCGGCTTCTTGTTCTTCGCGATCACCAGATCTAACTTGTATGAATTGTTATCTATGATAAAAAGTGGAAGGCTTAGCATACTTTATTCGGCCTACCATAGCAGAAAATTAGAAACAAGATCCATCTCTTAGATGTTTTATGTTAAAACACTTAATGTGTTAAAATAAATTTTGATGACTTTTTCCAATAAGTTCATTTGTCTCAATTTCAGCTCGAATGTTGTTCTTAAGATTTTGAATTGTTTGTGGATCATGGTATAAAACCAAAAGAAGATAATCCAACGTTGTCAAATCGCATGATCTTGTTGACCAAATGACATTAGAATTTCTTGCAATTATGCGATCATCGAACTTGGTTGCCAATGAGTCGAGTTGCTAATAGTCGGCTGGCTTCAATTTTTGAGTTATTTAAGGATACATGTGTAATTCATCGTGTAAATCCGATTAAGATTAACGGTAAACACGTTTACTGGTTGTGGACGACGCCTCAAAGAGATGATTGGCTTCACGAACTTTTCGCTTACAGTTGTTACTGTTTCACGAGTACGAACTGGACGACGGTGTTTATATGCCCTATGACCTGCAACTGATCCAGTTCCTTCAAAAAGTCCAAAAATTTTGCGAATTCCAGGCTCTGTAGGACATTCATGTTGGCCAATATCATCGCGTAATTTACGAAATGTTTTTTTACAGAATGACCTTTTTCGTAATACGCTTGGATAACCAAAATGCAATGTTGGGTTGTAAACGAACACATATCTAAAAATGTTATAGTTTTCACTTTTCATTTGTCAAAAAATTTTCGGGTTGCCACTGCACAATAAATATTTTTTTTTCAGCTTAAAAAAACCAACAGGCTTAATGGTTAAAATATGTTAAAAATTAAATGGCAAACATTTACTAAAACATTTTAATACAATTTTTGTTTATTTTTAGCAGTACCTAAATTAAAAATTTGCTTAATTAATCGAAGAACAATTGAATTTAGTTTTATTTGGTGTTTGAATGAAACAGTGTTAGAACACTGAACAATTTTCATTCTAAGTAATCTTCTCTTATCCTGCACCATTTCCGAGATAAAAGCTCAGCATTTATTAAAAAACCTCACCTCCCTAAAGTCTTTACATAACCGAATTAACATACATGATGTAAACTTTTCGATATTCACTCGAATCACTTGAAAGAGCTTTTTCATAATCAAGAAATTTTATGTCTATGAACTATAACCTATTTGAATTTGAATTCTAAATGCATAGAAACTTGGCGTTGTAAATATTATTGTCTTTCTAAATTTTATGAACTAATATAAAATTTTAATGCTGTCAGATGAAAAATTAAAATTTTGGCAAGTGCTAAAATCTCTTTTTCCTATTTGAATATTCATTGATACATCGTTTAAAGACAGACAAAGCAAAATAATGGTTATGTGTTTGTAAAACATCACAAATATCCGTGCAACCTATTCATAAAACTATAGAAAATTTGAAGAATGGAGAACATCCATTTGAATTTCTAACATCACATAAATCGTTACATCGTTACATAAACGGACGTTTTTGTAATGAAATACTTTCTCATTAAAAAATAAAAAGAGACAATAACTCCGAGTGAACATTATCTGTATGTATGTTGTTTTCAAAATACCACTGTTAGAAAATTACTGATTTGAAATGTCGTTACCTAAGCAATCTACACTACCGACAAGTATAAAAGCTCGTTATTCTTTATTTTAGGTTTTCCCCTTATAATCACCCTCCATAAATTGCAACACCATTACTCCACCCTTTTGTAAGCGAATTTTTAAGGAGAAACTAAAATACCGATAAAAAATTAGGGGAATATAAATTTTTTTTAATGAAAAACACGGGGTATTTTTTTTATTTTCCATTTATTCTTTTTCTCGATTCTCGCGCTATCTCGTATTGAATAGTACAGCTCATGACTAATAAACACCGCAATAAATTTGGAGATGTCGCTCTTGATTGCTATAAAAATAGTTACCGACCAATTGCATATTTTCATTTTCTTTGTATTTGTAATTTTTTTCTTGATTTGGCCATCATAAACAAAAAATTGAAGGCAAAAATTATTAATTAATTTGGTGAATGGTGAAAACTTTGAATGAATAAAACAAAAATAAAGACCAAAAACTAAAAATGTCTTTTCCACCCAGCCAGCCAGCAATTTATTTACAAATTTAATTTTTTCTTCCTTTAAAATTGAAAAACCTAGATTGCAAAGTTTTTTTTCTATTTTCTAATTCTAAAATATAAATCACAAATTTTCCTATTCATAATTTAATAGAAAAAATTCGAAATAATAAAAGTAAAATAATTTTAAATTATATATTTTTTAAAAGTTGTTTCTATATTTCATTTTAGTTTTTGTCCGAAAAAGATTTTTTTTATTACTTTTCTTGCTTTTTGATTGCAAGTTGATTAGACATCTAAAAGTTGAATAAAATGTTAATTTGACATCAAAAATAATTCATAACTTTTATTTTTGACAAAATAAGAAGAAAATATATTTATGTTTTGTACATACAAAATATATTTATAAAAAAGTTGTTTGAAATTATTTTTTGTCAGCTCCCTTATGGTTGGTAAAATTGAATTGAAAATTACCTTATTTTTGCGACTATATAAAGCAGATAAAATTTGGGAAATTATTTCTTCAGAGATGTAACGTAAATAAATATATAAATTTTGTATGTGAGTCATAATTATGAGGAAATATTAAATTGTTTAAAATTATAGACATACTCGTAGTTTGTAATTTAAATTTATTTAAGCTTTACTAGCCTGGTACTAATTAACAAGTACTTAGGTGTAAATATATTTACGTCACTGGAAATAAGTCAAATTTTGTAAGTTTTTTATACAACTGCTTAATGTATTACTTAGGTTTAACTATACAAGGTTGTCATATTGTAAAACTAGCATTCACAATTTGAAAAAGGGTCACGAGGTTTTTCAGCCGAAACTAACTACAAAATTAGGGAGGGTAAATAAAATAAAAGCAAACTGGTACAGTATATAAGACACAAATTGAATGACGGGATTCTTATTTTATTATTACATAAGGATAAAACAGAAATTGCCTTATGAACTACAAACTATAAAATTTTAAAAACTATTATGAGTTGTTGCGTATTTCTACATTTTTATGGAAAATAATTTTTACGGTGATTTTGCTTGAAAATAACTTGATGATCTAATTTAAATCAAACTTAAAAACAACATTTTAGTAGCGTTAATATGTATAATTACATAATGTATATAAATTTTTGCTTGCCAATACTCGTAAATCTGGGTTTTTCGAATTTTTTTAAATGCAATTGTATTTAGTGTAAAACTGTAAACACACACACGCTAACATTCTAATTAGGTTAGGTTTCAGTGGTTGCTTACTGCACACTTAGGCCAATTTTTAGGCCCATTGTGATACCACTCATTCACTCCACATCATTAACCCACCTACTTCACCTACTCACACAACTACAGTATACCACCTGCACATTGCAAGCTCCATGTCAACCTGTACATTGACATGGAAGGTGGGTCGGCGCGTGACACGGAATTCTGCACTCCATGAGAGGGTCTTAGTTGTATTTATTAGCATCACCGATCGTAATCGATGATGAAAATTCGATTTGCATCTAGCCTCTGATGGGATTCGAACCCAGCACCTCCCGGTCCAAGTGCCGTAGCTTTAACCACTGCACCACTTGTCCGGTAATATAACATTCTAATTGGGTGGTTCCTATTTTTTTTTATATCCGAAAAGCAGTCATAAATAGTTCACCCAGCGTTATTCTAACGCGTTATCAGCAACCATACCACACAATCTACCTAATGAATTCAGCCTAAAGTGCCACATCCAGCGTTTCACAACGAGATAAAAATGTTCGATACTAAAATATTATTTTTTAAAGTACATCGAAATTCTAAAATAACTATTCCACCGTCCACGTAATAATAAATTGGCACTTCCAGAAATCCAGTCAAATTTGTATAAGCTACCTGAGTCCCTGCGAATTACCGCCTAAGGTGATTACCGGAGCTATTAACAATATATTTGATCCTTTGAATCACAGACCGATCTGCTATTAGTTGTCTTTACTTATCTTTCCTTAAATATCAAGTGAATCACGCTTTCAAATAATATAGTATGGAACGTTATAGGAAAGTGCATTGATATTTATTAAAAATATGGATACTAATGAATATTTACACATTAAATTATTATAGTGGCGCTATTAATTAGCAGATGTCAGGCCCACAAAATAATCTATAATATATTAATTTAAAAATTTCAATAGAAAATAATTTGTTTTAAATTATTTGACTAATTTAAGTATTTTCATGCAGATGTCGCTGATTAATTAAATTTTTTACATTTATTACAATTTTTTACCCTAATTAATCATTATTTACAATACAATATTTACGTAAAAAATGGAAAAAATTATGTTTACACGTAATTGCATAACACTGAATATATCCTTACGTGAAGTGTCATGATTGGCATCCAGATCTTCAACTATGTTAGACGTGCTTAATTGCGTGTATTTTTTCAGGTGCTCTTTCATTCTAACGACTAAACCAGGGACCCACTCTTGAAATTGGTGGAAATTACCCCAATCGGAACACTAAGTATTTGCTTTAGAATTCTCTACATTATTCGAGTACTTCGCCGACTACTCTAATCATTTTTTTAAATTTGTTTTCAAGTTGTTAATATTTGTGTCCCTAAGGGAATAATTCCCAATTGATTTACGCAGTCGGAATTTTTCCCTGTAAAAAAAATTAAGAAATATACAAAGAAACTTTAAAAAATAATCAAAGTAGCCGGAAAATTTAAAATAATATAGATAATTCCAAAGCAAACCATATTCCGATTGGGGAAACTTCCACCGATTTCAAGAGCAAGGCCCCACATAGTTCTTCTTTACAATTTTTGCATTTTACACGTTTATACTGTATGGCTAGCTACAGGAAAATGACCGTGAACGACGGCGTGATTGGAATGCTCGAGTTAAAACTCGGTATAGACCAATTTTAGAAAAAAATCATTATGAGCAACGAAGCACATTTAATTTGGCTGGCTTTGTCAGTAAACAAAATAGCCGCTATTGGGGCACTAAAACCCCTCAATTGATTCACCATATAGTGGTCTATGGTAGTCTGGTAGGTTAACTGTATGGACCGCCATTTGGGCATATATCTTTAGGCATCGTTGGGCCATATAGCTTTGATGCTGCTAGAGGCGAAGCTGTAACAGTTACTGCTAACCGCTAGCTGCCTCGGCAGCTCTCGTTCTCAGATGAGGACTTGGTGTTCCAAGAAACTTGGACTAACAACAACAGGATCTGTGGCTTCAGAACGAAGGGGTATAAATTAGTATACTAAAGTAACTCTGAGAAGATCAGATCGAGTATTTTCAGATCGTGAGCGTTGAGGTTGGTTGTGAAAAATTATGGCTAGCCTCAGCCTATATGGATCGTGAGAAGGAGATTCCGCCGGATAACCTGGGGGAACTGATCCGGGAAGCAGGTCAAAGAAGGGTAGATGTTATACTTGGATGTGATGCAACGCGCAACACACAATCTGGAGAAGCACAGATTTTAATGAGAGGGGTGAGTTATTTTTTGATTACTTATTAAATACTAACCTTTTAGTTTGCAAAATTGGGCGAGAACCCACATTTGTTGTTAAAAATCGACTGGAGGTTTTAAATGTGATCTTTGCGCCAGAAACAATTTTTCATATGATCAAGTGGTGGAGAGTGGCGATATAATCTCAACGTTAAACCTATTATCCGGAAATCCTTCAGGAATCCCAGAAGAACAAACTGGAACAAATATGGAGAGGTGTTGAGAGAAATATTATCGCTGGAGGTCCCTGGACTTCCAGCGACAGCAGAGGGATTAGAATGCATGGTTGGTACTGACATGCAATCTTTCATTTAATGTTGCGGGCCCCCTGATAAAGACTAGGGGTAGGCAGAAACCGACATGGTGGACCACGAAGTTGGCAACCTATCGAAGGGCGTGTAGGACAGCCTTTAATAAAGCCAAGAACACAAGGGAGGTTCGGGATTGGGACTCCTATAAGGAGGACCTATGAAAGTACAAAAAAGCGTTGAGGAAGGCACAAACGGGGTCTTGGAGACTCTTCTGTTGTATAGTGAATGAGGTGTTTGAGACATCGCCTTAGGAAAATTCTATCTACTAATCCAGCCAGTCCTAGTTATTTAATTAGACCGGACGGATTATGGACAGCTTCAAGTGCGGACTCATTGGAGCTTCTCATGGAGACCAATTTTCCGGGAAGCTTTAATGACACGATGGAGCCTGGGCGCTGAATGGTTTTACGCCTTATAAATCGGCGAGCCGAGATTGGATTATACCAGCAGAGATCCACAGAAACTCGGCAGTTATCCTCCTCTGGCTGGAGGTTATCTTCGAGGGATGTCTGAAACTGGTTTATATTCCTAAGAAATGGAAGGAGGTCAGAGTAGTATTTATCCGAAATCGGAAAAGAGCCCGAATGTAGTTATTCGAACAAAAATTGAGCCAAGAAATTGGGCAATGTTGCAGCTCGCGTACTGTAAGGGAAAGTCGGACACAGCGTTGCACGATCTAGTACGCACGATTGAGAAGTCAATTTACTTTCAAGAGGATGGAAGTATTGTCATTTTTGAAGGTGGACTATAAGTAGGTTGATAAACGAAATGCTTGTAAGCAGGATTATTACCTCGTAACTGGGGGAGCCCACCATTAAAAGACAGGTGGTTAGGGAAACCCCGCAGAGAAGTGTAATGTCCCCCTTTCTTTGGAGTGTAGTGATGAATAGATTGCTGATTGCATCAGATGATCTAGCTATAGTTGTCTCAGGGAAATATCTGAATACGATTAGGGGTGTCATGCAGAATGCACTCCTGATCGTTACGAAATGGGCCAGCAAATGTGGATTAGGGGTCAACCCTTCCAATACGAAGCTGGTACTATTTACTAAGAAATACAAAATTCCGGTAGTTAGCCCTCCTACCATAAACGGCATTAGACTGGCTTTTTCTGACAGAGCGAGATTTTTGGCCATAATCTTGGATAGTAAGCTCAGCTGGAAGCCTAACATTATGGAAAAGGTTAATAAGGTTAATGTAGCCATTTACTGGTGTAGGAACTTCACAGGTAAGAGATGGGGTTTGAAACCAGAGCTGGTACACAGGCTCTATATCGCAGTGGTAAGACCTGTGCTGTTATACTGGGTGGGCGTGTGGTGGCCAGCTCTGGATAAGGTAACATATATAGGGATGATGGAGAAGATGTAAAGAACGGCCTGCATGCCGATGAGCGGGTCGCTAGGACAACACCTACATGCGCTTCAAGGGTTATGCTTCAACTTATCCCAATCGAATTTTTTTGTAAGCAAATGGCACACAATGTGGCCACGAGACTTTCGGCTGTCTCTCAGTGGAAGTGTCTTCAGGCGGGGCACTCGACGATAGCTAGATTGCTAAGGGAAGAAATGGGGAATCTCCAACGTTGTGCTTCGATAAAGGTTTCCGGACCAACTGTACTTCGAGGGAACCCTGGAGAAACGGATAAATACTGGAAAACGAGGCAGTGCAATTTTTCACGAACGGTTCTAAGCTGGACGCAAGGTAGGAGCCGGTGTTTTCTGTGAGAAGCTTAATGTTAATATATATGTTCGTCTCCCGGACATTCGTGACATTGTTGAAGCATAACGTGGTATCCGTAAGGGATATCGCAATTTATGTGGTTCTGGTTTGCCGATCATCTCTTAATGAGATGAGCGAGTTTTTCAGAATCCAGATATGCTGGTCCTTGGTCACTCAGACATCACGGAAAACTGCAGGGTAGACGAACTAGCTACGACTCTCCAGATGCAGCCGGAAAGGCCAGGTCCGTTTATTTGGCGCTTAGTAAAAAGGCAATCGCCTCGACAAATAAGAGGTGGACCAACACTCTCATGTGCAGGGTAGCAAAACAATTCTGAAATACGCGTAGACACATAACACTGGTTATTAAATTTTTTTATATTTTTATTGTTTGGGGTAGACCTTTGGTTATGGTTTTGTTTTTTTTTTATTTAGCTTTCACAAATGTTAAATTAATTTTTATTTAATGTTTGTCACATGGAAAAGCCTCTTACCTTTGTGATGAATACACACTCTGGAAGTTGTAAACTTCCAAGAGCTACTGGCCTGATACTGCTGGTGGTACTACTAATGGGAGCGAATAAAATTATTCCCAGCCTCTAAACATGCCGGAGGGTTGAGGATTATGCAATACAAAATAAAGTTTCATGTTTTAATTGTGCATTCCATTAATAATGAGCATAAATGCCCAAAAAGGATTGATTAATTTGCTGTAGTAAAATTGTACTGTACTATTTGAAATTATATTTAAAACAGCGAAGCGTCATTCTATGCCGAATCTAATTTTAAACACAGTTTGTTCACTTCCAGAAAGAAATGATGGCTCGCCTCAAACAGTCAACTCGTTTATATTTAGAAATGGATTCTATTTCCAGTAGTTCCATTCCAATCTAAAAGGGTATTTTTTACAAATAAAACCACAAATTTAAAATAAAAGAGAGCAATCCCTATTTCTTATACTTCCCCAGATCACCCTTCAAATTAATATAAAAAAATCTGTAATCATATTAAATTTGATTAAAAACATTTTTGTGTAATTTTTAAATTAATTAATAATTTTAACAAAATTGCATAATTCAATTATATGAACCAACTCGACTTTAAATTCACTCAATAGTAAATTGTCCAGTATTGTTAAGTTTTTTTTTATTATCACTCCGTTTTTGGTGGTGTCCGTTTTGATTATAAATAGTAAAAATAATGTTTTTGTTCATCCTGTTGCATTTTTTTCGTATTTGTCTTTTCCTTTTTGGTCTACACCAATTTTTCATTCTTATTTTATTCCCTGCCACTATACAAAAAAAGAAATACCATACATTATTTCCTGTTTAATTTTCGTGGTTTTTCTTTTTTGCAAAATGTATACAATACACGAATTCTATATAGCAAATTTGGTTATTTTCCGTGAAAAACTAGAAAGGAAGAGTTTTTTTATTTATATTTCTATATTACAACTGATCTACAAATTATTTAGTAATTTATCTTTCTTAAATAAAGATTCGGATTTGACGGGCAGACCCAATGGTTACTCCCGTTTGAATTTACATAATTTAATATATTTCTCTGCCCTAACTAAATGCAACTGCCTAGTTCTAAAGGTTTCTGCCTTTGAAGTCTTCTTACTACATTGGTGGTGTCCAAAATTCTTCGAAGCCTGCATTTTGGTGCCGAGATATCTGATGAATGTGTTTCTTTGCATGTTTTTTTTATTTCTTCACTGACATATCCATGTTTAGGTCCCTATGTAGGTTATCATTTCTGAAGTACCATGGTATGTTGACAATGCCACGCAGCACTTTGTTTTGAAAACATTGTATCATTTGTGTATTTGTCTTCTTGGTACCACCCCAAAGTTGAATACCATAGGTCCATACTGGTTTAAGTATTTGCCGATATAACAGCAATTTATTATATATTGTAAGCTCAGAGTTTCTTCCTATTAGCCAATACGTTTTCCTATATTCGGTGTCCTATACTTCTTCTTTCTTTTTAACATGCTCTTTCCATTTAAGCTTGGAACCTGTCTTGAATTAAGTTCCACTGTAATTCAGTTAACTTTCTGGTTTGTGAAGTTTACGTGAACCGATTTTGCTTCATTTAGGCTAATGCGCCATTTATTTGTCCAGCTACTCACTGAGTTGGTTGCTTGTTGAAATTTTGTCGTTGCTTAAATACTACGTATCATATGCACGTGTAGCACCTTCTGTATTTGACATATCTCTGGTGTACACGATATACAATATAGAACCCACTACGAGTACTCTCCGTTATATTTTACACGGAAATGCCGATCTCCAATCTAAGGTTTAATAATTTGATAGAACTGCATAAGTAGATCTCGATGCAATTTAAATTCCAGTCATTGGTGCCAAACTTTGTCAAAAGCTTGTGCTACATCTAAGAAGATACTGGAGAATATTTTCTTTTTCTCAAGTGTGTCTTCTATTATGTCCGTTATCATGTGAACTTGTTCTATCGTAGGGTGATTTTCCCTAAATCTAAATTGGTGTGGTGTAATTAAATTTCGTTCTTCTATTATTGGCTTGAGCCTCTTGAGCAATAATTTTTCAAATAATTTTGAAAAGACAGGAAGTAGTGAAATCAGTACGACTTTTTGCCGATTCGCCTTCAACTGTCGCAGAATATATTTTAGTCTGAAGGCAGCATTGATTATTTTAATTAATTTTCGTAATCGGAAATGGCTTTTACAACTTGTTCAGTAATTAAATCATAACCTGGAGCTTTTTTCACATTTAAATTGTACTTGATATCATCTTTCAATTCCTGTAATGTGATTATCAATTATCGTCATCAATTTTGCTAATTGTTGTTATGCTTTCATCTGCAGTTTGCCTAGGTAACGGTTGAAAGCTTTCTTCCAAGTGAGCCGCAAATAAAGTAGCTTTTTGCTTGTCCCTTTTGGTCCATGATCCTTCCTCATTTTTAATAAGCGGCACATGCATTGGTCCTTTTTAATCCCTTTCTTGCTTTAAAAAGTGAGTAATCAGTGTCTTTATGTTCGGCGAGACCACTTAAGTACTTGTTAATAGTTTCGTTCTTAATTTCTTTTATAAGTTGTTTCAGTTTATTGCACAGATAATTGGGAAATTTTTGTTTTCCGGGTCGCGTGTACTTTGCTAGGTCTTTCGTGCCTTCCGTTTCTCTCTAACTAAATCCCTGACTTCAAGAGGACAATTTTGATTCCTACGGAATTCTGTATGATTAGTAGGATATCTTTCCCTGCTGCTTGTTGAATAGTACTGTTAAGTACCTCCAGTTCGACTTCTAATTGTTCCCAAGTTTTTAATGGCACTTGAAGGTTTATTTGCTCTTCAATTAGTTCTTGGAATAGGTCCCACTCAGTTTTATTATTTGTTAGCTTAGGCAAGATTTCCTTATTAATTATCATTATGCTGAGTGTCATGATAACAGGTGAATGGTCAAAATATATCCCCTCACTTTTTTCGACAAAAATCCCGTTCGTTACAAAGAAATCAACGAGATCTTTTATTTTATTTATATCAGCAGGCCAATATGTTGGTTTACCTCCAGAAGGGAACTCGCAGTTATTTACCCGACCTGCTTCGAAAAGCTATTTTCCTTTACGGGTTGTAAGTCTTGATCCCCAATAGGTGTTTTTTGGATTAAAGTCACCACCAATAATAAAATTGGATCCTAGTGATCGAAATAGTCTGCTATAATATTCTTTGTTTAGATTATAGCGTGGAGGGCAGTAGATAGAGGAAATGCTGTATTTATTATTATTATTAGTTTCAACTTTAATGGTTTTAACTTGCACACTTTCTTCTTAGATACCAGGTTCTTCTCTAGTGTTTGACATTCTTGTTCAATATTACTGATTATGACATTCATAATCACGTATTTTAATAAATGATGTTTCTGTCAAATGGGTTTCCGATATAAAACATATATCTATTTTTTCTAAATTTAGACTAATTCTGGAAAATATTGCGCTAGTCCATTCGCGTTCCAGCTAACAATTTTTAATGTTCTGTTCATTTTAATATAAGTGAGCTGTTGCCTCGTTCGTGGTTTATTGCTTTTCTAGACGCTTATATAAAGGATCTTGCTTTGCTAGCCTCCACGTTCTTGCTTTGCTAGCCTTGCATTTATGGCTGCTATGCTTCTACATATCCTTTCAAGAGGGTCAACCGTAATAGTATTAGATGATTGTTGTACAATTTGCGAGTAGGTTTTCCACTTTGTACCTGTTGATTTGGCTCCGCTTAGGTTTTACGATTTCTTTCTGATAGCCTTAGAGTTTTGAGGAAATTGAAACATTTTGTTTCTTAGCCTTTGGAGTTCTTTGGCTACTTCACATCCTCTGTAATTCGCAGGATGATGCCATTTACAGTTTACGCATTTTGTAGGGTTGTTTCTACTTTTCACTCACTCTTTCGCTTTGTGTTTTCCAGCATATTTTATGCATCTAGGCTCCCGACCGCAATATTTCTGCGTGTGGTTGAAACCATGCCATTTTTCGGATTGAGATATTAGCCTGGTGTTTTTCTTTAGGGGTTCTATATTAACCCCCATATTTAGAACTACTTAGTTGTTAATTTTTTTTCAACTTTCTCCTTTTTATTAAAAAGAAGCATACACTTACTGCATCTTATATTTGCAGATCTTTTGCCTTTAGGTTCTCCATTATATCTTTTTTCTTACACGTTGAATGAAGGCCTCTGGCCATAAACTTGTTGTTTTTATTTTCGTGTGTGAACCATTTTTTACCTTCCTCATTGAGCTTTGTGGCTAGTTCTCTATATGTATCGGAATCTGGTATATTGATTTTCCACACGTGAAAGGAAGAATAACAAATTTCTATGCTTTAAGTTACAGTAGTTAAAATAGGAATAATTTAAATTTTATTCTGAATTTAAAATAAACAATTTCAATATTTTATTCTATTCCATGTTTCGATAAGCCTCAAATAGACAAAGAGTGCGTAAGGTTCGTGTGGCTTAGAATTTTTAATATGTGTTATGAACACTTTCTCAAAATGACGAAATATTTAAATAAAAATAAATTAGTAGGCCAGAGAATTTATTTTGTTTTTATTTTAATTAGATTTTTGTTTGTCACTTAAACGGAAATGGTCATTGAGCCTTTCCACATTTGTATTGAACACAACACATCATGGCAGTGACAATTGTTATCGTTTAACTGTTTATTATTTTTCACGAAATTGCATGTATCTTATGAAAAGCGAGTAAAGTGTACTTAAACAAGTTGTGTTCAATGCAATCATAAACTACCGGGATTTCCAATAGGGACAGTAACAATTTTGTATTTTAATACTAACGCACCCTTGAACTTTTTTCATGAACTTTCAACGTCAAAACAGCAATCAACATTTTTATCATGGTGAAGTTCACCGAGCAACGTTTGGAAATTATTAACAATTACTATCACAAATCTGAGTCGGAAAAAATTTGAGTCAAAATATTCACTTTTGGATGTAAGGTAGCACGCCGGTCGAAATATCCAAAATATTGCAGCCGTAAGTGCTTCAGTTCGAAATGAGCCAAATCAGTCAATTTTACGTCGTTCACAGGAATTGGGAATCTCTCAAACCACATTGTGGCGAATTTTGCGTAAAGATATTGACTTACACCCTTACAAGATCAAATTAACTCAAGAACTGAATCTTCTTGATCATTTAAAGCGCCGAAACAAAAGAAAATATTCAGAATATCAAGGCACTAGCAAAGTTAAATGACTTGTTGTATAACCATTCATGGGAAGCGATAAACGCTTTTATTGATGAAGACGCATTAGCCGCCTTCATCTCCGGGCTACGTAAGCCATATTTCGGTTACGCGCAAGCCGCCAAACCGAAAAATGTAGAGGAAGCATACGCTTTCCTCTGCAAATTTAGCTGAAATGAGATAATTTCTAACATCGTTCGAAAACCATTAATCCATCAATCAAAAACAAATTTTAATAACAACCATTCAAAAGATAATATACCTAATCAAAGGAATAAGGAGTTTGGAAAACAAACTTATTCGGTAAAATAACCAACCGCCGCTCCAATGGACATGGATATATCCATGAGGTCCAGGAGAAGATTTAGCAAAAAAATGATTCACAATAACGAAACATTCAGAATTAGAAGACAATAATCTAGGAAATTTTCAAGAAAATCTAGAATCAGATACGGAAGATTAAACTATCTCCCATATCTGAAGTTTTACAGTGATAAACTCAAACGAACCGTAACACTTCTCATCGACACTGGTGCAAACAAAAATATAATTAGGCCAGATGTTGTACCAAACAATTCACATTAGTAACGAGACATTAAAAGAAAAACCATAGTAAAAAATGTGCTAGGGACACACGAAATTAATCACAAGTTTAAAATTAATAATAATAACCTACCAATACAAACATATTACGTTATGAATTTTCACAAATTTTTTGACGGTATTTTAGGCTCAGAATTCATGGCCAAAACGAACACAAAAATTGACTATAAATTAAATTCTATATTGATAAATAATCACCCTTATAAATTTTACCGTTACTATCCCGAACAAAATTTTTATAACCATACCGTAACAATGAGTACGTCAGAAAATGGCAACTGGTTTGTTCCAGATTTCGGCGAATTAAATAAAGAAATAACCAGTTTATAAACTCACCTCGATGTGAAGCTGGTGACTTTCGTCCAGAATAACCCAAAATTTCATATATAAATCGCGTGTAAGCGTCAAATACAATAAAATTTATTTCCGGGAACTATTTCCTAAACTATCCTAAAAATTAAAATTAGGAAAGTTTAGGATAAACATCACACGTGTGTACACAATTGTGAATATTTTGTTAAATCCTAAATATCTTTATATGCATAGGTGAGTGTAATATACTTTATTCGTATAAAACGATAAAGATAAAATTTAACTTGGTTATGTGAATTTTCTGATAACTATACTTCATTTTTATATAATATTTTTGGAATTATAATTTTAAAAAAGACTTTTAATGCTAGTACAGTATTAATAATAATTAAGCAAATTAATTAATCAGTACATGAATTTGGTATAATATAGAACCAAACTAAGATTAAAGCTGTTAAGTACCCACAATTTGCAACATGATAAATTTTCGTTGTACGCGGCTTTCGATTAAAAAATGACCGTGCATTAGAAAACCACAGCCAAATACTAAGTGTACAATCGAGATAATCAGGTTCTAATCTAACCGAAAATCATCATCCCTTGAAAAGTTATAGGGGCTAAGGGTGTTTAGTATGTTCAACTCCCAATTCGATAGATTTACGTTGTAAGCGATTTTTCATAAAACTTTCCCATGTCCTAGAACACCCCCACCAAATACTAAGTGTACATTCAAGATAATCAGGTTCTAATCTAACTGAAAATCGTCATCCCCTGAAAAGTTATAGGGGCTAAGGGTTACGTTAAACTTACGTTGTAAGCGATTTTTCATAAAATTTTCCCATGACCTAGAACACCCCCACCAAATACAAATACTCGTATTGCGAAATGAACGTACTAACACCCTTAGCCCCTATAAAGGGTCCCCCCCTAGATTAGGTCCTTATTATCTCGAATGTACACTTAGTATTTGGTGGGGGTTTTCCTAGGACATGAAAAAGTTTTATGGAAAATCGCTTACAACGTACGTAATAACTCGTATTGCGAAATGAACGTACTAACACCCTTAGCCCCTATAACTTTTCAAGGGATGATGATTTTCGGTTAGATTAGATCCTTATTATCCCGAATGTACACTTAGTATTTGGTGGGGGTTTTCCTAGGACATGAAAAAGTTTTATGGAAAATCGCTTACAACGTACGTAGTAAGTCGCATTGCGAAATGAACGTACTAACATCCTTAGCCCCTATAACTTTTCAAGGGATGATGATTTTCGGTTAGATTAGGTCCTTATTATCTCGAATGTGCACTTAGTATTTGGTGAGGGTTTTCCTAGGACATGGAAAATTTTTATGGAAAATCGCTTACAACGTACGTAGTTACTCGTATTGCGAAATGAACGTACTAAACACCCTTAGCCCCTATAAATTTTCAAGGGATGATGATTTTCGGTTAGATTAGGTCCTTATTATCTCGAATGTACACTTAGTATTTGGTGGGGGTTTTCCTAGGACATGGAAAATTTTTATGGAAAATCGCTTACAACGTACGTAGTTTATCGTATTGCGAAATGAACGTACTAACACCCTTAGCTCCTATAACTTTTCAAGGGATGATGATTTTCGGTTAGATTAGGTCCTGATTATCTCGAATGTACACTTAGTATTTGGTGGGAGTTTTCCTAGGACATGGAAAATTTTTATGGAAAATCGCTTACAACGTACGTAGTTACTCGTATTGCGAAATGAACGTACTAACATCCTTAGCCCCTATAACTTTTCAAGGGATGATGATTTTCGGTTAGATTAGATCCTTATTATCTCGAATGTACACTTAGTATTTGATGGGGGTTTTCCTAGGACATGGAAAATTTTATGGAAATTCGCTTACAACGTACGTAGTTACTCGTATTGCGAAATGAACGTACTAACAACCTTAGCCCCTATAACTTTTCAAGGGATGATGATTTTCGGTTAGATTAGGTCCTTATTATCTCGAATGTACACTTAGTATTTGGTGGGGGTTTTCCTAGGACATGGAAATTTTTTATGGAAAATCGCTTACAACGTACGTAGTAAGTCGCATTGCGAAATGAGAATACTAACACCCTTAGCCCCTATAACTTTTCAAGGGATAATGATTTTCGGTTAGATTAGGTCCTTATTATCTCGAATATACACTTAGTATTTGGTGGGGGTGTTCTCGGACATCGAAAAGTTTTATGGAAAATCGCTTAAAACGTAAATTTATCGAATTGCGAAATGAACGTACTAAACACTCTTAGCCCCTATAACTTTTCAAGGGATGATGATTTTCGGTTAGATTAGGTCCTTATTATCTCGAATGTATACTTAGTATTTGGTGGGGGTGTTCTCGGACATCGAAAAGTTTTATGGAAAATCGCTTAAAACGTAAATTTATCGAATTGCGAAATGAACGTACTAAACACTCTTAGCCCCTATAACTTTTCAAGGGATGATGATTTTCGGTTAGATTAGGTCCTTATTATCTCGAATGTACACTTAGTATTTGGTGGGGGTTTTCCTAGGACATGGAAATTTTTTATGGAAAATCGCTTACAACGTACGTAGTAAGTCGCATTGCGAAATGAGAATACTAACACCCTTAGCCCCTATAACTTTTCAAGGGATAATGATTTTCGGTTAGATTAGGTCCTTATTATCTCGAATATACACTTAGTATTTGGTGGGGGTGTTCTCGGACATCGAAAAGTTTTATGGAAAATCGCTTAAAACGTAAATTTATCGAATTGCGAAATGAACGTACTAAACACTCTTAGCCCCTATAACTTTTCAAGGGATGATGATTTTCGGTTAGATTAGGTCCTTATTATCTCGAATGTGCACTTAGTATTTGGTGGGGGTTTTCCTAGGACATGGAAAATTTTTATGGAAAATCGCTTACAACGTACGTAGTTACTCGTATTGCGAAATGAACGTACTAAACACCCTTAACCCCTATAACTTTTCAAGGGATGATGATTTTCGGTTAGATTAGGTCCTTATTATCTCGAATATACACTTAGTATTTGGTGGGGGTTTTCCTAGAACATGGAAAATTTTTATGGAAAATCGCTTACAACGTACGTAGTTACTCGTATTGCGAAATGAACGTACTAACACCCTTAGCCCCTATAACTTTTCAAGGGATGATGATTTTCGGTTAGATTAGATCATTATTATCTCGAATGTACACTTAGTATTTGGTGGGGATTTTCCTAGAACATGGAAAATTTTTATGGAAAATCGCTTACAACGTACGTAGTTACTCGTATTGCGAAATGAACGTACTAACACCCTTAGCCCCTATAACTTTTCAAGGGATGATGATTTTCGGTTAGATTAGGTCCTTATTATCTCGAATGTACACTTAGTATTTGGTGGGGGTTTTCCTGGGACATGGAAAATTTTATGAAATATCGCTTACAACGTAAATTTATCGTATTGCATATTGAACATACTAAACACTCTTAGCTTCGTTTATTAACCCGAAAGTACACTTAGTTGTGGTTTAAAGTGTTTTCTATATTTTTAAAATCGTGTATAGGATTTGTAAGCTTATTTGCATTATTTCATTTAAATTATAATTTACTCGTTTATCCGAAGTTTTACGCATACATTGAAATTAATATGGCGGATTTAAATTTTTAGGAAAGTTTAGGAAATACTTCACTATCATTAAAATTTAAGGTTACGTTGGAGTTAATCAAATGCACAGCGAAACATAATAATTCGCTAAGGCATTGTGATTATACCTTGAACTATGTAAGTTGAAAGTATTTTTAATATTTTTATTATTTGGTCACTGCAGTCTGGTAAGACGGCCGAATTTTTTAATTTAAAGAATGCAATAATTCAATATTTCATTAGGTCAAAACCACCTCGCTTTATTGTTACAAATTTTAAAATTGAGGGGTCTGATTTCGTCGCTACACCATCGCTTCACCGTTTTTTGGTTTTATCTACTGAATAATCTATAAATCTTTTTACTCTAAAATAAGTCTATATGTATGCTTCTAAACCATTAAATTATTAGTCTATAGGTAATGAAGAATGTAAGTAATGGAATTTATTAAAAATCAATTGACATTTCGCCTATGACAACCATATGGATATAACTTTATGTCCACTGACTTTATATCACCCTAATACTCATATATCTAACATGATGCGCATTATTCTAGATTGATTAAATCTCAGTCTGTTTATTTTTTAAGTGTCGCCATAATTGTTCCAAAGAATAATGTTTAGATTGATTTCATGAGTATAACAGAAAAGTTTACCTAATATCTTGGTAACTAAAGCTTAATTATGAGTTTTATATATCCATATGTAACAAAATAACATAAAAGTGATTTGTGACGGTAACATACGGACAAACTTTACACACCCACTAAATTATAAACTAACACCAGACTGTATTATATGCGAATATGTACATATGTGTAATACTCTACAATGTAATTAAGTGTTCTTAATTTAAAACCCTCTCCAAGAGGTAACAAAATACGATATTCTTATACCGATGTCAAAAAATTCGCTTCATTGTCTTAGACGTTGAACATACGAGAATAGAAGTTGCCGTATAAACAAATCCATAAATTTACCTCATTTTCATATTTTATCGTTTTAAGTAACGATAAATTTAATGTTCATACATAAAATCGCAATACAACATAAAGTTGTGAGTGTGTATGTATGTATTATTCATATATAAGAATTAGTACCCAAAACTAAAAAGGGAAATAAAGATGAAAAACTATAAAAAAAGAAATGGCGTTGATTTGATTAAAAAATATTGAGAAAAACTATATTACGAGTATATACATATGTATGTACGTATGTATGTATATTTGGATGGTCTTGTATATTGTTTACACACGGATCTACAAAACATTCTACTACTGTATTCCAGATATGGTGGTTGCATATAACTTTACATACATACACCACATATGAGATGTATAAGGGGTGGCTGGATGAAGGTGATTTAAATATATACAGAAATACAAAATATTATAAAATAGGGAAATTTAAAATAAAAAAATGATTTCCTTGTTTTCCTATTTTCCTTTGATTAATCTTTATTGATTAGATTATGTATTTTGTTATTATGGAAAGTTCACACGAATTCACAAATGTATGGAGATTTTTTTTACATGAACTGTACATTGTTTACTGCACTTGATGTGTACGTTGGTGGTGTCATGTTATGTATGAGAAAATTATTAATTTTGTAAACGATTTTTTTACAAGAAAATTATGGTTTCGCGTTTACCACAATATAAGTGAGTTTATTTCAATTAACAATAATTTTTCAACCATTTTACGTTTTTTTTTATATTTTACAACAAAGCTTTGCAAATTCATTAAGAAATAACCGTTGCACGTGTTTATTTATAAACATGTACGGACACGGGCGGAAAAAGTTAGGTGACGGTGTTGTGTATAGATGGGACAATATAATTTACTTTATATCGCGGATTCCTTTTTTTACGGGAAATTTAGTAATCAATCAGTTATGTATTGGGTTGTATTTTGTAAAAAAACGGTAGAAAATGTTTTTAATTTTAGGGTTATTGATACAATCAGAAATAATCTGTGGGAGAGGTCAGTCAAAGATGCTGGTGTAGAAATATATTTTTAGAAGCAGTATAATTGGATATTCTATTTTTATTTATATTTTGGGAAAAGTGGAGGAATGAGGAATAGGGATATTTGTATATTTTTATAACCGCCGAAATATCTTAACGACACGTGCATCTTTTCGAATATATTGTGATATGCCAAACATAACTTAACATTGATAATGGCCAGGCATAAGAACTACGCTAACTGATTATTCTTAACTTTGGAAACAATTCTATTCTTCATTTCTTCCTACGAATATACTATCTAATAGGTAAGATTGAGAGGTCCATTATTACACTCAACCGCTTAGTTTACAAACAGACGCAGAGAGAATATTTAAGGAATAACTTTTAAAATTTTTGTTTCTCTGTAGAAAATTAGAATGCTTGATTTTAATTATATCAACGAATTCATAAATCGCGAATTTGAAATACGTGACCTATTATTTTGATGACGTTGTCCCGCATTCAATTGTCTTGCGATTTAAATATCCGTGCTTTTTCTTATATAGTAAAAAAGTATAGCAATCATGAGAAATTTTGCCACTAGTAGTGACAACTTTTATACGAGCTTTTTCGTTTATTGTAAATATTTGGAAAAGTATATCATTTATACGGGGAAAGCGTCTATGAACCAAAAGATTCTAAATTATTTTGTAACAATACTGGTCTAAATCAATTTTTCAAAATTTAAACGGAATCGACAAAAAAAGTTTTTCAACAAAAACTCAGTATCTGCGGAGCCCAGGCGGATTGATTGATCGAAATCAAACTTCACAATTAAACTTTTTCCATAAAATGGGAAATCCAGTGAAATTTGTTCAAAATCGGTTCTTCGGAAGTGGCAGTTCCCAAAGAAGCTTTTACGTTTATCCAAATATTTATAAAAGTTATCATTTACGAGAAAATGCCAGTCCATACTAGTTTCCTAAAATTTAAACGAAAATGACGGTTTTTGTAAAAAAAACTGTTTTTCAACAAAAATTCGGCCCCTATACGTCCAGATTGATCGGGACCAAACTTAATACTTGAGATTTTCCATAAATTCGATGTCCTAGTGATGTTTAGCCGAAATTGGTCCACCGAAAGTGGCAGCTTTCATAGGAGGTTTAGCGTTTCTGGCAAATATTTTCAATAGTGCACCATTTGCAATAAAAAAATAGTTAGGAACAAGCAAATGTTAAATTAAATTTGCAACAAATTATTCCCAATTGGTTTTCTAATTGTAAGTGGAAATGACAATTTTTGATAAAACGATTCATCTACCAAAATTTGGCGTAATAATTATAAATTTGTATACACAGTTAAATGTTTAGTAATACTGTGCGGTATATTCTTGAATATCTTTTGAAAGTGGGTTTCATAATGTTCTCCTTATATGTGTTGTTTCCTCATTTTAGAGACAGTGATAGGTCTCTGATGGAGACTCTTACTCCTATACGGACCACCTTTACGGCCAGGTATTGCTTGGGACAAAAGGACTCTATACTTACGTGTACCATTACATGTCGCAACTGCTGGTACCGAAATATCCCGTTTCGTGACGTTCAAGCAATCGCAACTCTTTAATCGTTTATGCTGCCACATTTGCGATCATTATAAGAAGTTGACGAGTATAGTTAGCCTCTCAATGCCTTCGGTTTCTCCGGAGAGCTGGTTCTGGGATAAATCGCCTAGTCCATTGGATCTTCTCCGATTGGTTCCGCAGCTGTTGCCATTCGGACAGAATATCCTCTCTAAAAATTCTAAAGTAATCTTGCAACAATACCGGTTCATATAAGTTTCCCAAAATTTAAGCGGAAATGAAAACTTTTGGCAAAAAACTGTTTTTCTACAAAACATGCGTTTTTCATAAATTGGAAGACCCCAGTGGTTTTTGGCCGAAATCGGTCCACCTTAAGTGGCAGCTTCCAAACGAGTTTTTTCATTGTTTAACGAAGGACTAATCGATTCTAAATTAATTTTACAACAATACCGGTCCAGATCAGTATTACAAAATTTAAGCGGAAATGATGATTTTTAACAAACAAAAATTCTACAAAAATTCGGCCCCTGGACAGCGCAGATGGATTGATGGATCGGGATGAAACGTCACACATAAGTTTTTTCATAAATTTGGAAATTTATGGAGGCCGAAAGAGGCGGCTTCCACCATACGAACTTTTTTGTTGTTTGCTAATATTTTAAAAAGTATATCATTTATGAGAAAAATGACTATCTAAAGGATTTTAATTTGCAACAATATCGGTGCAGATAAGTTTTCCCAAATTCAAGCGGAAATAACGACTTGACAAAAAACTGTCTTTTAAAAATAATTTGACTCTGTACAGCCCCAGCCGGATTCACTGATCGGGAAGAAAATTCATAATTAAACTTTTTCCATAAATTTGGAGATCCCAAAGATGTTTGGCCGAAATCGGCCCACCGGAAGTGTCAGCTTCCATAAAAGTTTTTTCGTTTTTTGCAAATATTTTGAAAAATATATAGTATTTTCGAAAAAACGGCTAAAACCAAAAAATTTTAAATCAAATTTCAATCAAAAATTAGTTCATGTAATTAATAATGTCAGCATCTCTACGGTTCATGTCGGATTGACTATTCGGAATGCAACTTCATACGTAAACTATTTTCATTAATTGGGAGATCCTATCGAAATTTGGTGAAAATCTGTGTAACGAAAGTGACAGCTTCCGTTTAAAGATTAAATTTTTAATATAGGTGATCTTTCATTATACAAGACAGTTTTACCAAGAGTCCGGTTAGTTTGATTTTTCGCTTGTAATGGTGTTGGCTATACATATTCACGCCACCATTAGTTATAAAAATATATTTGTTTCGTTTGTGTTTTAGTTGTCATTTTTCTGAGTGTGCCTGAATGTAGGCAAATATTTATTTAATTTTTGTTATAAGTTATGACACTTTGAGCTCAACATTATTGTCAGGTTAATCAATTTTTTAATTTGACGAATCTTAAATTATTTTCTATTCGTTCGTTGAACATATGGATAACAATTCTCCATATGTACACAGTTATTTCTTTACTGGTGACAGTAAGACAATAGATTTAAAATTTCATTCGTGCGCTTAAACGTTACCTGAAGTCCTCATTTAAGGGTTATATTCACTCCAAATGAGGTGATTTGGAATATTTTGCAAAAAGTGGTAAATACAGAAATATTTTAAATGAACTAATTCTAGAGGCCTTGTACGACACCATTCCGGCAATTCTTTAAAACAAGCACCACACGTAACATGAATTGTTTGCATGGGTCCAATAAAATTTATTTGGAAGGAATTAATGGAAGGAAAGACGAAATCAACCCCCCCCCCCCCTCGCGGAATGACAGTGTGCCTCATCCAGCTGCTCAGGGGCCTGGCTAGGATTCAATGAACCGATCACACATTAATTCAAAGGCAACCGGCGACATATAATTAAACCACTTAAATTGTATTCCTTTCCGAAACTCGACTATTATCTCAATAAAAGCACCAACATTGAGTGCAGTAAAATCAAAACCGATACGGTTCCATTTTTTATCATTTTGGACATAATGACGAGTTGTTTTGTTGTTAGCGACTGCATGATGATAAATGGCATATTTTTGACTTTACATATGTCAAATAATTTTATAGAACAGATAACATTAAGTTATAAAATTCATCAACTGAAAATAGGACCAACAGATGGCCCACCCTGTACATACTTCAGAAGTTTATTTTACGTATTATTTTTTTTTAAACGTCCTCGGAATTAAACTTGGCCAATTTTTGTTGAACACCATATTTTACCGATACTACATCTTTACATATTTAGAATTTTGAAATTGGTTTACTCACGAAGTGGTCAACGGTTGCAGTGACTGAAAGCAACCTATGTATGACGTACGCAATAATCAACGAATGATCTTTACGATTCTATAGGTTTACTACAGAAATATTTCGTAAATATTACTTAGTCTCTGCGCCTACGTTTTTTAACCATTTGCCCACTTATTTAAGGTTAGAGTTTAATAGCAAAAAAAATTGTTAGTTTTGCGAAAGACTGGTTGCTGAAACAGTATGATGTTGGATTTTTCTTTGCCAAATAATTTACTTTAACTTGGTATTTTATTTTTGGCTTCAAGGCACTTAATTTATTCAATTTTCGTTCGTCGTTGTAAGAGACTAATTGTTTAAAGTTTTTAAATTCGAAACATTTGAACTAGCAAAATCTATTTCATGAAGCGAATTACCCTGATACTCAACATCCATGGAAACAATATTTTGATCTTGATTAGCGGAATTTATTTCACTTAGTGTTGACACATTCATCTGGCTTTCTGGTGATAATAATAACGTCGAAACTACGGTGGCTGGTTTCGTTTTAATTTCCGCTTTAAGAAACACTGTGGCACGAAATGTTTGGATCAAATCAAAATTTTTTTTAAACTAGATGGTAAATTTGACAATTTTTTAACCAAGTCATGTTTATCACAAACGTTGGTCAATTTTAACAGCCAGGCTTCATTTTTCCTGTTTGAATCAAAATTAAAAACGATACATTTAATGCCCGAAGGCCCACCCATCTCCAAAATATTTTTGAAAATCACAGCAGTAACTAATTGTTTTAGCGCATCAGTAATTAATTATTTTATCTAAATCACACAAATAATGTAGCAATAAAATGTTTTGAATAAACTCACTGACAATAATTATTATAAATTCCAACTCTATTAAAATATGAATATAAAATATCTTAGCTACCCGTAGTTACGCAATGAAATGAAAGCGAAAACAAACGTTGCCTTGCTCGTGTTAACGCGAAAAAATTATACATCCCAATTTCCATATTCGCGTATCACGTCACTTCATGTGACTACAGTCACGTCGTCTACATTTTCTTATTCTCATAGTCACAACTTATACGACTATAGTCACTTCGTGTGGCCTTTTGTCACCTAATTTTTTCAAGTAACAAGAATATTTTTTATCGTATCCATCAAATGTAAACATCGTTTTTATTATTGCATTAAATCGTGTCTAAATATAGCGTTATTTTGTGTTTTTAAACCATTTAACCTGCGTCACTTGAATCGACTTAATCGCGGGTTCCTGACGAAATGACATATCTTAGAACGGCATATTTCAAAACGGCATAAGGTATACAAAACTGCATTGCTTAATTGTAATTACATACTAAACGGATATATTTCCAGCAATTCCGTTCAACAAGCCATATTAATATTAAGTTTATGTGTTTTTCCTTAATAATATTGTATATTTAGGCTTTTTGCAGGTGGTGGATTTTCCCTCTCCAGCTACTTTCCAGTAACTTTGTTATGTTATGGAAAATTTGGTAAAAACTGTATAATTTTGGGATGCGGCATCAATAACAATTAATTATTCTAATATTAACTTAAATATTCGATACATTTTAGTAGGTATTTCCGTTGCACTTCGCGCACTATTTCTAAGTAACATCAAGTTAATAAAATTATTACAAACCGTTTTTAACATAATAAATATACCAGGTCATATATATATGTATATATAAATATAAACGATATGCTATACGCAAGGACCATAAAAGAAGGGAAAACCCTCAAACAAAAATTGTAGTGGCGACGTACGTTAATAACGCTACATATCGTGAAACTAATATTTTTGAATCAAGTTTTTTCGATAAATTAAGAAAATACATGAGTAATCCGTTACGATCATGCAATTATATGTAGTAACTAACTAGAACTTCGAAGCTCTATATAAAAATTTAGGTGAAAGAGAATATTATATGCATATTAAATCTTCAAATAATTTGTAATTTAAATGAAGGTACCTTTCTTGTAACATACCAACTAAAGTTTTTATATAAAAGGTGTAGAAGAAATTTGTCATAATTTCATTTCATCAATTTTATTCCAAATCATTTGTAAACTCAACCCTACCATAGGAACATATAAAATTTGATCTTAATCGACTAAGAAATCACAAGTTCCTTTTCAATAGGCTTTAACCTAGAATTTAATCCAAGAATCGTTCAAAAATTGTATTTATGTCAAATTTCATCGTGCTCCGTTAATAAATAACCGTACCTGTTGGCCATCTTCCAGAAATCAATGAAAAGATAATTCTAGATTCATAATTGATTAAAAGATTCCTTTCTACCTTGTGCAGTTTTAAAAAAAAAATATTTATTTATTTTTATTACGACTGAGTCTTGTACCCATTTAGTAATTTACATTGCATAATAAAATATTTGATTAGTCGGCGTAATCAAGTGAATATCCCAGTTACGTGTAGCTCCTCCTCAGATTTTTCGCCTCAGTAAGTCTATTGTTCTCCTGGTCGCGATAAGTCCAGTGGTTTGGTTCTTTGCATTTTTCTTGTTGGTGTGGTAGTCAGCATACAGCGTATGTCCAGATTTGCATGCTGGTGCAGACGTTGTAGGTGTTTTGTTGCATGATGCTTGATTTAATCTGCGACAAGCTCGATTTTTAGATCTCGATGGAGATTGTCGCTTCGAATGTACCACGGTACATGAACAATGCATCGCAGGATTTTATTTTGAACTGTTTGTATGATTCTGATATTTGTCTTCTTGGCACAACCCCAGAGTTGGGTACTATATGTCCAAACAGTTTTCAGGATTTATTTGTGTAACCGCAGTTTGTTATGAATCACTAGTTCAGATTGTTTCCCTAAGGGCCATTGCATTTTTCTAAATTTTATGTTTAGTTCTTCTTTCTTCTTTTTTATGTGTCCCTTACATCTAAGTTTATCATCTAAAGTCATGCCGAGATATTTAGCAATGTTTGCATGCGGTACTACTATCGAGTTTATTTTTATTGGTATATGATTAACTTTTAGATTTGTAAAGTTCACTTGGATTGATTTTGCTTCAATTTAATTTAATTCTCCATTTCTTTGCCCAATTACATATCAGATTAGTAGCCTTCTGTAATTTACTAGTGGAGTCATTGATCGGCAGATCGGCAGTCATCGGCAAAAGTCGTCGTAGTTGCTTCTGTAATTGGTATATCTGTGGTACATAGGAGATAGAGGATTGGTCCAAGCACACTCTTGTGGTACTCCTGCTGTTATTCAGTTTAGTTGGGAGTATTCATTTTCATACGATAATGAAACTGGCCTATATGAAGTTTTATCATTCGGAGGTTTGTTCGGCTTAAGTATCATAATTACTTCTGCAACTTTCCATTGTCTTGGTACATATCTTAGTTGAAATACTGCATTAAATAAATGCACTAGTTTCCTCAACGCATTCTCCGGTAACACTTTTATTATCTGACCCGTTATAAGATCATATCCAGGAGCCTTATTCGCATTCAGATTATTATTGATTTCCCATTTTAGTTCTTTCAATGTTACAGGTGTAGTTTTCATTTCATCCTGTTTATTTATCGGGGTGATATTTTCCTCGTCCGTTTGTTTGGGGTAAGGTTGGAATGTTTCTTCAAGGTGATTTGCAAAAAAATCTGCTTTTTGTTTAGCACTTCGACCCCAATTTTCTTTATTTTTAATTGGAGGAACCTGAAGCTTGGGTCTTTTAAGATTCTTAGTTACTTTCCATAATGAATAATCAGTATCTTTTTGCCCAGTTAGAGTGCTGAGGTATTTATTAACTGACTGATTTTTAATGTCTTTTATTAGGTATTTTAATTTGTTGCACAAATGGTTAAATATCCTCTTATTTTCGGGGTTTCAAAATTGTTGCCATTGCTTCCGCACTTTTCTTTTATTTTTAAGAAGTTCTCTCACTTCCCCTGGATAGCTAGCATTGCGTTTTATTTCCTTACTATTATTAGAAGTGCTTTCCTACGCAGCACTTTGGGTATTATAGCTGAGCTTACCTAGTTCGTCTTCTATTTGGGCTGGTCTCTGTATTTGGTTCTGCAGACTAAATCATTCTGTTAAATGTGTTTGGAAGAGATCCCAATTGGTTTTGGAGCTCGTTAATTTCGGGTTATTCTCTTTCATAATCATTGTTTGGCTAAGTAACATGTGAGTGATCTCAATATAGACTTTCAACGTTCTCTACATGGATATAATTATCTGAAATCCCTCTTGTAATAAAGAAGTCTATAAGATCTTGAGTCTTACTGATATCCGTAGGCCAATAGGTTGGTGTACCGCCTGAGTGAAACTCGCATTTTAGTTGTTTGCCTGCTGCGAACGGTTCTTTTCCTTTAGCAGTCGTTAACCGTGATCCCCAATAGATATTTTTTGCATTATAGTCACCTCCAATTAAGAAGACACTTCCTAGTGTTTTGGGAAGTTTAGTATAATCTACTTGTTTGAGATTGTATCTTGGAGGGCAGTATATTGCTGAGATACTACAAGTTTTATTATTGTTTAATTGTATTTTGATTGTTGTGACTTGCATGGAGGGCTTCTCGACTTTAAGTTCTTCTTTATGTTTTACATGATCTTTTATGCGGATGCTGATCCACCTCGAGCTTTGTTCTCTGGATGTAATGAATGGTAGCAATTATATCCTTTTATTTTAGAGAATAAAGTTTTGGTGAAATGGGTTTCTAATAAAAGATATAGGGTTTTCCAATAAGAGTGATATGATTTCTTTAAACAAAATTGTTGCACTTGATGTGTGGCACGTAGCCCCGTCTTGTTGGAACCAAATGTTGTCAAGATCAACCTCTTTCAATTTCGGCCATAAAAAGTTGGTTATCATCGATCTATACCGATCTCCATTGACAGTAACGCTGTCATGTCGTTGTATAAACTTTTGTTTATTTACCGCACCACTCAGATGAAAGTGAGCCTCATCGGAGAAGATGATTTTCTTAAAAAAATCGTTATCGTTTTCAAGTTGTTCCAAGGCAAAATCAGCAAATTCACGACGTTTACGGTGGTCCAGTGGCTTCAGTTCTTGAGTGAAAACAATTTTATACGGATGCAAATCCAAATCCTTTCTCAAAATCCGCCAGGTTGTGGTTTGAGACAGTCCCAATTCTTGAGAACGTCTTGGAATCGACAAATTGCGGTCTTCAGCAACACTTGCCTGAACTGCAGCAATATTTGCATTACTTCGAGCGAATCTTTGTCTTATTTGCACTTCAACATTATGTAAAGAAAATGTACGCTCAATATTTTCAACAATTCGACGAATAGCGAGCACACTTGGACGATTATTACGACTATAAAATGGCAAAAGCACACGAAAAGTTGCAATTGGAGAACGATTATTTTGATAATAAAACTGAATAATTTGTAAACGTTGTACTTGCGTATATCTCACCATGATGAAATTGTAAACATTACTGAATACAGTGAAACAAAAAAATGGCAGATCATGACTTATTACAAATGGCCGAAACATCACTTAAAAATCATATCATTTCTATTGGAAAACCCTATATATACGAGCATGTTTAAATATATATCTAGTTCTTGAATGTGATGCAATAGCCCATTTGCATTCCAGGTTACAATTCGTATTTTATATTTTGATTCACTCGATCAAGGTTTTCTTTTACTCTTTTATTGAAACTAGTTTGTGATCTCATTTCTACTAGTGTGTTCTGCAGACTCATTTCCTGCTAGATAAGTCTTTTTGTTGAGGATCTCTAGATTTCTCAGCATGTCCTGTAAAACGAGATCCACTTTTAACTGTTTCTGGTCTGTTTGCTGAACTATTTGTGCATAAGTAACGTTTTCATTTACTCGCTTCACTTTGTATGTTGAGATTAGGAGTTGACGATTTAGGCTTCGTAGTTTTTTGTAGATTGTACATATCTTGATGTATCTGGTTTGCGTGATTCATCTCTCATTTTCGGTTGTTCTACTGCTACTTCACATCCTCTGTAGTATGCTGGATGCTGGCCTTTACAGTTGATACACCGTTTTCAGTGTGTTTTCCTACACATTTAATATCTTGCTTCACGATGGCAGTACTTTTTCGTATTATTATAATCTTGGCTGTTTTTGCATTGAGGTATTAGTCGAGTAACCTTTCTCGGTATTTCTATTCTTGATTGTCGAAGGTTAGCATGAAAAGTGGAAGTCCTCTTCCCATGATTTCAACATTTCCTTCCCTATTTTCTCTTCTCTCTTTTCTGGACTGCATCGATTATTTTCAAAAATCGGATGGCGAGCAACAGAATTTAATTTGCTAGCTAGAGCTTTATAATCTTCAGGCTCTGTTGTGTTTATTTTCCAAATATTATTACTGAGCGATATTACGTTGTAGTCATTTCGTACTACTTCTTTCACCAGTTTCTGAGTACTACCGTGATTTGTTATTCCTAGAATATTAATCGGGGGTGGAATTTATTTCTTCTTTTCTGGCTCATGCACTTTTGCTGTAGTAATTGCATTGGCAGCTTTAATGTGGGTTTGAGTTGGCTCAACTTCTGGTGATGATTCAGTTTTCCTCTTGCTTGGGTTGGTTTTTTTCTTGGTTTCTTATTTGCTCTCTTGGATTTCTGTAGTCTCCAATTGGTTTCCCTTTCAAGCTCATCTTCATCCGTGTCATATTGATCTAGATCTGTGAGTACTTGAAATTGGTTATTCAATAATACTGAGTTGCCTGCGTTGTTATTTTTATTTACTGTTTCCTTTAGCATAAGGTTTTCATTCTTTAGCACGGCAACTTCATTGTTCAGCTACGCGATTAATTTCTCCATTTGTTTAAATTTATTTATTAACTCCGCGTTGTTTATTATAACTGTTTGTGCACTGGGCGTGGCTTCAGAAGTTGGCTCGAAATTGTTATGCTTGATAGAAGAGGTGCTCTCTGGCGGTGGAGTTGATGGTGGTGTTCTATGAAGGGCCGTACTTCTTCTACCAAACTGCCATTCATTTATCGCTTGTTCCGTGCTCCAGTAGTACTAGGAACAGGATCAGCCTGGTTGCCTATCGTCGATTTCCTTTGCAATGTCGCGTTGTATCCCTCCAGAATCCGTGGATCAGCCCGATAAATCGGGGTGGGATTGAGAATCTGAGTTCGGACCCACCTGAAGTATGTTATTGTTTATACCCGACATTACATTTTTTTGTTGACTATCTGCTATACTGGTTCGATACCACAACCGTTCGATGTACAGTGTATTGCCCAGGATGCGCCACGAGGAGGCTGTCAACTATCACCCCAGTTTTAAAAAATGCCGTTTTGAAAATTCCGTTTTAACCCTTATGCCGTTTTGAAATATGCAGTTTTCAAAAATGCAACTTTGTACCTTATGCAATTTCGTGCCTTATGCCGATTTAAAATATGCTGTTTTGAAAAATCATATCAACGTCGTCCAAACTTATATTTATCTCGACTCAGAAACAACATTTACCATTGTTTTAGAATCCCGGGGTAAGTGCAAAATTAAAAGTTAATCTGGTTTTTAATTCAGTAAATATAATCGCCTTTCTGCTTTCCAAATTATTCAAAATCACATGTGTTTGTACCTCCAGTTTAACAAAACTCGTTCAGAGAGCAGGCTGAAATCAGGCAAGAATGATTTCGAAAAGGAATATAAGACTATAAACTACAATCTTTAGCAGATATTTATTAATCTTTTCACGAGATTTTACCATTAGACATTTTCTAGTCTCACCCAATTGTGCAGCAATGTTGTACCATAGTAAAGAGACTGGTAGTTTTTATAAAGTTTTTTGAATTGAAATATAGCAGGCACGTCTGTAAAATTTACTTAGAAGTACGACAGCGTTTTTTATATTCATGAATATTAAAATTTACAAACCAAACTAACTAGAAAAAAAATCGTAATAAATTATTCATACACAATAAGGCACCGTTCTGAAAATATCAATAAAATAATTTGGGAAATACGGTAGTTGAACAGTATATCCTTCACATAGCCATCACAAAATTTTATAATAAGTTTTGTACTCTGAATTATTAGGAAATATAATGTTAACAACGGAACGAGTAATTCTACATTAAACTGGTAAAGTCTCAGAAGCAGATACATTTTAAATCCTTATCAAAAAACAATCTATGTATTTTAATATCATTATTTTTTGTTATATTTTATAAAATTTTCTTCAGTCATCAGAGGAGTAGTACACACTTCAATTATCTCCAAAATGATATTTAAACCGAACCAAAAAATAAAAATCTATTCTGTTTAAGACATTTTTGTTCAAATTCAAAGAAATATTTTTATTTTATTTTAGTGTAACAATTGTTTTAGAATAGGATATTTTAATTTTTTGATAGTTCTCAAAATGGATATATGGAATAATAGTATTAAAATAACTAATCTACCTAATCTTTGGGATGTTTACAATAGTCCTTGATTTGAGATTTTTATGTTGTATTTCAGAATCGTATTATTCGTTTTGAAACGGACATTGCTACAGAGCATACGGTATGTTACATGCTTACTCGTATATGATTAGCTTTAGCACATAGGAAAATTATTTGCATGACAAACTCTATTTACGGCGATTTCCTAAGAATAAGCCATTTTATCGATTTAGTAAATAATAATTAACACGATTGTAGCTGAATACATACGAGTAGATGGGTAACGTATCTTTATTCATACCATGAAAAAGGGTGAATTCCTTTCTTAGTGAAAAATTTATCCAATAAACTAGTTTTTGATACTAACACTTTGCAAAACGTAAACTAATCTTATATTTTTAAACCTAATTTTCTTCTAAAATTTTAAATTTACATATTTTAGGGTATCATCCTGCGTATAAATGGTAATCTAAAAATTAAATATATATTTTTTCCTTATTCACCCTCTTTTCAAAATAAATCTGTTTCAGCATCATTATTTTTTCTTAATAAAAACAAGATGTGTGCAAGTTTTAAGCAAAAAAAAATGTGAAAAGGATTCTGTGAGGAAAGAAAAATAAGACAAATTTAGAGGAAAAAGGGGAAGCTGGACATTGTGAACAATAATTATTTAACTGTATTTTTCTGATATTCTCACAGTGTCCAGTTTTTATTTTGGTTCACAATCAGTTTTATAATTGATTGAAAATATTCTGGTTTATTTTTATGTATTTTGAACATAAAATTCATTTGTGTTGGGTGAGAAACTAAATGAATCATCTTGGATATAAATCGGTTGTTTACGTCACCTTTGACATTGAAATACATTTTAGTTTAGATGGAAGGAAATATACTCGAACTCGTCAAATGCTGTTTTAAAAATTTTCAAAGAATTGCTTTCGCTAATTAAGGTTCGTTTAGAAATACTATTTAGATTCTGTCGAACATGACTCAGCTAAGTAACTCTAACTATAATAAAAATGTATTCACACAGGCCAACAATTAATACTAGATATTCTTCGGATCAGTATCAAAATGAGAAAACGGGCCTCTTTAGCTTTTCTAACAACTGTTGTCTTTTACGGTTGGTACGTAGCTCAATCGTCAAAAATGCTATGTGGTACATTTATCCACAGATAAATATTAAAGCATGTGACTGTTGATTTAACAAGGCTTATACTCGTACATTTATGGAATAATACCGAATAATTATTGTAGGCAAATTATGAATATTTAAGATAGTACGTGACAAAATTGAAGTTGATGAAAGAGAAAGTGAAAAGTACAAAGGCCACCAAAAACCATCACAAGCGACCAAGCATCACAAAATAGTAATGACAATAGTTGGTCCTTTGAGCCGTACATCTAATTAAATTGAAAAATTAGGTCGTAAGATTATTGCTTTTTGATAACATTTGTTTTCATAATTGTGTTGTACATGTTATGGTTAAAGCGTGAAAGTGTTTCTGATCTCATCTCCTACATTGCACAGTTTTCTCTAGCGAGCTCGTGAGAGATATTTAAACCGTTAACCTATTTAAAAATCCGTTTACATTCGCGTGCAAAAATCACATTATTTCTATGGAAGGAACCATGTAAAGTACACTGAATTTTATACTAGTGGCCAAAGAAAAGTGTCACAAAAATTACGATGAAGGTGTAAATTTCAAATAAAAAGTGAAAATATCAAATTGGAAAGAAAGTGAAATTTTACAAATACATCGACAGTACAAAATATAGTCGATGTCCTTAGTAATTTTTATATGGAACTAGTAATAGCTTTCATTCGAAATTAAAGATTTACTGGTATTTGTTTTCAAAAATTAGTTTTTTTTTAATATTTCCACCTGTTATACGCCACTCCATTTTGAATCTTCAACTCTAGCATATTGAGCATCTTTAAATAATAAAACTTGAAAATTGTTCCAACATAGATAATTATTAGCTAGTCAAACTTTGATGATTGCCTATTTTAAACAATAATTTATAATTTAACTTATGGTAATAATTAAAAGCTTACCAATAAAAAATTAAATTAAAAAAAATTGTCGCTGTGTGCGTATTTATCCGCCAACCCGTCCAGTATGGAATAAATTCGACTTTTGTGTTCCCTCACTTTCTCAAATTTAAAAATAATCATTTAAGTCCAATTTAATGCACAAATAAATTTTAATACTCGTACGTTGAAAAAATGTTTCGATTTATGCGCGGTTTATATTCACCGATATTTAATACGTGCTAAACAATTAAGAAAAAAGTTTAAATAAATAATAATGAGAAAATATATCTTGTACAAAAATGACATCTAAACCCAAGACACAAACCCTACAATCTGGACGATGTCGATAATCAAATTAAATTAACCCAATACACAAAATTACGGCATTGCAGATTCATGGACATCAATTTTTCCCAATTGTATACGTCTATTCGTAAAATTTCCGATGTTTTGAGGTTATCTGCATCTGTAAAATTGTAACGAATCCCATGCTCATTTTAGTCATGGTAATGAAATCCGTTGCAGACTCACTTTCGGTTGATCCACGCAGCTTTTTCAGCCGGCTAGCTTTCAGTGGCTGGGGGGATGTTTTGCGGACCGAAGGAAAGCTTGATTTTGCTGCAGTTAGTCTTTATTGCTTTTAAGATTGCTTACTGTTTAGAGTAGAACATCGAGAACACACCCAGTGGAGATTAATGAAGCTTATTTAGACATTTAATTCAAATTACGAAACAATAAACAAAATTAATTTCATTGTATAAAATATTTTAGATAAATAAATTTTATTCGAAATCAATCAATAAAGAAATTTATTTTAAAATTCAAGAAACCTTATAGATTATGATTGTACGTAAACGTTGATATGACACTCAAGAAATTGAAATTATTTGAATTTAGCTCAGAAAAAAAAACTTAAATCTAGAAAAACAAATCTATAACTAAGTAATACAAAAAAAATATGGCCATAAGACAAATTTATAAGGAACAATACTAATGAATATATTTTTCTTCCGAAATCAAATTCCATAAATAACATTATTTAGAAAAAAAAATTGTTAATATATAATAAATAACTTGCTAAGATAAACCTGGTATTTACTCGTACATAACGAAGCGTTGCGGATCGGTTCAGCTAGTCCTGTTGTTTTCCGACCGTAGTAATTATTCCATTTATTTGAGAGTGTTACTGTATCACGTACAGCATATGGACTATCCTCAAGTCCTACTACATAAACATTTACTATTATACAACTATAACTGTCCGTGATAATATAAGCACTATCGGTGATATCACAGTAACTCTCGTATACAATGCGGTTTAATTATTTATTGTATACATTATTTCTTATGTTTATTGATAGTTTATAAGAATGTTTTTGGTTAATTTATTAATTAATGAAACTTTTATCATTTCTGAGATTAGCTTGCATAATTTTATGACTGATTTCACTGGTTTTCTATAATATATACTCGTTTACAATAAACTTGCCCATAACTATATGGGCAAGTTTATTGTAAAACATGCGATTTTCCACTTATTTGGCACACTCTAAATGTATATGACTATTCGGCATTTTATTGTCGTCTTTAAGCACCACATATTTTTTATTCAAAAAAAAATTATAATTTATTTAGAATTTTAGAATTTTATACATGTTTATATATTTAAAAGTATTTCTTAGCACTTGGTATTTATCCAGTAATTTTTTTATTCCTTATTTAATTATCAAGTTATTACGATTCATCCGATGTGACACCTTTCAATCTTTTATCTTCACTCCCCGTTTTTTCATCATCTTTTTTTCGTTGACATCGCCTCCCAAAAAACCATACAATCACGACCAGCTGTTAAGTCTAATACATTTTTAGTATTTTGCTAAGCTAAATTAATACTAACTTGCATTATGTCGTATAATACGGATGATTGATAACAAAATATTTTAATTTAAATTACTTGACAATCAAAGATAAAAAATTGGAATAGGTTTACGTTACAATTCGTGGGGCAGACCCAGCACCCTGAGAGAGTCTCAAGTTATGAAGAATTATTACTAATTATCAGTTATTTCGATAGTGTTAACGACATTCGACAATCAAAAACTAGGTAAATTGTAAAAAACAATTAGAGCCGTTTTTTTCGTTTAGCTGTTTAGAAACCTAAATAAATATGTGGTAATAAAATTAAATTGTCTGCAAGTAGGGATAACTTTGAAATTCAAAAATCAGTCGTACATGATCTATGTAAAAATGTTACTATAACTCTTAATATCGTAAAATAATAAATATAATGAATAAATTCATCTCAAATCTTTCGCATGATGAGTCCCAATAGATTTCCCTTTCTGATCCTCTACTTCGTAAGAAACTGTGCCAATTTTCCTAATTATTTTCCCTTTTACAAACTTTGGCGCCAGCTTAGCAGAAAAGTTTGCAGCAGCGTTGCTTTGGCCGAAGTTTCTTAAATAAACTTCTTGGCCTATTTCAAAACTTTGTTGCCTACTGCGTAAGTAATATGTTTGAACATTTCCCTGGTATGCATTATAGAGATGTGACAAAACTAATTCTTGAGCAGTAGAAAGTCGATTATTAATGTCCATGACTGATGCTTGTCTGTCGCTTAATAGGTTAAGCTCACGCATTAATATGTAACACGAGCCGTGAACTACCATATCTTGCCCGAAAGTTAAAAAGTACGGTGAAAATCCGGTAGAATTGTGAATCGCGTTTCGTAGGGCAGCACTAATTTCGTCAATATGTGCATCCCAGTTTTTATGCTGGTCCTTTACGTAGGAACGCACAGCAGCTAGTATTATTCTATTCACCCTCTCAGACGCATTATATTGCGGAGAGTAGATTGGAGTGTATTGTTGAAGAACTCCGTAGTGTTTCAATAAATCCGATAACAGTTTGGATTTCAATTGAGGTTCATTATCGGTGGTGATTATTTCTGTGACATCAAAAATAGTAAAGACACGCTGTTTGAGAAATTTCACTACATGATTGGCAGTGGCTGCTTTAAGAGGTTCCAATAAAACAAACTTTGTGTACTGGTCTAAAAGGATCAACAAATAAGTGTTACCAAACGAACTCCTGGGATAGGGCCCCAAGAAATCCATAAATACTTTTTGAAATCGACGATGTATTTCCATAAATTTACCCATTTCTGGACGAGTAACACAATTGGTTGGTTTCGAGGATTTACAAATATCACACTTTTGTATATAATCTCGAACGTCACGAGCCATCGTATAGCCCAATAGAAATGCCGTTATAGCACTTCTAGTGTTTTTGACTGACCCAAATGAGCGCCGGTAGGGGAATTGTGCGAATGGTTCAATAAAAAATGAACTAACACATCACATTATTAATTCTACCAAGATAAGCAGTGTCAAGAAAAGCAGGTGAATCCAGATCCACATGAAGAGGTGGTACCCTCCCATCATCATCACCCACCATCCGTTTATCAAAGGCTTCGAGACTTATTCTGGATAGAGTATCGGGGACCAAGTCTTGAGAGCCTTCTCTATATTCAATATTGAAATTGTATCATTGTAATTGGAGACTCCACCGTGCTAGTCTTCCAGATAAGTCTCTCTGCTCCATTAACCATTTCAAGCTAGAATGGTCCGTGATGATGGTGAAAGTGTAGCCCTCCACATATGGTCTGAACTTTTTCACGCTCAAACCGACCGCCAAGCACTCTAGTTCGGTGACACTGTACTTACGTTGTGCAGAATTAAACTTGTGGCTATAGTAGGCTATTGGGTGTTCACCTGGAACAATACACTTCTTATTCCATTCGGACTCGCGTCTCACTGGATAAAAAATGGGTGCGTAGAATGCGGATTGCGCAATACAGGTGCTGACGTCAGCGCCACTTTGACCTGGTTAAATGCCCCATTTGCGACCTCACTCCAAGATAACTGTTGGTTCTTTTTTAACAGGTCAGTTAGAGGAGTTGTAATTGAGGCATAGCAAAAGCTGAACCGCTGATACCACCCCGCCATCCCCAGAAATCGCCTAAGTTGTCTTACGGTTTTGGGAGTTGGATACTCGCTTGTATTTTGTCGGGATCCATGCGTATGATTCCGTTACCAACCACATGACCTAAGTACTTTGTTTCAGTTAAAACGAATTTGCTCTTTTCCACATTTATAGTAAGGTTAGCTGATTTTAACAATCTAGAAATCTCGGTTAATAACGATAAATGTTCTTCTAGTTCAGCGGAAACAACGAGCAAGTCGTCCAAGTAAACAAAGACTCGATCATGTAACTGGTACGGAATCACCCTATGCATCAATCTACAAAATGTCTGAGGGGCATTACATAGACCAAAGGACATCACTGTGAAGTGATAAAGGGGTCGGTCCGGAACGGTGAACGCAGTTTTATCACGCGAGGCCACGTCAAGAGGGATTTGCCAAAAGGCGTCCTTCAAGTCGATCGAAGAGATAAATTTGGTATGGTCGAGTCGACTTAGCAATTCCTCAATCAGTGGCAGCGGATATGCGTCTTTAGTTGTTAGCTCATTGACTTTCCGGGCGTCATGACATAGCCTCACCTTACCATTGCCCTTGCGAACAACAGCAATCGGCGACGACCATGCGCTTTGACTCTCCTCTATCACTCCCAGCGCCAACATTCTGTCCAACTCCTTGTATATCTCAGCTTGAACAGCCGGGAATACGGGGTAATATCTCTGCTTCACGGGGTTTGCACTACCAACTTCTTGCTTTAACCATGAAGCAATGTGGAGACGAACGCGCTTAATTTTCCCATTTAAAGAGACCGGTAGAATTACATGTCCAATTATTTTCTCATTTTGCCCACCTGCCGTCTTTAAAAAGGAGGGAAGATGGTGTACTTTAATGCGATTTTGGTTTAAGAAATGTTTGGACCCAGCCCCAAGAACAATAATGCTTGCACCGCTGTCTAACAATCCGATGTAGGGAATGCCGCTAATTAATACATTAGCATATGTGCGATCATCGTGAACAGTTGTATGCAAGACAGATCCACAGATCACATTTCTTAAGGTTCGACGCAACGACCAATACTTAAAAGTCCGGTGTCGTGGTTTTACGGTAGGTATTGAAAAGTGAGTTTGGGTGGATTTCGACTGTAATGTATGAATGACATCGTTAGCTGTAGTTCTTTAAGTGAATTTTTATTAAATCCTGCCATTGATTGGATACTATCATAATAAAAAGGGTTGTTGCTATTCGGCAGAGAATTTATTTTGGTAGGAATATTTTTTGTGTGTATATCGGGATTGGCAGGACTCCTTTCAACTGCACAATAATTTATGCCTTCGGTAAAGTTCCGGGCAGGTGCTGGAGGCAACATCCTCGATTTGCGCTCTGGTTGTGATAATAGCTTGGGGAGGTTGAGCACCAGGAGTTCTCATCTCCCGTCTGCTGTTTTCCGCACACGATGAATTACACGCCTGACAATTTGGTCACTCAGATCAATATCTAGCAATATTTGAATTTGATTGCCCTCGATTCGGATAATTCTGGGTATTATTTAGTCGGTTAGTTGACCCAATGGCACAAAGAGTATTGCGGTATTCATTTTGAGAGTAGTCGATAAGTCGATTTGCGTATGGCGAAGAAGAATCGATTTGGGAACTTGCTTCAATATTTATAGGGTCATAGTTCATCATCTTAGGACAGGCCAGATATTATTTACCGTGTAATCGATTCGCTGAATGTAAATTGCGTATTATGAGGTGAACGAGAAGATCGATTTTTATGCTACTATCATTGAGCAGGAAAGCGAAACAAAAATTCACAAGATCAAACATTCATATGAATCGATTTTTGACTTAATACGATTTAGCGAGATTTATCTAGTACACAGGACAAACATTTTCAAAATAAATAATGAAATGTGTATCGATTTATGATCAAAGCTCATTGGTAATGCTCATTGGTAATTGGTAATTTTTAAACATTTTTAATAGTTTCATTTTTAGTGACTTCGGCAAACTGTTTTATATTGTGGTCTATTGAAGATGTCGGTCACCTGACATTACTTTAGGTTACGTCATGGATAGCGATAAATTACTAAATAAATAATTGTATGGATTATTTTTTATTATAGGTAAGAGTGTTAGTCAAATGAATTTGATCAATTGTGTTTACCTGCAGAGAGCGCTAAGAGTTCACAAGGCGGCAGTAGCCTTCTAAAAAGTGGAAGTTTAGCCTTTCTTCCGCGAAAGTTTATGATTTACAAAATCTAGTTTATTTTGTACGTTAATTTAAATTTGAAAAAATTGATGTTTTTAATTTGGTTTAAATTATTAAAAACGAATAAAATATAACAAAATTTATTACTTCTGGAGATAAATCATCTAAAAATAACTGGTATCGGAAAATAACTATTTCGAGCATAGCTTCATACTTTATATAAATTGTTAGTTATACAAATGTAAAAATCAAAAATAATAGGTTGTGGCGGGAAGCGATATTCAAGTACTAAACAATTATTTTGTCATTGTTTTGATTGAATGATTCACAGTTATGAGTTACAACGTGTCAAGGATGGAGGTAAACAAAGAGAAAATTCGCTTTATTCTTTCGCTAAAGGCGAAAATGCAAGACAGGCAGCTGAAATTGTGAATGGAGTCTTTGGTCCCGAAACTGGCACTGCCAATCACGCGAAATTTTGGTTTCATCGATTCCGTTCCGGTAATTTCGATATCAAAGACGCACCAAGCACTGGAAGGCCTATCGTCGAAAATGTCGTAGCATCGCCTAGGAGCTGAAGATCGACCACAAAATAGTTTTAAACCTGCATAAGGCTGGCTTCAAAAAGGACCTCGATGTTTCGGTGCCGCACGAGTTGATGCAAAAAAGCTTGATTGATCGTGTTTCCATCTGCGAATCTTTAGCCAAACGAAACAAAATCGAGCTATTTCTGAAGCAGATGTTGACTGGACCAACCCAGGATTGAGGGCCAGGAAGGTTTTACTGCGTGTTTGTTGGGATTGGTGGGGAATCATCTACTATGAGGCTGCTACCCAATGACCAAATGCTTAATTCGAACCACTACTGCATCCATCTTATAGTCCGAACCTGGCACCAAGCGATTATCATATCTTTTTGTCCATGGCAAGCGCTCTTGGCGCGGTAAAAATGACCTCAAGAGAGGTTTGTGAAAACTGGCTATCTCGGTTTTTTTGCTAATAGAGACAAGGCGTTTTGGAAAAGCGGCTTAATGAAATCGCCTTTTAAATGGCAATTAGTTATCGAAAAAAACAACCCATATTTGAGCCAAAACGAATGATTGTAACCATGTTAAATAGGGCCAAGAAATAAACGTAAAAATAATGTATTTATTTTTCCCCAAACTTTTTTTTGTTATTATTAATTAGTGAACTCCTGATTTTTAGAAAAAAAAGAGTTGGAATCACGATTCAAAATAGATAAATAAAATTTGTAGTAGAGTTACATTAGATAGATCAAAAAATATACAAAACTGTACAATATATAAAATAATTAAAGGTATGTTTTGGAAATTAAAAATAAAGCATACATACATAGTATGAATTTAATTATGTACTGAGCAAATTATAAATAATAAATAAATTCAGGATATGCAAATCAATTCTTTAGCTCAAGAAAATACTCATAAATTAATTCATCTTCACAATAATCTGTAAATATAGTTATTGTTTTAAAGAGATTTTCGATATCTTCAATTGCAAATAACCATTACTTTAGACAGCGACGAAACGAACTAGATGTCCGTAATAACCGGAGGCAACTTGGCAAATAACATAGGCGTAGAGTACGAACAAAATCGTTTAAAATGTTCCTTATATGGTCGTGGAATGTTAATTCTATTTTGATTTCTGTAGGTCGATTCTGACTTTCCTATAGGAAAAGGAAATAGGAAAAACATTTATATAGCATTTTAGTCAAAAATATCTTGGCCTACTGAGAAATCATGTTTGATCTAAATTTTGCTAATTTAGGATATATTTTTTCCGTATCGAAATTGGATAGGAATAATATTCCCAATTTAATTTTGATTATGAAAAAATGTACACCAACTGCTTACCATAGTATGCCAGGAAAAAAATGTTTACGACAAACATACTACGAAAAATCTTTCCTAATTCCTTTTCCGGGATGGGGACAAAATTCCAAAAAAAAAAAAAAAATCCAATTCCATTATTCCAAAAATTGTATTATTTTTTTTTTTCAGTTTTCCAAAGTACAAAATTCCAATTACTAAAATTCCAATATTTTCCATAAAATTAAATTTTCCCTTAAATACATCTATGACTCCTTTGAAATGCGAGTGCTGAATTTATGGGCCAATCCATCTTATATATCAGTAGTATAGGATGTCCTGGTGCTGAGTAATGTTTACATAGTCGATATAAGTAAATTGGACCTCGAACCTCTACGATTTCGCCGTAACCTGTTAAGATAGAACGTCCAATTTTGATAAGAATTTCCAATTTTGATAAAAATTCATATTTAGTCATTTTATATTGCTTTTTTAGCATACGTTTAATTCGTTTATATTTCATAATATTTTTTTTATTAAGAGGTCTAATTTCTTCTTCGGCTTCGATTTTTCTTATATGTATTATTGTGTGAAAGGACTAGTTCACCTCTTAATTCTTCAATTATTTTATATACTCCATTGTGCTTTCTTTCAGCTATTGTTTTTATTCGTCTATGCCAAGCTTCGACTGAGTTTTGAGTTTTAGGATAACTATTAAGAATAGACTCGTTTCTGGACCAGAAATCAGGTTTATATTTTGCTTTTCCGGCAATGTAGCATTGCTTAAATTGTTTTGCGACTTTCTTCACATCTTCATCATCTAATGAGCGCTCAAAATCTTCGAAATATTGGGGAATGCAGTCAGGAGGTAGAAAAGCTAAAGCTTTGAGCAATTTGTTGTGAAAATTTTTCTGAATTACCATATTTAGTTAATCCTAGTTTTTGAATTTTCCTCCATATTAGCTGGCCAAAATTAAAATTGGATGAGGTTTTGGCACAATTTTTTAATTTATGATTCGCCATTGACAGGTGGACTAATGCGGGTTGGGGATCATGTTCATGTTGTAATTTGTGAACAGTTATTTCATGTTTTCCGTTGGAATTTATAATGGTTTTGACAGAACTTTTACAATGAAACGATATTCTTTTCGCACATCTACAATAGCAAATTTTTTTGTTAGATTTTTGGGAATAATCATAATAATATTGATAACCGTCAATGTATAAGCAACGAGTACCTTTATTGCTTATACTTTCAACAATTTACATGACTAAAATTAAAATTATGTGCGCAATACACTTATTTTATTAAGAATGTACTATTATACATTACTAAAGTACTTAAACAAATAATTACCAGTATCCAGCAGTGTTTATTTAGAGAAAATATAATATTAATATATAATCTTTAAATTAATTTTAACAACCAAGTTAAATTTACTACATTTACTATCTTGTCTAATAAAATTTATACAATAGTGAGATAAAATAAAACAAAGAAAAATATGCATGCATATATGATAATTTCATTTCATTCTAGTTTCCTTAGTTACTAACGTACAGTACATATTCCATTCCAATTTATTTTCCTCAGAATAGAGAAAAAAAATCGCGCGATTTTTTTTCTCTATTCTGAGGAAAATAAATTGGAATGGAATTTTGGATTTGGAATTTTGGATTTGGAATTTTGGTTTTTGGAATTTTAGATTTGGAATTTTGGTTTTTACAATTTTGGAATTTTGGGTTTGGAATTTTATGCCTGGAATATTGGGTTCTGGAAATACAACCCCAACCCTCCTTTTTCCTATAGGAAAGCCAGAATCGACCTACTGAACATATACAATTCGCTGTTATACATGCTGATTAAACGATTACCATTTCTTAAATAGACGATCTTTAAGAGAGAAGAAAATTAGAAAATTTACAGGTAACATAAGGAAAGAATTTGATAACTATAAAATTCGATAATAATTGTAATTACTTGTTTGATATTGGACAAGTAGATGCCATCCCAACATGTTATACCATATTGAAGATGCGAATCAATCAAGCCATAATATAAACATTTTAAAAATTCAGAGCTGCAAATGTTTCGTAAATAAAAAATGACCTTAATGCATAGCGAAGTTTCTTTGTTAAGTAGGCTACGTGATTTTTAAATTTTAGTTGGTAGTCTAAATGAATCCCTAAATATTTGAACGTTCTTACGGTTTCAACGGCAACACAAAGTTCGTTACAATTAGACTCATTGCCAATCAACGAGTGACAGGTTAGTGGATAAAGATCATGGATTAAACCACCCACGTTGAAATACATCATTTTAGACTTAGGGCTGAGAATCAAATCATGCAATTAGAACCATGTCTTTAATAATCTCACGTCATCCTTGATGTCTCTTTCCACGGAATCCATATCTGGTTTGGAATATAGAAGTGCCTTGTCGTCAGCAATTTAAGATCGAATATCGGATTGCAGTAAATTAAAAAAGAGGATGCCCTAATACCAAGCCCTGTGTTACTCCAATATTAACTATATGTTCATTGCTGTAGAAGATATTATTGATACAAACACTTTGACTTCGGTTTTGTAGATTAGATGGAATTAATGAAAGTGACACGCCACGGATTCCGATATGTGATAACTTATCCAATAAAATGTTATGGTTTATTGCATCGAAGGCCTTTTTCATGTGAATAAAAAGGCAGTTAGTTTGAGGTCTCCATTTAAACGTAAAGTACGTGTTAAGTAAAGTAATTGAACGATAATTATTGGGATCAGCACGAGATTCCCTGTTTGAAGATAGGTTTAAGAACAACTATTTTTAAATTGGATGGAAATACTATTTTTGTAATACAAATAATGAATATATACGGTGCTGATATGCCATCAATTCCACAAGTACTGCTAGTTTTCAAATCACTTGCAGCAGATACTATTTCAGATTCGCTGATCGGAAAAAAAGTTAGAATTATTATAACGCGATAGCACCAAGTTGCTCCTCACAGTGTTATTTATAGTACTGTTTTCTCGATTGCCATTTAAAATAGCTAGCATATGGTATTCTAGTAAAATGTTCATTAAACGCATTTGCGATTGACGATATGGCATTAATTATTATTTAGAATATTATTCACCGCCTTCACCGCCAGTTTTATAATATTTGAAGATTAATCAATTTTAATAAGGAATCAGACATACAAGGCTTTAATTTAAAATTACACCGGATAATTTTGACTACCGATTTAAATCTTTTATTTTATTTAAGTTCAGATTGAAACTATCACTGAAGGTGGAATATGCAATATTAGGATCATCTGAGCATAGTGCTGTACTGTATAGTAATAGGTATAGTGATAGTACTGGTTAGTAATACTGATACTATACAGTGATTATACTGTAGGCCATCTTACTTTGGTAAATCGACTCATACCTTCGACTTCTTTTTATTTTATTGCTAAATTTCAAATTCGCATGAATAGTGTTGAGCTCAGTTACAAAGAGTTGCAAGTTGTTTAGATCAATCGTACACCGCTGGCAACTAATTTCGGAAAATACGTGATCAATGGAAGAATTTAAACACGGCCTCGTCACACTAATCAAAAGAGATTCTTGTGTTCTTGGAGTAAAATACTCTGTTGTACAGGAGTTTCTTACTAGCCACTACCGATAGTTAATCAAGAGTAAGAGTAAATCAAGAAAGAAATAAAGAAAAAATCACTTAATTTACAAGGCCCGCCATTTCAATAAAATTACCTGTTACTGAAAGGAATTTACAATCCCAAGGTCACCAGTTAAGACTTTCATGCTTCAAGTACTTGTAGAGGAACAGATTTAATACGCATTTTAATTTACCTGTCATGTCAAAACTATATTTACAAAACTACACGACAGATAAATTAAATTCGATTCGAATCATAAAATAATTTTCAAAATACGAAAAAGCTCCAATGGAAGCTGTCATTTCAGGTGGACAGATTTCGGCCAAAAAATATTGGGATCTTCCGACTTATGGAAAAAGATTAAGTATGAAGTTTTAATGTGATCAATCAATCCGTCTCGGCCGTATAGGAGCAGAATTTTTGTGCGTACGAAAGTGCTCCTATGGAAGCTGTCACTTCTGACTGACCAGTTTCGCCAAAAATCACGGGGATCTCCCAATTTGTAGAAAAAGCTTAACTATGAAGTTTCATTACGAACAATCAATCCGTTTCTTGGGCCGATAATGTAGTGCAGCTATGGAATCTGCCACTTCCGACCGACCGATATCGGCTAAAAATCACTGGAGTCTTAAAATTAATGAAAAAAGATTAAATATGAAGTTTCACCCCCTTTGACAAACCGCCTGGGCTGTATAGAAACGACACGTTATCGCAAAAATCTGAAGGTAAAAATTTTTCATTATTACTATACTTTATTTTACTACGTAAAAGAAAGTAAAAAGAGCTTTTTGCCAAAAATCGACCTTTCAACTTAGTGTTTGGAAAATTCATCTGAACCGATATTGCAGAAAATTTAATTAAGAATTCTTTACGGCATAATAGATTTTTTCATAATTGAGATACGTTTTCAAAATATTTGCAATACACGAAAAAGCTCCTCTAGGTAAACAATTTAGAAAATTTAATAAAGTAAAAACTAAAATTTGAAAGGGAAAACTGTTATAATAATCGAAAAAATTACCGCAAATAATACAAATAAATTTAATTTTAATTTAAATAAAATTTTAGTTACATGTAAATAAAATCAACGAGTGGTTTTGTAATCAAGCGGCGCATTTTGAATGAGCTTTTCACGCGCTGGTAAAAATATCGAGGAGAGGATTTACTTAACAAGCTGCAGTATAAACGTCATGTGTTGTCATGTCCAACTCCATTGCTTTGCGATAGTGGTGGGATACCAGTGGGGCAGCTTAGGATATTAAGCTACCGATCTAGTCATTAACATTGTTTTCACTGGATTTTGTTTTCGATCGCCGTGTTTAGCATCGACTATAATCATTGCCCATCGGCATACCCGACATATTATAAATTAACATATTTTTTATTTTTGTACTAGTGTAATTTGTGTGGGATATAAGATATCGAGGTGTACATGTGGATAAAGAAAAGTTTGACCGGCATTCAGCGTTGCTAATAATTTCGTAGACATTGATAACGGTAATTGTATAGCGGTACAAAATGACTAATTTAAAAATTTTAAAACTGAAAAATCAAAAATGCAGTGTCATTTAAACAGTTAACTCGACCTGGCGAGTTTCTGTAACGAATTGTCTTTAGACAAATCAAAATCACGTTACTACTTTCAACCTATCTAAACTGTCCGATACAATTGTATACATATTTGCAGTGCTAATCATGACCTGCACATTATTCCTTAAATTTTAATGTAATTTTTCTAAATGTATACAAATTGTTTATGTTACTCAAATAACATAATAAACGTATCTACCTGAATAAACCATTTTTATATGAGTTTACCCAGTGTGTGTATTACAACAACGTTGAAGGTTGTTGTCCGTCAGTATTGCTTATAAGTAAGTACACTGCACTCAATTTGCAGTAAATATAATTGTAATGTCGTTCAACTAGTAATCGCATGGAAATTTCTGATTTTTGGCACATGTTGCCTAATCAACGAAATATATGTATGCGATTACTGGTGAATTTCGAAACTTCGATTTTTTATGTTCCAACACATGCCGCTTAATAATCAAATAAATTTTTTTGATTATTAACGGAAATGGAGGGGGGCTATTTAGAGGTGATTTCAATCATTTAAATAGTCTGATATTTTTTTGAGTAGGGGATTGGAATTTGGAAGGCGGACGGTGGCGGTTGGCAGTTTAACGTAAAACTTTTTTTTTCTGGATATATATATATAAATTTATATATGAGTTAATATCGAAAAACAATAAAGAGAAGAAGGTTGAAGAAAAATCTGTTTTTTTGCTTTATTTTTTGGGATTTTTTTTTTTGTTTTTTTGGAATCACGTGGTGAGTATGAAATAACCAAATTTTTTTATTCACAGAGAAAAAAAAACCTCGCAAGGAACTAACATACAACCGGTCCAGGCTGTACTAGTTAACAAGGAATCTCATGTGGCGTTTTTCGCCAGAAATTCCCGCTGTTGACTAGTATAGTAACAAGGTGCATGGGCAAGCACCTTTTCTAATTACTAACCCGCGGCCCCGCGCCGTTACTTAACAATATTTTTTTTTTGATTGATCGGACACCTTGCCAATAATAATGTGGTAAAGGCCGAAAAATCAGCGGATCTTGTGTGGTTTGTGTCAAAAAAGTGGGCCATCTGCTAGTGATGGTACTTACGCTCCACCCTCCTTAACTCCCTCGCGATTGAGCGAGACGTCTTTCTCCCTACATCCACACGATAGCGGTAAACTAGGCCTTATTCACACCTCCATCCCCACGACCATACATACCTCTACCCTTTGAGCTACGGGCTAATGCCGCTTGGAGGTAATGTGAATAGGGATATTATTTGTGAAACTGGTTGCCCACAGCAAACTGTTTCATTTCTTCAAACAAGGCGGAACATTCGAGGAGCGCGGAACTTTATATAAACATTTATAATTTAGATAACTTATGGATCTCCGTCGACAACATAAAGTTAACTCGAACTGTTAGATGATGATAAATAGACAACAACAAATCGCGCGAATTCGAAGAGTTGTTCTTTGTAACAAGACCGGCCCTTGAAGTATTACGTAACAAGGCAAAGGCAAATATTCAAACCACAAGGTTCTTATCAAGGTGATGAGAAACCACGTTTTCCCGTAAAACTTCCTAAAATTTCATTTAGAACATATACGGGTGACCACACAAAATGGTTCAAGTTTAAAAACCTTTCGATAGTTTAGTGCATAAAAATGACGCATATCATTACGAAGTTCTAATACCTCCGTATTTCTATTGATGGTACGGCTGCTAATGCAAAGCTGAATCGAACAATGGTCACTAGTAGTGTAACGTCAACCACCGCTTACGAACGTGGAGCGTTCCAAGTTGGGTTGGTTTAACTTCCCTGATATTGCTACAAACAAAGTCGATATTTAGAATACGCGGGAAAATCTTGTTTTTTTTAGTATGTATGTAGGTGTAATTGAATGCAACTTGATTATCCCGTACCAATTTTATCGAGTATAAAAGAAAACACATTTTTGGATGCGGAGGTTAGTTAGTTGCTAATTATTTTTGGATATAAAAATATCAATATCGTGCGATACCAAAAATTTTCTGAAACGTGTTGTCGGTAATTTTTTTTTGTTTATGTTACTTAAAGTGGAAAAAAATAACGAAAAAAAAATATTAAATATTTAACTGTGATGGTGTGAAACTAACCAAAATCTAAATTGTGGTAAGATTTTAGATAGATGTATTTATACTTAAGTTTATACTAAATTATATACGTAAAGTTATACTAAATTATAAAGTGGGTTAAACTCTGTAAATTATAGTTATGATATAAATTAACAACGACACATATAAACGCGAAAATAGTTTCAAAAATAAATAAATAAAATACAAATTAAAACGAACGAGAATTACGAATCACTACGCAAACAAAATAAAAATTAACTTAACATGTGGTCGCTTGTATTAATACATAACGGGAAATAATAGTCAGTAATACGTCATAATTAACAAAAAAGGTGACCAGTGGTGCAGTAATACAAAATAATTGTGCAGTGCTAATAACGCAAAACATTAATTGAGCTAAACTCCGTGTAATAATATTCAATCGTACGAACGATTTACAAATTAAAAATCAATAATAGTTCTTTATTAATTAATAACTTTAATAATAATAAAATCGAAAAATAATAATAATAAATGGTAATAAAATCGATAAACTGACAAGTGGTGCTTTTATAAATGTATAAGCAAAAATGTGTTAATGGATAAAAACAGTAAAACAATAATAGTGCATTATTATAGTTATTCCGCTATAATACTCGTAATACTACATATAAAATCGCTAACATCGTGGGACATCGGTCGCAGTTAATCAACTTTAATCAAGGTTTTTTTTATATATATATATTTCAATCATATAATCTTATAATTTATTAATTGATTTCTTTCATTGTATTATATAAATTTGGTAGTGGTTGTAGATATAATATTATTTCAATTATTATGAATTCATTTTGCCTGACGTCAGGTTTTCTAGTTGTAGTTAGAAACAAATTGGATTTTTGTTTATTTTCAACCATCTTGCTATTTTTCTTCTTGTTAATTTTAAAATAAAATTTATAATGATCTTGGTAAAAATATTCAATGTAACTGTTTTCTTCTAATTTTGTTTTGGGTTATTTAATTTTCGCAAATTTTTTTGAATTCCACTATTGCTATTGCTTTCAGTGTGAGAAGCTAAAAGCTTTAATTACAGGATGAGAGGGTAAGTGTGATCCCAAACGTGGTTAGGTAAGTAGGTTCGTCTCTTGTATCTTTTTTTTCAAAAACTTGTTCTTTCACTATTTTTATTTTTGTTAGTGGTCTAACCAGCATATATTGATCTTCGAAAACCCCACACCCGACCTTGAAGCTTAGCCGGCAATCATGACCACTTCGAAGCTCTCAATGTATGAATTTAATATTTCAGTAACGGAAGGCAAACATTAGGAAGCGAAACGCCTCGGTACACCCTCGTGCCAACAATTCCGTTACAGTAGGTAATATAAATAACATAAAATAGGCCGATCCTCAGTTCCACAGACCACAAAAAGTCGACTATGTTATTCAAGCTTGGTTATATTACAAATTACTATCTGTAGGCCAATTTCGATGGCTGCGGCAACCCGTTTCTCCAAAATACACTTCTCGGTTGAATTGCAGGTGGAAATTCCGTTTCAAAATCGAATGAGAAAGCATTGCGGGTTTCAATATTCCGCCAAGTTTTGCGCGTTGGCGATCTTCATGACCGCTTAAATCATTATTAGCCCGAGAAATTCTTTAAAAATGAAGACGCTGAAAAGGCAACTTAAAAATATTCGATTGACGAAAGTACGGTAGAACATTTCATAAAACATATGTATATCGCAATAAAAATGGCGTGATAAAGGAGCACACTTCAACAATAAAGTGTCATTAAATGACATCCTAATGGGTGGGCCAATCGTACTGTAGCCTACTTTCAATCTTGCTATGCTTTCGCACACACCAAACAGTTTGTTTTGAACACCGATATAAAGAAAATGTATCGTTCAATTTTAGTGTACCATTTTGATGTTAATTTAAAATGTATTATAAGGTGAACCGATCCGATCGAGAACATTAATATCTCCCGGCTTCGCCCCGATACATATGGCACTGCTGGTCACCGTATTTGATTACAAAGTATCTTCAGTTATTAGCTCAACAAGACGATACCAACAAGAAACGAGCGGCAGAAGTAATCAAAAATGATATTTTGTATGTTGATGAGTTACTTACTTGCAAACACTAGAGCCGAAATCCAACAAATCAAATCACAAATTATCGAAATGCTTAGTACCGCCGAGATGGAACTTCGAATTAGGCTTCGAGCTTTAAGGAACTGTTGGATGACGTACCACATGAACATCAGGAGACATTTCTACATATTGAGAATAGTGAGGATTTAGGCCTGTTTTGAAACTTGCTCAAAGCACCTTTAGCTTACGTACCGGAGTCAAATATATCCCGCATTTTTGATCCGCTAGGATTAGTTAGCTGAAATAACATTAAAATTTTGCATTGCCTCAAGAGATATTCACGCCCTGGCAAAAATATCGAGGAGAGCTACATTTACTTAACACGCTACAGTATAAACGCCATGTGTTGTCATGTAAAATTCCATTGCTTTGCTAATGTATCATCAAATGGTGTCGTCTTTTCAACGCTTCTTTGTTCCAACTCGCGAGTAGCACCAAACTGACTATTCCAAAGTTGAAGCTTTGCGCTGCGCTTCTATCAGTAAAAATTAGCAGCAGGTCGAGTGATACCAACTTTGAACATCGATATTGACAAAACCTTTTATTGTAGTAATTCGTCAATAATGTTGGCATGGTTGGGAATCTCATATAAACTCATAAACTCACCACATTTGTTTAAGACCGTATATAGAGGTGCTTTCCATCAAACCTAATTAAGTCGTCATTATGGTTCTATGATCCATCATTTCCATCGCAGGACGACCCCATTCATGGATAACTACAACACTGCCGAAACCAATTGACACTCAGTGAACTGGAATCAGGACTCGAAATTTACTTTGCAGAGAAATTTATTGATACAAAACAAACCTCTGAAAATAAATTCTAATCTAAGTTGAATTTTCGTCTAGATAACTATAATTTAATTCGAGTAGGGGGAGACTTTATCACTCTTTCTTGTTAGTTGCATCCAAGTACTCACTCCTTCTGCCTTCTACTCATTCCTTTACGCTTACAATCTTAGAGCACTACCATCTTTCTCATGTGTGCACAGCTCCACAACCATTATTAGCTGCGGCTCGACAAAAATTCTGGCCAATAAATGAAAAACGCCTGGCACAAAAGGTGTATAGACACGAAAGGTGCTCAGGAATCCAACCACGAGCTCTAACATAATTAATGGGTAGTGTACCTTATGAGCGAATCACTGCTCCACCTTCACTCAACAATGCAGACCTGGACTACTTTGGGCCATTTTATGTAAGTCTCCGAATAAGAGGAAAGGGATCTAGCAAAAACTGAGTGTGAAAGTCGCAGCTTCGTTTATCAGAGCTATAAAGCGCTTTATTGCGATCAGAGGAATATGCAAACATTCACCGATAGCGGGACCAACTTTGTAGAAGCAGACAAGATTGAATGGCACTTTGTCACACCTAGTGCACCTCATTTGATGGCATCTACGATGTAGTCGTCAAATCCGCCAAAATCCTCTTGCGAAAGGTAATATTAAACGCAACACTCACGTATGAGGAACTGGTTACATTTGTAAAGCAAAGAGAAGCAGTTTTAAACTCTCCGCCAATCACGTCTCTCTTCTCAAACCCAAATGATCTCTTTGATAGATAGGCATCTTACATCTATTGCCGAGCGTCATATAGAAGATAAATCGACAATCGAATCCTTCCAAAAAGGCCTGGAATTTAAACACCAATATTTAAGAACATAAAAAATTATCATTTATCACTTACAATCCAAAAAATTTCAGTTAATTTACTTAAAACCAATAATTGTATATTATTTAATTAAAATGTCAATTGCGAAACAGCCATACGTAGTTTTTGCCTTACAGAAAAACGTTTGATTACGTTTTAATGAAAGGTCTGATGCTAAAGAGTTCTAGCTGGAACATGAAACTAAATAAAAATTAAAAATTTTGAGGCTAATCTGTTTTTTGGGAGGTTTCACTTACTGGTTTTATTTATTGGATTAAACCTATAATGTGGAACTGAAACCGGATACACCTATAACTCTCGTGGGGAGCCTTGGCATTACTTACTTTGGATTTTGTAACTCAAACTAGTGAACACAAAATAAGTAAAAATTTTGTAAACAACTTGGCAGGATCATGAAACTGGCTGGGTGTAATTAATTAATGTGGATAAGAATTATTGTCACAAAACAATGGACGAAACCTTAAATGATTCTTATATTATTTTTGTTTTTTGTATGCGAGGTTTAGAATTTCTATTTCTAAAGGAAAAAACCATTATACTTAAAAATAATAATAAAATAAGGTATACGTGTATAGACTAAGATAAACACCAACAACATTATGTGAACGGACGATGATGATGATTATGGTGGTACGAGGGAAACCAATCTATATTTTCTTTCTTTACTTTTTATGCTAAACATGAACATACATATATACTCGTACTTACTACCCAACATCATTTTCTGTATGTATATGATTTTCATTCTAAACATAATTTATTTTAGAAAATTTAACCTGAACACAAGGAATATCGAAAAGAAAACTTTTTTGTGTTTCGAGAGAAAAATATTTTTTTTTTTAAATATTGCTTTGGGATACGTCTTAAAAAATCCGTTTCTATAGAAACTACGACTGAAATCTAAAAGAGTTAAGGAATATGAAAAAGGGTAGTTTTATCTTATATACATTTTATTTTTAGAAAAGTTTGTACAAAATTTATAATCAGAAAATTATTTAATTTTTTTTTTATGTTAGAAAAAAAAGGGTTTGAAAAGAGAAGAAATTTCATTTTTCTCAAACCAATTTTTTTGTCTGTTAGAAATTAAAAAAATCTAACTTTTGAGTATCTTGTAGAAAATACCCTTAGGATATATTTATGTTATAGAGTTTTATAGTTGTTATTATTTTAGAAGTTTTTTTTAATTTTTTAGTTTAGTTTTGAGTTGTTTTTAGTTTTTACCCATTTGGGTCTTGTGAAATATTCTTCTTCTATAAAATGGAAAACTTATTAAAAACTATAAAGCTAGATAATTCGTTTTTTTATATGTATAATGTGTATATGTAATATGATTTTCTATGTATAGGATAGTTTTCTCTATAAATTAGAGATATAAATATAAGAGTTTATGCTCAAAAATAGTATTATTATCATTTTTGTTATTAGAAATTATATATTTTGTATAAAAATTGGAATGGGAAGGGTCTGGGAACCTAGACCGAAAAAAATTTTTTTTTTTGTTAAAATAACCAAAATTAACGAAGTGTGTGATTTTGTAAGCATAAAAATCAATTGGTTGAAATTACAGCGCTTGACAGAATATCCGATTACGTACTTGTATTGCTTGGAAGTAAATGATTTTGGAACAGTTGTTGGTGTATCCTTTGTATATATAGTGATTCATTACTATAAGTATCCTAAAAAATGGGGGGTGAATATGTGATTTCCAACATCTGCCTTTCTTGAAAAATGAAACTTATCGGACTTTTTTTTGAAACAACTCTAATGATAAATCATTATTTCTGCTTAATTTTCAGAAGACCAACTAGGTCAACCGTTGTTGAAAATTTAATCTTTAAATTTATTTGCATACCTTAATTCTTTGTCATTTTTTAAATGCAATAGTTTCCAACATCATTGCAAAAATTAAAGAAGCTAATGCCACTTCCAGGTCACAAATTTCCAACAAATCTCGTAAGGATCTCCCATTTTATTGTATAAAGTAGTATCATAGAAAAATAAGTTTGCCATAGATTTCTCTTCCGTAACAATCGATTTTTTTGTTTTATTCCCCGTCCTAATACACTATCTAAAATAAATTTTCAAACTACTCAAATCATAATATCAATATCACTCATTCTTCTAATTTGTTATTTGTTTATGTTATTTGTTATTTAGTTAATGTTTATGAATAAAACATAATTACATTTTTATGTATTTTGATTAACTTATTAATAACAAATATTTAATAATAGAAAGGCAACGACTAATATTTAAGTTTTTTAAACAACGTGCACAATTCAATCTAATTTTTTTTAATATTGTTAAAATAATTTCCGCCATTTTATTTAATAGTTTTATTTAGTCAAAAATTAGATCTTCGGTACCATTTTTTAAGTTTTTCTTATTTTTGGGCGAGAAAACGCGCACACTATTTTTTTAAGCGACAACTAAAATTTAGCTTACAATTAAACCTGCACCGCCAAAATTGTAACTTTTGATGTAGCTATGATATCGAGATGACTCTTGGACCAGAATTTATTACAAATTAATTACATTCAATAAGTAAGTTCAAGACCACCTCTATACCTTGCCTAAATTTTTAACACCAGACTGCTACCAGATTTTGTGAAAAATGTTGACGAGGGTCAACCTTATATATCCAGGTGTGTAATAAATTATTTTTGTATGAGGATACGCGGAATTGACTACAAACAGTGGAGGTAGGTAATTTAAAGGTAAATAGGTAATTTAAAGGTCCATTTTACCACCTGTAATAATTTATTACACCAAACCGCCACCAGATATTGAGTCAAATATTACTCCTTGGTCATTGTGGTGGGCAGGTCAACCTTATACAGTTGTGTAATAAATTATTTTTGTGTTAGGATGCGCGGAATTGACTAAGCCGTATAAGTTGCAAATAAATAATTTAAGGGTCAATTTTACCACATTTAAAAATTTATTACACCAGACCGCCAACAGATATAGGGCCTAACGTTACTCTGTGGTCGTTTAAAAGGGTATGTCAACCTTATACAGGTGTGTAATAAATTATTTTTGAGTGAGGATGCGAGGGATTAACTCAAAACTCGTTAGGCTGCAAATAGGTAATTTAAGGGCCGTTTTTCCACCATTAATAATTTATTACACCAGATCTCCATCAGTTATTGACTCAAATGTTACTCCCTTGGCATTGCTGTGGCCAAGTCAACCTTATAGAGATGTGTAATAAATTACTTTTGTGTCAGGATACGCGGAATGGGCTCCCAACGGTAGAGGCTTCCAATAAGTAATTTTAGGGTCGATTTTACCACATTTAATAATTTATTACACCAGACCGCCATCAGATATGGAGTCTTATGTAACTCTGTGGTCGTTGTAAAGGTTAGGTCAAAATACTACAGGTTTGTAATAAATTATGTTTGAGTCAGGTTACACGGAAATTGCTCCGAACGGTAAAGGTTTGAAATTTTTAATTTAAAGGTCAATTCTACCACCTTTAATAATAATAATAATAATGACTTGGTCACCGCAATGCCAAGGGAGTAACATTTGACTCAATAACGGATGGCGGTCTGGTGTAATAAATTATTAAAGGTGGTAAAATCGACCTTTAAATTACCTATTTGCAGTCTATACAGTTTTGAGTCAATTCCTCGCATCTTGACTCAAAAATAATTTATTACATACCTGTATAAGGTTGACCTATCCTTTACAACGATCACAGAGTAACATTAGACCCCATATCTGGTGGTGGTCTGGTGTAATAAATTATTAAAGGAGATAAAATCGACCCTTAAATTGCCTATTCGAAGAATCTACCGTTGGGAGCCAATTACGCATATCCTGACACAAAAATAATTTATTACCCAACTGGATAAGGTTGACCTACCCCTTACAACGACCACAGAGTAACATTAGGCCCTATATCTGGTGGTGGTCTGGTGTAATAAATTATTAAAGGTAGTAAAATCGACATTTAAATTACCTATTTGAAGCCTTCACTGATAATTTATTACACACCTAGATAAGGCTGACCTATTCTCGACAAGACTTCTTGCAATATTTTTCCCAAAATCTGGTGGCGGTCTGGTGTAATTTTTTTTATTAAAGTTGGTTAAATTGACGTTTTTGAAATATATAATCGTTTGGGGTGTAATTTACCCTTAGGCAAGTTATAGGGATGGTCTTGAACTAACTTATTCAATGTAGATAATTTGTAATAAATTCTGGTTCAAGAGTCATCCCGATATCATAGCTACATCAAAAGTTACAATTTTGGCGCTGCAGGTTTAATTGTAAGCTAAACCGACCACTCGTTCCTCGAAAACCGTAACTGTAATAAAATCGGGATTTGTTGTAATAAATGTGTAACAATTTATAGTACAGATTTCGTTGAGTGTTTAGAGCACTAAATTTAACGAAGTTTCGTTGAATTCCTTAAGTAAAAATCAAGTTTAGCTGGGTAATAACACTGACGTGCCATTTATCGCATTCTAATTTTTTTAATAAATTAAGTTTTTTTTCCTGACTGGTTCCCACTTTATGCAAATCACAAATACACCAAAAAATAAATATTTTGTTTTACAAATTTCGAAGTTTATTTCTTATATATGTAGTTTATGTCGATACGCTGGATAAAGTAGATCGATTTGCCGAAACAGAAATGTAATGGCTGATCGTGGTAAATGAATGATATGGAATATTTTGATTCATTCAACTTGATTTGGGAAATGAAATTATAAAGGGTGATTTTTTTGTGGTTAGGATTTTCATGCATTAGTATTTGACAGATCACGCGGGATTTCAGACAAGGTGTCAAAGAGAAAGATGCTCAGTATGCTTTGACATTTCATAATGAATAGACTTACTAACGAGCAACGCTTGCAAATAATTGAATTATATTACAAAAATCAGTGTTCGGTTCGAAAAGTGTTTCGCGATTTACGTCCGATTTATGGTCTACATAATCGACCAAGTGAGCAAACAATTAATGCGATTGTGACCAAGTTTCGCACTCAGTTTACTTTATTGGACATTAAACCAACCACACGAATGCGTACAGTGCGTACAGAAGAGAATATTGCGTCTGTTTCTGAGAGTGTTGCTGAAGACCGTGAAATGTCGATTCGTCGCCGTTCGCAGCAATTGGGTTTGTGTTATTCGACGACATGGAAGATTTTACGCAAAGATCTTGGTGTAAAACCGTATAAAATACAGCTCCTGCAAGAACTGAAGCCGAACGATCTGCCACAACGTCGAATTTTCAGTGAATGGGCCCTAGAAAAGTTGGCAGAAAATCCGCTTTTTTATCGACAAATTTTGTTCAGCGATGAGGCTCAAAATGCACTGTTTGGTGTGGTTTGTACGCTGGTGGAATCATTGGACCGTATTTTTTCAAAGATGCTGTTGGACGCAACGTTACGGTGAATGGCGATCGCTATCGTTCGATGCTAACAAACTTTTTGTTGCCAAAAATGGAAGAACTGAACTTAGTTGACATGTGGTTTCAACAAGATGGCGCTACATGCCACACAGCTCGCGATTCTATGGCCATTTTGAGGGAAAACTTCGGAGAACAATTCATCTCAAGAAATGGCCCGGTAAGTTGGGCACCAAGATCATGCGATTTGACGCCTTTAGACTATTTTTTGTGGGGCTACGTCAAGTCTAAAGTCTACAGAAATAAGCCAGCAACTATTCCAGTTTTGGAAGACAACATTTCCGAAGAAATTCGGGCTATTCCGGCCGAAATGCTCGAAAAAGTTGCCCAAAATTGGACTTTCCGAATGGACCACCTAAGACGCAGCCGCGGTCAACATTTAAATGAAATTATCTTCAAAAAGTAAATGTCATGGACCAATCTAACGTTTCAAATAAAGAACCGATGAGATTTTGCAAATTTTATGCGTTTTTTTTTAAAAAAAAGTTCTCAAGCTCTTAAAAAATCACCCGTTATAAATGATAAATAATAAAATTTATTAAGACCGAGTCAAAGACTAATATACGTTTTTTCGTTCCATGTGCGAACTTTTTCCGACATTGCCAATCCTTAATATATCCAATATAAGTAAAGAATTAGTAGAGATAGTTATATAGAGATAGATCTATATATATATATATATATATATATATATATATATATATATATATATATATATATATATATATATATATATTTATATATATATATTTGGGCATGAAATTTGTGTCAAATCTCAACTGATGAACTAATAGTCGGGTTCATACGCAAAGCTTCCTATTTTATTACAACTAAAATTCTACGTAAAAATTACTAAGCTTTTAATTAGAAAAAACATGATGCTTCAGTCAACAATTATGTAAAATTTGTAGATCTTTATAAATAAAATAAAATAAATAAAATGGAAAACCCGCGCTGAAGTCAAATGTCAAACACATAAAATCTCTGCGAAAAAAATAAATATAAACTTATAAATTCTACTGATCAAGTTGTTGAATTAAAGTGGTACTTAACAATCTAAATCTATTGAGAATATTGTATATAATATTTTAAAATTTGATCTGGAATTACTATGTTAAACTAAATTTAATTAAAATGCGGAATGTTAGAATGCATTCTCGTCAAAAAAATGGCTGTCAATTTAATATGTCAGGAATGTCATGAAGGAATTACACTAGAACAAGGATCTTTTCAATGTGATGGATGAGAAGAGAAATTTCATCCCCAATGTAAGAAAATCTATGGGCAGCATATTACCCGACTAGCTAGTTCTCCTTTAGGCTAGGTCAGTCTAACATAAAGTCCTCTTAGACATCTGCATCCAAAGAAATTTCACCCACAATATCAGCTGTATTGACCAAAACTTCTTTAACAATAAAATCTGAAATTTCCAAAACTGCAGCTGTAAGAGATACAATTACCTCTCTATGAACTCAATTGAATGCCATATTGGAAACTGGGAATGTACTTGAGAAAATGTTTAATGATATGCGGGAATCACAAATCAATCTGGAAAGCAGAGTGGCTCAAACTGAAAATAATATTACGAAGCTGCAGGATAAGAACGCAGAATTGGATGAACAATATAATTCAATGGATCACATAAAATATGTATAAAGATGCAATTTCTAGACTACAAACAGATCTAGACGTGAAAATATAAAGAGCTTAAAAATAATTTAATAATAACTGAGATACCCAATAAAACAATCCAACCGAAACAGCTAGTCAACAATATCCTCCATGTTAGTTAACACATCTGGGATCAAGAACAACATGAGAGCGTCTGGTAGCGAAATCCGTAACACGTCATCAAATTGTATTAAGATATCCTTTGATGATGAAACTGCGAAGTCTGATGAGCTAAATAAAAAAATTGTTTCCTTATTAATTACAACTGAGACTGTACTCATCTAGCAATTTATCTTTCAAATTGACAAATTTTACATTTCTTAAATAATTCTGATTTACTAGGTCAAGTATTAGGCCAATAATTTTGTTTACTAGGTCAAGTGGCCTCGTTCTTTGAAGTCTTCTTTCAACGACAGGGTATCTATCATATGGCGAATATAGGGGTTTCCATGTTCCTGGAGCCTTATTTCGTGTTTGGCGGCATGCTTTTTTATTTCATCTTTGATGTATTCCATCTGTAAGTCGCTGTGAAGGTCTTTATTTCTTGTGTACCACGGAGCATTTACAATGCTACGGAGAACATTATTTTGAAACGTCTTAGCACATCCCCAGAGTTGAACACCGTAGGTCTATATCGGCTTCCGTATTTGCCGATAAAGTAGCAGCTTGTTGTGTAATGTAAGCTACCTATGAGCCAATACATTTTTCTGAACTTAATATTAAGTTCTTCTTTTATCTTTTCGACATTCTCTCTCCACTCTCTCCACCAACGAAAAAAGCTGTTTGCCAATGAAATCGGGTTCAAAGTGGAAGATGACAAACAACTTTACATAAGGGAAGAATTAAGACCATTTAAGACTCATCTTTTTCGCAAATCAGTTGTTTATAAAAAAGCCAATAACTTCAAATTGTTGTGGAGCAGAAACAACAAGATTTAAACTAGATGAACACACTGAAGTTTTCACTATCAACACTGTCGCAGATCTGGAAAAATTATAAACACTGCGATACGCTTGCTGATATCAAGGAATCACCACAATCTTTTATAATTGAAACGCAAGTTACTTTATTATTTTAATATTTTATTTCATACGTCATAGATTTAAGTTTCTTGTTTATATTCTCTAAATATTATTTTAAACTAGTCGTGTTATTGTGTACAGCCGTTTGTATGTTGAAAATACTAAAATTCCAATTTAATGACAGATGAAGTGGCGAGATGGAAAAACAGCAATAGATACTTTACGGTCGTTTACAATGTCGCTTTAAAAAATCGTGTAGAGTTGGGCAACTTACTATATATCAATGTGCGTAATAAATAATCTACCTTTCGGTGCAGACGCTGTCGTTTTAGCTATAAATCACTCCATCCAATTAGATCTGATGGTTATAGGGTAATAGTATTTTTGTTAATAACAAATGGGATGCAATTATGTTACATAACGAAGAGTACGGTAAATGTAATTTTATGGTAGTTAATATCAGAAATCTACAAACATAAAGTTATCAAACATAAAGTTATTAAGTCATCTTTCAAAGGTCGGGTTAAGGAAGTACTAAATCATGATCTAGTAGATAAAGATACGATTTGGAGCAGAATAGATAAAAGTGATACCATTGAAAGTCTTTCTAATGAGCTTGGCGAACTGATTAAAAACTAGAGTCATAAAATTAAATCGAATAGAAGCAAAATCTTTGTGAAACCTTGGATGACAATTGACATTTCAAAAATTATAGGTGTAAGAGAAAAGTTTCACAAATTAAGAAAACAATCTCCTAATTCGGAGTATTGTATCGGAAAATATGAGCTTTACTCAAAATTGTCCAAGAAGCAAATCAGCTTTGAGCTGTTTGAAAATAATATTAACAAGCCGTATTATTTATGGAAAAATTTTAATGAATTTATATTAAACAAAGAGCAACGTAATAAAATTATTGAACTGAATTTAAATGATATAACGTTGGTAACTGATTTAGAAATTGCTGCTACATTTAATACTTATTTCATTAATAAAGTATATGATCTATTTAAAAAATGCAATTTCCTGATCTTTCACAATTTGATTATATCCGGTATAGTACTTCTCAGCTGTTTAGCCTAGAAAATGTGACAGATGATGAAATTATCGATATAATTAAAAATTTAAAACCAGGGTCAGCTACCGGATTAGATCGGACACCAAATCGCTTTATTAAAAGATATTCCAACAGGTTGATTAATAATATAGCATAACTGATTAACCAGTGTATTAATACTAATAGTTTTGCTGATTGCCTAAAACATGTAAAAAATTTCCCAATCCATAAAAGTGGCTTCATTCTGGAACTCCAAAACTTTAGGCCGATTTCCATCCCTAACTCATTAACAAAAATTTTTGAAAATATGGTTAACAGAAGGTTGGAGGCATTATTGAATTGAACAATGTCATATTATCAAACCAATTTGGTTTTACCAAAAACACCAGCACAATAATCTCTCTCAGCTTGGCTATGAAAAAAAAATTATCTCTGTTATATTTCTGGATCTAAGCAAAGCTTTTGATGCCATAAACCATAAAATCTTAATTCTAAAAATGAGGAAACTGAACATGACAGCAAATAACATAAACATTTTTGAAAATTATTTGCAAAATAGAAAACAATTCGTTGAACTAAATGGAACTAAAAGTGATTTAGAATTAGTCAGCCTTGGAGTACCACAAGGTTCAATATTGGGGCCAAAAAAATATTTATCAATGATTTGATGATGAACGACCTTATTGGGAACAAGTATGAGTCAAGTATACGCTGATGATATTGCTATGTTGTACCAACATGATAATTGGCAAGAGTTGTTGATTGATATGCAGACAGATTTAAATATTTTAAAAAATTGGTTCAATGTCAATTTGATGGTTCTGGATGTAAAAAAAACAAAATACATCGTATTTCAAAATAGAACATTAGATAAAGATATTCTCTTAAACACTAAGTTAATGACGAAATATTGATTAGAGTTACTACATTTACTTATCTGGAACTGATCATAGACGCCAAACTGAAGTGGAATAGCCACTTTGAAACTATTAAGAAAAAAGTCTTACCTTGTATTTAAAAAAAATCAAGAAATATTTTACCTCGTAAATTATTGACCCACATCTATTATTCGTATATTTACAGTCATCTATTATATTTAACTGTGCGTTTATACTTGCGGAAATAAAAATTTACGCACTCGCTTCCGCACTCTAAACCAATCAAATTTCGTGAAATGCTTTATGCCCCGCCTACTAATTCCACACACGAGTTGAAATATTTTTAACTTTGTTGTTGTCGATTCTGCAGAAATTTTTCCTCAATCGCTTCCGCAAGTATAAAGGCACAGTAAAGCCGATATCGAGTGGGGCATCAAAACATTACTAGAATAACTTTTTATCTTACAAAAACGAGCGATAAAATTTGTATTAAATGTGCCATCGAGAACTCCAACTAGTATAACTAACCACTTTCAACCATTATATGTATATGATCAACCTATTGGAATTAATTATTTTATGTTATAAAATTATGAATAACTCGATTAAACATAACTTTAGCTTAATTCGATCCAGCGATGTTCATGAGTATGACGTTCGACACACTTCTTTTATTCGTTGCCCTTAGTTTACAACATCTGCTTCTAGACAAGAAGGACAAGAATGAATATGAAATGTTTTAAGCAAGTAGCTTTACAACACTTTAGAAATTCAGAAATGAAATGATTAACAAGTATGTCTGAGTGACATTCAGTCTTTCCATCTCCAAACTAATTAATGAATTCTGTTTTTATATTCCTTGTAATAATAAATTATTATAATAATAGAAATCTCACGTTCAAAATATTTATTAACATTAATATTGTTGTAACTATTGTATAATTTTACTTGATACATTCAAGAATTTGTCGATTGAACCTCGAAGAAAAACTGTTACCCAAAATATTGTAACGGGTGATTTTTTAAGAGCTTGAGAACTTTTTTTTAAAAAAAAACGCATAAAATTTGCAAAATCTCATCGGTTCTTTATTTGAAACGTTAGATTGGTCCATGACATTTACTTTTTGAAGATAATTTCATTTAAATGTTGACCGCGGCTGCGTCTTAGGTGGTCCATTCGGAAAGTCCAATTTTGGGCAATTTTTTCGAGCATTTCGGCCGGAATAGCCCGAATTTCTTCGGAAATGTTGTCTTCCAAAACTGGAATAGTTGCTGGCTTATTTCTGTAGACTTTAGACTTGACGTAGCCCCACAAAAAATAGTCTAAAGGCGTCAAATCGCATGATCTTGGTGCCCAACTTACCGGGCCATTTCTTGAGATGAATTGTTCTCCGAAGTTTTCCCTCAAAATGGCCATAGAATCGCGAGCTGTGTGGCATGTAGCGCCATCTTGTTGAAACCACATGTCAACTAAGTTCAGTTCTTCCATTTTTGGCAACAAAAAGTTTGTTAGCATCGAACGATAGCGATCGCCATTCACCGTAACGTTGCGTCCAACAGCATCTTTGAAAAAATACGGTCCAATGATTCCACCAGCGTACAAACCACACCAAACAGTGCATTTTTCGGGATGCATGGGCAGTTCTTGAACGGCTTCTGGTTGCTCTTCACTCCAAATGCGGCAATTTTGCTTATTTACGTAGCCATTCAACCAGAAATGAGCCTCATCGCTGAACAAAATTTGTCGATAAAAAAGCGGATTTTCTGCCAACTTTTCTAGGGCCCATTCACTGAAAATTCGACGTTGTGGCAGATCGTTCGGCTTCAGTTCTTGCAGGAGCTGTATTTTATACGGTTTTACACCAAGATCTTTGCGTAAAATCTTCCATGTCGTCGAATAACACAAACCCAATTGCTGCGAACGGCGACGAATCGACATTTCACGGTCTTCAGCAACACTCTCAGAAACAGACGCAATATTCTCTTCTGTACGCACTGTACGCATTCGTGTGGTTGGTTTAATGTCCAATAAAGTAAACTGAGTGCGAAACTTGGTCACAATCGCATTAATTGTTTGCTCACTTGGTCGATTATGTAGACCATAAATCGGACGTAAATCGTGAAACACTTTTCGAACCGAACACTGATTTTTGTAATATAATTCAATTATTTGCAAGCGTTGCTCGTTAGTAAGTCTATTCATTATGAAATGTCAAAGCATACTGAGCATCTTTCTCTTTGACACCTTGTCTGAAATCCCGCGTGATCTGTCAAATACTAATGCATGAAAATCCTAACCACAAAAAAATCACCCTTTATGTCGAAATTACTTACGAAAGGGACCACACCTGCGATAAGTGTACAAACAAATCATCTTGTCTTATCTGCAACAAACTACTTCACAAATTGCTCCATTATCAAATTAAACTATCTACGAAAAAATTAAAATCAACTTCAGCAATTCATCATTCAAGTTCTTGCATTTCATCTAAAATTGAAGACATACATTTATTTAAGCCCACTTCAATTATGCCTTCAGCTGAAACTTACCAGTCCGTCACATCATACACACTTAATAAAACTGATTACATACTGCCGACAGCGTTAGTATTACCAAGCCAACTTCAGCAAACTACATATAACTCAGATTCACAAATCTCGTTTGTAATAAAGTCATATTTCGAAAACTTTGGTCTAAACTTAAAACGATTGGATTCATTTATTTACGAAAGGGACACGTTGCGTGTAATTAAACATTACACTATTAATTCGAAAGCTCATATCATACCAAAAATCATGAATTCAATTCAACTCAACAAATATCAACGAAAACCACAACCAGCCGCATTACATGAACTACTTAAATCGCAAACAATTTTAAATTTGCAGATACGTTTAAAGATTATTTGGTCAAAAGCAGATTCATTTATGCAAAGTCCAACACAATTCACAGCTGTTTATGTCAATGGATTCAATTACGCGTGAAAACGATACCAAGGAGTCACTAAAAAGATTTCGAGAAGTGAATGTAGTTTCGAAACGACTACAACACACGTCTTCCAGAAAATGGTATGCATCACGTTATTTTCAAATCTCAGCCAAAAACATAAATCATGAGCTGACGGTGATGTTCTCATCAAAGGAGTTAGGAAACACGAAACAAATCACAACCAAGAAAATCATCACGACTTTCGAGTCTTCCATGGATTATAAAACTTTTCTACATCACCCCTTCGAGCTCCGCATTTTCAATTATATTTCAAGGTTTGGAAATATAATTTATGATAATTCCAAATACGGTATCTGCATGCATCATCTTGGGTCTGCACAAAAACCGAATAGTGTCTCCACTAATTTCATATTAGCGGATAAATCTTTTTGCAAACCTACCACATCAGTTCCTGTAACCGATGCCCTGCTAATTACAGTCCAACGATATTGCAAAATGATTTCACTCAAGTTAGAAAAACGAATTGATTTAATTGATGTATATAATCAAAAACTTGGATCGACAACTTAAACAATTCGCAGTACGTCACAAAATCGAGAAATGGATAAGGAAGGTTAAAATTTATAAAAGTCATCTACATTAAAATACCCGAACGAACCTGATGGAACAACGATACTACTGTCAGCTACAGATATCTAAAATTTGCCCAATTCGAACATATTATATATTTATATAAAACAAAAGTTAATCCAGAAATTTCTAGTGCAGAATAACTTTTCAATCTGGTTCATTTTACATAGCTAATTCTTGTGTCGCCAATAAGACGTCAGTCAAATTTCTTGTATGCGCGGAGTATTATCTAAAACTCACAATGGTGACAGCAGTTCTTAAACCAACCTTCCATAACATTCATGTCGAACAATTTAATGAAATAGGAGATAGCAACAAACTGGACTCCTCATTACCGGTGGGCACTATTATGTTGCGCTATAAATCAAATCAATCAATCATCAAAACAACTACACTGCATTATGATGTGGGGACGATGAGGATTTATGGACTATTAATGGATTTATAATCCATTCCAATAATTAAGTCCAGGTTCACTAGTGTATTTATGTGTTCGTCATAGCATAGTAAGCGGAACATCCACTCAATCCAAATTATCACTTAAAGCTGGTTAAGTTTGAATACGATCAACGTAACTTATCAATCATTAGAAGCACCAGGAAATCAACAGTTCGCCACATCATCGAACAGCAACCAATCAAAGGGGAAAAAATTGTTAAGAAATTTATTTCTTAACGTGCCGGAGTATGTTGGAGGATTTCATTAAACTAATAATTAAAACAACAACAAACTTTTAGTTGTGATAGACTTAATTTTAACACTAAAATCCAACATCCGTAAATCGTCCAACTCCAGCATAACCAGCGCATAATCTAAAATAGAAAATAGTTTAAATTATATAAATGTATTATGATTACTTACCATTAATTAATTCAACAGTTTAATTAAAAAACTAAATTTAATTTTATAACTATTAGTAAACAAATCAAAAACAAACTGTAAATATTGACAATTAAAGACAGCTGTTAATTATAGGCATAATAATGTAATAGGGTATACCAATTAGTGTTCGATATAGAGAGTCCGTTTGATGTTCTTATTGTTATACTAGTATAAAGTTTGTTATAATTAATTTAAATTTAGCAAACTTTTGGTCAAATTATCTATAAATTTTTATAAAACTTTACAATAATAATTTAGAGTTTTTTATAGTATAAACTTGTCAAGAATTGTAAAAATATAAAATAATTATGTCTCTTTACAATAAACTCTTGAACTGGAAGGATCAGTTTCAAGATATATAGTGTGTTACTACTGGGAGTATTATTAAATCTTTATTCAACACAATACGAGTTGCTGCAATTATTTTGAAGGTCTAATTTGGAAATATTGGATGTAAATTGTTTAGAAATCTTTCTACAAGTGTGGATACCTTAACACGATTTGTTCGCTTGTTCGCTTTGCTTTACACAGGCTACCGTGAGTAGTCGTGTTCAACCTGCTTCCATACAAAGATCGTCTCAAATTAATGTACAACCACTCAGTAAGCACCGAGTTGTTGCAGACATGGTTTTCATTCATCAATTACTAATCGGCGATATCGAATCTAATTTATGATTGGTGCTGATTAATGACTAATATTCGGGTGTGATAATATTTTAAAAATGGATTGGAATAATAAAATTAATTTAATCTGGATTTAGGAAAGGATTCCGGAATTAATAGTATCTATGCATCTCAATTTAATAACCAAGTTAATTTCTTGGACATTGGTGTTTGGGAAGCAGTTTTGTTGGTTAAACTTTCGAATATTGTAAAGTGAAGTGGTAGTCATTAATCTTAAGTTAATCTACAGGAAATATTTTGGAAGGCGACCCAGTTATTAACTATTTAAATTTAGTATTTAGTTATAATAAGTTATTATAAGTTAAAAGTTTACTTATTCTTGGTAAAGCAGTTAATCTATTTTAAGAGTGGTACTGGTTAGATACGGATACTCCGGGTGTTAGTGTTTAAAACTGGTTTATAATAATAAAATTTAAATTAAATATTGGCTGTTAGGGAAAGAATTCCGGATCCAATAGCACTTATCAGCAAATAATTCAAATTCTAACAATATATTGACTCCAGGAGTTAAGCATTCTGGAAGCGGTTTTGATGGCTCTACTTAACTAAAGTATTTCAAAATAATAATTAATTTCAGATGCGGTTCAAAGGGAATCTGACACAATTTGAAAGAGTCTGCAACCGGGCCAGGTCTGTCACATCTACTGTTGGTTGTGCATTCAAATCAAATCAAAATTTATTAATCCTATTTAATTAATGATGAATTTACATTTCAGCTTTAGAGGCAGATGAATAATAGAATTTTTAATGTAGGTTTATTGTAGGTGCTGTTTCCAAGAAGCAATTGCTGATGGTCATTAAAACTTTTATCCCTTGTATTGTATTGTGTTGTACGATCAAGGTTCTTGTAACCGGGTCGCTCTGCCAAAAAAAAAAAAAAACCTTCCCTATCCGTACCATTGCCTACCTTATCGGCTATTTCTAGGTGTCTGTAACCGGGCTGATTTAGCCCCATCCAATTAACCTGTCTAATCCCTCGGTTTTGTTATATGTAAAAGGAGTGTACGGTGGGCCCAGCGTCTCCCGGGAGACCTTGTCTAAGAACTTGGTCGTGCATTCAAAATCAAATCAAATCAAATCAATTACTAATCGGCGATATCGTTCTCCTATTCTATTAGAAAAGATCAATCCAAATGTAAACTCGCGAGGTAGAACTAGAATACTGAGGGAGCCGACTTTAATATTGCGAAACGCATGTTAAAACAACTCCACAACGGCACCAACATACATGGGTGGGCCAAATAATTTTTTTTAAATGCAATAAAACAAAAAGTTCTCAATATTTTTGCAAATTTAGTTTTTCATTGTAAAGAACAATCCTTTCGATTAATTATGGAAGGAATACTATTTCATTCATATGACTGCCTCGGCAGGCCTTGACGTACCCCATACGGTCGGTCCAATTTTTTACCACATTTTCGATGGTATGCGGCATTATGTCTTCAATGGCAATGCGAATATTATTCCTGAGAGCGTCAATCGTTGCTGGTTTATCGGCGTAACACTTATCTTTGACGGCACCCCAAAGATAATAGTCCAACGACGTCAAATCACAGCTCCGAGGCAGCCAAATCACATCAGCGTTTCTGCTGATAATTCGATCTTCGAAAACAGTGCGCAAAAGATAAATTGAAAGGTGTGCTGTGTGGCACGGAGCGCCTTCTTGTTGCAACCAAATGTTGCCTCTTCAAATGTCCTCCTCTTCAAGTGCCGAGAACAAAAAATCGTTTATCATGGCGCGGTAGCGCTCAATATTGACAGTAACGGCGACTCCTTGCTCATGTTCAAAGAAAAATGGTCCAATGATGCCACCGGACCAAAATCCGCACCAAACAGTCACTCGTTGAGGATGCATCGGCTTCTTTACGATCACGTGCGGGTTCTCGTGATAGCCGCCAAGATGGAAATGCGCCTCATCCGAAAAGATGATTTTTTTGCCAAAATTTTCGAATTAATGTTTCAATATTTCCCAGCGTTTTTCAAGCAAATACACAACCATTTTCGTTCTGCGGAAGGATAAAACTAACTTTCTGTCAAATCAGAAGTGACATAACCCTTACCATACTCAAAAAACCGCTTGTTTCCAAAAATAAATTTATTTGGCCCACCCTGTAGGATAGCAAAACTTTTAAATAATTTATTGAAACAATACCAAAGATTAAAACATTGCAAAAAATATTAACTGTGAGAGAACAAAAACTACTTGTTTAGTGAAAAACATAATCGGCATACAGCAATATGAAAAGGTATGTGCTTTATTTAGAAGATATAAATTTTCTTTAAGTGTCGATGAATCGACAGACGTCTCAACAACGAAAATGTTAAGTTTAGTAGTACAGTGTAGCGTAGATTTTAAAGTAAAAGATTATATTTTCGATCTGATTGAGCTGGTTAATACAGATGCCCAAAGTTTGTACAATGCAATAGTACAGGTATTCTTAAAAGAAAATGTTAATTAGAAAGAAAATTTAATTAGTCTTGCCACAGATGGTGCAAACAATATGAAGGGCAGGCATCTTTCCGTAGCTGCTCTTTTGAGTAAAGTTCGTAAAAACGTAAATGAAATGCATTTACCACTCTTTTGCACTTTGTTCCGTTTGCTTAAAGTTACCATCATCAGTTGAACAAATGGCGCGTGACGTTTATAATTATGTCCCATATATCCCTAAATAATTGCGTCAAGCCTAGACAAATACTGCACCCTACCTAATATATAGGTATCTGTCAATGAGAGTTAGAGCTGGACTTATATTAAAGTAAATTTTGTTAAGTGATAAAAAAATTGTAACCTACTACGTTTACTTATATTTTATAGCAAAAACTACAATATATGTAGCAAAAAGGTATGAATTTCTAAAATTGTCTGTATTTAAAAGTAGGGATTTTTGTTCAGTTTGTAGGAAAATTAAAAGTTTTGTTCTGGGGCCGTATTATTTGAGTCGGTGAAAATTTCTCCAATCGGAATACAATTTTCTTTAAAATTCTCTATATTATTCGAATTTGTTGCCGGCTACTTTAATCGTTTTTTCAAACTTGTTTTCAAGTTTATTAATATTTGGCTCCCTAATAAGGGAATAATTTCGAATCGATTCCACCCAGTCGGAATTTTTCCTTTAGTAGGAGGAAAAATTATGTTTCTTTGTTTAAAAAAAGAAAAGAAATTTACAAAAATGATTAAAGTAGCCGGCGAAAAATTCGAATAATATAGAGAATTTCAAAACAAATTGTATTCCGATTGGGGAAATTTCCACCGATTTCAAGAATACGGCCCCTGGCATCACTGGCTACTACTATCTTTTGGAAAATTAAATGTGTTCGATCCCCTAGTGACAAATATGACGACTCCTTAAATGTATTTTGTTACACTTCAATATACTCGTATATACTTGTTGTATAGCCTACTATAAGCCTGTGTTGAAATCTAAAAAATTTTTGTTGTAAAGCAACAATTAGTAAGCGACCTCAGAAAAATCTGTCGAGACAACATGTCAAAACAATAAATTCAAATTTAACTAGTTCAAAACTACTCATTAAAATTATTGAAGAATTGAGGGGATTGATGAAATTATGAAAGCCACCCCGTTTTATTAAAACATTATGCAGTGCAAAACATTTGAAGGATTTTAACAAAATTTTGAAAGAATTTGCTAGTTCTTATTGTAATGGAACGACTTTTGATAACTAAAATTTGTAAATTGTTGAATTTAATTAGAAAATTTTGTTAAACGTCAACGTTTAACGGAATGGAAATAGGTAAAATAGTCAGGGGGATGTCCTTTATTAAGGAAATATACTATTACCAAAAGACGCTACATATACATTTTCGATATGACACCGCATCAGTCACTAGTATGTGCCAAATGATTTTGGCAACTTATATGACTTTACTAGACCATCATTATCATGATGTTATGTTTCAGAAAGGCGACTCAGCCATTTTTTCAAAATATTATTTTCTGGTTCACCCTCATAAAATTCTATTTTACAACAATTATTTTCTTTTTCATATCAATAATTTAGGTTTTCATTTCGTCTCTTAACAATATTCAAATATTTATTCAATTTTTTTGTTTGTTTGTTGGACAACGAGAAAATGTAACTTAAAAATTATCAAAAAGAATATATAGATAGCAGAAAGTTATCCTCTTATCTTTCATTTATATTTTTTTTATTCTGTGTAAGAGATAAACTTTGGGTCAGAAAGGAAAATTATTTTTTTTTCTCTAAGTTCAAAGGATCGATATGATTGAATATTTTTCTTCTCGATATTTTTTTGTTTGTTTGCATGTATACGGCTATAGATGTATATAAAAATAATCACGTAACCCTTTTCTGTTACTTTTATTACCATACACATACTCGTGCATATTCAATTTTACGTTATATACTTTTTGTATTCATCTTACATGTGTGTTGTGTATATTATGTAGTACCCCCTTTTCGATGTAGATAGGTTAGAAGATTTGTAGAAATATTTAATTTTTATATTATATAAAACGACAACAACAATGGTACATACATGTATACAAAACGCACCCTCCTTAGATTTTTCTTCATCATATCACACGTCCCTTGATGAACCAAAAATATCATCATCAACATCATCATGATCATAGAATATATGTATACATATATGTTGTACATACACAAACAAATTCTAGATAATAGTCAACCCTTAAAAAATTAATTTTTTTGAAATTTTTTGAAAAATTTAGAAAAAAAAAGAAATTATTTTTTATCCGTATTAGAAAATTATGTTTTATTTTTTGGTTTGGGAAAATGGGGGTCGACAATGATGAGGATATTTTCTTTCATTTCGTTCATTTTTAAAAATGAAAATTTAAGATAGAACAGAGATTCTATACAAAATGTGTATGATAAAACTCCACTGAAATTAATGGCACGGAAACTCTTGTATAATGTGTACGAGTATATGTAACCAGTACACATTACGATTGCATATTCACCCACTCATGTAATATACTATGGAGGTACTGTACTTTGAGTTGAAATGTCTTTTTTCAATTCAATGAACAAAATTAACATATTCCGATTATTTTCCACTCTTGTTAATTGACTAAGTGTGGAAAATCAATTAACTGTTTATATAGCAAATGTCTATTACACAAAAAGCAAAAACAACAACAACAAAATATTCAAATTTAATTTTTAATAAATTTAAAAATACTAAATTCAATTTTGCAGAAAGTGTAGTACGTAAGTGTACGAGTATACACTCTTGTATATTATACATACTGTACATAAATTAAAAATATGTATCAGAAATATTTTAAAGTATCCTTACATCCTTATTCTTTACATCCTCCATATATCCAAATTATACATATGTATATGTAGACTAAAGTATGTATATGTTAAATACTTAATATTATTTTTTTAAACGAAGAAAAACTTGTCCTTTAAATCTCTATAAAACAAGTTATTTTGGGTTGAAGAATTTTCGTTAAGGTCATTTTGGGTTTTCTCTTTTTCCTGTGTGAGTGTGTGTTTTGTATAATAAAATAGATTTTTCTCAGCATCTAAAACAAAATAAAAATTAATTTCTTACCATTCCTAAATAATTCTTAACATAAAATGCGGTTGAAAAAATTTTATAAACATAAATTAATTTTTTGGAACAGAATATGTATAGGGTGCCCATATTATGTGTAATTGTAAACAGCTTTTTTGAAAGGCATAACAAAATTTCCAAATTTATGTGTGCAGCCTATATCACATTTAAAATTTATTATGGTTTTAAAGAAGAAGGTTTTAAGTTTTATTTTATGTTGGCGTATAATTGTAAATTATTCTAAGATTTATTTTGTAAATTTAATGTGCCAGTTTAAACGTATGTACCTTCTTAAGATAAGAATCTAAACGAAATTACCCAATATAAATAAATTTACTATAGGGAGATAAGAAATAGAATGATGAACTATTTGATTATTTAAATCAGTGTTTCCCAACGGGGGCTACACTTCCCCCTAGGAAGGCATATCATATATCTGAGGAGCCATATGCTTAATTCATAAATTAGAGGGCTTTGGACTTAAACAGGCCATGAAAACTTTATTTATTACTAACATAAATATGAAATTAACATGTAAAAAATAAGGTTGGGAAACACTGATTTAAATCAATAGAATTGCATGCTTATTGCAAAGGGCATAGTGGCATAACATACAAGATGAACCATGCAAATATTCTAAAAATTGATCGTCCAAAATATTCACGTTAAGTATTTCCTAAAACTCGAAAACTTTCCCAAGGGATATTTTTAGGATAAAATTCGCGTATCTGGGCAGGAGTGCTGAATAATTTTATATTCCTAGATACTTATATATTGTAATTATTCGAAATAAATTTGATGAAACACAACTCTTAGCCTCAAAAGAACTAAGCGCAAGGTAGGTTTATCTATTAAAAAAGTGAACGGAATATCCATAACATTACGAATAAGATTGTAACGGGCCTTTGATTATACTGGGTGATCGAAACAATCCTAAAAAATAACTTTTCACGATAAATATTATTCACGTTGAGAACAAAATAAATCTAGCAGCGTTGGTTTTCTCCAATTTTTCGTAAAAAATGTTTTTATGGCGATAAAATATGTGCTGGATTCCTAACTCATTAATAAACAAAAATCTGTAAAGTTCGAATAAGAAAATGGACTAAATTTCCCTTTAATGCAGAAGCTTATTCTAACAGAAAACAATATACGTTTTCTAGCGTAGACAGAATGCGGTTTAATTAAACTGCTTTAGTAAAATTAAATCAAATACCCCATGGAAAAACTCGATTTTCATAGTAGATTTTTGCATTTTGTGTGATCTGTCGAACTGAATTGAATTTTATTTCCAAGAGTACCTGACTTTATTTTCTTAAACCCTATTATTGAAATCGGTGGATATTTCCGCATTCGGAATATATTTTGCTATAGATTTCTCTATATTATTCGAATTTAACACCACTATAATCGTTTTGTAAAATGTTGCTGCAAATTTGCCAATATTTACTCCCCTACTAAGGGAATAATTTCGAATCGATTAACCCAGTTGGATATTTTCCCTTACTAGGGAAACAAATGTTAAGAAATATGGAAAGAGTTTACAAAAACACTCAAAGTAACCGGCCATAAAACCGAATAATGTAAAAAATTATAAAGCAAAGTAATTTACGCCGATTTCAAGAAAAAAAAACCTGGGCTGTGATGTACCATCACAATTTTGGACTTTTGACTTAGTTTATATCTCACTTTTGACGAGTATAATTTCAGTCTATTTCACTTCTAAAAATATGTTTTTTCTATTGTGTTCTCGGTTTGCCCGGGGAAACCAGTATATTGCTATTTTACTATTCTAAGGCTACTAGATTAAACGGATGTGAAGTTCTTAACAAAACAACAAAATTAAAAAAAATAAACGGTAAAAGCAATGTTAACAATGGAAACCTAACAACAGACGAATTTAGATAAGACAAAACATTTTATGTAATTTAATAATGTTAATAAATTGTAGTATGGACTATTAAATATTCAGTTATATGTATATTGGCATAGCAATCAAAACCAGTTGCATAAACGTATGTCGAATGAGGTCATAAAAGGTGCTCTTTCAAATAAAATGGGTCTCAAACTACGTGATTTTCCCATTTCTTAATGCGTTGGAAAATCGGATCGCATAGAATATTTTGCCGATTTTTGGGTGTCGCTGTATTTTTTTTTTTTTTTTATTTTTATTTTAATCCATGCAATCTTTTCTGAGGCCGAAGCACTTCCTGCTCTTTCGCGGTTGATTTTTCCGTCTTACTTTACGCATTTCCTGCCAAATCGAAGACGTATGGCTATAGGACCGGTTTAAGTTACCATCTGCGCATTGCATAGCTCCATGCCAGCCTATAGTACTGGACTACTGCCCCTATCGGGATTCGAACCCGGTACCTCCCGATCCAAACGCCAAAGCTTTAACCACTATGCCATTTGGTCGGTAAAAAAAAAATGTGATGGTACATCACAAAGTCGCACATAGTCGCTGTATTAACTATTGGCCAGATCACAGACATTCTACCGAGTAGTGGGTAGGAGGTTTTTTTAGTACCAGGAAGCGATTGTGATGTATCCTGATTTCGGGGAAAATCGTGTAAGGGCTTGTCTAGTGGGCCCCGGGTTAATTTTTATTTTTTCTTAGCTGAAATGATTTAAGTGAAAATTGCATGAATGAGGTTTTCTAGTACCAGGAATCGATTGCGATGGATCCAGATTTCGTGAAAAATCGTGTAACACCTTGTCTGGTGGGCCCCGGGTTTATTCTTATTTTTTTTTCTCCGCCCAAAAAATTTTAATGAAAATTGCTAAAGGCGGTTTTCGAGTACGACTACGGATTCATTTTTAATTTGTTTTCTTAGCTCAAACGATTTTAATGGAAAATGCGTGAAGCCGGTTTTCGGCCAGTAGTTCGGAAAAAAATCTTGGTGAACCCCGGGTTAATTTTTAATTATTTTTTTTAAATTGATAAAAATTGATAAAATTGATTGTAGGAGGTTTTCTAGAACGGGAACCGATTGCGATGGATACTGATTTCGAGAAAAATCGTATAAGAGCTTGTCTGGTAAGCCCGGGTTCATTTTAAATTGTTTTCTTAGCTCAAACGATTTAAATGAAAATTGCTTGCAGGAGATTTTTTAGTACGGGTGGGAACCGATTGTGGTGGATCTTAAATTCAAGAAAAATCGTGTAAGGGGTTGTCTGATGGGTCCCGTGTTTAACTAATTGAAAAATCTCGTAGTGTTTTGATGAGGCCAATTTTATTTCAAAGAGCACCTCTTATGACATCATTCGACATACGTTTATGCAACTGGTTTTGATTGCTATGCCAATATACATATAACTGAATATTTAATAGTCCATACTACAATTTATTAACATTATTAAATTACATAAAATGTTTTGTCTTACTTATGTAAATATTTTTAAATTGTAAATTTATTTTATTATTTCAATCAAAATTAATAGTTTTGATTATTTAAAGAAAATAGTTAAAACTAAAAGAAATTCGCCTGTTGTCAGGTTTCCATTGTTAACATTGCATTTACCGACTGTTTTTGTTAATTTTGTTGTTTTGTTAAAAACATCACATCCGTTAGATTAATCGATTTTATTTATCACTAAATAATTTTTTGATTATACATTTATCGAAATGTGGAAAAGAGACCATAATTATATTAACATGTTGAAATCGTTATAAAAACGCGTAATTGTTTACTCGAAAAATGACGCATAAACTAAGTCGAACATAGTGATGGTACAAGATATCAGACCAGAGTATTTCAAGTGTCTTCCTAATTAGCTTCCACATATTTCAAGTAACTACAATCAATTTAGAGTATAGTTCTACTTAAGAACAAGTAGATGCCCTTGCTCTTTCAAAAATCTCTTTATCATACATGGTAGCTTTGTTTTTGCGTTCCACTAGTCAAGTGCTTGAAAGTACGACAAAAACGCTTAATCATAATAAAACGACAATTCACATTTTCGGAAATCTAGGGGCACTGATACTTAGGATTGAGCTTTTCTGAATCATTACCATATAAATAGACGTAATGCACCAATCAAGAAACCTCAATCCTTAGTACCAATGCCGCTAGATTCCCGAAACTGTGAATTGTCGTTTTGTTGAGCAAATCGGGCTTTATACAAAACAATTATCAAACTGGTACATTACGTCTATTTATACGGTCATGATTCAGAAAACCTCAACTCTAACTACCATTGCCCGTAGATTTCCAAAAATTCGGAAACTCGGTTTATTAAGCAGATCTGGCTCTATTCAAATAATTTTTCGTAAGAATTAGCACCATTTAGAAATATTGGAAAACTTGGGAATTTCGATTTTTTTTTATTGTTTATTTGTATTAAAAGAATCTTAGTTCCATATGATTAAGTTAACCAACTTTTCGAAAACTCTGTTTAAGTTTGGACTAAATATTAAGCCTGAGTTTTATATAAAACAGTTTTTCGCTTAGACATTTTATTGATAATACATATCGTGAACGTGAAAATTAATGTACTCTTTAAAATGGATTTAATTATTTTATTCGATATTACCAAGTTTCACACATGCACGTACATTTTGTATTGTTGTTGTTGTTTTTTTAGAAATAACTTTAGATTTAGGAAAATATTCTTAACCGTCTCAGAATAATAAAAACTCAAATTGATATTATTAATTTGCTTCTGAAAAATCAAAGGGATATTTTATAGAGCAGAAATGATGGAATAAGAAACTTAATATAAATTATCAAACCCAAAATATGCACTCCAGGGGTTCAAGGGGTTTATAATAACAATTATGATTGACTATGACTTTCAAGGTAATTTTTTGTTTTGGAAAGCTAAATTTTTTATTTCTAAATCAGCGCAGGCATTTCACTACCAGAAACATTAATTGTTATTGAGAATTGGATTTCGCAGCTTCCTTCAGGTTTAAATTCATTTAACTATTGCGGAACTATCAAAATAATAATTTGAATTAACGTTCAAATGTCAAAACTTTTAAATTTTTTGTGTGGATTACTACTAAAATGTATACCACGTTAAGGTATATTAAGAGTTTGACATGAATTTACCACAAAACTCGAAGTATTCTTCCTCTATAATATGAAAAAATGGAGGGGTGTATATGTTGTGGGTGGCTAAATCCCATATTTCTTTTATCACGAAGGTATACATAAATCGCAAATAAACCATATTTAATTTTTAATACGACAAATATATGTAAATTAGCACAAGTTTGGTAAAACTGATTTTTAAACACTTAAGCAAGTCACTTACGAAAGATTAAACGTCTTAAAGAACGGATATCTTTCGGTATCACAGCCCAACTTTTTGTATACCTCAATGCTTTCCTTTTCAATATTTAAAAAATATTTATAACTACAATCTCTGGCTGATCCCTTAAAATTTCTGCCTCGTCTTCTTTTTATTGGCGCACGCTGAGTGGATGCACACAAGAATGTATTTTGTTTGTTAAAATCCACCATTTCCCAAAAAAAATTAAAAAGTGATATTCGATCACTCTCTGTAATACGATTCTCGCACAATTTCTTACATTTGCAAGCCTTATTTCCGAATTTCTTAGCAGGAATAATATTTCCAGTTTTTGTATAATACTTTGCGCCTTTATTCCTTTAACTTTTCCTAATCTTCTGATCATTATTTTCATAATGTGATCGAGAATTAGTAACATCGTCTTCGTCAGTCGTTAAATCACTTAATTCCAAAATTCTAATTCTCTTCTTAGTTTGTAGAAATCTTGAATTAATACTGCTCAAATTGCTTTCCTCATCCGATTCATAAATTCGTCTTATTTTTCTAATATTCATGGGTCTTATTTCTATAACAAATAAAATTCAATATTCCCGGCAAAAAAATTATTACTCTTACTTACCAACATCAAATGATAATTTAATAATTTTGTTTGTGTAGAAATGGGACTTAAATTTAAAAAACCAAAAGCAGATACTTGCTTCAAATGTAACAAATTTAAAATGCTTATTTCTATGGCTAACTCAGGAGATGAAAAAATTATTTAATTATTCAGTAGTCAATATGCTGATATTACGTATAACATGAAGGAAGTCGATACAAATGCTGCCAAGAATAATTTAAATATGAAGGTATACGCGTTCGATCTAGAGCAATGTTTGTCAACCCAGTTGCTTACCAGTAGTATTTCTTTTTACAAACGGCAATTATGGACCTTCAATTTGACGGTACACAATTGTGTTTCAAATAACCCGTTTTGCTATATATGGCATGAGGCGTTGGCAAAACGCGGTGGAAATGAAATTTCATCGTGTATTTGTCAGCACCTTCTAGCGGAACCACCGAATACAGACTATGTAATATTTTATAGTGATGGATGTATCGGCCAAAACAAAAATTCCTTTATGTCGGCTATCCATTTTCATTTCAGATATTTTTGCAGTTGTCCACAAATATACAAGTAATTGATCAAACATGTTTATTATCAGGCCAAACACATATGAAATGTGATGTGGATCATGCAGTGATTGAAAGGAAAAAGAAGAGAACTAATCCTCAGCTCAACTCGAGTATTTAAAAATATTGAAATGAATCAAGATTAGATATTTAATTTTTCTAATATTATAAAATCAAAATTTATGTGGCGCAATATAAATACAGACGGTGGTCAATTGAAATTGGCAAATGGTAGATGGTTGAGATATACTAAACAATTTGGATTAATCCATTATAAAAACTCTTTAGACGAAGAGGAAAAATTTAAAGAAATCAATATTCGAAAACGTGGCTTTCTTGGTATCAACCATTCACATTTAACAAAACTGTATAATGGTCAAGCACCAATAAGCAAACAAAAGAAAAGGATCTTCTAGATCAACTGTTTATCATGATTTTTATAAGTAATTAAAAACCGATGATTCACAACAGAATTAGAATTCGAAGGGGGTGATGTTAATTAGATTAGGTTGAATTTTAAATTGACCTTAATGTTTGGTTTTGATATAATGCAAAATAAACAAAACTATCCAAAGTGACTTTACGAGTTTTATTAGTGTAATATTTAAAAAGCAAAAATCGTTTAATTTTTTTTTTTACGTACGGTCCAAGAAAACAAGTGTTGGAGTAACTGAAATCCTCATAATTTTTTCACATTTTAGTTTAAAAATGTAACCTCCATTTTCTCAAAACCACTAACATGCAGATAAGCGATTTTTGCTTTTACGTACAGACATAATAAGATTAAAATGTGCATATTACCAGCTAATTCCTTTAAATTGTTGATGATGCGTTTGGCTTTTTAATTAATTTCTGGGGAAATATGGATTACAAATTATCGATCGAGTTTTTAACTATAACTTCTAAACTTTAGTTAATTGTTCATTAACCAATAAATTACTATAAGTTAATATTTCAAAATTCATAACTTATTGGAATGCATCTTAGGATAGGCGCTGATATTTCGTCTTTGGAATACTATATTGATAAAAAAATTATTTTTATAAGATTAAACTATAAGTATACTTAAATAAAATATGGATCGTTTATTTTGAAAGTGGTGTAAGTCCAGTTGTTCTCCTTTCGAGATATTTAAAGGTTAGCATTTTAGTTGAATATAATTTATAGATATATAAATTGTACTAAGTTTAGCAATGTTTTAACGAATTCAGAAATATGTAATTTGATTACATAAATGACTTTTATTTAAATTTAACTAAAATAACATTTATTTATTTATTTAATAATACGTTATAAATTTTGTTCACTTCAATCTATTTCCCATCCTCACACTCGATTTTGAGCAATGGCTGCTCATTCTAACAAAGGGCATGGCGTAGGGTAAATCGAATAATAAAAAAAAATCGCACAAAATCAAGGTTAATTAAACCTATAATAATTATTTTCGCCTTTGTCGCAGGATCTAGCAATAATGTACTGACTTGAATTGCTACCTTACTGAATTTTCTATCCAACAATAATTCCAATGGTTTATCTCACGATATCTTCAACATAAGCGATTTTTGTATCAAATACAATCTTAATAATTTACGTGGTAACTAGAATTTTGATGAAATTACTAAAAAAATAATTGAATAAGATTTAACGCAAAAAAATATGCGACAGCTTGACTCGAAAGTCAAAGCCAACTATATAATATATTCTTTCTGGATCGTAAATGGACGGACTTACACCACTTTCATAATTTTCAATTCAAAAATTATAATGATTATAATCATTAAAAATTTAATTTTACTTGAATATTGTTTTTTATTCTCTTTAAAAATATTTACTTATTTTAAACTATTATTTAAACATAAGTTTATCGTTATTGCGAGCTTAACCTTAGATACTGTTTTTCATTTACATCATTTTCGCTGGCAAAAAAGATTTGATCACAGATCAACAATTTGACATTAGTTTTGATCAGTATTTGATTTATTTTGACCTTTTTCTTGATCCCTGATCAATTACAAAAATCCAACAATTTGTTGGATTTCATTGACGTTTATTCACACATATACAAAAAATTAAACTTCAAATTGAAATTGCTATTTGGCTGTTTCAAAACGGATGATTTGGATGATTTGATAGACGAAGCAATTATTGGGAAATTATTATGTTCTTCATTATCATCGGCATCATCAACATCGGTTTCTTTATCAACAACGTTCGAATCCTCGTCATCTTCATCATATTTCGAAAGCTCCAGGGGAGATTCTATTTTGAATTTTTTGTCGTCAGATGACGAATTGTTTAAATTGATTGGGAAGATAAACAACAAGAAGCATAGAGTTGAAAATTTTCTTGTGGACGTTGTTCACAAATATTCTGATGAAGATGTAAGTTTTAAATTCATTTTATATATATTTTTTAATTATGCTTTAACTAATGTAAATTTCGTGTATTTCTATTTACAGTTTCGGCAAAATTTTAGAGTTTCAAGGGATCTGGCTTACAAACTTATTGAAATGTACGAATCATCATCGCATTACAAAGTTAAACTACGTGGAGGACGAAAGGGTGTAACCGGTGAAACCCAAATGTTAGCTTTTTATAGTAACTAATTTTATAAATAAATAACAGAAAGTTCCTTCTTAACTACTGTCTGAAATAATCCAGTTTCCGGAGACGAATGCAGAGAAGGAAGTGATACCGGCTGAGTTTCGAAAGGTAATATTCATTGAAATTGTGAACAATTTTAGAAATACAGTTTGTTTATAAAATTTCAGTTAGCAGCATTTCCAAATGTGATCGAATGCATCGATGGATGCTATATATATATATATATATATATATATATATATATATATATATATATATATATATATATATATATATATATATATATATATATATATATATATATATAGGGTGGGCCAAATAATTTTTTTTTAAATGCAATAAAACAAAAAGTTCTCAATATTTTTTCAAGTTTATTTTTCCATTGTAAAGATCAATCCTTCCGATTAATTATGGAATACTATTTCATTCATATGACTGCCTTGGCTGGCCTTGACGTACCCCATACGTCCGGTCCAATCTTTGAGCACATTTCCGATGGTATGCGGCATTATGTCTTCAATGGCAATGCGAATATTATTCTGGAGAGCGTCAATCGTTGCTGGTTTATCGGCGTAATACTTATTTTTGACGGCACCCCAAAGATAATAGTCCAACTGCGTCAAATCACAGCTCAGAAGCGGCCAAAACACATCAGCATTTCAGCTGATAATTCGATCTTCGAAGACAGTGCGCAAAAGATCAATTGAAACGTGTGCTATGTGGCACGGAGCGCCGTCTTGTTGAAACCAAATGTTGCCTATGTCCTCCTCTTCAAGTGCCGAGAACAAAAACTCGTTTATCATGGCGCGGCAGCGCTCACCACTGACAGAAACGGCGGCTCCTTGCTCATGTTCAAAGAAAAATGGCTTAATGATGCCACCGGACCAAAATCCGCACCAAACAGTCACTCGTTGAGGATGCATTGGCTTCTCTACGATCACGTGCGGGTTCTCCGTGCCCCAAATGCGACAATTCTGCTTGTTTACATAGCCTACGTTTTGGATACGTACCCCATACGTCCGGTCCAATCTTTGAGCATATTTCCGATGGTATGCGGCATTATGTCTTCAATGGTAATGCGAATATTATTCTGGAGAGCGTCAATCGTTGCTGGTTTATCGGCGTAATACTTATTTTTGACGGCACCCCAAAGATAATAGTCCAACTGCGTCAAATCACAGCTCAGAAGCGGCCAAAACACATCAGCATTTCAGCTGATAATTCGATCTTCGAAGACAGTGCGCAAAAGATCAATTGAAACGTGTGCTATGTGGCACGGAGCGCCGTCTTGTTGAAACCAAATGTTGCCTATGTCCTCCTCTTCAAGTGCCGAGAACAAAAACTCGTTTATCATGGCGCGGCAGCGCTCACCACTGACAGAAACGGCGGCTCCTTGCTCATGTTCAAAGAAAAATGGCTTAATGATGCCACCGGACCAAAATCCGCACCAAACAGTCACTCGTTGAGGATGCATTGGCTTCTCTACGATCACGTGCGGGTTCTCCGTGCCCCAAATGCGACAATTCTGCTTGTTTATATAGCCCCAAGATGGGAATGCGCCTCATCCGAAAAGATGATTTTTTTGCCAAAATCGGCATCTTCTTCAAGTCGATCGCAAACCCACTCAGCGAACCGAATACACAACCATTTTCGTTCAGCGGAAGCATAAAACTAACTTTCTGTCAAATCAGAAGTGACATAACCCTTACCATACTCAAAATAACCGCTAGTTGACAAAAAAAGTTAGGTGGCCCGCCCTGTATCTACGAAAACCCTCCCATAAAATAAGATCAACGTATGTGAATCGACACCGGCTCATATCGACAGCTCTTCAAGGGATCTGTGACGCAAACAAAAAATTTACCGATGCTTTCATTGGTGCGCCCGGTAGAATCCATGACGCACGAAATTATAAATTATCTCCAATCTCGAAAAAGATACCTGGTATTTGTGGAAATACTTACTATATTTTAGGAGATTTTAGGTAGGCTTACCCATTAAGGGAATATCTGTTGACACCCTTTAAAGATTATGGAAATGGAAATTTGACGAGAGAAAAGAACAATTATAACAAAAAACATTCTCAAACCAGAGTGATAATTAAAAATGCTTTTGGGCTCCTAAAAGTAAGGTTAAGGTAGCTCATTAGATTGGATTTTTTTTCTGTAGAGCGGATGAGCAAGTTTGTTCTCGCTTGCCGTGTACTTCATAATCTTTGCATTGACAGCGGCGATTCGTGGGATGAAACATTAATCCACGAAGAGAATGAAGATACCAGAGTACCGAGATGTGTGAGAGAAAATATGTCGATAGCAGATGTTAGGGCTCGCGGTGAAACAACGAAAACAAGACAAACGAAACCTCATCATCAATTATCTATAATTAAAATTTCAATATTTATAAATTCAGAAATTCATATTATTTTATTTAAATATAAACAGAAAATTTTAATTTTTAAATGAATCTAAATAATTAATTGTTTTTTTAACTTTATTAATTTAGCCAAAAGTCTTAGTTTCTCGCGTTGATGTTTTTCCTTCTCATTTTGTTTTTCTTGGTCTCGCTTTCCTTTTTCTTGGTCTCGCGTTTGTTTTTCTTTCCTCTTTCTCTTTATGCCTTTTTTCTAAAAGTCCCTTGTACCTTTAGTCCATCTGCATCTGCCTTTCCTCTGGCATGTTTTTTCACTTTCCCGCCGTTCCAGTTTTTCTGTCACTTATTTCGAAATTAATTCATTCCTCTTCTGTCCAAGAGAGAGCAGCTTCTGGCTTAGAACTTGTACCTGGCTTGGTCGTGTTCGTTTTCGTGTTTCGTTTTCTTCTGAATCAGTTGGTAACACTCAATAGGAAGACAATGTGGTTCTGGTCCGTGACGTTGATAGTGTATCGCGCCCCAATGCCAAACTCGCAGCCATCGATTCCTTTTGTGTTGAAGTGAATTGCAAACATTTAGGCGATTCTAAAAAAACTATCTAATATTTGCGAACAACTGAGTATTTGCATGACATGCTCGAATAGCCAGTTTCATTAGTTCTAATAAAATGGAAAAATACTCATTCAAATTTGGATTAGAATAAAAAAGCCTCTCTCTCACTAACAATTGAAAAATAATACACACAGTTCCACATTTGTATAATTGCTTTCCCAATAACTATTAGTACAGGTATCATCTGTTCAGTTCACCCAAACCGAGTCATAAAGTTCTAATAAAATCTACACCCCCAAATTTTGCCTGGGTCGCATCTACTCCCTAATTTTGTTCACTCACTCACATTTAGAGTAATACTAAACACATTTCCAGGTTTCTATCATCCGTTTCCTTGATAGCACAATTAGATAATGGTAATATCTGTTCACTCAAGCCGAATCATGAAATTCTAATAAAATCTACACCCTAAAATTTGGCGTGGATCACATCTGCCCCCTAATTTTGTTCGATCACTCACATTTAGCGTAATGCAAAACACATTTCCAGGTTTTTATCATCGTATCAATTTGGCCTGGATCGCATCTACCCCCTAATTTTGTTCATTTTCCCACCTTGTGAGGTATTTGAGCAAATTAATCACAATGTATAGTAACATTTAATATAAATACTCGAATGTGTTTAGGAATGCTTCCTTTTTGTTTTAGCAAAATCCCGTTAAATTAGTTTAGTAAAACACATTCTATTATGGTGTATTATAGTACAGCGTCGAAATGCAGAATTTTTATTAATAAAATTAATCAATACTAACAAAAATCTAAGCTTATATTAATTAAGTATCATCTTATAAAAAGTGCATGTAGCTTAAAAGGGATATTAAAGAATATTCCAATTTTATAGGAACAATTCATATATAGGATAACACTTAATACTATGCAAATCGGAGAGCGTATCATACACATAGTTAGGGCTGTAACAATTTATTGGAATGCTCTCAGAAATTACACTCACTATAATTCTTCTTCCTCATTCTTTATTTGATATTCTTTTCTCTCTTCACTTGTAATGTCACTTGTAGATTTCCATTAAGAAATCTACAAGTGACATTATCATGAAAGGTGAAGTATCATACAGAAATGATCTGGCCAATATCACGGAGTACTTTAAAAAGGAAAGATGGTTCAACGAATGGAAAAAATAGAGAGAATTTTGACTGGTACTAAACTTAAGCATGAAAAGCTAATGGACGTCGAAATATTATTAACTAAACATCGGGAGTAATTGGCATGAAATGGAAAATTTATCATATTACAACGAACTAATCAATATTTCGCAACCAGATCCTAGCTATCAAGAATTAGCTAACGAATGTCAAGATTCGTGGGAAGGCCACTATGATGAAGAAATTTGTATTTAAATTTAAAAATTTTATTTAAAAAACTGAATTATTCGAGTCGAGTAATATAATTTTATTATTTTAAAATAACTCAATAAAATTTAAATTTATTTAATGGAAATTTAATTGTTATAGTTGTTTTTTATGTGGTCCTTCCAAAACTAGCTTTATTTTTAGTATTATTCCATAACTGCCCAATCATAAATGTTTATGTTCATTTACTCTAACACATATTAGGATAAACGGTTGAAAATTTATAATAGAACTCATAAACATATTAGTTCAAATTATACGCATAATTAATAAAGATTTACGGTTTGTTAAGTTTTTACAGATTTCTTGTAAATAACTCGAAACGGCTTTATGAACAGATGTCCAGTTTTGTAATTATTCTCCTCAATTATTGTAATTAACAAATATATTTTTTATTTTATTTATTTGTTTCTTTTAGATATACGACACCTCTAGAATAAGGAATCACTAGCATAGTCGCACTAGCCAAAAATTTCGCTTTGCAAATATTTGCAATGCAAACATGGTTTCTCAGTAGGCCAGAAAATGATAGTTTTGACAAAAAGCTATGTAAATATTATTAATTTCGTACGGGCCTGTTTTATAATTTAACCGGAGCAGGCAGTGCGCTGTCGAAAACTACTCTGTGTTTTTTTATTCAACCTGAGTAGTTTTACCATGCACACTGCGTTTTTCCTTGTGTACTATGCTTATACCTTACATGGTTGTGCCAGATTATTTGACTCTGCACAACCTTCGCTCGGTGCACCATACGCTCGCTAACTCTGCTCGTTTGGGTTGAATTATAAAAGAGACCCGATGTAAAAGAAAGCAAAACATTCCCAATGATATTTGGTAAGCATCCAGATTTATTTTTATATAAAAATCCATCAAAAATTCTTAATTCAATAAAAATGTTATTTATTCTGAAGGTAAAAAGATTTTCAATTTATTATTTTTAATGACATAGAATTATTACATAACTTTTTTCTGTTAAAAATCATTTTGTTATAAACATACATTATGAAAATCTATGAGAAAAAATAAATTATGTACCTACCACACATATTACACATGTATGTCTATGGATGAGAAAAATCTAAAGAAAAACCATTTTTTACATGCATCAAAATGAAGAAAATTAATTAATATTCCATGACGATGATAAAAAAATTGTTTATAATCCAATTATGATGATGTCAATTTCTTCTACATAAAATAAATATTCAAGTAAATGTTTCGTATAATCCGTATATGGATACGGTGGTGATACATACAGATTCTTATGTGTCCATAATACATAATATGAAAATTTATGTATAGATATCAGACATATTTTTATCATGATGGTTCACGATGATTTTGTTAAAATATTAAAATATAATAAGAAAATTTGTATATACGTTACAAAAAAACTCATTTATCATTTTTTAATTTAAAAAAAAATTGGAAAAATTTTAACTTTTCTAAATTTGAAATTTTCTTTTTTTTTGTGTGCTGTTTTGATAAATTGTGTTTGAATTTCTTTTCATTGAATATAAACTTTTGGATACATATAAATTTTTTTTATGTTATCTCAGTATCTGTAATTCTATCTTTTTATCTAAATAAGAATGGATTTTATAATATTACGGGTTATGGGTTATTATGGCAGATGAGCCAAAACTCTAACAAAAAATATAATTTTTTGGATATGGCAAAAAAAAGAAATTTGATTTGATGACAATTATGACGAGGATTAGATATAAATTATAATTTGTTTTATGACAACAAGAAAGAAAATCTTATCGTCATTATCATAGAAAAACAAAATCTAGGATGGATATTAAAAAATTATATACATATATATATATATATATATATAAATTTGATGTGGGGGTGTGGGACTTGCCTTTTAAAGGAAATTATTAATTTAATGTTATATTTTGTACCTTAGATTCATTTTTAAACTAACTATTTATATAATTCATATGTTATTAATAAACTATTAAAATTTTTTGACAAAAATATTAATTATTCAAACCAAATGTACAAGTGGAGCACAAAAAATGTTACATAAAGGACAACAGTACACAAAAAAAGTAAAAGAAAAAGTTTCGCCCAAAAAGGTTCACTAAGAATTAAACGAACTATATGTACCTATACCAAAAATATTTCTTTTTCCATTTTACATATAGATTATATAGATAATTTTCTATTTATCCTGTATATTTGTAATGGTTATATTCTGGAAAATGGACTTATTATCTGTATGATAGAACATAAAAAAAAATACAATTTTTTCTGTTACCTAAATAATTTCACTGAAACCTATAGAAGCATTTCATCCTTATCTTAGTTGTTCTAATTACTTTTAACTTAAAAAGTTTTCCTGTAAATTGTAATAGAATCAATAACTTTTTATGTTATGTGAGACACAAAGCAAAACATTGGCATTATTCTTTATTAATCAATGGAGTTTTCAGGGCGTTATACCTGAATAAAATTGATCACACTTTTTCATACAAGTATTTTTTTTTTGGGGAGAGAAAATTTACAAAATAGTTTTACGAAAAACTAATTTGCTGGATCATTATTCGGTTTTGTGTTTGATAAATTACTTTCTACTCTTGTGATATATATATGTAGCAATACACTAATTTAGTACAGAAATAAATGTACAATTTAGTACACAAATAAATGTATAATACTCTTGCACACAAGCTCACGACCTTATGGGAAACAGCTATCTGGCTATATAAGCCAAACATTTTGTAAAAATCAGAGAGTCTGTATTTAGAAGTGAGCTAATAATATTATCCATAAAACTAAATATTCAATAAACTACAAATATTATATTAATAAAACACTAAAAATATTATAATACCTAATCGAGAGTTGAATTTAAATTTAAGTGTTCATTAAAATATAAATAACCTAAACCCTTAAAAATTAAATAAATTATACTAAATAAAAGTTAAAATAATGAATGAGTGTCTGTTTGCAAACCCTTAAATGTGATGTAAAGTGATTAATATTAATAAAGCCTTTAAATAGATACTATACATCTAGACATTCAGTACGCAATAAACCTTGGAACCATTACATTACATTACATAACATTACATTGGTGGCAGCGGTAAACATACCAAAAAACGATCTTAGATATAAAAAAATTTTGGTTACAGTGATTTTAATATAAAGTGTTTCATGACGAATATATTATATACTTTTATATATTACCACCGGTTATAAATAAATTTAACTGAGAAAAGTTCATATAACAGTGCTCATAATATACATATTTTATAATACCAAGTCTTAACTGAAATCAATTAATAACATTCAGAAGAAATGTTTGTAAATTGTTAAAGGTAAAACGGTGGTACATGTTTGATAGTAAAAATCATTCGTAAAAGACATTGAAAACTGAGTGTAGATAATATCATCATAAAAATTGTGTCATCATTAATAAAAGTAAAATAAATATTTAAAAATATTGTTTTAAAATTATAACCGCAATTACAAAAAAAAAAAAAATTGTTTTTATACTATCAAATCATATCATAAAATTCATATAAAAAAAATTTATTACAATCAACATCTATTAAATGTATGCATCACAAAAGCATCTGTAAAGAAGTCATCTGTAGTATACATAAAAACATCTTCGTAAATATGATAAAACGGTCATTATAATTTGCAGTCACCTCAAAACCAGCTGGAAGAAGAAATTACCTATGCTATAAGCCTCTCGCTTATTATATAAATCAACGGTGATAAACTCAACATAGGACTCGGATTATATATATCAACTACATCAGTACATTTGACATCAACGGTAACAATTCAACATCAATTTGTCACACATCCAATTTGGAAAACGGTTTAAATGTGTTACAATTGTTTAAACAACGCATTTCAATAAAATCAATTTTAAAGAGGATTAAATTGTAAGTAATAATTTATTACATTTAAAAACCATAGTTCATTTAAATCATTATTTTTAAATTTATTATACAAATTTATCGGTTATTTGTTTTCTGTTAATTATTCATCAAATTCATCGTTAGTGAGAAAATTGGGTTTTTGCTTGTCCTAGTAGTATACAATCTTCATGAAAATACAAGATAATATTTGTTTCTATTTCTTATGAGTGAATTTCAAAATAACGATTCTGTAACAGAGATTATTAATCCTCGTGTCAAAATTGAAGTGTCTTCTTCTGAAGATGAAGTGCTAAGCGAAAATTCATTTGAAAACAACAATATCACAAATAACTCGAATCAAACAAACGGTATTGAAATAAATAATATGGCGTTAAACATAAGTCATGCGCTGAAAATTATTCCGCTGTTTGACGGCAAAATTAATGAATTACACAAATTTTGTTCTTGTGTTGAAGTCATTTGGTCTCAAATAACTAAACCGGAAGAAAAAATACTTTTCATGAAAATTCTAAATACTAAATTGTGTGGTCAAGCTTATGAATTAGTTCATTACAAAGATTATGATAAATGGGAAGATTTGAAGCTTGCCTTAGAAAATAAATTTCTTAAACGTAGGTCTCAAGGTGCAGTGTCCGCCGAATTAGTATGTGTTGTTCAAGAAAAAAATGAAAGTGTGAAAAGTTTTGCGTCTAAAATAGAAAACTTGCTGAACGAATTAAATGATATTTGCATTTCAAAACAGGGACTAGCTCATGCAGAAATCATCAAGAACATTAATGAATGTACGGCACTTAATTCATTCCAAGACGGCTTAAAAGATAATCTGAAAATAATTATTAAATCTCACCATTTCGAAAAATTAAATGACGCTATTGCCCAAGCCGTAGAAGAAGAGATAAGTCACAAACCATCTACAAGTTCGTATGCTAAATTCTCTATTGCTCAAAGTTACAATCAAATAATATGTTCCTATTGTAAAAAATCTGGTCACAATATCGATAAATGTTATAAAAGAAAAAATCATAATTTAAGTTATTCGAATTTTAATCCAACTTACAACAGTAACAGTACTATGCTACAAAATCCTCAAAATCGGAATTTCGACGTTTCTGCTATGGGAAAAAATGACAAACAATTCCAATCAAAGATATTTCAGAATAACTCGAACTCCCATCGAATAAGCAGTAACATTATTTCATGCAACTATTGTAAACGAGAAGGTCATTCAATTTCTGAATGTTACACAAGAAAATATAACGAATCACTTAAACAAACTCCTACATCTTCTAATGTTAAAGTAATTAATTCTCCGTTACCGGGAAACCAAATAGGACCCGAGGAAGTGAACACAGCCGTTCGGGTCCAAGAACTTCCATAAATTTGTGTTCAAATGATCAAATTTTAAATAAAGATAATATTTTACAACATAAATCTACAATTTTAAATTTTTCAGATAAAAAATTAAATACAGTTACTGAATGTTCCACTACTTTATTCTCTATACTTTATTGTCAAAATAATTCTAAATATGTAAATTTAAATTTAGATGTCTGTACTGGTATTGATTCCTACTTCCTAATTGATACTGGAGCAGATGTAAGCTTGGTTAAGAAAGGGTTCTTAAAACCCGAAACTATTTGTTATCCGGATAAAAAAATATCAATCCAGGGTATAAGTTTAAATAGCGTTGACACTTTGGCAATGGTACAGGCCAATATTGTATTACTAAAGCAGATAAAATTAGCTCATAAATTTCATATTGTACCCGATACATTTCCAATACCTTGTGCTGGCATTTTAGGAAAAGATTTTTTAGAGTATTATAAGTGTAAAATTGATTATGATATCAAGTCGCTCGAAATAATTCAAAATAAAATAAAATTTAATATTCCTCTTCTTAACAATCCAAACCAAAAATACACAATTCCGGCAAGATCCGAAAAGTATATCTTATTACCTATTACATCGGATGAAAACGAAGAGTACCTCTGTCCATCCCAAGAATTATTGCCTGGTGTTTTTCTAGCCAATTGTGTTGTACAACCAAAAAATAATTGTGCTGTTTTTAGTATTTTAAATAACAATGAATATGAAACTGAATTAGAAGATTTAGATATAAAAAAGGAAAAATTATCAAATTATGACGTGTATCATGCATCACAATGGTCGGATTCATTCGAGGAACGACTAAGAAGATTAGATGACGAAATTGATACAAGCCATTTAAATATAGAAGAAAAAAAATCAATTCAAAATATTTATCGTGAATTCAATGACATTTTTTACTTAGAAGGTGATAAACTATCAGCGAATAATAAAATTTACCATAACATTCCACTTTTGCCAAACTCTCAACCTATCAATAAAAAACAATACAGATTGCCACAATCAATGAAATCGGAAATTAATTCGCAAATTCAAGAATTGCTAAATAGTTCAATAATAGAACACAGTGTTAGTCCTTGGAATTCTCCACTTTTATTAGTTCCTAAAAAATCAAATTCAAACGATAAAAAATGGCGTCTAGTTGTTGATTTTCGTAAACTTAATGAAATAACAATCAATAATGTTTTTCCCTTACCAAATATAAATGAAATTTTAGAGCAACTGGGCAATTCCAATTATTATACAACCCTAGACCTAGCAAGTGGGTATCATCAAATAATGTTGAATCCGAAAGACAAAGAGAAGACAGCCTTTAGCACTGATATGGGTCATTTTCATTTTACGAGAATGCCTTTTGGCTTAAAAGGTGCACCAAGCACTTTTCAAAGAATGATGAATCATGTTTTATCTGGGTTAAACAGCTTTAAATGTTTTGTTTACCTTGATGATGTCGTTGTCTATGGATATGATTTAACAAATCATAATGAGAAACTAGTAGAAATATTTAAATGTTTTCGTAAATTTAATTTAAAACTTCAACCCAAAAAATGCAATTTCCTTCGCCGCGAAATTAAATATTTAGGTCACTTAATAACAAACGAAGGTATAAAACCCGATCCAAAGCTTTTGGAAGCAATTTTTATGTATCCCACTCCTAAAAATAAATCGGAGTTAGAGTCTTTTATTGGATTAACAGGGTATTACCGATCATTTATTAAAAACTACGCTGATATAGTCGAGCCTCTCATAGCGATTAAAAGAGGTAAGCCAAAAAATTTTCAATGGAACGCATTCGCAGACGAAGCATTCCGTACGTTAAAATCATTTTTGACAAAATCCCCGATATTGCAATTTCCAGATTTTTCCAAAACTTTTTTTATTACGACCGACGCATCCAACGTAGCTATCGGAGCTGTATTATCACAGGTTATTAATTCAGAGGACCATCCTATCGCTTATGCGAGTCGTGTGTTAAATCAATCTGAACGTAATTATCCTACGATTAAACGAGAACTTCTAGCTATTAAATGGGCAGTCGTAAATCGGTTTCGTCCCTACATTTACGGCCGACAATTTTGTATAGTAACAGATCATAAACCTCTGACTTACTTATTTTCCACCGCGAATCCCAATTCAATATTAATTAGATGGCGAATTCAGTTGGAAGAATTCGATTTTAAGATTAAATATAGACCTGGAAAAGAAATCTCACATGCTGATGCGCTTTCACGAATAGAACTCCCGATCGAAGAAAATTTAATAAATGTCGTTACTCGTGCACAAACAAAAATAGCTGAAGCAAGACATTCACAAATCCCTGACAATTCTGAAACTTACCATATGGAAAATAACACTACTAATGCTGATGCATCGATTTCAAATAATTTACCTGATTCTTGTTCGAATAATTCAACGAATAAAAATCTATATCCTAGACTAACTAAACATCCCGTTTTAAATCCCAGCAATAATTCTAATACAAACTTCCAATTTCAATCAAATTCTGATAATAGAGTTCATCTGAGCAATGAAGAAGAAATTTATCAAGTTATACAAGATTTTCACGTAGCTCCGTTAGGAGGTCATCAAGGAATAATAAGAACATTTAATCGGATTAAAAGTTATTACGAATTTCCGAAAATGTTAAGTCGTATCAAACATTTCATTAAAACCTGTAGTAAATGTCAACATAATAAACATGGTCGAAGTCAAAAAATGCCTATGAAAATTACATCAACATCTTCAAATCCTTTCGAAAAAATTGCCATGGATATCGTGGGTCCACTAGTTACATCTTATTTAGGAAATAAATTCATACTTACAATTCAAGATGACTTGACAAAATTCTCTTGCGCAATTCCTGTTAATAATCAAGAAACTACAACAATTGCCAAAGCATTTGTGGAAAATTTTATATGTATGTTCGGATGTCCAATTACTATATTAACTGATCAAGGACAAAATTTTATGAGCAATATGTTCAATCAGTTATGCAAGATCCTAAAAATAAATAAAATTAATTGCACTGCCTATCACCCCCAAAGCAATGGAGCTTTGGAAAGGTCACACAGAACTCTAGGCGAATACCTACGGAACTACTCGCAAGGCGACCCTTTAAATTGGGACCAATGGATCCCTTTCGCAATTTTTGCTTACAATTCCACCCCACACACATCAACACAATTTATGCCTTACGAACTTTTATTCGGTAATAAACCAATAATTCCAAATTCAATAACTAAGAAACCGGAACCCATTTATAATTATGAAGATTACACACAAGAACTTAAATTTCGACTTCAAAATTCTTGGGAAATGGCTAAAAACCACTTAATTAAAACGAAAGAAAAATCGAAAGAACTTTATGATAGAAATTTACACTACGATACTTTTACAATAGGAGATGAAGTTCTTTTGAGAAATGAAATTACAAGTGGAAAAATTGATGAATTATGGGAAGGACCTTATCACGTAACAGATATTTTGACGGATGAAAATACTGAAATTCGAATAGGAAATAAAAACAAAATTATTCATAATAATAGATTAAAACTATTTTATCGTTAATAATTAAAAGAGATAAAATTGATGATTAACTTCAGAAAATTAAATAACTGCTTATTTTAATTCTTAACATTATTTCTATTAAATGAAATTGGTTTAGGTGAAATAAATTATTTTAGCTTTAGGTTCCTACATTTATAATTAAACTACATTATATTTATTACTATTAATCTTAATCAATATGAAATAATTATGTATTTCTCATTATAAAACATTCAAAAAAAAAAAAAAAAAAGAAAAAAAAAAAAAAAAAAAAAAAATTATTATTATATTTTTTTTTTTTTTTTTTTTTTTTTTTTTCTCATAAGGGGTGAGGTGTGATATATATATGTAGCAATACACTAATTTAGTACAGAAATAAATGTACAATTTAGTACACAAATAAATGTATAATACTCTTGCACACAAGCTCACGACCTTATGGGAAACAGCTATCTGGCTATATAAGCCAAACATTTTGTAAAAATCAGAGAGTCTGTATTTAGAAGTGAGCTAATAATATTATCCATAAAACTAAATATTCAATAAACTACAAATATTATATTAATAAAACACTAAAAATATTATAATACCTAATCGAGAGTTGAATTTAAATTTAAGTGTTCATTAAAATATAAATAACCTAAACCCTTAAAAATTAAATAAATTATACTAAATAAAAGTTAAAATAATGAATGAGTGTCTGTTTGCAAACCCTTAAATGTGATGTAAAGTGATTAATATTAATAAAGCCTTTAAATAGATACTATACATCTAGACATTCAGTACGCAATAAACCTTGGAACCATTACATTACATTACACTCTAATGAAAAATTAGTAAATTTTTTGTCAAATTTAAATATAGAATTATGTTTTCTTTGTTTTATGATAACTCTCATAAATTTTTCAATTTATCTCATCTCAGACCCTTCAAAATGGCCCGTATTCAACAGACGATAACTTAAATTTAAAATGAAATACTTGGTCTAGTAAATAGAGACCAAAACATGTCACTACTAATTGCGGAATGAACACTACGCTCACCACCTGATTGATGATCGAGAAATTATTTTTACTTTTATCGAAAGAAAGAAACAAACTTTGTCATTTTTATTTCTTTAATTGGTGTTAATTTATATGCTGACGGTTAGAAATGCGAAACTCTTGAAATGGTAGATACAGTAACTAATACAATTGTATCTACTATAACCTTTCAAATTCTATAAGTAAGTGTTGGGTACTCGTATTACATTACATAATGAATTAGAAAACATTGACATAAACAATTAAATTTACATGTTATTTAACTTTATTCAAAAGTCGTGTATATACTACACGATGCAGATGGTGACTCTCCAATTGTTTTTACAAGTGGTTTTTCCAGTATGCTGATAACTTTCTGATATTCTACATAGCCTTGTAGCTTCTAGGTTTTGTTGTGTTTTTAAATTATGCTGATATTGCATCTTTGGGTGTTCCAATTAGGCTTATCAGCTTATGTGGATTCATAACTCTTCCCGGTGGTGGAGAAAGCACGTCGTCGTCCTTAGTTAATATGCCTGCGTTCTTCAGTAGCTCTGCATATGATGAGCGTTGGTAGGTTATTTTTGGAGTAACTATTTTTACAATAAAACTATATGCAGATTGTTATGAAAACCAGATGCCTCCAGATAGTGTCCAAAACCATGTTTGATGTTTCAATTACCTTTGGCAAACATGATTTAATGGTTTTCTGTTTTGAATATTTTCCAAGGCGAGTGTAGTTATTATGTTGATCTTCTATCATCTGTCTTGTGATTTCTATATTGTGGAGTGCTCCGTGGATTTTTTCAATTTCGCTTCTTCATTTATACGATTAAAATTCTTGATATTAATGGAGCAATTTGTAACGATATGACTTTCATTTCGCTACAAACTTAGTAATTTATTTGTTGACGTATTTCTCAATCATGCATTCCAGTTATGCAGTACATCAGGTTGTATGGTTTTTTTTGCTTCCTATGTGACATACATACTAATTAAAAATTGTATTTAGCATTCACCATAAAGATAATTCCGATGATGTGTGTACATGTTCAAACCAGCACAGTGGCGATATTTCGTTATTCGGAGGTAGACTTTAATTATCATAATATGTAAGATATGTAAGTCCGATACTAGAACTAGAATTTTGTTTATTTATGGTGTATATTGTCTTAGCAATTTGGATTGTGTTTCTCTTACGAACAATCGTAAGCCTTATAATTAGTAATTTTTTTTTAAATAAAAAAAGCAGAAAAATATTCATATGATAATACGGTCAATATTGTGTACAGTGTAAAGTACAGTGTTTAAAGTATTTATTTAAAATAACAATTATTAAGTTGCGTAAATGAAACATAGAGGGCAAACAAGTCCTTTATTTAGCAATTTTGAGGGCCGCTTGTAGTCGGTGGGTTTTGGGTAGGACCCGGAGCCATATTGGCTCGACTGTAAATAAAATATTATGAAGTATGTTGTTGTGTGTACTTTCACGAGTTCCGTTTTTCATACGTTTCGGTTGTGTTATTATTTCTTTTTCTCTTAATCAGGAATTTAACTTGCGGCCTTCGGATTCATGTGGCTAATTTATTTCAATTTGGAAGAAAAACATATTCAATATTAGGATTCTGTGAATTACTTGGATTTCGGCAAAGTGCCGGAATATAAAAGAAATTAATATATACTTCGTTAAGTGTAGTATATTGTACCCTGAGAAAAAACCGTTTAATTTGGGTTTTTTTTTGGGTACCAGAGCACATTGGATGCCATTTACTGAAGATTTATATATATATATATATATATATATATATATATATATATATATATATATATATATATATATATATATATATAAATATATATATATATATATATATATATAGAGAGAGAGAGAGAGAGATTAAAATATGATACCAATTTGTATGGTTGTTAATATGATTACTTAATATAACGATCAAATTTAATTTTTTTGTTAATTTGCTTTTCTGTATATATAGGATTAATTTAGATTTACCTTTGCTTATAACTAAATTAGTTTTTCTTTCTTGTTCATAATTATTTTAATAATTAATTTAATTATACTTTTATATAACTAATAGTATTTCCATTCTGTTTGAAAATAACTTCAATTTCCCCATAAATTTCCTCGCGAAATTAAATTTTAATTTTTAGAGGCGAGGACTATCAGGACCAGGTGGAAAGTACTTTTTTCTGTGGAGTCTTAGTGGCCTTGGGGGTAACTCGCTTAATATTATTTCAATTAATTTTTTTTATTGAGCTTTATATTAGGCTCTTAGTTATTTTCAAACCGAATCAAAAATATATATTTTAGGCTTAGTTTTTTTTTTTACAAAATGCGTTAAATATTTTTAAAGTTAAACACATTAAACCGATGATTTATATTCAAATTCAATTTCTTTCAATTTATTATTATTATTATCTTCTTTTGTTGTTACATTTTTAGTTTGGTTGTTTTGATTGCTTTGGAATTTGTTTTGTTTCTTTTCTTCTGAATTTTTATTTTTATTTGTAGTATTGCCTAACGCCTAAATAATCTTATATTTTAAGTGGGACATAGTCAGTGCAACGATGGAGATCTTTAATCAAGAATAGTGTAATATCGCGTTTAGAATGAGATAAAAATTATAAAATCAGCAATTACTGATCTTTCGGTGTATATCTTAGGCCACAATCCAATAATGTCACATAATACTGGGATAAAACAATAGTGAAATTACACTGAAACACTCAAGCCACTCTCAAAACGACTACATATATTCAGGTTTACAAATTGGCTTTGCGGAAAAACGAGGATGGCAGAAACAACAGGCGTTAATGGCAACCTAAGATATAGTTATTGATTTATAAAAGAAAAGATTATGGACTTCCACCGCCCCTCGTCCCGTATATAAAGGGCACTAACAAGTTCACAACTTGTTATCGTAGATAATAATTGACAAAACCAGATTTATATTAAATTTGCAGTTATAAATGGTGAAAATGTTAGAGATTTTATGTTCCTTCGCAATGTTTGAGATCATTTCATCAATATTGTTTAGAGAAGAAATGATGGAAGTGTGGAAGATAGCCGTAACTGTAATATATCCACAACATTTAAAAGGTGATCCATTTAACAGGCTTGAAGGTTTATGCGTATGCGTAAATTATTAGAGAAAGGCTTCTTAAACGCTCTTTAACCAATCATTAAAGCTCGTCCTCTTTCCTGATGAAGTTGTTTATATATCAAAATAAAACAGTTTGAGCGTAAGCTGGTATATACGACCGAACCATTTAATGTGTACTATTCAGGTTCCAATCACATGCTATATATATTTCACTCCCGGTTGATAGCGCTTATTAAAATGTTATTGTACCTATCAGAAGAAATGTTGCAACTACAATAATATTAAAACCGCTAAAAAATAAATGTTCAATTTCAATTTAAAATTGTACAATTGAAAAAAGTACAATTGTATCGAAAATTCCGTCACATGTTCATTATTATCCGAATTCGCCCAACTCCGATATCAGCTAGCGCGGGCCAATGGCTGCCCTTCGGAGTTTAAATCGCAATAGTATGACTTTATTGTCTCCGAAAATATGTATGAGGTGAAATCCTTTGGTCGCTTGGAAATTTCACATCACATTTTATTATTCAAATTTTCAACTTGAGACAAATCATATTTGTCAAAAATTTCTGAAAGTTAAAACATAATTAAACCACAAAATAAAATAATTTACAAACCTAGAACACGCAAATATTGAAAAAAGCTCCTACCAAAAAGAGGACGAACTTGTTCTTTAAATGAGGCATACGAATCAATAACTTTAAATTGAATTAGTATATTCGTCGGGTAGTTAATACCCCTGTTTGAAATCTTGATTTGATTGATTGATCTTGATTTTACAAAAAAACTTAACTATAACTTAATAAAAAGTGATTGAACTTAATTTAATTAAGATAAATTTGTGGAATTTAGATAATCTTTTTTGGTTTCAAACTGTAGTAAAAAAATGAAAAAAATCAGATTTGCATAATTTAAGCAGATAACGTTTTTTCCTAGAATTTTTTTTAATCACTTTGCTGGATATAATATTTTATTTTGAACATAAGTGTAACCTTAATATTATGATAAAATAAAACAAATTTTTACCAACGTTGGGTTTTACTTATCCTAAAAATATAATGTGTTTTTTCAAAAATTGATCTTATGTATTATATCTAAAAAGTCAGTGGTCGTTCAACAATGTGTACATCGTACATATCAAATATAATTTTGTGTTTGAAACATCTGAATTTTAAATAACTTTTCATTCTGTTGACCGTACATCACAAAATACTTAAAGTATAATCCTAGATAATGAAAGACATAACAAAACCTTCACTTTTATCTATCTACATTTTTATTGCTCTTTTTTGTGTTTGCTCTACGTTTAAAGACAACAAGGATTTTCGATTAAGTTTATTCAGTATCTTTATGTCTTGTAATCTATCCATATACGGTATATTAACTTGGTAAATATTTGTGCTTTTGCTGGAACTGCACATGTTTAGTTATGACACAAAAAATACTATTCGAGCTGAATAATAAATTACGTAAAATGTTCCAAACCTGCAGCTAGCGTAATGTGCTTTTTTGTTGCAGATATGTATGGAATTAAAAAGTTATGGAATTTTCTGATAGGATTTAAGGATAAGAAATTTTAGTAATAATATTTACAGATTTTTACTTCTTAGGGCTACTTAAATGAATTAATTGTGAGTGCATAACTTTGTTTTGACTAAGAAAATAAATTGGGATAGAACCCAAAAATTGGTTTTACACGATAATAATTTTTATTCCTAAAGTGTGGTGTTTATAGCAAAGCAACTAACTTCTAGTTTAAAAATTTAACTTTTGAAGTTGCTCTGTTATATTTTCGGTGTGGCCTGATGTTTAGCGACTGCTTTTTCCAACAATCATCCAACCTAATAAAAATTAGGTTAAAGCTGGGATATTTGAGTCGGAAGGTACTGGATTTAAATCCCACCAGCACATAGCTAGCGGAATCTTGACTATTAGTCAATTTTAAAATTTCAACTACGTTAATCAGCAAATGTTATCTTATTTTTATCGAAACGCAGGGTTATTATTTAAATTCTAGATTTGTTTAAAAAAAATGAATGGATTTTGTTCACAGTTAGCACTTTTAATCTATAGTTTTGTAGTGATGGGCAAAACGGATATTTCGAGTATCAGTATCAAGTGCTACTTTCAATCCATAAACTCGATACATTGAACATGATGATACTTTCCACCGATTCGATACTTTTTTTAAGTATTGCAACGTCCATTACTAGTGAAAATGCTATGGACTATTTAATTGAGTTTGCAATTAAAATATTTTATAGTTTGGTTACGAGTAAATACTAAAAAATTGAATTTAATATTGAATATGCGGCTAGAATATTGCAAACCAATATTCTAATCGTACATATTGCAGACATAACATCTCGCATACTCATTGCTTACGTATCATTCATCACACTGTGCGTGCAAACAGATAATGCATCAACAGATGTACATACACACACAAGGCGGAAACAACTCGACGGCCATTACAAAACGAAAACAAACGGAGCGCGACGAATACGATGCAAAGAAGAACGATCGAACATTTTAATTTATGCTGGAGTATACTCGGTTACTCAAACGCTTCAAAATATCAAAAACGCGCTTACGAGTATACCCAAGATAAGCTCAGTATATGAATTCACATTTTTGACATTCCTTTGACTTTTGATTGTTTTTATTTTTTTTATTTCTTTAATTTTTTATCAAACAATAAAAATTTAAAATATAAAAATTTGTAATTTAAAGAAAAACACGCAATTGTCTTTTTCAAAAATGTTAAAATGGTAGCGTAAATAAAACAAAAATTGGTTAAATATTTCATAAATTTTCTGTAAGATGTCACTTTAGTACTAAACAACAGCACAAAGTTAAAGTTAAATCAACTTTTTTTGTATCACGTCTGAGTCGCGTCGAGTATAATTGCTTTAGATAAATTCTCATAGTTTGACTTTTTATTTTTACTTAGTCACGTCGGTCGCGTCGAGTATATCTCCAGGGTTAATAAAAATAAAATAATTTTTTCAATCAGTTCGTCTCTATTCTCCAACCAGCCTCTCAAGCAAGTCGTCCCTACCTTGCCGCACAACACGATGCCACACCGCCATTAGTAATTGCGTGAAATTGTAAATTACAAAACTAAAATTTAATTAAACTATAAATTACGTAGCTTATATTTGTAATTTATTTTTATTTGTATTTATATTTATCTATTACAGTGCGTTTTATTTTTCTAATTTTTATCTCAATATAAATTATGCTAGTATAAACTATCGGCGTGTATATCGCTCGACTCTTATCACCCAATTGAATTTATTGACTTATAATTATAATTTCGTGAACCCACAATATGCGAGTTCAACAAATTAGTATTTTGAAATTGTTAGTGAAAGAAAGAATATGTAAAATAAACATATATAGAAATTAGTTAAGACGACATTGACCGTGAATGAATGATTGTTTTTTACATTGTGGCAATGTCGTAAGAATGAAAATTGAAAAGAAAGAAACGCGACACGCTTAACCTACTTATTCAATAATTTTACAAATAAATTTAAACAAGGGTATGTCATTTTTTGATATGGCTACTAACTTTTAGAGCTAGCAGAACCCTTCGTTATAGTAGGAAAGGAAGAAGCCCAAAATTTTTGAATAGAGCATTTAATTAGCCTACAATTATCCATAGTATCTAAAACTGTTCTGCTGGATGGATTCTGCTAGCTTCAGGGGCGCGTTTTTGGCTGTGTTCAGGAGACACAATTGGTCATTTGTTGATTTTGCTCTTATCCTTGTTTCGCATTTTATTTCTGGGTGTTTAATGGACTATTGACTCACATCCTCAGGATTAAATTCCAGAGCTATGTAATGTAACCATTTGTCCGGATTTCGTAACGAATTTTCATATTGAATTTTTGACGAATAAGTAAAATTTTTGGAAAAAAATGTTTTTGTTTTGATGTCTATTACGTATTGGATAAACAACATTTTCAACATGGAAGTATAACATACATAATTTGATATTTTAAAGGCTACGACATTTTATGAGCTTTATCGAAAACTCTTTTTAAAATCAAAATCAAATCATTTAATCTAACACGTATATTATACCTAGATAACCGTACTCCTCGCCTACCCCCACATTTCAAAATTCCGAAATAGTTATTTTTTACAATTATTTTCTATAATAGAATTTTTATTTCATTTCCGATTGTCTCAAAACATAAAAATTTCATGGAAATTATAAATTATTACAGGTCGATAGATTAGTTAAATTGTTAGTACCTATTGCGATGAATTTGGGGAAAACTGCTATTTTCGTTAGAAAGAAATATGCTACGTGCATAAGTAGATACATAAGTAGATTAAAGATTTAGAAATATGTTTATGCTTTTTATAAAAGGTTTTTGATTAATTTATACCACAACCAACAATAAAAAATTAGATCACACAACCCATTTAATTTTAATTAAAGAAAGCATTAACAATTTGAATTAAAAAAATAAATCAAATTTTCTAAAACAAAAATAATAAACAAAAAAGCTCTGTGAAACTTTCAAATTACACTCGTCCTTCTCTGGATCTTTTTCGTATTTTTTCTATTTATAATGAAGAAAAGAAAACCCAGAAGTCCCACATTTGTATATAACTAGAAGGAAAAAATTATATTATACATAACTGTATATATGTACATATATACGAACTAAATGGATAGATGAATATTGTTGATATATATAATCAGTTCCTTTTGCCATTTTGTGTATATCTTTAAGTTTTTTTTATAATATCAAGGAAAAAATTATAAATTTTATAAACAAACGTATGTATATAACCAGGCTATATACAAAATGTATGGATGTATCTCGATATATACCATGTAATGTACACAATAGATGGGGAACATGAACTAAGTATATACATATACAGTATAAATAACACTCTATGGGGAATATATACAATTTTTTCTAAGCTAACCATTGTGTTATCAAAAGAAGAAGAAAATAGAAATAATAAAATTATATGAAAAAAGAAAATATATAAAAAGATGATGAGGATTTTTTATTGGTCAGAGTTATTAATTTTGTTTTTTTTTTGCTATTTTTTACTGTTTTGTTAGAAAGAAAGTTAGATATTTTGTTGGTGCTGTTACTGTTTTATGAATATTATTATTTTTATAAGCTACTCCACATAAGATAAGAATTGTTAGTATAATTAAAGTTTTTGTTCATATCGGTGGCAGGTTTGAATGAGATGTTTTGTGATGCTATATATGAAAGTTTGTTCAAGGCTGCTTCTATGGTTACCTTACCATAATTTCTGTTGGACCCTTTTTTGTATATAAATGTACATATAGTTTTTGTATTTGTAATATGAACGTATTTGCTATATATATGTATATGTATGTGTACATAGTTAGTTAGGAAAATATTGATCTACGTGTATGATTACATTTAAGACAAAATTTGATTGATGTTATCTATATTATTTCGTGTACGTGATTCCATTGGGGATAAGCTGTTTTGGTAAATTCTAATAGGTATTCATAATAATGCTATTATAAATTAATGCCATCGGAGAATAGGGGTAATGTTCTACAAACTCAATGGTCTAGTTTTGCCGCTCTGTATTTATACTTCGCCTAATATGGATTCTTGAGCACAAATGTGGTAATGATTTTACTTTTACTGTCAATTTTTCTACTCAATCCACACTCAATCCATTTGTATCGATCTGCTGACTGTTAAATCGAAATGTTTTAAAATACAGTTAGCATTCCATTTTTTGTAAAACTGTGTCCATGCCTATTAAAAATGTATAATATCGAACACTAAAGTTTTGTAAAACATTTAACGTAAAAAAATTTAATTTCCCATTTTAAACGTACCAATGCTGGTTCAAGGCCAACAAATGAGCATAAGTACCAAGTATTACGTAAAACGAATGGCTTTGATAGTTGATGTTGATGGTTTGGCAGAAAATTTGCAGGATTTACGATTACTGATGTGAACTTTTTAAGGAAAAGTGTAGCTATGCAAATTAAAGAAAAGTGTAGCTACACAAATTAACGAAAAGTTTAACATGTGTGTGTGTAGCAATTAAAAGTGTAAATAGCACACCATTACTAAAAAAGATCGTCACAAATGTATATTTGATGCAAATATCGGGATCAAATTTTATCAGGAATTTTGACGAATATTAGAATATTCATTAAATTTACCGATATAAAGGGTGTTTTTTTAAGAGGTTGCCGATTTTTTTTTTGAATAAAACACATATAAAATTATGAAATGACCAAAATTTTTTTTTATTTGGTAGATAATTTTTTGGCATTTAACATTTAAACACAATTGCTGGCATATGGCTACCACGACTATTTTTCACAAATGTCATTCTGGAGGTCCAATTTTCCAGCACTTTTTCAAGCATTTGAGGGCGTATGTCAGCAATGACACGTTGAATATTGGTTTCCAAAGCGTCAATCGATTGAGGTTTATCCACATAAACCAATGACTTCACGTATCCCCACAAAAAGTAATCGAGTGGCGTCAAATCGCACGAACGCGGAGGCCAATTCACCGGACCATTTCTCGAAATAATGTTGTCGTTGAAAGTTTCTTTCAATAAGTCGATTGTTTCACGTGCTGTATGGCAAGTGGCACCATCTTGTTGAAACCACATTTCATTCATATCCATATCTTCAAGATTTGACAACAAAAACTCATTTAACATGGTTCTGTATCGATTTCCATTCACGGTAACGCGTCGTCCTTCCTCATTTTTAAAGAAATATGGACCGATGATCCCACCAGCCCATAGACCGCACCAAACAGTACATTTATCAGGATGCATTGGTAATTCTAGAACGGCGTGTGGATTATCTTTGCTCCAAATGCGACAATTTTGTTTGTTGACGTATCCATTTAACCAAAAATGCGCCTCATCACTGAAGAGAATTTTACGGTAAAAAAATGGATCTTCGTTCAATTGATTTAACGACCAATCACTGAATTCACGGCGCAAACGATGGTCGTGTGGCTTTAATTCTTGCACCAATTGAATTTTGTATGGCACCAAACCCAAATCTTTACGTAAAATTTTCCATAAAGTCGATGGACAAAGTCCAATTTGCTGAGCACGACGACGAATCGATAAATTGTCGTTTTCTTCGACACTGGCCTCAACGACAGCAATATTTTCTTCTGTACGAACTCTTCTCATTCTTGTCGGTGGCTTGGCATCCAAAAGAGTGAATGTAGACCGAAATTTGGTAATTACGTTCTTTATGGTGGTCTCTGACGGACGATTATGTGCACCATAAAATTCACGAAGTGCTCTATAAACATTTTTAATTGAACACTGATTTTGAAAATAAATTTCCACGATTTGAAAACGTTGTTCTGGAGTTAACCTATTCATAATGATTTGCCAAACAATACTGAGTAGAAATGCCACTTTGAGCTGGCAAAACAACTGTCATAAAATAAAACGACATCTATCGGAAAAACAAACCTCCTAAAAAAACACCCGTTATAAGTTGTCGTGAAGCAACCCCAAATCTTTATATTTTTACACACATCCCCCTCATATATGCTTACACTTGATAACATCCATGAGTTTTCTGGAATTGGTCATAGTGAAGCAGGAATCTTAAGGAATATTAGGATATTCATTGAATTTACTGATTTAAAAATTGTCGTGAAGCAACCCCATTTTTTTTTAATTTTACGTAGTTAACTGTTTTGAACAGCACGTTTCGTCCACTATCAAGAGATATATGCCCACACTTGGTAATATTTCTCAGGGTACTGATATCAGTTATAGTGTTGACGAATAATTGAATTTTCTAAAAAGTTTGCACATTAAAACGTTTGTAGAGACACCCCAAATCGTTTTATTTTATTGTGATTAACTGTTCCAAACAGCTGAATCTATCCAAGTTTGAATAATATTTGGATTTTTATGAAATGAACGTCCTAAAACTTGTGTGGAATCATCCCAAAACTATTTATTTGGTTTTAGTTAACTGCTTTGAACAGCTCAAGTTGTTTACTATTAGATGTCATATGTCATTACTTGGTAACATTTTTGAGATTTTTTTAATCGGTCTATGGCCGACTGCATATAATGTAGGTAGCGTGAAGTTTCCGACAAATTGACAAAAAAGCTTTTGTACTTAAAAGTGTATATACTCAAATATTCTGATTAAATTTTACCTAAACTATTCATGTGAAGTAAGGATCAATAGTTAATGACAAGGAATCGTAGAGATGTCTACGCTTAACGGTATATGGGATCATGTTAATTAGGCAATTCTTAATGTTTTCTAGAAGCCAACATATTTATGCGATGGGGCAGTCATAGATTTTTTTTAATTTTAAAATTTTGCTATAGTAAAAAGTGTAGTGGTAGTTCGGAGGTCAATGAGAAGGCATCGTAAAGATGTCTACGCTTAACGGTATATGAAATCTTGTTAGTTAGGCAATTTTTAATGTTTTTTAGAAACCAACATATTTATGCGGTGGGCAGTCATAGATTTTTTTCATTTTTAAATTTTTGTTATAGTAAAAAGTGTAGTGGCGGTTCGGAAGTCAATGACAAGGCATCGCAGAGATGTCTACGCTAAACGGTATATGGGATCATGTTTGTTAGGCAATTTTTAATGTTTTTTAGAAACCAACATATTTATGCGGTGGGGCAGTCATAGATTTTTTTCATTTTTAAATTATTGCTATAGTAAAAAGTGTAGTGGCGGTTCGATGGTCAATGACAAGGCATCGTGGAGATGTCTACGCTTAAGCAATTCTGAATGTTTTCTAGAAGCCAACATATTTATGCGGTCGGGCAGTCATAGATTTTTTTTAATTTTAAAATTTTGCTATAGTAAAAAGTGTAGTGGTGGTTCGAAGGCCAATGACAAGGCATCGTAGAGATGTCTACGCTTAACGGTATATCATGTCATGTTAATTAGGAAATTCTATGTTTTCTAGAAACCAACATATATATGCGGTGGGGCAGTCATAGATTTTTTTTAATTTTAAAATTGTGCTATAGTAAAAAGTGCAGTGGCGGTTCGAAGGTCAATGGCAAGGCATCGTAGAGATGTCTATGCTTAACGGTATAACGGAAATTCAAAATAAAAAAGTATTCCGTTAATACATAAAAGAAATTTTTCATTAATACGTTTTAATATCTAGTTAGTAGTCGAACAGTGAGGATCGTTTTGTGAAGTTACGTTGTGAATATTTTGTGTTGAATTTCGAATTTTTGCATTTTTAGATTTGTTTTTATATTGACCCGGCATTTTTTAGACACACTCTATTTGAACATTTCTAGTTTTATTGGTATTGCAGCATTTGTTTAATTCGTCATTCGTGCAATTCATGCTTTTGTTTTTATTTCGAGCCGGAATTTTTTGGACATTCTTTTTGAACGTTTCTAGTTAAAATTAAAAAAAATCTATGACTGCCGCACCGCATAAATATGTTTAGAAAATATTCAAAGTTGCCTAACTAACATGATTTTATATACTGTTAAGCGAAGACATCTCTACGATGCCTTGTCATTGACCGTCGAACCGCCACTACACATTTTACTATAGCAAAATAGTAAAATTAAAAAAAATCTATGACTGCGCCACCGCATATATGTTGGCTTCCAGAAAACATTAGGAATTGCCTAACTAACAAGATTTCATATGCCGTTAAGCGTAGACATCTCTACGATGCCTTGTCATTGTCCTTCGAACCGCCACTACACTTTTTACTATAGCAACATTTTAAAATTAAAAAAATCTATGACTGCCCCACCGCATAAATATATTGGCTTCCAGAAAACATTAAGAATTGCCTAACTAACATGATTTCATATACCGTTAAGCGTACACATCTCTACGATGCCTTGTTATTGACCTTCGAGCCGCCACTACACTGTTTACTATAGCAAAATTTTCTAGAGCAGCTCACAGCATGAATATGTTGGTTTTTAGAAAATATATTGAAAGGTAATGGCTTATTTTTGTGGCTAAATTAGCTTGCCATGGAGAACTTATTGTTAGTAGCATTTTATTTCGATTTACAAAACAAGTTTTTTTTTGAAAGTGTGACATTCTTACTTAACTTTTTCTGTCTTACTTAACATGAAAAATAACAAACCACAATATGATAAAATATTAGAAGTGTTTCATGACACCCATTAATCCGGATCGCAGTTCAAATTTTATATGGAAAACCTGATCCAAATTTTGTTTTAGATTACAATTTTGATTTGAAATCTAGTAAGGGCCTTTGTGTTGTTTCATGAAACAGGTAAAGAAATTGATAAAGATTTAATATAAATTTGATAAATTAAGAATAATTGTTTATTAAATTTCAATTTTTTTTTGGTCATGATTTCGAGGGATTCGTGTTTAAATTGTCAATAAAACTAGCCCATTTGAAAAATCAAAATAAATTGGATAAGAGCCCTGATTAGCATCCGCGAAAATTTATCGTTAGCTACTCAGGTGCAAATTTGTGAGAGTTTCGAAAACCTTGTTCAACATATTTCTCCACAACCATACCATAACAATGTAAATAATAATATTGAGTTACCAAAATAGTTCAGAAGCCGAGGGTACTGTCGTAAATCAACCATCATGTTCGAACTATTCGCAAACGAGAGTTATTTTTTAATAAACGAATAATATTTTTTTCGGATTTTCGAACAAAATATTATTTTTAATGGCATACATACAATGTTTACGACTTTTCTAGATATAGAAAACCAAAGAGGCCATTTACTCACAATGCATCCTACCACAAAAAGTAGAAAAATTGTACCTCTCCCGCCCCCCCCCCCCCTCGTTATTTACTCCAGGTTGGTTTTGTACTGATAAAAAGTTGGTCTGCTCATCAGGTTGAAACGACCAAATTGCAAAAATTCAACTCTTGCCTTGTATCTATAGCACTGAGCTTTAGATACTCTTTGCCTATAGTATAAAACAAGAAGAGAGAGCCAAGAGATTTTGTCGGTAAAAATCTAATTTTGGCGAGCATATTAAAGCGCCACACCAGTTTTGGGCCAACATTTACTGCCCACACAGCGCCCTACGAACAACAACAACAGCGAAGCAGCAATACGCCTGCCATCAAAAAAAAAAATTTTTTTTATTTTTTTGTTATTTTTTTGTAAATAAAATTAATTTTTTTTGTATTTTATTACACGGGCCATGCAACTTGCATTACCCATTCCCCAGCAGCACGCATTCTGTGAACAACTTAAATTTATTCACACTAGTTCTCTCTAGCGTCTGCATCGATCATGTAACTCTCATGATCCAGCGACACACATGATCCAGTGACCATCACCATTATGACCACTTTCGTTTCCCGTGATTCACAGTTGTCGCTTTTCTCTTGCGTGGATCATGCAACATCCAAGATCCATTAGTTAGCAAATACCACTCACCTCCACAGCGACTCCAATCCTCCATCTTTTCACACACCAGTTTCTTGACTCTTGAATATTGCGGTCATTTGCAATCGGCCGGCTAAACCACATTTATCCAATACCGAGAGATTAGATGTCGCAAGCGACGGATACACTTCGTTCAACAATGAATCATGATCGACACTTGAAAAGTAAACTGGGAAACCATCATTGGAGATTGGCATTCTCTTACACTCCGAAAACTACACTTTTATATTCGGAGTATCGGTCAAATTAACGGCCGATTAGGCAATTAATTCGAAGCTATTCACTGAGCTTATGCACCTCTTAAGCTCACTTTGAATAAAAACTACTGCATAACACTAACAAACAAACTAATCTCTACGGACAAGATAAATGTCTTAGAGAACGGATATCCTTTGGTATCTAAATCAATAAATCAAACGATCGCAAAAATCAATATTCTAAACGTATATATTGCAAACACAACATCTCGTAAACTCCTCGCTAACTCATCATGCTTCACTCTGTACGTGGTACATATATACGCAAAACGGAAACGACATGGCGAGCCATATAAAACGAAAACAAAACCAACACGACGAATACGAAATCAAAGAAGAACGAACAAATTTAATGTATAAACTAAATTTCAATCAGTTCGTTCCACATCTACACAGCCGTTGAAGCAAGTTGCTGCTCAGTATCACCGTTGCACACCACGATGCTAACTCACCACACCGCCATTACATTGGTGGAATAAAATATATTTAATGATGTAAATTTAACAATTAATAAATTTTAAATAATAATAATATTTATTTATAATAAAATGTTAAATGAATATTAATAATAAATAAATAAATACTTTTAAAAATTAATTAAATTAATAATAAATAAAAAATACATAAATAATAACAAAACATTTATAAACATTAATAAATATAATTCAACATGTCATGCAATTGTAAGAAATTGTTTAAAATTCACGTTCAACGCCTCGGAGAGAAAATACAACAACTGTGACACTATTCTGGCTTTCGCTGCGAATTGGCAAAAATATGTTCATAGCTTTTCTGTCTAAATTATATTTTTCTGGCCTACTGATAGAATTGGGAAACTTTTGATCCACAAAATTTTTATAGTGAAAAATTATTTCCCAGTTTACCTTGTTTCAAATATATTTATACCAAACTGATTCCATCAGTAAGGCCAAAAAATATAATTTCAGCCATGTTAATAGTTTTCCAAATTTCCTATTCCCATTTCCGGGAAACCCCTCACTAACACATACCTATACATTTACCAAAACTATACACATGAATGCGAGCAAAAAATTGTTTACTCAATAAATAAAAAATTACTTTCATTTTTTATGTAAAATTGATTTGAATAAATATTAAATAAACCCATTTAATGAATTATTTTTCAAAATAACCATTGGAATTGAATTTAATAACTTATTTTCAAATTTCCTTTAATATTATTTGGTTCCCAATGAATTGTTTGTATATATTCATCAATTTACAGGAAGTGTAAAGGAGAAAGTGAACGTCGACATGTATTAGCGGGAAACATAAATGTTTTGTTGTGCACGATACTCGTACTTGCTCATTTTCGAATGCAAAATGGCATTGGTTGAGGAATAAACGAAGTGACCACAGGTGTTTTTTGGCATTCGGTAGGGTGCCTCGAGACAAAATTGGATTTAAAATTGAATTATGAACACGAACAAGAGCCTGCTTTATATATATATCTGCCACTGATGCTGTTCACAACGTTTCAAACGTATGAAATCACGCGAACTAATTTTACATATGCCACGATCACCTTCACAATGAAAACCACCACAAAGTGAGTTCCATCATTCTCCAAACGTGGGCTGAATATAACATTTCACTTCACACTTGAACTGTGTAAAATAACAGTTAGATTTAATTTGAATGAGTTTTTTTATTCGTTTTTATTTTTATATTTATTACGAAAAGAATGATTGATACCATTAAGTATGGAATATAACAATTGTTGTTGACTCTGTGACCCACAAAAAACTAAGTTCAATGTGGTCTTGATTGAAATACACACACATTGATTTTACATAACCCCATAAAAAGTTCAGTGGTATTGCTGCATGATCTTGGGGGCCAATTTACTAGTCCATTTTCCAAAATATTAGATTCACAAAAATTTTCCATACACAAATTGATTGATACATTAGCTGTATGACATGTGACACCGTCTTGTTGCAACAAAAGTCTTCACTACGTGTATTTCTTTTTCTCTGGAAGGAGTATTGTTACGTAACGTTTCCCGCACAGATAAAAAATGTTTCTAATAAAATTTAATATTATGCACGCGATGCTCAATTGTGTCCCATGATGAAATGGTATAATGCACTGACAATAAATGACATACAAATTTGATTATAGATTTTTAGTATTGCCACAGCAAAATGTCAAAGGTCAAGCACCCCTGATGGAAAAACCAGGTACTATCCAGTCTCCCTAGCAATTTAAACGGTTGTGCAGATTAGACAGCAAGCTTGGTCTGGTTGTGATTAAAGTGAGCAAATGCTCTTGGACTCCTCGAGCAACATCAAAACCAACTTTGATATTTTAAATTGTACAAGATATAAAACTAAAAATATAACACGCAAAAGGAAAATGGTTAGGTAAGGGTAATGGTTTTCTATATAATTTTTAGAAATTTTATATTTTAGAAATTATCTTCTTTTAACGTAAACTAAATTTCTTTCCCAGTTTCCTTTTTGTATGTGTTTTTCACAAATTTATTTCAATGAATGCAATTTTTTGTGTTTCACAAAAACGAAAAACCATAAACGGATATGCAAAATTGAATTTAATTTTTCCTCTTTTTTATTCATTTATGGGTTTAATTTTTTTTTATTTCATTTTAGTATGTACTTTTAAAAACAACAATAAACTATCTACTTACATAAATGATGAAAAACAGAACGAGTAGATGTTGAGAAAAAAATTGTAAGTTGTGGAAAAGAAACAAAAAAAAATGTAAATGTTATTTTATTTGGAATTGTAATTATGTATTTGGAGAAAGTTTCCTTTTCATCACATTAATTATGGAAATTTAAATTTTCGTTTTTATTATTCGTACACACATTTAGGGAAAATTATTGTTGTTCAATTAATTTTTATTTGGTTAAGCAAAGTTTAATTGTATATTTCATAATTTTTTAAATCCATTTCATAATTATTACTATTATTTTCTCGCACCCAATGTACTCGTATAAATGAATCTGGCGGCTTGGATATGCTTAGAATTTTTAACATTTTCTGATTTGTCCAATCCTTTGACTGTTTTGGTTATAATAGTATGGCGCAACTTTCAGCAATTATTTACTTTCGATATCGAGCACCTGTACGCGATAATGAATGAAATTTTCAATGATGAAATTAAAATTAGTCTCGTAGTTCTGCCAATTGGGCGCTTTGTTGCTCGCCTTGCTGGTCTATTTTCGCACTTCATTTCGTCTTCAATTGAAGCAAAAGTGTCATCCTGATGTATACAATGATAGTTTTTATTGTTCAGTTGTAGCCGCTTACAACTGATATGATTGTTGAGGTTTAATCCATCGCGCTTGATCATTCGGTAGAAAGTCCTCTGGAATTTCTAACAACAAATTGTACGTATTTCGATAAGAATTCGCACTGGATTATGCAACTAAAACGCTTAGCGTTTAAGTAACACCAACACCTTTAACTTCTTCAACAATTCAGTATTTCACTATTTATCACTGTCCATTTTTACTGTTCACTTTTACTTTTCAAACTGTTCACTTTTGACTTCTTTTAACTTGCACTGTCTACTGTTAAATTACACCTGTGTCTGCATGGCAATTACATCGTGCTTATATATACTTGTCTATCGTTGTTCGAGATTATTCTTAAATGGCATGGAATGGTATCTGGTAATGTATGCGTATTTTAATTATAAATCACTTGCATGAATTTGTATTCGCGGACAGTCCACGGAACACCGACTCCCCTGTTCGCCGCCGTTTATAATTGCTTTCGTTTTTACCATATTTCCACATAGAATGCCATCCTAAAATCAAATTTCCATTCAGTATTGGAGATTTATGTTTCTCTAGAGCTCGCCCCTGTAATTACAATTGCCGTCTAGCAGCTTTACAGACTTCGAGAACTACAATTTTTCTTCCTGGTGCTTGACACTTTCATCACGGAAATTACTAACCTTTTCGGCTACAGTAATTCGGCGGGTTTTTGTTGGTTTCTAATGGTGCAGCGATATCTGCTAACAGTATCGGAATATACCGCGACGAAAAGCCTGCAATCAACAACCCATTAGAATGGCCTTTACAAATAAATCGTCACATTTCGTGGTACAATTAAAGTGTAGTGGTACTCCACCACTGTTTCCTTTTTGGAGCATCCTTTTATTTTTGATAAAAATTTGATGAAAATTTCCATTTATGATACATTGCTGAGCACCAAAATGGAAATTTTATTCACGTAGAACATCGGAATTTTTTTATACAAGTGAGATTCTAAGGCCCCCATTACAAAATATAATGGCTATCGTTTTATTTTTTAAAGGCGGTTATTAAAATCAATATGGCATTACGTTGCAAATTTATTTTTGCAGCAAAAATTTTAATAAATAATAATTTAGCAGTGTGAGTACAAAATTCTCCTTAAAGAACAATTTCTCATATAAATTGTATCTCGTCATCCTTATATAGGACAAAATATCTTCGTCGTAATTTCCAAAATAACGGGTGATTTTTTAAGAGCTTGAGAACTTTTTTTTAAAAAAAAACGCATAAAATTTGCAAAATCTCATCGGTTCTTTATTTGAAACGTTAGATTGGTCCATGACATTTACTTTTTGAAGATAATTTCATTTAAATGTTGATCGCGGCTGCGTCTTAGGTGGTCCATTCGGAAAGTCCAATTTTGGGCAACTTTTTCGAGCATTTCGGCCGGAATAGCCCGAATTTCTTCGGAAATGTTGTCTTCCAAAACTGGAATAGTTGCTGGCTTATTTCTGTAGACTTTAGACTTGGCGTAGCCCCACAAAAATAGTCTAAAGGCGTCAAATCGCATGATCTTGGTGCCCAACTTACCGGGCCATTTCTTGAGATGAATTGTTCTCCGAAGTTTTCCCTCAAAATGGCCATAGAATCGCGAGCTGTGTGGCATGTAGCGCCATCTTGTTGAAACCACATGTCAACTAAGTTCAGTTCTTCCATTTTTGGCAACAAAAAGTTTGTTAGCATCGAACGATAGCGATCGCCATTCACCGTAACGTTGCGTCCAACAGCATCTTTGAAAAAATACGGTCCAATGATTCCACCAGCGTACAAACCACACCAAACAGTGCATTTTTCGGGATGCATGGGCAGTTCTTGAACGGCTTCTGGTTGCTCTTCACTCCAAATGCGGCAATTTTGCTTATTTACGTATCCATTCAACCAGAAATGAGCCTCATCGCTGAACAAAATTTGTCGATAAAAAAGCGGATTTTCTGCCAACTTTTCTAGGGCCCATTCACTGAAAATTCGACGTTGTGGCAGATCGTTCGGCTTCAGTTCTTGCAGGAGCTGTATTTTATACGGTTTTACACCAAGATCTTTGCGTAAAATCTTCCATGTCGTCGAATAACACAAACCCAATTGCTGCGAACGGCGACGAATCGACATTTCACGGTCTTCAGCAACACTCTCAGAAACAGACGCAATATTCTCTTCTGTACGCACTGTACGCATTCGTGTGGTTGGTTTAATGTCCAATAAAGTAAACTGAGTGCGAAACTTGGTCACAATCGCATTAATTGTTTGCTCACTTGGTCGATTATGTAGACCATAAATCGGACGTAAATCGCGAAACACTTTTCGAACCGAACACTGATTTTTGTAATATAATTCAATTATTTGCAAGCGTTGCTCGTTAGTAAGTCTATTCATTATGAAATGTCAAAGCATACTGAGCATCTTTCTCTTTGACACCTTGTCTGAAATCCCGCGTGATCTGTCAAATACTAATGCATGAAAATCCTAACCACAAAAAAATCACCCTTTACTATCTAAAACACAAAACAATCATTCTAATATTTTAAACTTATAAACCCACATTTTCCTCTTGCACAAAATAATTATTTTTGTCAATAATATCAAACTGGTAATATCTTGCTAGCTATGCACAGAACTAGACTACACTACAAGAGTCCACTTTCAACTGCTGTAAGACAATTTTAAAATCTTTATGACAACATACGCAGTGTACACAAGATTTTTCCACTAGCTGCGTTTTTCTGAAAAACAATCGCTTTGAGTTCGCAATAGCTTTTTTCAAATTTGTCTAATTTAAAATTAAATTTTTTTAAATTAAATTACTTAGATTTAATAGTAATCTAAGTATAAAAAATCCATCAACAAATTGTATAGTGTTCTTGTAATATCGATTTTCTGTATAGTATACAGAACTATTAGTATACAGAACGGAACTGTTCAGAACTATACAGATGATGGATTTTTTAACGGGTGTTTTTTTAGGAGGTTTGTTTTTCCGATAGATGTCGTTTTATTTTATGACAGTTGTTTTGACAGCTCAAAGTGGCATTTCTACTCAGTATTGTTTGGCAAATCATTATGAATAGGTTAACTCCAGAACAACGTTTTCAAATCGTGGAAATTTATTTTCAAAATCAGTGTTCAATTAAAAATGTTTATAGAGCACTTCGTGAATTTTATGGTGCACATAATCGTCCGTCAGAGACCACCATAAAGAACGTAATTACCAAATTTCGGTCTACATTCACTCTTTTGGATGCCAAGCCACCGACAAGAATGAGAAGAGTTCGTACAGAAGAAAATATTGCTGTCGTTGAGGCCAGTGTCGAAGAAAACGACAATTTATCGATTCGTCGTCGTGCTCAGCAAATTGGACTTTGTCCATCGACTTTATGGAAAATTTTACGTAAAGATTTGGGTTTGGTGCCATACAAAATTCAATTGGTGCAAGAATTAAAGCCACACGACCATCGTTTGCGCCGTGAATTCAGTGATTGGTCGTTAAATCAATTGAACGAAGATCCATTTTTTTACCGTAAAATTCTCTTCAGTGATGAGGCGCATTTTTGGTTAAATGGATACGTCAACAAACAAAATTGTCGCATTTGGAGCAAAGATAATCCACACGCCGTTCTAGAATTACCAATGCATCCTGATAAATGTACTGTTTGGTGCGGTCTATGGGCTGGTGGGATCATCGGTCCATATTTCTTTAAAAATGAGGAAGGACGACGCGTTACCGTGAATGGAAATCGATACAGAACCATGTTAAATGAGTTTTTGTTGTCAAATCTTGAAGATATGGATATGAATGAAATGTGGTTTCAACAAGATGGTGCCACTTGCCATACAGCACGTGAAACAATCGACTTATTGAAAGAAACTTTCAACGACAACATTATTTCGAGAAATGGTCCGGTGAATTGGCCTCCGCGTTCGTGCGATTTGACGCCACTCGATTACTTTTTGTGGGGATACGTGAAGTCATTGGTTTATGTGGATAAACCTCAATCGATTGACGCTTTGGAAACCAATATTCAACGTGTCATTGCTGACATACGCCCTCAAATGCTTGAAAAAGTGCTGGAAAATTGGACCTCCAGAATGACATTTGTGAAAAATAGTCGTGGTAGCCATATGCCAGAAATTGTGTTTAAATGTTAAATGCCAAAAAATTATCTACCAAATAAAAAAAAATTTTGGTCATTTCATAATTTTATATGTGTTTTATTCAAAAAAAAATCGGCAACCTCTTAAAAAAACACCCTTAGTTTCCTTAGATTAGTATTAAATCTAAGTAATTTAATTTTAAAAAAATTAAACTTTTAATTTTAAATTGGACAAATTTGAAAAAAGCTATCGCGAACTCAACCCGATTGTTTGTCAGAAAAACGCAGCTACTGTAGTACAAAAACAATAAATAGTCGAAAAAAGTAGCATTGAGGGCAAGTATGGCACACCTAAATGATCAATCGTAGCAGGTCATTTTGTAAACAAATTATCCCTTCGAAAATAATCAACACCATTGAAAAAATTAATAAACTCGCACTGAGTAGTGACGAAAAAAACTGACACATTCGTTATATTAAAACATCTAGTTGCCCTAGGTTTTACTTGCTTATTTATGATTTGTCGCTTTTCACCTCAAGTGACAATGGCTGTTTTGTTTTGAGAAACACAATATTAGAGGTCAATTTTTTGTTTAGCTTTATTTGTTTTTGAATTTCCTGTACAAAAAATAATTGTACATCGTAGTTGGCCTGTTTATCAGTAAGTATTAAAATTGAGTAGGCTTCATATAAAACTAAAAAAAAATAGATTTACAAAGCGAGTTCAAATTACAATTACTACTGATTGCCAATTATGACTAATAATTTTTCTGCTACGGAAATTACACTAACAAACAAAGCTAAACCGATAACTGGCCTCCAATATTTTCTTTCTCAAAACAATACAGCCAATATTTCCTATGAAACGTTATGCCTCAACCAGCGGACAGATAAGGGCTTAAGTTGTACGCTGTTTAGACCATTTCGTCGTACCGGATACATAAATAGTCCAGACAGAATACAACTTAAGCTCTTACGTGTTCGCTGGTACAAGCTTTAGTCGACTCTGACCACTCAAACACAAACATATCAAAAAAAAATGTTTAGTTTCTCATAAGTATTACACCAAAATCACACATCTCAAGAGCCCCTAATACAAATTGGCTCAGGGGACTCGAAATGCTAAATCTGCAGAGTTGAAATAGGTTAAGGGATCAGCAAGCTCCAGTCTCGGAAAATATAGGGGATGACTTCCTTGTCGCAAATGTTACGTTTTGTATTGTATGAGAATGTCGTTAAATTTCCCGTTTGACGTTAATGGTAGTGTTACTCGTACATCAAAATATTGCGACGAGTATTGTGATTGTATGCAAATCCTTTCGTAATACGAATATTTCCACTTGCGTTTTATTAGAACATTTATTAATGTTTTAGTCTGCATAGTTATATTTTGAGTAATTGGTTTAATTTTGCATTCTGGAAAAAGGACAGAAAAAATTGCTTAAAGTAAAACAACTCCGCAAAGGAATGTTTAAAAAAATTAAGGTCATCAGGTTATCCCTTGTAAAATTCATTTACCATGTATGAAATGCAGACATGTATAATACGTATGTATATAGGATGTACTATGTACATGCGTCCCCCGACCAGTAACGGCAAGTAATCGGAAATGAAAATAAAAATTATTTACAAAAAATGATAATAATTTTATCTTCCGAAATTCGGTTTTATCCAATTGTATGTGTGTGTGTGTGTGTTCACAAACGAATAAACTTATTTAGACTTTTTGTTTGTTTGTCCAAAGAGCAGAGTTGTAGAGAAATAAGTAAATACAAATTATTGTGCACAATGAGACTTTTTTATAGTTTCCTAAGGATGTGATATCTAGAATTGTTTTCTACATATTATGTATTATAATACAGTGTCTGTCTGATCTATTGTTATCCAGTTGGTTCTTTTAGTCTTTGTTCCTTCTTGATAATAAATATTAAAAGCATAAAAATAAGCAAAAATTCTCGTTCGTATTGTGCTGCATGTAAAATTTTCTTCTTTACTTTGTGTATCGAGTAAACAAGAAAGATTTTTATATTTTATAAAGTCGAAGTTATATATTATTTTACTAAACTAGTTATGTTTTATTTTTAGTTTAGTTTGAGATGGTTATTTTCTATACACAACTATTGTTCATTTTCTCTAGCTATACGAGTACAGATAATATAGCTTGTCGAGTCGAGTAGAATAAGTTGGGGTTGAAACTCTTAAAACCACGCCTTTTACTTAAATATTCTTTTATTTAATATTTTTTTCTTTTCATATACCCTCTTTATAGAAATATAAAAAGAAAAAATCTCAATCTAATATAAAACTAAATACAAAAATATAGAATTTTTCCATTTAAAATAAGGGACGAAGAAAATTTTGTGTGCTTGGTGTTTTTCTGTTATAATTTTTTGCCATAAAAATTTGCCTTTCATTCTTCTTCATTTAAATTTATAAAAATTTTATAATCTTATATCTTCTCTGTCTTTTCATTTTAAAAGAAGACTTAAAATTGTACTCGTTGTAAAGAAAATGGAAAAACAACATGACTCGGGTAAAACATATAAATACCAACAACAGGGTAAGGGTTGGTTTTTATTTTTATTGTTTTACATAAAATTCAAATGTTCACGTATTAAGCGGTGACAATAAAATTTTTGTGTAATTTTTTGTAATAGTTTTTGTGTGATGATGATGATGATGATGATTTTTAACCCTTTTTTCGTCATTTCTTCGTTTAAAGGTTGTTGTTTTTTGTAATGCTGCTGGTATGAAATTAAATTTAGATAATTGTTAGGAATTTTCATTTTTATTTGCTCTGGTAGAAAATTTTAATTATTTTTGTTGAGCATTTTATTTCGTCGTCTTTATTTATTTAAATTTTTGTTTTAAGTGGAATGATAGGTGCTGCTGTTTTGAATATAGAGATCAATTTAGAAAGATTATATACAGATTAGAATGATTTAATTAAAATAGTGTAGGATTCCACGATTTTTCTTCGTCATAAAAATGTTGGTTAAACGAAAAATAGAATCATCTTTTTTTGGGATGTATATCCTGAGATATACAGAAATGTTATCTAATATAAAGGATTATGGTATTGTAGTTTTGTATGGTCATTTTAATTACTAAGGATTATATTTATATTCTACCCACATGCACATAAATTTTTATAGATCTGTGATAGAAGTGTGAAAAGATTTAAAATAATGGAATTATTTTATCAGCTTTGATTAAGTTTGAGTGGAAATATTATTTTAGTGGATATAATTTGTTTTTAAATCTCGACTTTAACTCCTTTTAGTAAAACTTTTCCTAACGGCTGAAGATGAGACCTATTTTTGTCAACGGGAAAACACGGCCCTATTATTTTATCTTCTTCATGCTACAACAATAATAAAAATACAAATTTATTTGCATTCTAAGAAATTGTTGGCCGTAATGACAATAACAAAATTAATTACGATTAATTATATAAAAAAAAATCTTAATTTTATTATTCTCAAAATGGGAACTAATTTCTTACATCGTGTTTAAATTTGTATTGTGTTTTAATAATCAGGTGAATGCAAGTCACGCTTCTCTCTTTCTGCTACATTCGCAATCCAGTCATCCATTTTTATCAGTTGATATATACAATACTCGTTGATTGGTTGAATATGATACTAAATATTATTTTCCGAAATGCTCGACGTGAACTCCACAATCAACGTCTCACAATACGTCACCAGTGGTTTTACAAGGTGCCCCGCCCGCAAAGGGCTGACACAAATAATATGGTCGGGGTCCTTAATAAATCGACGGTGGTATTTTACCCGTATCACTTCGGACAATGTATGTGAATTTTCCTCAAAATTCAAATCAAAAATTTTTCGATATTCGTCATCGGTCTAACAATGATTTTGGAGTAGTTCTGTTCGTAGTCTACAAAATTTCAGAACCATGTGATTCGAAACTCTTTCGCGAGAATGACCACATAAGTTAACACACAATCTGCAGCCAATATCATATTGAAACATAAAATGACATCTTAATCACGTTGCAACATATTTACGCTGAAAATATTTGAAACATAAGTTATTCAATTAGAACAAGAAATCAGTTGTAATTTAAATAACGTGTAAATTTAAAGAAAATGAAAATAAAAATTTAACTTTTTTTATTGATCTGGTTTTATTGGTAATCAAATAATTAACTGGCGCGGAAACAAAGGCGCTAGCCAAAAAATAGGTGGCCGAATGTATTGTGGCCAACACCCGGCTTTCTTTTACGAGAAATGTTTAGATAGATCTTGAATACACAACACTTGATTTAGAAGTAAAAAATTAAACTTACCGGAGTTTTAGTGAAACTGTTTTGTATAATCAAAAATCGTTATTCCTGCTTAATTTTCAGAAAACCAATAAGGTCACCGTTGTTGATAATGAATATTTAAATTTATTTGAATCTTTTAATTCTTTGTTCTTTTTTTGTAAATGCTAAACATTGCAACATCATTGCAAAAATTGAAAAAGCTTCCATTGAAGAGGCCCCTTTGGATGTGCAGATTTTCACCAAATTTGGCAAGGATATCCCAATTAATGGAAAAATGTAAACATGAAGTTTCATTCCGAATCGTCAATGCGCCTGAACTGTAGAGTTACCGAATTATGGTGAAATGGAGTTTTTTTTTTCTCGTTATTTCCGGTAAATTTTAAAAAATATTTGAACAATTTTGTTGAAAATTTAATTTACAATCTTTTTGTTTTAAAAGTTTTTTCGTATAAATGTTATATAATTTTCAAAATACTTTCAAAACACGAAAAAGCTACTATCAACGTTAATATCACTGAGACCACCCAATTTATGGAAAAACCTTAAATATCAAGTTTCATCCCGATCAGCCAATCCGTCTGGGCTGTACAGCCGCAATTTTTGTTGAAAATTGGGTTTTTGTCAAAAATCGTCATTTGCGCTTAAATTTTGGAAAACGATCTGGACCGGTACTGTTGCAAATTTTATTTAAAATATTTTATGACATAGTCGTTTTTCTCGTACATGTTATATGAATCTGTCACTTCTGGAGGACCGATTTCAGCTAAAATTCACTGGAATCTTCCATTTTATTAGAAAAGCTTAAGCATGAAGTTCCATCCCGATCAGTCAGTTGGGCTGTAAAGAAGCTACAAACATTTAATCTACACGGCACCACATACAAGTACACACAGATTTTTTAAAACTACTTTTTTGACGCGATATAGCGAAAGGCGAATCTGCAAAAACTTCGAGGTCGAATTTTTTAATCTTTACTAAACAAAGAAACAGATTTTTGGCAAAAATCGTTATTTCCGTTATTTGGATATTATTGCAAAATTAATTTTGAATCATTTGGATCAAATTCTAATATTTTGCTGAGGCATACTGGGATTCCGGTAGAGGAATGATATCGTTTTCTTCCAATTTTCAATTATTTTTATGTTGTTCTAATGCGACCACCCAAATTTGTACTAACCCAAGCAACGGTTGATTGACGTTGTTGGTATAAGGTTTATGTATGCCTGTAGTTTCTTTACATCCCAATCGGATTGACTGACCGGAATGAACATTTATACTTAAGCTTTGCTGAAATCGGTCCATTGGAAGTGGCAGCTTCCGTAGAAGCTGTTTGTTTCTTGCAAATATTCTAAAAAGTATATCATTTACAAGAAAAACGATTAAGAACTGAAAGATTCTAACTTAATTTTGCAACAATATAGGTCCAGAGATGTATTCCAAAATTTAAGGGGAAATTACGATTTTTCTCAAAAAAATGTTTTTCATCAAAAATTTCTGTTTCTGAGCCCATACGAATTGATTGATCGCAATGAAACTTCATTCTTAAGCTTCTTCGATAGCTTTTTGGCCGAAATCGGTCCACCGGAAGTGGCAGCTTCCATGGGAGCTTTTTCCTTTTTTGTAAATATTTTTAAACATACGTGTTTATACCATTTACGTAAAAAACGATAGAAAATAGAAAGATTATAAATAAATTTTCAAACAATTATTTTAAATTATTGCAATGTTATTGAAAAGTTTAGCATTTACAAAGAACGATAAAGAATTAAAAAGATTTAAATAAATTTAAAAATTCAATTTTCAGCCAACAAAGGCAGACCTTGTTGGTTTTCGGAAATTTAAGCGGGCATATTGTTTTTTGATTATACTTGACAGTTTTACCCAAAAGTCCCTTTATTTTTAAGTCAAAAATCGTTATTTCCGCTTAAATTTCGTAAATATGAGCTGAACCGATATTATTGCAAAATTAATTTTGAATTTTTAGATTTTCTCGTAAATGATAAACTTTTCAAAATATTTGCAAAACACGGAAAACTTCTTATAGAAGTTGTCACCTCCGATGCACCGATTTCGGACAAAATTCACTGGGATCTCCCAATTTGTGGAAAAGCTTAAGTATGAGCTTTCATCCCAATCAATCAATTCGTCTGGGCTGTACAGGGCCGAACCTTTTTTAAACAAAACTGTTTTTGCGATCAAATAATTTATCCAAATCAAAATCCTTTATGAACATATCTAACTGACAGTGGCGAATAGTGAAGAATATCATACGAAAACAAAGGAATCATTCTGAGAAATAATTTAGAACGCACCTTTTTAGACCAATCACAGAGATCCGACAAACTCGTGTACTTTCTACTATGTTCTACCATTAATTTACCCCGTTGTTACACTATAGGCGAGATGGGTAACGACAACATTTTTAAACCACCAGTTCTTGCATCAAACGGAAGTTCATCCAGTGCATCCAATAGTAATAATACTATCGGCTTTGCTCAGCTTAAGGAAGTCTTACATGAAATTGTGAGAGAATAGTATCTGAATTTTACCAAACTTACAACATAAATACCAAATACGATACTGATGAAGATATCGACCCAAAGTATTTAACAAATCTTACTGACTTAGATAAAATACCCGATACAATCAAAAGTCTACGGGGATTCTACGACCGACCGAGTGCGAATCGTGAAAAAAGTAATGAATGTACCTTAAAAATAAACGAGAACCCAAATATTATGGGATACTTAGCGTAGTCTTAAATAAGGCCACAGGCAGTGCAAATATAGCGTTAGAATCTTCTAATACTCCTCTAAATTGGAAGAAAATATCAAGGTGGAATGGCAGATGACCACCTTAGTTCAGAGAACGGGCTACATACCGAATTCTACTGTAGTTCTTCTAGCAACTGTACCCTCACCTACCGCTCATTTTAAACAAACTTTCTTCAATAGAAATGAACCAAAAAGCCATGGATGCAATGACACAGGCCTATCGGGACAAGGAACTGGATACTTTTGTCCGGGACATTAAATGCGACCTACCAAGATTATTAAGCATGAGATGGTTAGCAGATCTGCCAGAAGCCCTCCTCATCCTATGTCTGAAGTTCGAAAATATTCAGTGTTGAGTTCAACATAGCCTAGGAAACATGAACTCGCAAAGCACCAAATAAACCTGGTTCCCTACGCTACCACCTAGGAGGAATATTCCTCTACCACCAAAAAATAATACACAGTCTTAAAATTTCTACCCGAAATTGTTACATAATCACCAATCATTCCAAACTTTCCCTAAACCGGCCCCGAAATCAATCTTCTCCAAACTACTAGCCAAGACAAAATACGATTAAATACGCACAAGCAACACCTGGATTCCTTTATAAAAAATATTCACCTAGATCGGCCGAACCAATATACGTAAATCGATCCAATTAGTCGATTCGAGGGAATTACCAGAATAGGTCTCAAATGAAGAAGCCCGCTATCAAACATCAATCGTACCAAATCAGCATAAATAGTTACGCTTAAATCAGTTATAATTCGATTGTAAATTAATTAATACGTTAATTAAAAGAAAATAAAAATGAAAATTTCGTTTTTTTAATTATTTTCGCAAGGCCTCACTAACATTTTCGAATAATTCTGGTCTTAGTTTTCATTATAATAATCTATTATCTACGATACTCCATTTTGAAATTATACAAATTAAATAAAGTATTAGTTAAGTAAGTAGGTTTCGACCACCAAGTGGCCATCTTCAGAAGATTTTTACGCAAATGAATATATTATAAATCGAAAATGTTTTGTCGATACCGAAACTGGCAGGGAATTCATTTCCAATATTATTTTGTTTCATAAAAATTAAAACTTACTTTTTATCGTGTGGGCAACTGCAGCATCGAAACTTTCGAATTTCAAAATGAAACTTTGCATACCGATCAAGCCCAATTTGTGCTAATTAGTGTTCACGGGACAAAAATAGTGCTAGTCCAGGAGCTGAAAAAACGGGAAACAAATATTTCAAATTTCACCTAAAAGACGAAACAAATAAAACCCGATTTCTAGAAAAAACTAGAAATACTTTAAGCCCAATTTCAAAACTTTCTAAACTGATGAAATTTGTGCTTATCATAGAAATATAATTTTCATAAATTTTCCCCTAAATATATTCATAAATTTTCCCCTATATTAAATAAATTAGTAAACAAACAAAACACAGAGGTATAGCATAGCGTTCAATAATATTTGTGTCAACACAACAACAAATTAAACAATGCAATGAATATGCAATCAGAAGTACCAACTTCATTGGTTTCTAGAACACTTTTGATCAGAAAATTGTTCATTCAACGGTCGTTGTTGTTCAATGGAATTGGACCAATTCTGGATTAGCACAAATTCAGCCACTATATTTTTCGGATGGCAATGAACATGTCTAATAGGAATATGCAATTAGAGGTACCAACTACATTGGTTTCTAGAACACTTTTTGTCAGAAAATTGTTCATTCAACGGTCGTTGTTGTTCAATGGAATTGGGCCAATTCTCAATTAGCACAAATTCAGCAGCTACGTTTTTCGGATGGAAATAAACATACCTGATAGGAATATGCAATCAGAAGTGCCAACTTCATTGGTTTCTAGGACATTTTTTGTCAGAAAATTGTTTATTCAACGGTCGTTGTTGTTCAATGGAATTGGGCCAATTCTGGTTTAGCACAAATTCAACCACTATATTTTCCGGATGGCAATAAACATATCTGATCGGAATATGTTTGTTTTTCCTATGAATGAAAATTTTTGAAAACCATATTTTTATGATAACCACAAATTTCATTAGTTCAGCCGCCTTTAGAAAGTTTTAAAATTAGGCTTAAATTATTTTTGGTTTTTTCTAGAAATCGGGTTTTATTTGTTTCGTCTTTTAGGCGAAATTTGAAACATTTGTTTCCCGTTTTTTCGGCTCCTGGACTAGCACTAATTTTTCCCGTAAGCACTAATTGGGCTTAATCGGTATGCAATGCAAAGTTTCATTTTAAAATTCGAAAGTTTCTCTACTGCAGTTAGCCACACCTTTTTCTCACATATGTTAGAAAAAAATATCAGAAATTATGTAAATTCTTAAACCAAATTCTGTATTCCCTGCGAATTACCCTAATAGGCTCACTAGTAATATACTTTACGTGTGCGAAGTATCAGGACGATATAATTGGTACAGAGGGCACCATTCTTGCCATGAGAACCCATGACATTCTATATAGGTATCATTCTCGAGGACGAGTACTACTCGAAAACATTGTGAGACCAACTTACTTGAAATTTGAACTTCTTTAAACATATTGTTTTTGTTCTCACTAAAGAATTGCCCATTCTCGCCATGAGGTATCGATCACATTAACATGAAACTTTGGTCTGGTAGAAGCTAGTACCAGAACTAATCGAAAATAATGTTGAGACCGATGACCAATACATAAAATCCCAACTACCGTGGAGATTTAATTTTTGTTCTCAAAGGGGCTCGTCATACATTCCAATGGAGGTGATTCAATAAAATCCAAAAAACTTTAATTTAGTTTTATAATTAATAAAAAAATATAATTTATGAAGCATATTTTTCTTTTTGACCAAGCTGTTGCTCTTTCAAAATTCCAAAATTAAATAGAAAAAATTTTGATTTTGATTTTCAGTATTTTACGAGTATACCGGGTGTTTCTTTTAAACTGAGACGATCAAATATCTCGAAAAATATTCCGTAGAGGAAAAAATGTCCATAATCAAAATTTAATCATACCGCGGGGGAAATACATTAGTGCAAAAAAATAGTCCTCCACCCCCCGCTTTGTAGGTGGGGCGGGGGTAACTTTTAAACTAAGATAGGAAGTCATATTTTTTATTGCAGATACGGATTCTACGACTAAAAGTACGTATGATTTGAATGAAATATTTTGTTCGGTTCATGATAGATGGCGTTGTAATCGACGGAATTCAATTTTTTCAATTTCTCCTTCTTAGGACGCATTCTTACGCATTCGATTCTGCAATACGTTTGAAATAAAAAACATCACGTTTTCATTGGAAATACTCGAAATTCGTCATCAAAACAATTTATTAATGTAAATGGCAGGTGAATAAAATAATTTTAGCTTAAAATAAGTGTTCAAAATGATGGCCTGCAACTTCAATGCACTTATTAATACGCATTTCAAATGATTGTACACAACTGAGAAGTGTGTCTGGTTGAATTTCAGCACACGCATTTCTGATTCGCTCAATATGTTCTCACGTGTTGTTGGTTCTTGTTTGTAAACTTTGTCTTTGAGTTAGCCCCACAAAAAGAAATCTGGCGAAGTAAGATCTGGTGATCTGGCAGGCCAATTTACCGGACCAGCTGAAATCACGATTAAGTATTTCACGTGCCACCACCGAATAGTGTGCAGGACAACCATCATGTTGAAACCACATGTTCCGTCTCACTTCTAAGCTCAAATTTTCAAGTAATATTGGCAGTTCATTTTCCAAAATGTTTCGGTACATTTGACCATTCAAATTGCCTTGTGGGGCCTATGAGTTTGTTGCCAATTATTCCACACCACACGTTGACAGTCCAAGGACGCTGATGTTCAACTTGACGAAGCCAGTGCGGATTTGTAACACTCCAATAAAGCATGTTGTGTCGATTAACCGTTCCATGGTTTGTAAAAGACGATTCGTCAGAGAACATTACGCAACGAAAAAAATTGGGGTTTTGTTGTATTTGTTCACGTGCCCATTGACAAAAAGTTACCCGATTTTGGAAATCAGCGCCATGAAGATCTTGGTGTAAAGACACATGATATGTGGATGATACTTGTGCCGTTTTAAAATTCTCCAAACACTGGTGAGGGATAATCCGGAATCGCGAACTATTTCTCGTGTACTAACATGAGGATTATGAGCCACTGCTGCCAATTCCGCAATTTCATTATTTTCTCCAGTGACTGTTGCTATACGGGTCCTCTTTTTCGGTTAAACATTTCCATCAGTAACAAATTGTTTGATAGTACGGCCAAATGAAGCACGTGAACGAATCCTATCCGGAAAACGTTAAGTGTAAATAGCAACAGCATTTTCAAGATTTCTGCCAGCTTCTCCATAAACCAGAACCATTTCAATTTTCTCTGGCACAGTTAAACGCTCCATTCTAAAGTATTTTATCGTTTATTTTGCAATTACGAAAAACATGAAGATAAGAAATAACACAAACGTTAAATGTGATTTACAAAACTGAATAAATTGTTTTGATGACGAATTTCGAGTATTTCCAATGAAAACGTGATGTTTTTTATTTCAAACGTATTGCAGAATCGAATGCGTATGTTCTAAGAAGGAGAAATTGAAAAAATTGAATTTCGTCGATTACAACGCCATCTATCATGAACCGAACAAAATATTTCATTCAAATCATACGTACTTTTAGTCGTAGAATCCGTATCTGCAATAAAAAATATGGCTTCCTATCTTAGTTTAAAAGTTACCCCCGCCCCACCTACAAAGCGGGGGGTGGGGACTATTTTTTGCACTAATGTATTTCCCTCGCGGTATGATTAAACTTTGATTATGGACATTTTTGCCGGAGAGTGGCTATTTTTCGAGATATTTGATCGTCTCAGTTTAAAAGAAACACCCGGTATATTTTCGTAAACAAAATCTAACTTTACCAGTTTTCATTATCAAGAAGTGGTCGCAGTGCCATCTCTTTTACAATAGCATTTGCATGTATAAGTCAGTTGTACGAGTACATGATTTTGGTTTGCAAAACCAATACGATTTCTATCCATATATTCTAAAATAATATTTCATTAATTGTGTGTAATTATGTTTTACCTAAAATCAGTTTGTATGTACAAGATTGTTGTTATTGTAGAATTATCCGTTGATAAATAATTATGTTTACCGAGGATTGTCCGTTGAGGAATAATTGTAGCGTGTTTCTTGTAGTTCCAAAACGAGCCACTACATATGCATGGTTATCCCGAAGGAAACATATACTGCAGTCATATATACAGTTGTTACAGCAAGGTAGACTCGTTGCATATAACACGGTCGCGCCAATAAAAACCATCCGTAGTATCGTCGTATAAAAATGTTGGGTGCAGTTCTACTATCAAAGCTGATGACAAGTTTGCAAATTGACCTGATCAAAATAGGCATGTGGATCGATTCACAATTGTATTTGATTTTTAAGCAACTCCACATAGAAACTGGCAAACTGTTGGGTTGCCAATCGCACCATCGCGTGGAGGCACAAACAATTGTCATTTATGGTGGTTCGGGCCTGAGCTGTTCTTTCTATTGAGCTATTCTTTCGAGTAAAATGAAAAACCAAGGCATTTTTACTTTGGTACTCGTAGCCACATTACAAAAGCTGTATCAGAAAAGTTGCGTTTGACCGCTAAAAATGTATATGAAGTTACTGTTCTAAACAAATGTTGACCCTCACCTTAAGAAATCTTGCGTACGCCAATGATTCGAAGAAATATTGATTTTCTTTAAATCGCTCTGCCAAATTTAAAAACCAAATTCTACCACTTAAAACCCGAGATTTTTAATTTTATTTTCCCAATTAAAATAAGAAAATATTAAAGTTTTCACATCTACAAACTAAAACTAAACTACTTATTCCCAAATGGCAAAACACTATGTGTATCATAAACACTACGAGTATTAGAAACATTGTATTAGTTTTACTTGAACATTTTTTTATGTAAAAAGCGCACATCTAGACACACAGACCAATTTTACAAAAAAAATATAAAACAAGGAAAATTAAAACAAATGAATAATTATACAGCCAACTCAGTAAATTAGCATGTTATAAAAAATAGAAACAAACGAATAAGAAGGCAGGCAATAAAAAAAACGTTCAAGTTAAATTGTTTATTTTTTGTGTGGAAAATATAAGTAAAGTGTAAAAGTAAAAGTGTATAACGAAGGTGGCAAGTATTTTTTTATTTTCCTGGTTATTGGATATGCTTTATAAATAAGTTAGTATCTAGTAAATTTGTATGTACTTATTGGGATGTGGAGAATTCAACATGAATATATTAATTTATTGATTGTGTTGTTGATGCTGGAAGTTATGAGGCAGATGAAATTAAAAACAGGGTATAAATTAAGGGGTGGGGAGGCGATTAGAATTTAATTGAAATACTTTTGGTGGCTTATTTGGCTCAGACGTCGGACTATTCAAGTTCTTGAATATTAGACAAAACCTTCCACAAAAATGAATTTGTGCGATATTCGACATATCGGAATGATCCAAGATTTACAAATCCGGCCTTTCATTATAGGCATTTCCCATATTTATCTAATAAGGTAAGTTATCAGGGTTTACAGTATGGATTGAAATGATAGAAGATTGATAGAAAATTTCTCGACAAATAAAAGTTTTTTATACAAGCTTTTCTGGTTTTTTTTTGATCTTAAATATTTCTTTAAAAACAGTTCAAGCGTGTAAGCCCGTGATATGTTTGAAAGTGAAAAATAATATTTGAGTATTACCAGGACGGAATGTCGTCGTATTTTTACCTGAAGATTTAGCATAAATTTTTATAAAACTTCAAAGCTGAAACGAAAAGGCAGCCAAAAATTTTAGAATTGTTTATCTTAGTACTTGTACAGTACATTTGGATAAATCATCATAACAAAAACGCCCGGTAAATGGTGAAATTCGGTTTTTACGTTAATTGATGCATAATTTAGAATGATCGACTTGGTAAATATAAGTCCTGATGAAATTTATTGAAAGTAAATAGGTGCACAAGCTTGGTGCTATTATATTATTCTGAGTGCTCGAATTACAGGGTTCAAATTATTTAACTACCCCAATAACCTTCCCTTTTAAGAGACATGTGCAATGCGATTTTAAAACCAGAACTATAACCAGAAATGATATATGCAAATTCCGTCCATTATGATAATCCGAAAGTATCGTACTTTTATTTTCGATGTTTTCTAATAATTTTTGTTTTTATTTATTGTACCTAAGTCATCTTTACTATTGGCCAATTAGCTAAAAAGTTAAAATAACGCTATGTCGACGGTTGCCAATCTCTTTTAATCGATCGAAGTAAGGGTATCTCAATTTTCATTGTAATTTGCTTTAGAAGTGGATTATACTTTTCTCTTCTCTTTTAATGTGCTCAACTTTCAACGAATAAAATGGAGTTATTTGTCTTGTTGTATTAAAAACAATAGAAAAGAGAAAGCGTCGACGTACAGTTACGGCTTAGCAAAAATTGGTTGTTGACACTGGCCAGTAGTAAAGATGGTTTTGATTGTACACACATAATTCTAAACATATATACTCTACTTGGAAGATGAAAGCTCGTCACACTGCAACCGGAAGCATAACAAATGGCACGTACACACTGAACGTTTTTGTTCAACACAATCGGCCCCAAACAAAAAAAACACAGCAATTCGTTTACATGTTTTTCGGTCACGTTCTTTTAGGAATAATCATGGTCGATACAAGTAAAATCTTTTCTGTGCTAACATTTAGGATCAATAAAAATTTAGAACAATTGCTCGTTATGACAGAACTTTATTTGAATTGGAGATAGCCCATATTCCATAAAAATGTTGAAGAATAATACCGAAAGCAAAGCACCTCTGACACTGTATTGTAAAACGATATGCATATTAAGATCTTTTATGAATTTTTATTATCTTTCGCATGGTACGTACACTCCATAAGTAATTCACCCTCTACAGTTTCAACCTCGTAATTTATGTTTCTCATTCAACTACGAATTATACCTTACGGACCTTGGGAGCAAATTTAGTGCAATAATAGGCATCCGATAGATTTTTACGTATACGTGCGTGTGTATTTCTTGCATTTTGTCTGATAAGTTTTTAACTTCGACTTGACCTTCTTTCAAAGAATAAATTTAACATAACAACTTATATCCATTGGCGTGAATCCGGTGGTACTCAAAAGCCATGACATGTTGTGTACTAAAGTCAGCTTATGAAAGAAGCTGCGTAAAGCCCTTATACATATATCACCTAAGTACAGATCCGACGTGCGATGATCTGATTTAATGTTTGATTTAATCGCCCAACAATCGAGCGATTATGCCTTAATCCAAACTCGGACTTCAAATATTTAAGTACTTTGCTCGCAAATTAAGGCCCATTGCTCGCATGTATAACTCAGCCTACAGAAAAAAATTATTTTGCCTGTTATCATCCCAGAATATGACATTGAAGGTGGGATTTAAAACAATATTTCGTTAATGCAACATTTTGAAATGCAATAATTGTAGAGGCTGACGGCTTCGATAACTCTCACGGGCACTTAGCCCTCCGAGGGGCTTTAGATTTGAACTTCGGGGGACGTCTGAGCCGGGATCAGCAAACATGTCGTACTGCGTGCCGCACGTAGGAGCGGATTATATAGAATCTATTAATGACACCTACTAAAAAGAAAAATAATTGCACCATTTTGTTATGCAAGATTTTGTAATTGCAAGATTTTGTACTTGCAACATTTTGTAGTTCCAAGATTAATAAAAAAGCAATATTTTGTTAATGCAACATTTTGAAATGCAATATTTTATATCGATTCCAGAAAAACTATTTCTCTAAATATTCATTATTTCATTATAAAATAATCAAAATCAAAATTATTATTTCGTTTAAAACAAGATTTTGTACAAAAAAATTTGGAATTTTGTCCAAAAAATGGCCTAGTTCCTCCGACCGCTTTATTGCAACATCATTTTAGAATCCCATTTTCATCGCACGTATCGAATTTCAACAAAATCTGTTAGGGTGTACTACTAAATACTGGTTCTCTAAAGCCTGGTTTTCAAAAGCCTGGTTTATCAAAATCCAGGTTTCAAAATCCTGGTTTTTAAAAACATCTTTATTTTGATTAATTCGGGCCGGCCCGAACTAATCAAAATAAAGTTGTTTTTAAAAACCAGGATTTTGAAAGCCAAGATCGAAGATAATGTAAACTCGTGCTTGAAATGTAAATTGAGAAATGAAAAATTTAAACAAATATTTAAATTTAACATTTCAGCACACCCGCACACACACATACACACATACAATGCGTAAATAATTTGTGCTCTATACATGTATATTTCAATATTATACGGTACATTTTTGGGATTTACCGTATTTCGTTTGTTGCTTTTTTAATTTGTTCTTCCTGCGTGTAATCCGTTTTACTTAAATTAGGGAATCGTGTGTGGTTTCTAATTAAAACTTCTTATCAGTTGGAAGGATAAGCTAGTATTCAACGGATATGAATACCATCTGGAGAGAGGTGGTGATATCTTTCAATGAATTTAAAAGCGGAGTCAAAATCAACTGCCTTAAAACCATCACAAATAATACATAGTACTGTCGTTGATTGTGAAAAGGAACTTCACGTTTATTTACCAACCAAACATGCCCAACAAAAAAAATAAAAATATTACAAGAGTGAGACGCACAGCATTGAATGAGCCGGATAGCATTGAAGCAATAAATATACCTGAAAATATGAAATTCGCCGAAGTCGAACAATTTGTTCTTTCGCAAAAATGTTTTAACTAGCAATTTTTCCAAATTCCAAAGCAAGCAGGACATTGAAGCCTTTCATTATTGACTGAAGCTAATTGTTGGCTAATGGACAGGAGTTTCGAGGTGGTTACAGGGTTCATGCGCCAACTTTATACTAACCACGGCAAAATCGGCAAGATTTTGAGCGCCAAAACAGAGGTCGCATACTTCGCGTTTTTTACAAAATATGCAAATGGGCGTGCGAATGGAGTATAAAGCTTCAACCAAAATTTGTTATCACAGATAGCGAGTGTGGCGGCGTTAAAACAAATATTTCCGGATGATAAATTTAAAGGTTGTTTGTTCCAGTTTGGGCCAATTCTTTTGAGAAAGGCTCAAGGCTGTGCCGCGAAATACGGAAAAGACGAAAATTTCAGCCTACACGTGCGAATGCTAAAAAGTTTAACTTTTCTTCCGTCGGAGGAGATTATATCATATTATAATGATATAAAACAAATATTCGATCCTGATCTTCGAAAGATTTGTAAATGGTTCGAGAAGAATTATCTGGTTGGAAATACATCCAGTAAATCAAAAACGGCACCGAAACAGCAGTATCATCTAAACTTTTGGTTTGTAAGGGACAATGTGATAAGTAATTTACTGCGAACCGAAAACTCAGTGGAAGGGTGGCATCGAAGATTGCAAGTTGTGGTTGGTAAACCACATATTGGCTTAAATCAATTAATTTCTAAACTTGGAACGGAATTAATAATGGGACAAACAAGAATAAGTCAGATGCGTACAGGAGTTTCATCCCAATTAAAGAGGAAATCCATTTCGAGAAAATTTAAAATAATGAATGTAATGGAGCAGCGGGATATTCTGAGTAAACGAAAATATATTAAATATATTGCCTATAATGTTGTGTTGGGTTCTGCACATAAATTATTTATTTGAAATCTATAGTCATTATCATTATGAATTGAATTAAAAACGTATAAATTTTTTTATAATTTTGAATTATAAACGTTCGTTTAAACGTTCTTTTCGGAACGACCACAAAATAATTTAATTAAAAGAATAATTTATAATTTCGAAGAAAAACTAGAAAAATCGGAAAAAAACTAAATATTTTAATTAAAAAATTAAATTTGTTGTTAACAAAAGGTAAAAAAATATTAAAAAACCCAGGCTTTTTTTAAAACTAGACTTTTTTTGGTACAAAACCAGGCTTTTTGGTACAAAACCGGGCTTTTAAAACAATGATTTGAAAAAACCAAGCTTTTTTTAAAAAAAAGTCATTTCAGAAACCAGGCTTTATGAAAAACCGGGCTTTCGAAAATCAGGATTTAGTTGGGCACCCAATCTGTTAAGAAATGGCGAAATTCCTTCCCTATTAGCCATTTTCTGGAACTTTATCGCAAACATATTTCTGAATTTTGTCAAAAAATCACTCTTAAGTTCCATTTTCCCACATGTCAAATTTTAAAAATTCAAACCGGGATTTCCATTACAACACCGGGATTTTGAAAACCGAGATTTTGAAAACCAGGATTTTGAAAACTGGGATATTGAAAAACGGGATTTATAAAAAAACGGGTTTTGGGCAAACCGTGATTTTGAAAACCGGGCCAAGTAAAATATTATCTTTCAATAAACGATGCGTAATTTTAGGTGGTTTTGTACAGCGGCACATTAAACTATGTGGCGCAAATGCTAGAGGTACATAGTACTATCGGTGTATATGGCTGGATAGGTCTTGGTTACACCAACTGAGTCGTATAACTCCGATTTACATATCATGAAGATAAAATATGTGACCTGCTCTATGAAAAGGGAACTAAGGTGTCAAAAAATTATCAAATAACATTTTAATGTGCCGTACCAAACCACTGAAAATACATACTGCGCTTCTGTTGACGGTTAATGCAAATTATTATATTTTATTTTCATGATATGAAAATGAGAGTTATACTAACTTTTTAAACTTTTCGGTTTACAATTAATTTATCGGTATTTTACTTAGTTTAATTTATTTGTTAAAAATCATTAATACAGGGTAATTCAGGGTAATACAGGGTATTCCAGAATGAATGGATAAGCCTGAAACACCTTATAGTAGAGCTATTGGGCGCTCAAAATAAAATACAAAAAAAATATATATCCCAAGTAGTACCTAAGATATATCATATTGTTAATATGGAGAAGGAGTAAACTGTACCTGATGTTAAGAGCTTCATAAAAAACAACGTTACACATTGATAATATTTACTTTATTTAACCAATGTACATTTACAGTAAATTCTCAAACTGTCTGCCACCGATTTTGATACACGCGCGACATCTCCGAATAAAAGCTCTTCTGAGAAGTCACGCATAACGCCGTTGAGTAATTTTTGAAGCGGCTTGCTGGACACGGCTACGTAACTCTTCTCAACTCCTGATCAGTTTAGAGTACACCTAACTTTTAGGCAGCCCCAGTAAAAAATCCAGCGGATTTAGGTCCGGGGAACGTGGAGCCAACAAAATGGGCCCCAGACGGCCAATCCATCTATCTGGATATGTGGAATTCAAATACGCCCGATGTTTGCTGCATGGTGTGCAGGACAATCATTATTATGGAGCCAATGGGATTCTCTCGCCTCCTCGGACACCTCTTCCAATAAACTTGGCAGATCATTTTGAAGAAAGTTCAACTAGCTTTGACCAGATAAGTTCCCGGGCAGTTCAAATGGGCCAATTATCTTTCTGTTCAATATTCCGGTCAAATAATTCATTTTGAATTTGTACTGGGATCTGTTTTCTCGCATTAGATGAGGATTCGAAGGTTGCCAACTGTGAAGATTGTGCATGTTAAAGCATTTATCTCTATTCAGTGTTGATTAATCGCTCCATAGAATAATATTAAAGAATTGCGGATCTTGTTCTATTTTCTCAAGTCGGTAAAAACACAATCTTGCGTAGTAGTTTATTGGTTCTAGAGTTTGCACGCGTCTAATATGGTAGGGGTGGAACTTATTTTTTCAATACACGGTGCACGTTCGATTCCAGTGCGTCGTGCTATTGGTCTTGTAGAGGTACTCGGATCTCGCCCAATTTCCCCAGCACCGTTTCTTCATTGTCAATATTAGCAACTCTTCCAGTGCTAGTACCACCAACACCACTGCCAGGTAATCTTCCTTCCGAGTAACAACCGTGGATTCGGATTATGAATATACGATAATTCGGGAGACGCGCGTTTGGGTATATTTCTCTATAAAGGGCTGCAGCTGCATTTGCGTTGCTTCTGCATTCACCATAAATATAATGCATGTTTGCATATTCTTGTGACGTATACTGATTATGTGGCATTTTGATACACAAAAATCCGCCCGGATACAAGCCAGAAAAACGGAATATACACAAGCGATGTCGAACAAATCGAGTGACGCAATACATTAATGTTTAATAATGTTAATGTTTAATTATTTAACGTTTAATACATTTTATGAACAAAAGATGGGTAGCGCAGAACACGCTTAGGTAGCGATTATCAAGTTTATAAATCCCTTATCATCAGGAACAGTTTAAGACAAGATATAATCCAATTTATAAAACTTTGTTATTTAATCGAATTTACTCCTTCTGCATATTAATAGCAATAACCTCTTACAGTACCGAGAATACAAAGAGCAACACCAATATTTTTCAAGTAAAATTGTACTAATTGCCTATTGTCATTATCGTAGGAGGCTGATTTATTTTTTGGGTATAAATACAATCGTTATTTAACTTTTTTAGTTAGTTTGGGATAAATATTCGCACGAGAAAGTTATTAAAATTATAATTTGTTCATAATGGCCAAATACACACAACTAATTATGACTCAGAAAACTCGGATTCTGGCATTGTCTGGAACATCTAAAATGTCATCGAGGCAGATTGCTGTTGAGATTGGATGCAATTACTCGACTGTGAGCCGTTTTTTAAAAAAAATTCATTCCACCGGTGAATTGGAACGCAAAAAAGGAACAGGTCCAAAAAGGAAGACAACTGCTCGAGAAGATTCCAAAATTATCAGAATGTCAACAGCTAATCGATTTAAAACTGCTGTGGATATTCGGGCTGAATTCAACGCAGAAACCGGCAAAGAAATCGGGGTTCATACGATTCGTAACCGTCTCTGGGAAAAAGGATATATGGCCAAGTCCCCGGCAAAAAAACCATTTCTTACGATCAAAATGAAACAAAAACGGTTAGAATGGGCTCGAAATCACGCTGGTTGGAGTCTACAGCAGTGGCGAACAGTTATATTCTCCGATGAGAGTAAATTTAACCTTTTTGGATCGCTTGAAAAATACAGTGAAGCATCCGGCGGGCCAAATGATTTGGGGATTCCTATCATGGAATTGGAGAAATGGCCTTTATTAAAGGAACTGTCAACGCAGAAGTCTACAAAAAAATCTTAAAGGAACTTTTGTTCCCTTCCATTGAAATCCATTTTTTGAGTGCTGAGTCTGTGATTTTTCAAGATGATTCCGTCCTTTGTCATCGAACAAAAACGGTAAGCATTATTTTTTTTTTTCATTTACTAATTTTATATTTAAGACGATAAAAAAAAAGAAACAGTTAATTATTATTATTTCTCTTCAGGTTAAAGATTTTCTGTTGAAAAATGGAATTAACATTCTGGATTGGAATGGAAACTAACCGGATTTGAATCCTATTGAAAACCTTTGGCACGTAATGGGGATGAAAATCAATAAAAAGATGCCGTCATCATCCAAAAAACTCAATTCAATCATCGAATAAGTATGGTATAAAGAACTGACCCTCGAGTACCTGCAAGATTTAATTGACTTCATGCCAACAAGGATTGTACCTGTTATTGCCAACAAAGGCGGGGCAACTAAATATTAAATGTACATTTTATTACTTCGTAAGACACCTGTTTACCATAAAAATCAAAACAACTACATTAAAAAGTGACTCAACATTTATTACCTGTTCTAGAAACTGAAATTTAATTTTACCTGAAAAATGCTAAAAAATTATAATGGATTTAAAAACAATAAAACAATTTAGCGTGAAATTTTGTTTTTCCATAAAATGTGTGTTAATTACAAAGAACCACTTCTAAAACAATTCGTTTTTTAAACGTGCGTCGTACTGGCAAAATACATCTTTCTGTGTATTTTTATGGGTGTTGCACTTTCTATTCTCGGTACTGTATTTACATTAGATAAAAGGATGTATTGTACCATTTTAGACTCTGTATTAAATACGCATGTTTTTAAAATAGTTGGCCACTTAGGTTCTCATACATTTTTTTTCCATCAAAGACGCTCAAACTTTTATAAAAAAAAATATTTACTACATTTCATGCTGAAAATTGAAGTTTAAATTATTTTTTTTTTTTCAAAATATTTTTTTGGGATATATTTTTTTGTATTTTATTTTGAGCGCCCAATAGCTCTACTATAAGGTGTTTCAGGCTTATCCATTCATTCTGGGACGCCCCGTATACATAATAACAATTAGATGTAATAATAATTTAAAAAAATAATTTGCAAATAATTCATAATAACATTAATTAATTGATAATATTTTCTTAAATATATTTTACAAATATCTCGCAACATTTTGGATATTTTCTTTTTATTTTAGAACTAATGTGTATATGTGTAATTTGGTTACGGGATGGAGCTACACTTTTATAACATTTACACTTTTTTCGAGATGCGTTAACTTTAGCTAAGAAACGCACCATTCAATTCGGGCTCGGGCTAACTTCAACGACTTCTGAGGATTGGAATCGCTCTGTTACAAATTTGGGTATTATTCTGAAATAATTGAGTTTATTGAAGTAAAAAATGTTAGTGCAATCGTTTAAGCATTTTTGTTTAAGTAACTAAGAACAAATTTTTTTGGCAGTCAAAGCGTGGTAACCCCAAACTTTAGTTCTTATCAAGTTTAAGAAACCAACCTCTTCTTTACCAAAGCGAAGCTTGAATGTGTACTAAGGGCTTGGTTAGTTGCAAAATTTTGAATGCACAAATACATAATAAGTTTTTAGTTTTTACATACATTATAATAGTATAAATTAATTTAAGGGGCGGTCCAAATATAGCAGCTTCTTCTAAGCTATTCCTTTATTTTTTCCATTCAGTTTACAATTTAATAGTATCATGTCTATGTAATATACATGTACAAAATATGCAATATTACTTAGTATTTCTATGCTCTTGGATAAAATGTATGTATTTTGCTCATATAAAAGTTAAAAAATAAGAAGTATATAATAATCAAGACAAGAAAAAATTCCTTACATAAAACAAAACCTGCAACAAAAAATTTAAATATAAAATTAAAATTTATGAAGAAAATTTTTATATAAAAAAGCAAACAATATTCTAAAATATATAAATTATTATATAAATATATTTTTTGCTGTATTCCGAAAAACCAAAATTTTTGAAAAACAACAAAAACAATATTTATTCAACCCCCACATCTATACATCTCTAGTATACCACTGCCCTTATAACTTTGTTACCATTCCAAACTGTTTAGTTTTCATTTTAATGGAAAAGTTCAATAACAAAAAAAAAAAAATTTTGTTTGCTTCATATTTCCCATTCGTTTAGATTGGTTTGATATTTTCTTAAGATACCACAAAATGGAGAAACACATATATGTATGTACACAAAACACGTCTACATTACAATTCAACAAAATTAGAAATGGGCAACTTCCCATAAGATATTAGAAGACTACACATTTTTTATAATTTCCAAATTGAGTAATGGAATTTAAATATAAACGTCTGGACGTGAACGATTAGGAAATGTTTAGTTCATAAAATATTAAAAATGTTTATCGTCTCATGTCCTTGTCTTGCATACTCCATTTTTTTCTAAAACACAAATCAATCCTTCAAAAATTCACTTTCCCTTATATACTTTACCGATTTTATGTACATAAATACTTGTTTGTTATTTGTCCCGCGTATTCCAATGGGACGTCCCATACCATTTTTTCGTTAAAAATGTAAAATATATTTAACGAGGGGAAAAAGGAGAGTGCGTAATAAAATGATCAATCAACTTTTAGGCGAATTAAGATTAAAGTGTTTTTGATTGAAATTACATAAAGAGTGTTAGATTAGAACATCACTAATGACCAAATATGACTAAGCTTATTTCCTTAATGCATATATACTCATACATGCTTGCTAGATATATGTGTGTATACATAGTTAGGTACATATTTATAACATTTCGATATACATATTTTGTTAATAAGTTTTGACTAAATGAAAACTACACACTATATTGCTTTTAAGAGTTATCATAAACTAAACAATCGAACGTGCTTACTTGAAATTTTATGAATATTATTAAAAATATTCCTTTTATATAACACTGTTGTATTATTTATAGACGTCGTTAAATATTTGCAGTGCACATTTTCTTAAAATATTCAGAAAAAAGAGCTTAAAGTCTTAAAATTAAAATTAACGTGCTAAATTTGCTTCTGTGTAAATAATTTTGAATATGCAAATTATTCTTACAGGAAGAAATAATGAAAGGGAGTGGTTGACTTTTCACTATTGAGATATCTACAGGTTTACCGTATCGTTTTGGTTACCGTTGTTCTGAATAAGCAGTATTTCGTTCTTTGTTTTGTTAAGATCCTATACTTGTGCTATGGTATAAGTAGTATTTGGTTTTGTATTAATTAATTACACACGGGTAGAGAATGTATGTAGACAATTAAAAAATGACGTCGACAATGTAGAGAACGAACACAATGTCGCAAATATTGTTTTTTTTTAAGAAATTCTATGATTTCTTTCTTAAGGGAACCATTTGTCTTCTTGTCTTCATCAAATCACCCATGTTTTTAAATGGCAATGACGTACTCTTATGTATATAACATTTTATGAGTTGCTATGCTCAGATTACGGAATGATAAGACAAAATGGATACTTCTTTCATATACTTTAGCTGTGTATTAGTACAATTTGAAAAATATTCGAAAAACGTCAATAACCTATGTTTAAACGTAAAACTTTATACACAGTCAAATTTTAAAATCAAATTCAGAGCTGTCAAATTAAACTATTGGATGTCTGAATATGACTTGGCCCTTTCCGAATAGATGTCGTTACTAGTATTGCTTACGTGTGCTCTAAATGGGCAATACTGGTACTCTATAGTACTTGATGTCAGCTGTCAAACGCAGTATGCGACATTTAGTTGAAGTGTAAACAACTAGTATTTTTAACTCCTTGAAAATGTCAAATTTTATTCCATAGAAACTCCTCCATTTGCTTGTGGAAATTTACGGTGAACATGCCCCATCGAATATAACGTGCAAAGAATGGTTTCGACGATTTAAAAATGATGATTTTGGAATTGAAGATAAACAGCATGAAAAACCACCCAAAAAATTTGAAAATGCTGAATTAGAAACGTTATTGGTTGACGATTCTTCTCAAACACAATTAGTATTGGTTGTAGCATTAAATCGATCGATCAACTGTTGCAAAATGTTTACAAACAAGCGAAATGGTTCAAAAAGTTCGCAACTTGTTCCACATGAACTAAAAGAAAGAGACCTCGAGAGATGAAAAATGGATTTATTATGAGAATCTCAAACGCAAAAAATCTTGGGTGATGCCTGTTAGGCAGTGTTGTGCGTCTACGCGTATTTCATAATTGTCTACATATTGGGGTCGAAAATAGCATAGACATTTGATTTTTATGTAGACAATGTCGAAAATTTGTGTAGTATGTAGACAATTCGTAGTAAATGTAGACTATTGATTATTCTTATTGTTTTAATTTAAATTGTATCTTACCATATTACGTATTTTTTAATCTTGCCAGAAAAATTAAATTGTTTGCCTCAGAAGACCCAATTTGGTAATTTCTTATCGAAAATATGATAATTTTGAGAAGTTATTCTAAACTGTCTAAACTGAACGAAACTGTCAAAAAGTTCATTATTGAAATTACTACGAACAACAAACAGAAATACCGATAGATGAAAAACAACCAACTCACTTTTCGAAACTATAAATTATTCTGCCGATTGTGGCGCCGTCCCTAGAACAATTATTTTCGGTTTCCTAAAAATTCAGTAATATAAAATCATTGCAGAATGCTCCACTTTGTTCTAAATTTGATTTCTGCCATTGAATGTACATATACAACAAGCTGAAATAATCATCGTTGATTTGATTAAAATTTTATCGAGGGATATCGAGCGGTTACAAAGAGTACCGTCACTATCTTGAAAATTTCATCAGTATATTTTTATTTTCACTGATCACGATCAATATCTTAGTCATTTTATATCCGGACTTGTATTATCCTTCAGATCCCGATTATTAGTCAGCGTAGTAGTACACGACCTGAAATATTTGCCAGGTTCTGTACAGACTCGACCGGCCCTTTGGCCAATCGAAGTTTTCAATATTGGTACAACCATAAGCAGTTCCATTCTCGTTCGTGAAATAAAATTATTGTGTTTTATAAATTATGGATTAATAAAATAAATTTTATTATCAATAGTTGGTATTGCTTTAGCATTATTTTGGTTAATGTAATTTTTCACGAACTGACTCGCTTATTCCTCGATAAATTACCGTACACCGGTATAGTTCCCGTAAATTTCACCCTAGGCATTTTCACAATCCTGTAACATTTGCTGATTTGTAATATTGATGCTAACAAGTATCGCTGTAATCTTTCAGCAAGGAATAAGGAAAATAGAAGCATCCTCAAAGAACGTTTTCTGAACGCAGCGGTGCTCTATAGTAATTAATAATTTTCGTTCTGGTTGAAATCGAGTTGCATCCATAACCATATCGAATAAAATGTCGGTATATAATGTGCTTTCATAGACTTGATTAAAATCATAATAACACTGAATAGCAGGCTAAATGTTTTAAAAGAAGTTCTTACAGGTGCCGGGAGTTTTATGTATCCCAGGTATTCACAAAGTGATTATCAATCGACGATTGTTTTTCTAGTCCTTTTAATGGACTTATATGTTTGAAATATACAACTATAGTGAAGTTTCCGACAAACTAAAAATGACAAAAAACTTTACAACAGCCCACAAAGTGTAAACCTACACTTTCAAAAAAAAGTTGTTTTGTAAATCGAAATAAAATGCTAATAAAAATAAATTCACAATGGCAAGCTAATTTAGCAATAACAATAAGTAAAAACCTTTCAATATAGTTTCTAAAAACCAACATATTTATAAGGTGGGCAGCTCTATATTATTTTAATTTTAAAATTTTGCTACAGTAAAAAGTGTAGGGGCGGTTCGGAAGTCAATGACAAGGCATCGTAGAGATGTCTACGCTTAACGGTATGTGGGAATATGTTAGTTAGGCAATTCTTAACGTTTTCTAGAAGCCAACATATTTATGCGATGGGGCAGTCATAGATTTTTTTCATTTTTAAAATTTTTCTATAGTAAAAAGTGTAGTGGCGGTTCGGAGGTCAATGACAAGACATCGTAGCGATGTCTACGCTTAACGGTATGTGGGATTATGTTAGTTAGGCAATTCTTAATGTTTTATAGAAGCCAACATATTTATGCGATGGGGCAGTCATAGATTTTTTCATTTTTAAAATTTTGCTATAGTAAAAAGTGTTGTGGCGGTTCGGAGGTCAATGACAAGGCATCGTAGAGATGTCTACGCTTAACGGTATGTGGGAATATGTTAGTTAGGCAATTCTTAATGTTTTCTAGAAGCCAACATATTTATGCGATGGGGCAGTCATAGATTTTTTTCATTTTTATAATTTTTCTATAGTAAAAAGTGTAGTGGCGGTTCGGAGGTCAATGACAAGGCATCGTAGAGATGTCTACGCTTAACGGTATGTGGGATTATGTTAGTTAGGCAATTCTTAATGTTTTCTAGAAGCCAACATATTTATGCGATGGGGCAGTCATAGATTTTTTTCATTTTTAAAATTTGTCTATAGTAAAAAGTGTAGTGGCGGTTCGGAGGTCAATGACAAGGCATCGTAGAGATGTCTACGCTTAACGGTATGTGGGATTATGTTAGTTAGGCAATTCTAAATGTTTTCTAGAAGCCAACATATTTATGCGATGGGACAGTCATAGATTTTTTTCATTTTTAAAATTTGTCTATAGTAAAAAGTGTAGTGGCGGTTCGGAGGTCAATGACAAGGCATCGTAGAGATGTCTACGCTTAACGGTATGTGGGATTATGTTAGTTAGGCAATTCTAAATGTTTTCTAGAAGCCAACATATTTATGCGATGGGGCAGTCATAGATTTTTTTCATTTTTAAAATTTGTCTATAGTAAAAACTGTAGTGGCGGTTCGGAGGTCAATGACAAGGCATCGTAGAGATGTCTACGCTTAACGGTATGTGGGATTATGTTAGTTAGGCAATTCTAAATGTTTTCTAGAAGCCAACATATTTATGCGATGGGGCAGTCATAGATTTTTTTCATTTTTAAAATTTGTCTATAGTAAAAACTGTAGTGGCGGTTCGGAGGTCAATGACAAGGCATCGTAGAGATGTCTACGCTTAACGGTATGTGGGAATATGTTAGTTAGGCAATTCTTAACGTTTTCTAGAAGCCAACATATTTATGCGATGGGGCAGTCATAGATTTTTTTAATTTTTAAAATTTGTCTATAGTAAAAAGTGTAGTGGCGGTTCGGAGGTCAATGACAAGGCATCGTAGAGATGTCTACGCTTAACGGTATGTGGGAATATGTTAGTTAGGCAATTCTTAACGTTTTCTAGAAGCCAACATATTTATGCGATGGGGCAGTCATAGATTTTTTTAATTTTTAAAATTTGTCTATAATAAAAAGTGTAGTGGCGGTTCGGAGGTCAATGACAAGGCATCGTAGAGATGTCTACGCTTAATGGTATGTGGGATTATGTTAGTTAGGCAATTCTAAATGTTTTCTAGAAGCCAACATATTTATGCGATGGGGCAGTCATAGATTTTTTTCATTTTTAAAATTTTGCTATAGTAAAAAGTGTAGTGGCGGTTCGGAGGTCAATGACAAGGCATCGTAGAGATGTCTACGCTTAACGGTATGTGGGATTATGTTAGTTAGGCAATTCTTAACGTTTTCTAGAAGCCAACATATTTATGCGATGGGGCAGTCATAGATTTTTTTCATTTTTAAAATTTTGCTATAGTAAAAAGTGTAGTGGCGGTTCGGAGGTCAATGACAAGGCATCGTAGAGATGTCTACGCTTAACGGTATGTGGGATTATGTTAGTTAGGCAATTCTTAATGTTTTCTAGAAGTCAATATATTTATGCGATGGGGCAGTCATAGATTTTTTTCATTTTTAAAATTTGTCCATAGTAAAAAAGTGTAGTGGCGGTTCGGAGGTCAATGACAAGGCATCGTAGAGATGTCTACGCTTAACGGTATGTGGGATTATGTTAGTTAGGCAATTCTTAACGTTTTCTAGAAGCCAACATATTTATGCGATGGGGCAGTCATAGATTTTTTTCATTTTTAAAATTTTGCTATAGTAAAAAGTGTAGTGGCGGTTCGGAGGTCAATGAAAAGGCATCGTAGAGATGTCTACGCTTAACGGTATGTGTGATTATTTTAGTTAGGCAATTCTTAACGTTTTCTAGAAGCCAACATATTTATGCGATGAGGCAGTCATAGATTTTTTTCATTTTTAAAATTTTGCTATAGTAAAAAGTGTAGTGGCGGTTCGGAGGTCAATGACAAGGCATCGTAGAGATGTCTACGCTTAACGGTATGTGGGAATATGTTAGTTAGGCAATTCTAAATGTTTTCTAGAAGCCAACATATTTATGCGATGGGGCAGTCATAGATTTTTTTAATTTTTAAAATTTGTCTATAGTAAAAAGTGTAGTGGCGGTTCGGAGGTCAATGACAAGGCATCGTAGAGATGTCTACGCTTAACGGTATGTGGGATTATGTTAGTTAGGCAATTCTTAACGTTTTCTAGAAGCCAACATATTTATGCGATGGGGCAGTCATAGATTTTTTTCATTTTTAAAATTTTGCTATAGTAGAAAGTGTAGTGGCGGTTCGGAGGTCAATGACAAGGCATCGTAGAGATGTCTACGCTTAACGGTATGTGGGATTATGTTAGTTAGGCAATTCTAAATGTTTTCTAGAAGTCAACATATTTATGTGATGGGGCAGTCATAGATTTTTTTCATTTTTTAAATTTGTCTATAGTAAAAAGTGTAGTGGCGGTTCGGAGGTCAATGACAAGGCATCGTAGAGATGTCTACGCTTAACGGTATGTGGGATTATGTTAGTTAGGCAATTCTTAACGTTTTCTAGAAGCCAACATATTTATGCGATGGGGCAGTCATAGATTTTTTTCATTTTTAAAATTTTTCTATAGTAAAAAGTGTAGTGGCGGTTCGAAGGTCAATGACAAGGCATCGTAGAGATGTCTACGCTTAACGGTATATGGGATCATGTTAATTAGACAATTCTGAATGTTTTCTAGAAGCCAACATATTTATGCGATGGGGCAGTCATAGAATTTTTTCATTTTTAAAATTTTGCTATAGTAAAAAGTGTAGTGGCGGTTCGGAGGTCAATGACAAGGCATCGTAGAAATGTCTACGCTTAACGGTATGTGGGAATATGTTAGTTAGGTAATTATTAACGTTTTCTAGAAGCCAACATATTTTTGCGATGGGGCAGTCATAGATTTTTTTCATTTTTAAAATTTTGCTATAGTAAAAAGTGTAGTGGCGGTTCGGAGGTCAATGACAAGGCATCGTAGAGATGTCTACGCTTAACGGTATGTGGGATTATGTTAGTTAGGCAATTCTTAATGTTTTCTAGAAGCCAACATATTTATGCGATGGGGCAGTTATAGATTTTTTTCATTTTTAAAATTTTGCTATAGTAAAAAGTGTAGTGGCGGTTCGGAGGTCCATGACAAGGCATCGTAGAGATGTCTACATTATCATGGTTATTATGATGGTTATGTCTGGATATTATCCAGAATAGAAATCGCAAGTATTCGTCAAATACAATTGCGTAGCGAAGCATAATAATTCTATAAGGTATTGTGATTGTACTTTGTGTGTAATTCATAGTTTTTTTCAATATTTTTGTAGTTTGGTCACTGCGCCGTCTGATGAGACCACCGAATTTTTTAATTTAAAGAATTTCATGTTTCATTAGTTTGAAACCAAACTTTCTACGTGCTGGTAACCTCACCTTGATATATTTAGAGCAATTTGACTTCAACTGAATTTTTCTGAAATTGTTGCCAATGTCTAATTCGGTTGCGCTTTCTTCTTAGATCTTTATTGTACCACGGAGACTTGGAAAGATGATCTTTTGACGAGGGTTAGATACTGATTGTTTGATATATTCAAAAATTTCTGAGTAATAACAACCAGTCTAAATGTCAATGTCATAATTTTTATTCAATGAAATCAATGTTAGCCAATAGATTATTGATTTTTTCGAAATCAGCACTCCCTTGTTCATAACAAAAGAAGATTGAGAAGGGAAAATGGCATTGATGATCTTTGGTGGATAAGACTAGATTAGCTTCTACAACGACAATGTTAACGGCGTTCGAGGAAAATACGTAATCAAGCTGCCTTTCTTAGTTGTTTTGAATATAGCTGATCTAAGATAATTCTGAATTAAACTTACTATCCGTGACTAAAGTTTCCGTTACAGTGTGTGCAATCGTAGTATGTAATGGGTGGTCCGAGTGCGACCACATAAGATAAGGCAAATTCAAGACTCCAACAACAAAAAGGCTTTCTTCCATCGACAGAAAGGACATCCTATTCAATAATGTTAAACACAAATACATCAAAAGCCCCCATTATAAGCTGATAGGTGCCAACTAGACTAGTGGGGCAAATGTAGGGCCAGAGAATAAAAATATTTCTCCTGCTAGTGTTAATTCTCACACAAGGCAGCTTAAAGTTATCGGTGTTGGAAATAGGAGCTGCACTTTCAAAGTGAACAATCAGAATTCCTCTTTCGGCTAAGCCTGCAAAGTGAGTAAATTACTATTTGTAATGAAAGCATTGCACTGTAGGTATTTTTGTTAACTATAGGCGGAATTATATTGCGGAAGGATGCGTGTATTAGGTGGGTCTGCACTGATAGTTAATAAATAATCGCTGTTTTCAGTTATTTAGCCCGTAGGGGTAGTAAAATTCAAGGGATTGTCTTGAAATTTTTGCATTGACGGTTTTACTAATTTGCTAACATAAAAAAGGAGTGAGACCGATGGTAATTTTCCGGAATTACTGTTCTTTTAACAAAACTAAATTTGTTAATAAATAAATTGAATTCAAATAAATCTTAGTTCTAATTAAATTAACTTAAATAATTAAGTTTGAATAATTAAAGCCTTTAATATACTTAAATATGTATTTATTATGTGCCCCTGAATATATGCAAATCAATAGCAATAAGAAAAAACGAAATTTCGTAAGATTTATGTAGTATGCAGTTCAATCGGGTGGATTAAGAAATTCCATTTTGCTACTATAGCCGTTTCATTCATTATGATACCGAAGTTTTAGATAAATTTGATTATGGTTGATGACAAGGTGTCGTATATACGTATAAGCTTAACGATATATGAAACCATATTATTTGAAACATTGTTTATAATTTTCACCGACAGATTCATGCGGTGGGACAGCCATAGATTTTTTGAATTCTAAATTTTTGCTATAGTAAAACGTATAGTGGCGGTTCGATACACAAGGCAACACAATAATGCAAGAAATCATATATATAATATGTATACATAGTTACATACAATTTCTGCGCGTTATTTATATATTTATACATATCGCACATGACAATTTAACACAACTCAAAAAATTAACTTTTTGAGTTAATTTACTAGAAAAATGCGCAATGTTAGATTTCATATACCGCAAAAAATCACTTTTGTTTTCTTTCATCGAAAGTGATAGAGCGTGTCGTTCTTCGTTTTATGATTTTGGTATTAAATAACGTAATTACTATTTTTTGTTTTCGATCTCCAGAAAATTTAAAATTGTTGAGTTGTGTCACTGTTCTTTGTCAGGTGCGATATATAGTATGTCCAGAAATTGCTTAAACATTGTTCTACCATCATACTAACTGTATTACATTTAAAATACAAATATATCTTCGTTGTAATTGTAATTCTCTTTTAAATAAAAATTACAGTTTGATTTTATAAACCGAGAGTTTCATTCTAAGCATTAAATTAAACACCAGCGCACATAATATAATTAATCCTGTTTGTCTTAGTTATATTGGAAATCAGATTATTGATTAGTTAATTTCATTAAAATCTCAATATTTTATTTACAAAGTATACTCGTAGTAATTATCATAACATCAGAAATCAAATAATAAAGCAAGAACTTCTGGAACGTAATAGTTCAACTAATTCACATCAATTTACTGTTAATTTGACGAAATTTTTAAATTGAAAAATTGTATTACTGCCCCACCGAATAAATAAACTTGCTTATAAAAACCATAAAGAAAGTCGAAAGAAGTTCGAACCGCCACTACACTTTTTACTATAGCAAAATTTTAAAAATGAAAACAATCTATGACTGCCCCATCGCATAAATATGTTGGCTTCTAGAAAACGTTAAGAATTGCCTAAATAAAATAATCCCACATACCGTTAAGCGTAGACATCTCTACGATGCCTTGTCATTGACCTCCGAACCGCCACTACACTTTTTACTATAGCAAAATTTTAAAAATGAAAAAAATCTATGACTGCCCCATCGCATAAATATGTTGGCTTCTAGAAAACATTAAGAATTGCCTAACTAACATAATCCCACATACCGTTAAGCGTAGACATCTCTACGATGCCTTGTCATTGACCTCCGAACCGCCACTACACTTTTTACTATAGCAAAATTTTAAAAATGAAAAAAATCTATGACTGCCCCATCGCATAAATATGTTGGCTTCTAGAAAACGTTAATAATTACCTAACTAAAATAATCCCACATACCGTTAAGCGTAGACATCTCTACGATGCCTTGTCATTGACCTCCGAACCGCCACTACACTTTTTGCTATAACAAAATTTTAAAAATGAAAAAAATCTATGACTGCTCCATCGCATAAATATGTTGGCTTCTAGAAAACATTAAGAATTGCCTAACTAACATAATCCCACATACCGTTAAGCGTAGACATCTCTACGATGCCTTGTCATTGACCTCCGAACCGCCACTACACTTTTTACTATAGCAAAATTTTAAAAATGAAAAAATCTATGACTGCCCCATCGCATAAATATGTTGGCTTCTAGAAAACATTTAGAATTGCCTAACTAACATAATCCCACATACCGTTAAGCGTAGACATCTCTACGATGCCTTGTCATTGACCTCCGAACCGCCACTACACTTTTTACTATAGCAAAATTTTAAAAATGAAAAAAATCTATGACTGCCCCATCGCATAAATATGTTGGCTTCTAGAAAACGTTAATAATTACCTAACTAAAATAATCCCACATACCGTTAAGCGTAGACATCTCTACGATGCCTTGTCATTGACCTCCGAACCGCCACTACACTTTTTGCTATAACAAAATTTTAAAAATGAAAAAAATCTATGACTGCTCCATCGCATAAATATGTTGGCTTCTAGAAAACATTAAGAATTGCCTAACTAACATAATCCCACATACCGTTAAGCGTAGACATCTCTACGATGCCTTGTCATTGACCTCCGAACCGCCACTACACTTTTTACTATAGCAAAATTTTAAAAATGAAAAAAATCTATGACTGCCCCATCGCATAAATATGTTGGCTTCTAGAAAACATTAAGAATTGCCTAACTAACATATTCCCACATACCGTTAAGCGTAGACATCTCTACGATGCCTTGTCATTGACCTCCGAACCGCCACTACACTTTTTACTATAGCAAAATTTTAAAAATGAAAAAAATCTATGACTGCCCCATCGCATAAATATGTTGGCTTCTAGAAAACATTAAGAATTGCCTAACTAACATGATCCCGTATACCGTTAAGCGTAGACATCTCTACGATACCTAGTTTATTAACTTTTGATCCTTACTAGACATGATTAGTGTAGGTAACATTTATTCTTAATATTTGTGTATATACACTTTTAAGCTTTTGTAAGGTTTTTTGTCAATTTGTCAGAAACTTCACGCTACCAATATACAAGCCTATAATTTGCCTTCGGTCATATTTTGGCATTTGTTATGGCATTTGACTGCTTGTGTTTGGCATAAAAAATTTCACAGTACTCGGGATCAGTTAAGTTTATTGTAATAGTACTAAAACAGCTAAAGCTTCCTAAAAAGCATCCATTTTCTCGATCATTCGTCATCTTAAAATAGTTCAATTGACAGAGAAAACATATAACTTTGCTGATAGCTAACAGGAACAACAGTTTTCGACCTTGTCTACATTCTCTACCTTGTTGAAACCATAATTTTAATTATCTACATACATTGTCTACACATGTAGAATATTAATTAATTAAGCGGTGTAGACAATACGACACAATAATGCTGGTAAGGTGCTCCATCACAACCAAAGCGAGATATGCATTGCAATAAGGTTATGCTCGTGGCAGTGGTGGTATGTGGTATATTATGAACTGCTGGAATCAGGCAAAACTATCAATGGCGATGTCTACGAACGACAACTAATAAGCGAGCTGTAGAGGAAAAACGACCAAGATGGGTGAATAGTCACAACAAATTAATTTTTGAGCACGACAATGTTGCAAACGTTGTGAAATATTATTTTAAATGACAGGACTGGGAAGTTCTACCTCACTCGCCGTATTCACCAGACATAGCTCCTTCAGATTACTACTTATTCCGGTCGATGCAGTCGTCTTTTTCTGAACAACGGTTCAGTTCTCACGCAGAGATCCAAAATTGGCTTATTGATTGGATCGCCTCCAAAGACCAAGATCTCTTCAAGGAGGAAATCCTTAAATTGCCTGAAAGATGACGGGAAGTTTTAGCTACAGATGGAGCATACTTATCATTGGATGGAGCATACTTATCATGGCCAATAAATAATTCTTTCATTTTCGAAATAAGCAAATGTTGTTGTTGTTTATTAAAAATTATTTTAATAAAAAAGAGCGGAGTCATATGCGGAGGAATGCAAGAATTTATAACAGTTATCAAACACTACAAATTGTACTATGAAGCGTTATATGAAGCGTGTAAATCCATATGGCGAAAATATTTGATTATAGACACAACACATTCATGTGGCCGCCATATCTGCATCCCGCAATTTTGCTTAAAAAATGAATGATAAACTTAGTTAATGAAGGTGGATGCAGTATTATTTTCGAAGATGTAAGATTCTTATTTGGCGGCTTCGCTCACAGAATTTCTTGTAAAGCCGAGAATTTAGCCTTGTACGGCGTTATGTTACCGATGAAGCCGATACGTAACGACATTTTAGCGAGCTGATGATTGATGACACCGTAATCGCACACTAATTTACCGAGTGGTACACGAACAATTATTTTTGAACCAAATCCCAGCAATACGCACAAACTTATGTTAATTCAAACATTTAATAATCACAAAAACTAAAAAATTTAGATTTAACGGAAATTTTAAATTTTAATTTTTTTTAAATGATTTAGGTTGATTACTACTGCATTTTCTATAAACGTGAATTGGAACATAATAGATCTCTGTAAATCTAACGGATAAACTTAGGCAATGCATCAATACTTTAAAATCATTAGATATTGGTTCTAGTCCGCGAGAACTATATGAAGGTGCAATTTTAACGAACAGAAACAACTTTTAGAACACATTTTCACATCTATGAAAATTTCTCAAAGCAAATGATTGTTGGAAGCGGTGCCAAATATAATAACGTACTAAAACAATCGGACGATTTGGTGAATAAGAATTGAATTACCGAAGGCAGGTGAAACTTGTGGTTTTTGTTTTACCTGTATTTCTGTTTTTATTTCTGGTGGCATTTGACACTTTGACATTGTCTACACCAAATGAATAATAATTCAACGCATTTGCATCAAACTGAGTTACACGCAGTGTTTGAAGAAATAAAATTATTTGGTAAACTTGAAAAATTAGCCAGTTTTACATCTAACAAAATGTTTGCTTATTAGCTGGCCGAGTATCTTCTTTATACAGTATAGTAAATTGTGAATACATACAACGCCTAAAAGCCGCGTGACGAAAAGTACCATATTTATATTATTCTGTTACTCAACTATTAAGCCACTCAGTATGTTATCCGCTGCCATTAAAAAAATAACCGGATAAATGAATTTCGAACAGCATTTGTTCATAGACTACAACAACATACAGCTTTACAGATTTTCTGAAGAGTTATTATCGCTAAGAACAATTCGAGTACTCTTCGTGCAATAAAATCTGGAATGGTGAGAATATAGTTTGCTATAGAGAGACAATAGCGACACTATGACAGTTTGTAAACGATTCGGAATAAACCTTGGTTAGTTAGCATCTAATAAACTAACCACCATCAATCAGTTTGAAAGAAACTCAACAATAGTTGTTTCCGTTTCTTATTAGACTCGACATCGTGCTCATAGAAATGGAAGCCATCAATATCTTCTGTAAACTGGACGATTATTCTTTTAGTACAATTGACTTCAATTTAGTAATTAATTTCTGTTCAATTCAAAAAAGCACAGGAAAATTCTTTAGAAATATATTTTACTAGGCACGAAAATTACGAATTTTGTCACCTTTTACTTTCCTTTACGTAATAAAAAATTACCGAAGTTAAAAAGTAGTTTCAAAAATTATGTATGCTGTGTATGTGTGACTGCATGCTATGTATCTGCGTGTGGTGTCGAGCAGATTAAATGTCTGTTGGTTCTCTATAACCCAGACGCTTTTCCCATACATTTGGAGATCCCAGTAATTTTTGGCCTATAGCTCTCCACCGGAAATTGCAGCTTCCTTAGGAGTATTTTTGTTGTTTGAAAAGTACAAGTATAACATTTACGAGAAAACGACTAAGGATTGAAAGATTCTAAATTAAATTTCAAACAAAATTAGTTCAAATCATTGTTTAAATTTTTTCGTTAATGGCTAGTTTTGATAAAAACAATTCTTTATTTTATCAAAATTCGGCATCTCTACAATCCAAATTTACTGACTATTCGGAATCAAACTGCATACTTAAACTTTTTCTATTAATTGCGAGATTCTTGCGAAGTTTAATAGAAATGTGTTGACGTGAAATGAGATACGTGTTGACTGATCAAATAGGGTTAATAAATGCATTATTTTTGGAGGATATTTCTTTATCAGATCACAGAGCGATCCAAATCAAAATAAGGTTAAGCTTGGAAAAAGAACCCGAGATGTACGATATGAAATTTTTAATTATGATTTAGCTGAGAAAAGCTCCTTCACAGCATAGAGAGCTATCAAAGTCAAGATGATCTGGTTACCGGTCTCGGAAACTTTGTTAATCGTTTCACGCAAGTAAAAACTGTATCTCGGCGTTCTAGTTTTAAGCAACCGTGGATGACAAATGAATTGATCCTCGATATCAAAATGAGAGAAATTTTTTAAACTTAAGCTCAAATATCCGAATTATGTTCATTTGATCGAAAAATATAATAACCTAAAAGCTTCGGTTGCAACTAAAATTAGAAAAGCAAAGCGTAACGTCTACGCAACAAAGTTGAATGCTTGTAATTACAAGAATTTTGGAAATCTATGAAAATGGCTATATGTAATAAAAATTGCAGGTCTAAAACCAAAAAAATATCTCTCAATATATATATATATATATATGGGTTAGCAATCGATGAGATAAACTCGTGCTTTGCGCATGCATGTGATTTACCCTGGCCACGAGTTAATTTAAGTGTTAGAGAACAACGAATAAACTACAAATTGGATCTATCTGATATAAATGAAGCCGTGCTAACCCAAAATATTAGAGCCCTGAAAATAGCGGCGGCTTCTAAACGGGATGGAATAGCAAGAAAGTTTCTTCATTTTTTATGAAAAAAAAGTTACTGCCCGATGCATTGAATTCTTCAATCACCAAGAATCATTTCACACAAGCCATCTGCCTTGAATTTACAAACTTTATTTCGGAAAACGTAAACAGGAAATTGACTGTAGCAAATATGTTTATAGATTTGAGGAAAGCATTTGATTCGGTAGACCACGACATATTGCTTGTCAAGCTTCAGTTAATCCTGAAGTCAGAGCCGATGCGATTATTATGGTTCGAGTCATAACTCAGATCCCGTCCACAAGTTGCCGCTGTAAATCAGACAGAAAGTGGACAATTACTCCTTTCCAAAGACGTTCTTCAGAACTCCATACTAGGACCTGTTCTGTTTAACATTTATATAAATGACATTTGCAACCTAAACCTTAGAAATCCAATTGTATGCTGATAACGCGGTTATAAAATATAGTAATTGATGATATGCAGGTAGATTTTAATTTGATAAACCTATAGCAAAAAAACTAAGGACATGTCATTCACAAATAAAAAGCTCTCGGATGCAGCTATCATTGAATTAGCATCAGTTACGATGGAGTGGTAATATACAGTTTTAATGACTAATGATCAATTACTTCAAACAAGAACACTATAACACATATGCCACCCTCCGTCACGTTATCCGATAAACAACCTTTTCCTAAAAATTCCATAACTTAGACTTACAAAAATAATAGATTGCGAATTCTCTTTAGCACACCCACCATATGCAAATTACCGAGAGACACTACTTTTAATGCGTATAATACATTATCTAGGGGACTGAAAGAAATTTATAATATTAAACAATTCAAAAGATGTATCAAACGATATTTAAAAAATCGTTAAGAATTATAATGGATAATGGTAATATGTATTGTGTTTTATTTTTTTACACAAAGGCGAAAGATTAAGATTAAGATGTGATCTTAGTTAGTCATCATCGATTTTATTGATTTCTTATATGTTATGATGCTTTCTCGATACAAAACCCACATCCTACCTAAAAGTACACGTAAATTCAAACTACTTACCAAATTGGGTAAAGAAGCATCTCATTTCGAAATTGAGTTCTAATGGGTTAGATCAAAAAATCTTGCACAGGCACGCCAGCCTTCCGAAAATCACAAAAATTTATCATAGTAATTTTAACGTTACCTGTTTTCACCATTAGAATGAAAATAATGTAAGGAATATATTAGAAGAAACCAGTATAGTACTCTTTTTTATGATTTCTTAAAAATTAAAACTTGTTACGTACCTCTACATGTGCGGCTGCCACTTTTTGTGTCTCAGTGCTCTCAGTGCAAATACGGGGGTTCATTGCCGACATACAGGATGGGCCAATAAAAACTGAATTATTTTTATGTGTATTATTATTCTCTATATTTATTTTCAAATTTTATTCATTGAACCTTGTTACACCATGCAAAATTACACGAACGAACAACGGGCCAAAGTAGTAAAATTTTACTTTTCCGTGTAACGAGCCTATCGAAATTATTACAACACCAGAAATGCATCTAGCTAAGCCACAATTAATCGTTTAATTGCACAGTACCGACAACAAGATTCAGTGTCAGACTTGTCACGAACAGGAAGACCGAAAATAGTCCAGAACCAATTGACCATTGATCGTCTACGAGCCAGTGTTGAGGTATATCCAGAAACATCAACGCGGAGATGTTCTGGACAACTGGGCATGTCTAGAACATACAAGGTCCGATTGGCAGAACAACTTTTACCAGTTGACTAACAGCAGCGACTAATTTGGGCAACCTGCTTCTTGGAGTTGTGCGCAGAAAATAAAGAGTTCCTTAACAATTTAATCGTGAGTGATAAAGGACATTTCCATCTCAATAGATATTTGAATAAGCAAAATATGCTATTTTGGGGTACTGTAAGCCGCAGAGTTCTACACCAGTGCAAATTGCACTCGCTCAAGTGTACAGTGTACAGTATGGTGTGGAGTGACATCACAAAGAGTTATAGGGCCCTACTTCTTTGTGAATGAAATTTGTAATGCAGTAACGGTGAATGGGAACAGGTATCATACTATACGATTAATAATTTAGTGCGCCCTGTGGCAGCCATCAATTGGTTCCAGCAGGATGGAGCACACAGGGCACATACGGTCCGTGCCACAATTACTCTTCTAAGTGAAATTTTTGATGACCGAATTATGCCAAGAAATTTACGATTCAACTGGCCAGCACGTTCACTAGATTTAACTGCGCCTGATTATTTCCTTTGAGGTTATCTCAAAGAACGAGTGTATGTGAACAAGCCTCAAACTATAGAGCAGCTAAAGCACAATATTGATTCTGAGATCAGGGCAATAGAGCCTGATACTTTGCGCGCTGTTATGCAATACGCCCGTTAAAGAGCACAATTGTGTATTGATGAAAATGGTGGTCATCTATCTGACATTATTTTTCATAACTAAAATTTAAATCATGCCAAGTTCATATTATATTTTTTTTAAATAACAATACAAAATAATAATAAATTGGGCCTTTTGGCCCATCCTGTACTTAACAGAGACACCACAAAGCCATGTGTCATCAAAATTCACCTAAAAAACTTTAGCAACTCTCCTGCACTTCTCGATCCAAAAATCGACCCTCGAAATTTCTGTTCCAAAAAATATTGGGATGAGTAACATATTCTGATTATGATTATCGTGGAAACGATAATCATAATCAGAATATATAACGTGTATTCTTTGGTTAATAGACTTCCACCCTAGTACTTCAAGCATTTCACTTATACGGGTCCTAATTTCTGCTCTTAAAATACCTCGCATAAATATGTTCTGAATTTTTTGGAGCCGATATATTTGTGATTGATTCATCATGAATAACACTGATCAACAATAGTAAATATGTGGTGCAATAAGTGATTTGTAAAATATATTTTTTGTCTTACGTGGCATTTTATCCTTAATTCTATTAAATAAGTCTAACTTTTTATTAATTTTTTTACCAATAAAATTCAAATGATCATTAAAATTTAACTTTTCGTCTATGGTGGTATCTACCAAGGTATTTATATTGTTTCACACGTTCAATGACAGGATGAAACGCAATGGTCCTAAAGTAGATCCCGGCGGTACTCCGAGATTATTTGATATTGGCTTAGCGACACAGTTACCGATTTTTGCATATTGTTGCCTTTCTTGAAGATAATTATTAAACCATTCAAATGCCGCGTTTTGTATTCCATATAAGAATTACTCATATTACTAATTTTTTAGTAAAAGTTATCTCTTATCGATTGTTTCAAAAGCTCGTTTAAAATCCAGGAAAACTGCTAGCACGACTTTATTGTCATTTATTTCAAATTTCCAATTATCCTACATTAAGTTTAATGCAGTTTCACATGAATGGTGTTCTCGAAATCCAGATTGTTGATCGACTAGTATATTTTTGTTGTTGTTCTAACACAGCTTCGTAGGTTGTTAGCATATTTATCGGGCGTAGTTCTTCTGGTGTTGTTCTATTTTCTATGATCTCGGAACTTTAGCCTCATATAAACTTTTATTGATTAAATTCGTAAATTAAGATAAGAGATAGAGAATATTTCATTCTTTATAGCGTCTAACATGATAGTAAGGTTTATACCATTAACTCCAGCGTTCGACTTCAGACTACTAATAGTTTTAGTTATTTATCTCTTGGCATGTCATATTTTGGAACAGAATAGAACTGTGTAAGGATACGCGTTCTAATTATTAGAATTTTTTACATCTGGAATATTGTTATGGGTGTCAATCACACTGGATACAAATGTATTATTAAGAGATTCGGCCAATTCTAGTTTATCGGTTACTACTTTATTGTTAAATTGAATATTCCATTGTGTTGTGGTTTTAGTTTTATACATCGATTTTAACGTTCTCCATAGTTCTTTTGTATTATTTTAGTGTTCTATGAATTTGTTTTGAAATAAGTGGACTGCTCCTTCCTTAAAGATTGTTTCTATATATTTCTGGCTCTTTTATAACTATCCCAGCTCTCATTTGAGTTGATAATTTCCATAATTCCATAACATCGTAATTTATCTTGCTTCAATAATTTGCTTCAAATTGTTCGAGAACCATGGTAGTTTACTAGTTTTAGGAATCAATTTTGTACAAGTCAACTCATTCACACAAGTTTTTAACTTTAACACAGCTTCTTCGTTTAATTCTTTGTCTATTTCGTTTAGGTTAGCATCTTGGCATCCCAGAAATTGTTGATTTAATTTGGTCAGAATTTCTTCGTGCTTTTATCTTCCCACGAATGTGGGTGTCGCGTAATATACAATGGTCACTAATTTGCTGCTCTTTAACTACTTCGCATTACACATTTTTTTCATTAGTTATCACTAAATCTATTCAACTCTCGCTGGTTGCTGTAACTTTACTACATTCTTTAACCAGCTGCATTAGTCTATGATCTCTTATCAATTCATTAAATTTTACACTGTAATATTCATTGGATTTGACATCAATATGAAAATCACCGAATATAAAATTACTTTTGTTATAGTTTATGATATTTTCATAGTCAAATGTATCTAAGAACTGCTCTCGTTGTTTGAAATGGTCTGTATACTACTCCAAATATCCCAGTTGTATGATATCCTTTTATGATTTGTATTGTACTAAAAACCAAGTGCGATCCTTCTCACAGTTGGAAATTATTTTGAATTTTATGTTTTCGTGAATGTATATACATAGCAACTCCACCTGTATGTCGACTATCCGCGTCGCAGCGTATAACTTTATAGTTATCAATATGAACCTCCAACGTAACTCCTGCATGAAGTTCGACGATAGACTTCGGATGTTGGTGTATAGGGCATCTTGTTTTCGAAACTGTTATTGGCAATTGATTTAGTTTTTTAGTATTTTCAATTTGCGCTGTTATACTGTGCAATTATTATCCCACGTAGCATGGTTTACATCAATATTTAGATTTAGCTTCTTATTTGTTTCAACACAGTTGTTACATTTGGTTCTGTTTGGTTTGGTTCAATTTGTATTGAGTTTCTCAGCCTCCATTATATTTCTTACAGCAAGTGGCTTCCATGATTGTATCGACTTTCTGTGTATTTTGATAGGTTGTTACTACTTTTATGTCACTAGCAGCTAAAAACGAATTTTGTTGCTTCAACGCTGATATAATTTCAAAACTTTCTAGTTGTTCTGACATTCCTAAAATTTTCACTCTAGGCCTTAGCTCTGTAGACAATTTAATCTCATACTTTAACTACTAATTTATCTGGGGCAGTTTTAATACCAGTAAGAGTAAGTCTTTCCTAAGTTATAGGTGCAATTCCAAACGGGTGGCTAATTTTTCATTCGTTTTTTATATGAGTACAGTTATCCATCCCTAATACATGGGAAATATTAAAAAACTATTTTACAAATTCCCTAAATATTCGAACCAAGTACAAATATTATAGACATATAGAAATTTTAACTCCATACACTATAGTCTTGTTGTAATACAGATAGCAGCTCCATCCATAATTTTGAAGTATTATGTACTGAACGTTGAAAATTGTGCACAACAAATCGTAATTTTGCCAATGTAATTGCTGACATAATTCAAATATCTAAGCAAGGTTGCCAACATTTAAAGCTGAATTCCCGCATAAAGAAATCTATTGCATTCATAAGTTAGCTTCCATTCCCATGAAAAAACGATAGTGTGTCTGAAATATTGTTAGTTAAAGTAGGGCATATGTAACAATACGTCATTGTTGCCTCAAAATCGCCTACATCAATATTTTTTTCAGTGCAGATATCAATTGAAGCTTGTGTATTATCTTCGTCTCCGGTGAAAATACTGGCTGACGAAGCCATGACACTTACTCAGTTTTCAGATCCTTGATAAATTAATTCAAGTCCAAGCGGTACGGTTTTTTAGCATTTTTACAGCGACGCTTCTGTTTTCTGTTCTGCTGGTTATGGCGAGAATCACAGGAGGCTCTACAAATTTGCTCTTTTTCTTTGCAAAATTCGGCGATGTGTCCATGCATGGCATTTGAAGCATCTTTTGTTTTTATTAAAATTTTTCGTGCGGTTGGTGTCAAGTCTATGACCCAATTGACCATTGCAATGTCTTTAGACCCTGTTCTGAATAACTTGGTCTCAAATCGCCAATTTTTATTGTTACACAGTTTTGGTTGACAATCGCCGTCTTAGAAGCAGTTTCTTAGCTGATAGCGTTGCTACCAAATCGTTATTCCGAAAGAACTCCTTTCCACGAATGTTGCAGACCTCCTTCATTGCAATGTTGCTTCCTGCTGGGTTAATTATTTCTCACAACTTCTTCCTCACTTCGGTTTGCTAGCAAACATAGATTCCTTGCCAGCTACTGGTTTTACAGTGTCCATGACGCTTGACGATTGTCTCTGAGCCTTTGAAATGTTTTAATACCTGTTTTGATCCCAGGTTCCTGTGGTTTCCTGCTAACTAGTATCACGCGTATGTAGCCTAATTTGCTTTTTGTGTATTACAAATTAATAGCGACTCAATTATCTCTATGCGTTCGGCATGAATGACCTTTAAGATCGGCTAACTTTAGGTACATCGTGGTGCCAGCATCACGAATCCAACTCAAGCATTCTTAAATTTTATTTCTATGTGCAACAGTTATTTTGCTTAGACCTCGTATTTCACACTCCAATGTGGTGAGTGCCTCATTAAATATTTGGACACCATTGATCATAACCAATGGTGACATCGTTGTCCAACGATAACGGTTGGAAAAAGAGACTTTGCTCCGGAGACCATTTTACCCTGTCCTTAACTACATATATTCTTGCACTGTGTTTAGCAGTACAGTGGACCTTCCAAATTGGGTACAAACTTACGTATATAGATTTATACCGATCAGTCAATCCACCTAAAAAACATTTTCGTTTAAATTTTGGACTTATTTCAGATCTTTGAATTTATGGAAAAACCTTAAGTATGAAGAAGTTTCATCCTTATTTGTTAATCCGTCTGGGCTGTAGAGATGCCGAATTTCAATAAAATTTGAACAAATTTTATTTAGAATCTTTGTGTTATAGTCGTATCTTTGTGAATGCACAATTTTTTATTATACAAAATATTTAAAAAAAGATCCCAATAAAAATCATCACGACTTTCTTGGAATTCGGCGATATAGCGAATGGTAAATGTGCAAAAATTTCGAGATCGAAAATTTCCATGATTACTGTACTTCGTAACAGAAAATGAAAACGCTTAAGGCTGTGTGGTACCCAGCAAATCAATTTCTTTTTGGTGTCGATATTTAAATGCTCAAATAATATATACGGGATTGTGATGCAGTGGTTAAAGCTTTGGCACTTGGACCGGGGTCTGGGTTCGAATCCCACCAGAGGCAGGATGCAAACGAAAATTTTCCTCCTTCGATTGCGATCGGTGTGCTAGAAAATTTAAATAATTAATTTCTCTTGCAATGGGAATTAGTTAGGTATAAAGTGATTGTGTAGTACGATAATTGCGATTATTTCGCGTTAACAAGAATATTCTTGTTTGATCACATTGATGACCAGTATACGAATTTTGATCGAAAACCGCGACTTGAGAGTTGGGAGTTTTTATATTGTTTCATCAGCACACTAAATGTAAATAAAAAATTTAATTATTATTTACATCAAGAACAATAATACTAATTTTATATATCTAGTAGATTAGTGGAACAACAGCAAAACTCCCAACTCTCAAGTCTCAGTTTTCGAGCAAAATCCGTACTCAGATGTCAAATATAAATTCAGTGCGAAATTATTTCTGTTGCAATGGGGTTTAATTCGGAAAATCACGTGTTAAATTATTATTTATTTTAATTTAAGTTTCGAGCTGCGCCAGCGTGATCACTGTCAATTTAAATTTAGTGTGATGAAAAGTAAACGGCTAACAGTTCCGTCCTAAAAAATAAAAAATACTTTTCCTACTCTTGCGTCTTATTATATGTAAACAGGCTGTAGGAATAGACCCCGTCATCCGGAGCACTTTGGCGCTACTTGGTCCTACAGTCCAATCACTCAATCAATTCGATTACGATCGGTGTCTTAATACACACAACGTGGTATACTATAATTGTGTGAGTAGGTGAATGGGTGGTGTGTGCTTGAATAAAAGGGATACTATTAATGTACCTTAAGATTAAATCCATTAGATGGTTAAATACTTCTTTTTATAAAAAAATATAAACATAAAAATAAAAACTGGTTTGTTCTTTAATAAATTTGTTTAAAATTTGGTATAATTTACTTTCTACGCTTTACTTAAATTGTCCGTATGTTTAAAATGAATTTACTGATTTCTTAATTTTCTATATTTCCGCTCCTAAACTTTGTATATTTTAATAACTTAATGATCACTTTTCTTAGACACATTAATTATTAATTGATTTGCCATCTAGTGACAGTAAAAAATATATTATATCTTCATTACGGTGTAAAAATAAAAACTTACCGTTTCACGTAATGTTTCGATCGATCAAAATAATTTTTTTTAATATCTTTAAACTAAATTTTCCATTTTCTACGTCAATTCAAAACCAGTCTTGATAATCGTGTATTACTAAAAAGATAAAATTGATGAAAAAAATTCTCTGTTCGCTGAAAATGTTTGACCTCGGTAGTGCGAGTTGTGTTTTTTTGTGGAGGGAACTTCGAACATGTTGAACATAGATTGTTGAATTTTGCCGTTTCACAATCGTAGACATAACATTTTAGCACAGGCTCTCAGTTGTACTACTTCGGAGAGACTCGAACAGCCAATGTTGTGTGTTTGTAGTTCCACACAGACTTTGTGTTTGTAGCCTCTGGCAGATGGATTGACTGTTCAAAGTGTAGCTTCTTACGTAAGTTTTTCCATAAATTAAGAGGTTGATTTTAACCGAAATTAATTAACCATTGTTTGCAAAAATTTGGAAAACAATTTAGATTGTTTTTAGTAAAATTTGACTTAGATAGATAGATTTATTTTTATTATTCTGAAAGCTGTCAAACTTTCAAGAGATCATTGTCTTATATGAAAGGAAAATTGGTTTCAAAAGGTTGATTTTTAGTTTCTTCGCGGAAGAAAATCGGACGACTAGAATGAGAAACCTACACCAAACAGACACGACACATGACAGATTAAAAACTACAAGTAGTGACTCTTTTTCTGATCACGACCGAAAATCGAAACTAGGAAAAGAAGGATGGCATGCCATTACGTTTGAACACATATTAGGTAAAGTTGGCTGGAACCCAAGGACTTTCCTAAAGTTGACACACAAAAGCTGGCCAAAGCATCAAGTTGTTCTCATTCGAAGAGCTTCGCTTGAGTTCTAACTAAACTGGAAGGAAATTTTTTATTTCCGCTTTTTACGTAATTTAGGAAATACCAGAAATGAAAATTTTTCAGAAGTTGTGGTTATATTGAATTTATACACTTTGAGCTAAATGAGAATAAAATTCGAACACCATTATTTTTAATTTTTGTGTTTTAGACATTTTAGTTGTTAAAATATAATCTTATAAATTATAATAAGTTACTAATTGTAAGTAATAATAAATTTGGTTCAAAACTGGAACAAACGAAAGAAAGAAATTTAAATAGTTGCCGACTTCTTTAAAAGTAGCAATTTCAATCATACAATGTTAGATGGTTTATGTCTAAGTAAAATATATGTGATATTGATCAAAATTGGTCTACGAAAAATATAAAATACTTAAAGTCCTGTATTTCGATCTTGGTCATCATGATTGTGTTATACCACAACACACATAAAGGGGTGCAAAACACTGTCTATCATATCACGTAATCCGATAATTCACAAGCATAGTAAATAATAATAAAAAACATTTCATGACGGTTAAATTTGTAGCATTCCGATTTCCAGTTTTTACCTTCAAAAAAATAATAGTTCTCCCTATTTTTGAAAATATAAAACTATAATTAACATTCTAAAATTTCTCAGCATCACATCTGCACCAAACAAAATTTAATTCTATTGAAATAAGAATAAAATACAAAAAACTGGACAGTGGTTTGCATCACAATTCTTATAAAATCCTATGTGGAAGGATTTTGATTTTTTTCCAACCAGAAAAACAAGTTTTAGCAATCCACACAATTTTATACGTATACATTAGGAATATATCTGCTTTTAAGATAAATTCTAATTATTTTACTTATTCCTGTTGTATATAAAATATATTTTATTTTTTGTATTTTTGGTCCAGGTGGATGGAAAAATACGTTGCGTTTTATTGTTCGATGTAACAAAACTTGATTGGTGACTTTGAAATTTTTATAAAATTTTCCCGTAAAAATATTTCCTTTTAAATCAAATTTATAACTAAAATCAGTTTGATCGAATCCTTCTTACGCTCAAGACATTTTATTTAATTAAAAAATATAAATAAAATATTTAGAAAATTATTTTTATAAGTGAAAATGTTAAAAATTAAATAGACTTTGAAATAAAAAAGATGTGAAAGATTTATTTAAAAAAAAATTATAATTAAGACTTTTAATTTAAAATAAGTGTTTTCAAAAGTGAAATTCAAAATGTGAAACATAAATTACAAAAAATAAAATTCAGTTTGCTAATTAAATATTAAAATAAAATTATAAATATGTAAGTAATAATTTCTTACTTCATTTTACAAAATGGTACTGCTGCCATCTAAAATCCAATAGAAAATGAAAAAATCCACATTCTTTTCCTTTAGTGCAAATTTAATTTATGTTTTCCTACTCCACAAGGTTCTTTATGTTTTATGTTGTCTTTTAACTGCATTACGGTAGTACCTCTTTATACATACATAATGTGGGGTTTTAATGGATATATTATTAAATTAGTTTGGTTTTACGAAATAATTTACTAATTGTAGTTTATTTTTATGAAATTTATAATTAATAATTTGGAAAGTGTTTCTAATGGTAACAACAGTTGGTGGTGAAACGATTTTTGTTTCGCATAGTATTTATATCCATTAAAGCTTTCACTACTAGTGCTGTTGAATTGTCGATAGATGGCGCATATTCGATTTCAATTTTGCAAGCTTAAAGTTACTTGAAAATAAGTTAATTTAATTATAAAATTTCTTTTTATGGGATTCACCTTTGCGTGTCCGATAGTTGATATGAAAAGCATTGATACGTAGAAATTGTTCAAAAATACTATCAAGCTTACTAAAATAATCTTCTGAACTCAGATATAATTTTTTCAAGAAAATTTACAAGTATTAAAACAAATTATAAGTAATTAGAAGCTTTACAAAGAAAATAACAATTAAATTGAAAAAATAATATTAAAACAAAAAAAAATCACTATTAAAAATGGTAAATACAGTGATTATTCATTAACTCTACAGGATAATGGCGCCAAACCTTCAGAAAAATGTACTTCAGTGAAAATTTAATTTCGTACAAATGGTGAATGGTAGTAATTATATTACATACTGGTAACTTTCTAAATGCCACAAATGGTCCATAATCAAGGCAATTAAAAATTCGTAATTATCGAATACTATTGAAATAACGGATTTATTTCTTGGTATGAAATTATTACTACCAGTTATCCCAATATAACAGTTTCGTACATGTTACATATTGAAACTTTTTTATCACACTCAATAGTTCATTAATAGTTTCCATTAATCACCGAAACTTAAATGTTGATCATCGAGATTTTGGTATAAAATTCTATGACTTTGTAGTTCCCGGTAGAAAATTATTTTAAATATTAAATATTATTTAAACATTTACTTTACATTATTGTGATTTTAACGTAATAGATCATGCATCGGCCACCGGTTCCGGCGTCTCAAGACTACAAGTTGTCGATATTACAATTAACAATAAACATTTAAATAATTTTAAAATATTATTAAATATTTATATGTAGTTAGAGGTCTAAACTCAGCCAAAATTTGTCTGTGTATTTAGAGTTCTTAAGTTATAACATACATAAACGTAAATTGGGCTAAATTTCATTAAACATAAGATTCGCTTCTGCTGTCGTAACTGCTTTCGTATAACGTGTTCGTTTTGTCGTCGTACAAAAAGAAATTAGCTGGTGATTTACTGTTTTCAGTAGTCTTAAAATTATAAATGTCAATCAAAATTACTCCTGGATCAAATAAATTTTGGTTTTAAATTTAGTAAAAATCACCTAACAAAATTAGATTTTAAATTTTGATCTTTTTAGATCAGTGAAAGATCGAGTAGAACTCTTAACACTAACCTAGTGGACCTCCTAGCAATACCAAAGAACAAATTATGGTTTTGTTTGTTGATTTAAAACAATAAAAAGTATTTTATTTTATCCACCAAAGCAAATCTCGAACTTCTTTACTTAAACTTTATAGACAATTTTAGAATGTGTTTGTAATCCTAGTTGATTTACCGGAATTAACTTGTATATTTAATGAAATCAATTTAAAAGTATTAATCGATAGGAAAATAATTAAATGGCCATGTTGGTTGGAACTGATTGTTTTTGATCATCAGGAAGCCGAAATTAGGACATTTCTTCCCCGATTTTATTCTAGAATGGACTAGGGCTAGAGGGTTTTAATGGTATTATAACTTGAATTTTCCGTGATGGTGTAGAATATACTTCTGATGAATATAACTACGCTGTTTAAATAACTTTGGAACAGCTTGAAACTATTGTATTACGAATTATAATGATTATAAAATACTGTTTAAGGCTCTATAATTTCCCCAACTGAAAATTTAATGACTTACGACAACGATGTATGAACCACGATTCATAAAATATTATCGAATGTGAATTATTAATGAGTCATTTCAAAATTGGTTAGAGTTTGTTACTTTTTAGCAAACTATACGCAGAGGCAAGAACATTCGTTCAAAAATGAATTCTGAAAACCTTGGATGACCAAACAATTGTTTCGAAAAGTGATGCTGCTTATGCTATAGTATTATACCTTACACATTGATGGCACATTTGTCAGACTAGTATGCAGGAAAAACGAACGATTACCATGTATTTTTCATTTATTATTTTTGCGTTTGATATTTTATCTATAACTTAAGCCTATACAGTTTAATACAAACCCGCTAGATACAAAAAATCACAATTTTATAAAAGACACTTATGCATAAACTTTTATTCGTGTATTCACGATAACGTGAAACTGAGTTTTATCCCAATTTGCTGAGAATAAGATTAGTGTTATTTAAATCGGTACATTTTCCACAACGCTATCTGGAACTCATATTACAATACGGGTTTCATCATACAGAACGGATTTTATTATTTTCATTATAATTATCAATTATCAATAACAAATAACGTAACTCATAATACAATCCGATTTTCATGTTTACAAACTATAGTACTTTAAGTTAGATCTGTTCTTAGCTCCATTAAATTGACAATTATCGCAAAGCATGTTCGATAAATGGTTTAGTTCTGTTCAAATTTGCCATTTTCTAGTAGTAACACACCCGGAAATCAATCGGCTGAGAACTCGTTTAGTGTCATTCTAATAATCCATTTTCTAGAATCACATTCACATTTTATACTGGGATCCAATTTTTATATACAATCCGAATTTTATCACAATTCGATTATGAATAGCCTATTCCCATTCAAATTGAAAATTTTACATAATCATATTGCTTATTTTTTTAAAAATTGGTCATATTCACGTCACACACACACAGCGTTCGATCTATTAACTGTCCTGAAATCTGAATACCTCTCAACGGTTTCCTGTTACTATAAAATCTCTCCTCACCGATTGTTGTAAAATTTACTTCAATGTTGAGTTGAAAAATAAAACTCCAATTCAACCAGAGGATGTAGTTACCAACACTTTTCTATTAAAGAGAACATTTTCTCTTTATGGACAAGTTATTTTGGTTCTCGATCTTTTTTAAAAAAATGTAAAATTTCATTATTCAGTATTTAAATTTCGTGGACCCCACACCTCATTCTAAGCATAACCTCATTTGTTCTATTTCCTCTCTAGTTCATCTATTTCACAGTGATGACAAATCGAATAAATGAGTTCTCGGACTTTGAAAGTGCAGAATTGGAATACAATTGTCAAATCAACCCTAATAAGCAAACCTAATTGTATCGGCTTTTAGAGAAGTTCATAAAAATTACCCATTTAATCAATGTCTGTGATTCTTAAAACGAATGACACTCGAATTACAAGTTTGAAAACCCTGATTACAGTGGCAATTTAAGTATTTCTGGCGTGTTGAAAAATTCGCTTCGACCCCTTAATGTAAGGCACACGAGAAATGACGATTATATTAGATCATTTACAAGACGGCATACATTTTCGTAATCAGCGTCCTATAATAAAACAAATGAATTTGGCTTGCTAAATTTCTAAAGGACCGTTTACTAAAATAAAGGAATTCCGAGAGCCTCTTTATGGTTTTATTTGTAAAATTGCCAAAAACGTCTAACCTACGTCCTAATCGGGCCTTAACAATATATCTCTAATAATTTTTAACCATTTTCATACTTATCGAAAATATTGCAACCAATTTATTACGAAAAAAATGTCAAAGCTCATTTAAAACAATTAAAAATATTAAACAATAAATGAATCTGCAATGAAAATATTTCAATTTTGATTACACACATTTATTCGAATTTTGCAATAAACATTAAAGGGGCTCGGTGATTCCTGACTCAATGAAAATACTCCTGAGATTTCATTACTTCCAAGCCTTTAAAAATACCCATAAAAAGTACATATTTAGAAAACCAAAATTTTGATGTTTCACTTTCCACATAATTTTTCTAAAATGCCAAAAATTATCAAATTTACTAAACTAAAACGATGCATGTGAGTTAATCCAAACTTCATTCCAGAAAAACTCAATAGCAACACTAATTTGTGCAATTTTGATTTACTAATCCCCAAAAATGCACATTTTTACTTTTAGTAATAATTTTTGGGGTGGTTGAATGCAGATTAATGGTTTGAGAGGTTGCTTACTATGTAAGAAATACTAAGTGAATTCTACCCAAATGGTTACTGAATTCATAGTGATAGTCTATAAAGAAGACCTAGACCAAATCTCCTGAAATGAAATTTTCACTGTATGTTGAAAGTTACATGTGTCCTGATGTAACCCACTAGTACGGCCAATGCAGATTAATAATCGGGGCGAGGTTACCAAGACGTTTGGACGATTGATATCAAACTAGTGAAACTTTGAATTTTGGGTTATTCTGGGTGAAAGTATTACAAATACAAAGTACTCTATTTAGTTTTGTAGTTTTCGTCACTACAGTCTGAAAGGCAAAATTTTTTAACTAAAGAATTCATAGTTTTATTAGTTCGAAACCAAACTTCTAAACGTCTTGGTAACCTCATCTCGAGGTAAAAGAAATATTTAGCTATCAGCCCGAAAACCCAAAATTTCATAAAGATTGATAATAATTGTATCATCACAAAAGTAGGATCAAAATAGTACACGAATTCTAGGAATTCCTGGTGATTAGTGATCAACCAATACTAGTAATGTCTGGAGATTAAATGCTATAAGCATTAAGTCTGTTAAATGCCGATGGTCGTATTAGATGAAGCAAGATCCTCTTCAAATTTAGGAAATATTACTGATGCTCTTTGAGAAGTCTAGCAATAATCGTAACATAAACATTATATCTACTAACACTATGTAACAGGATGAATCTAGACACGACCGAGTATACATATATTTAGAGAAATTATAGGTCGCCCTACTTACAAAATAGAAATTGCCAACAAAATCGTAGGAGACTGACTCCGGGACCAATTGAATTCACATACAGTATTTACCTGAAGATCGACGATATGCCAAAAACAAACCGGAATTATTTATTTTGATTTACAATGAGATTGTTTGTGCAGTCATAACTGGTTTATTCTTATAGTATACAGCAACAAAATTAATTTGTAAATCGCAGTTTCTTAAAAACGTTAGATTCCATACCAGCATTTGGAGCCGTATCTCTATTAGATCACTAATCTTATTATATAGGTACACAGTACAAAATTACGACAACTGCATATAGTTTAGCCAAATTTATATCTATCAAAGTGCCTTAACGCACGCTGTGCCCGAAACGGTCCTTTTTAACTCATTTGCAATTATCTTCCATTTTGGTGGCTTGTTATAGTTACTTCACCGAAATCAGAAATCTAAATATGAACGCTAAGGCGTGTAGGCATTGTAGGTCGTGTTAAAAAGCAAGGGTTTAAAATTTGTTTGGAAACGGATTGGATCCTCACTTCTCCCCCTTGAATACGTTTCATAATTAAGCTTCGATTTTAGCAATCAGACACTTTCAAACCAGTGTTGAGAGGGAAAGCTTTATCCCAATAACACAAGTGACACCTTTCTACATTCGGTTTTATGCTTTCTAATGCCTGTGTCCATTGACAGCTTATTGAATTTAACGTTTCAAAAAACAATTTAAATCGCGACTTTCTGGAAGATTTTTGGGGACAATAATTTTTGTTTTACGAAACACTACTCAAATTTTACACAACGGTTTTTATTTTAACATATTAGTGATGGAAATAAACGCTACTAGTTTTACAAATTAGGTGAGGTTACCAGGCTCGGTTTCAAGTTAATGATTTTTTTTTTAATATTTATTTATTTACTCAGTTCCTTAAATTTTGAGAGGAGTACTACTGAAAGCAAAACGAATTAAAACCGAAACAATGTCACCTGGATTTTTCTGAACCTATATATATGGTTTTACAACATATTTTAAACGAAAGTTGATTTACAACAGGCGGTGAAGCAAGGGATAGAAAAACTATTAAAAACAAAAACTTTGTTTTGATTAGAAAAGCAAAATCAAAATTAAATAAGCACTTCCAATCAACCCGCCATTCAATAAATTTCGGTCTAACACTCTTAATAGGTAAAGGAATTGTTCCAGAGTCAAGTTTATCAAACAAAAATTTGTTAAACAAATTACATGGCTGTTTAAATCGATTTAAAATAATTTAAATATTACATTTTTTGTTTAATTTTTATATAAGTTTTTATTTAATCGCTTTATTCCCGAGGTTCAAAAAATGGTTTTCAAAAGTTCTGTGTGTATTTCATAGCAACTACTAAAGTCACTAGTATGACAACTACGATGGCACGCGGGTTGACTATGATCCGGGCACTAAACATACAATTTTGCAGATCTTAGTGATTTTAACGCCCTGGGGGAAAATAAGAATACTGAACAGTATTTTTCATTGGCAATCGAGTAGGTTTAAATTGCGAAAAAGTTTTTCATTTTTTGTAAATATTTTGGAAAAACTATTTAAATAATTACGAGAAAACGATTGCAACCAAATGAATCTAAATTAAACTTGTAAGAAAACCAGACTGTTTCATTTTTCATTTTTCGGGGAAACGACAATTTTTCAGAAATATCTATTTCTTACCAAAATTCAGTTTGCGTACATTCTTGAAGAAAGAAAATTGGTTGTCGGCCATAACACAGGAACCCTTTTGATTTAGTATAATTAAGAGTAACACCACCATAAATTATCTTTTAATCTAAACTTGGAAAGAAAACTATCACAAAACGAGTTGGTGGAGATAGATATATTTTGCAATTTAGTCGTAAAGCAGAAATTTGTCAAAGAAAACATTTCATTTTACATAGATTATCACGAGCACCAAAAGATTCAAAGCTTTCTATAAAATTTTAATTAATATTTATTATGCTATGTTGAATTTGCCAGTATTTTGTGATTTTTATATCGTTATAAATTTGTTCAATATTAACTAAGTTCTTATGAAAATATGACTTAAGTGCAATGTAGAGTTCATTTTTTAAATCATCTATAAACTATTGAAAATTTGTGTAAATGTGTTATCTACATTTTTAGAAAAAAAATTGTGTTGCATATGCAATTCAAAACATGTTCAAGCTTAAATTATGGAAAAAATATAGTTCAGAACAAAGCACAACGGAATTATTTTTTGCTTATAACACTTCAATGTTGGGGTGACGATTTGTTAATCTCATCGTAACCTTCCTCCATCACATGATACAATCCACTAATTCGGTCAACGAACAGTTCCTGCGTTCAAGGTACTATATCTCGGATTTTAAACATACCAAAATTCTTTAAACATTATTTGACATACGTTAAACCATATTTTATCTGTAACTGAGTTCCAAGGAGCGATCGATTTTAAATCATAAAAAAATTCGTAAACCCTATTTCAACATAAGTCTACGTAGCGTATATTTTCAAAGATTGAAGAACGACTTCTCCGATTCCAAATTTGTTCCCATGCAAAAAAAATTTCAAATACGTTACACTCAAACACTTAGTGTAAGATATAACCCATTATACTCCGGCCAACGAATAATTTTTAAGTTAGTTTAAACTACCTTCACATAGGTAATAAAATGTTGCAAGTTTTAACATTTTCAGGTTAATAAGAACAAGTTGTATAGTCAGTGATAAAATTGATTTGTTATTACGTGTGGATCACCAAACTGCTAGTTGTGAATGATTAGGTATTTTACTGCAAAACTGAGGATGTGTCTAAATTTAAGAGAGGTATTTACAACCATTCAAATAATGTTAAAAATACTATTTTATTATCGAAATGTGCCAGGAGTAGAGCAATGTTAATGCTAAGTCTTTACCGTATACCGTTGATGTTCCAAAACAATAATAGCTGTCTTCTTTAATGTAAATAGAAATACGTAATTTTGCACTTTATAATGAACTTAAAAGGTCCCATTCTGCAATGTTGCTTGTGAAGCGTTAATCGACTCCAATACAAAATTCCAATTCACTCGTTTTTCGTGGTTACCTCGGGTGACTATACTTGAATTTTATGTTGTTACTTATCACCTCAAAACTTGAAATGATACCATGTTTGTAATTTTAGATTTTTTGTTTCTCGCACTTTAAGCAGCTGAATGGCATAGCAACAGTTTAAGTTTTAGTGCAAAGAGAAGAATTTTATTAGCACTTGAAAAGACAAACGATAACACTAGCGGAATAAAGTTGTAAGATTAATTCTTTACGTCAAACAAAATTTGGATTTTACTTTTATTAAATATAAAAGCATTTTCTACAGAGTTTTCAATTAAATTGATTGATATTCAATAAACCATTAAATATTAATTTTAATGTATGTTTGACTTTCCTTTTTTCTTGAACACAACCTTAACGTTCAAAAATATTTTGTATCATTTTAAATCAATCTCATTTACAGTTTTTTTAGTGAATAATTGAAATTAAACAAATTATTTAAATAATTATCATTAATCAACGATTTTTAAACAAATTTATCATTAATTGCCAGAATGACATAAAAATAAGTTAACTCGCCAGATTAGTTATTAGAAAAACAACATAAAACTTTAATAAAACAACGAATAATAGCTGTATTTTGTTTAGAAATAAAATATTAGAGGCCAGTTTTGGAATTCGCATTGTTTGTATCTGAATTTTCAATAGCAACAGAAAATTATTGATCACAGTTGACACATTTTTCAGTAGTAATTAAATTCGGATTTGGTTTTTGAATTATAATTACTACTGATAAAGAGGCCAACTAATATTTTATTTCTTAACAAAATACAGCTGCTGATTAAAAGATTTACTCTAAATGTGAACAATAAAATTATATCTATGCTAATTTTCATGTAATTTTTTTCATTTCAGGTATGACAAAATCCGCCAAACTGTCATCGTATACCATATAAATTCAACACAGTAAGAAGCATTTGAGCAAACTCATAAAATAAATCAAAATTGCAAATTTCACTTATACACATCAAAAAATAACATTGGTAACATAATGTCAGCCACTTTGGAAAATCAACCAAAAAAAAATATTTCTAACAATAATTTAATTTTAATATCTTCTAAACACATCCAAATTAATCGAATAAAAATTATAATAAAATAAATTTTTAACCTAAAAAAATATAAAATTATTAAAGAGAAAATATTATATTTCCTTAAAAAAAATTTATAAACAAAACACATAAATCATGTCAAAAATACTAATAATTACAAATCAGCACCAAATCAAAAAGAATTACTTAATTAAAAATAAATAATTATTATGATTTAAAATAATGACGAAAAATGAAAATCGCCATCTTGTATTTCACAGAGAATTTTATTACAAGAAAATAAAAATTGGGCAAAAAAGTAATACATTTGACATAATAAAAGAAAATAAATGAAAACCAAAATGATTCAGACACAAATACACGTTTATGTATCAAACAAAAACAAAATATTTAACAAAACAAAATAAACGGGGCAACATGAACATAATATAAATAAAGAACGGGAACTACTACACACACGTACACATGCATCACCACATCAGAAAAAAAAGGATAATTCAAGCAGGATGCAGAATACAGAAGAAAGACTGAATATATTTTTTTAAATATATAAATAGTTGTTTTATATACATGCATAAAAACTAAGGAGAACAATATTTTTATATTACATGGTCTCAAAAAATAAAAAGTTGAATAAAGGAAACAGAAAAAATATAAATTTAGGAGAAACACAATACCAAAACAACTTATTCAGGAGAAAATTTAAAAGGGGAAACATATTATTCCCCGTTTCGATACACAAAATTTCATTCAAAAATAAAATAATGTAAAACAAAATATAGGACTAAGTATTTATTTATTTTATTTATATATTATATCAAACCACGTTATCGTTCCAACTAAACAAAATATATACATATATAAATAAATAAAAACATTATTAATTAAGTTAATTTAATTTATTACAATAGACTAACAATTATTTATGTTTACAATTGAAACATAAATAATTTTATATTATACCTCAAACAAAATTAATAACAGATTATACAGTATAAAATTTATTTCCAAAAATGGTTTTACAACTCTGGTTTTTTGTTAATCATTTAATATTATTTATATTGTTTAGTATAAATTCATATAAAACAAATTTAAATTTGCGTATAATTGAATATCAGAGTTAAAAAAATAATATTTTCCGGACTATTTATGATTTTCTATACCGAATATAATGAAGGAATCGTACCAAGCAAAATTTATAATTTTGATTCCCGTTTCAGGCCATATTTATACAAAATCGACGCCGCACATCCATTCCACATCCAAATAAACCTTAATATTTAATTAAAAATACTTAATCATCATCTTTTAATTTAATCAAAAAATTATAATTTATAAATTTCGTTGTGCTATTGTTTGCTATAAAATTTCGATATGGGTTTCAGACATTTCATAAATTTCTGTAGAAATTGTGAAATGTGTTTATCGAGTTTTGTTGAAAATAGTAGCAGAATGTTTCTGCACTACACTGTCATAAAAGTATTATAGAAAAATTTACAAACAATTTTTTAGAATCGCACCTCACGCAAGCAAACCTTAAAACAAATTAATTACGTCACTTCTTAACCCAAAGCCGGCTACTAAAAAATTAAGATAAATTTAAAAAACTCGTTTAAGGTGAATCTCGTTATACTTAAAATTAATATTCTCATCCAAAAATTATCGTTTAATTGAATTCTGAAAAATGTTACCAAATGTTTATTTTTAAGCTGGTTACAATGAAACAATATATTCGCCGTGTATATGATTTCGATCTGTATGGGAACCAAGCGCAAATTTTGGGAAAAAAAATATTCGACATAAAAAATTTGTTTTTTCGGTCAACTAGGCTGCTAGACTAAATTTTATATCAAAGAAAACACAAAAAAAGAAAAATGTTAGATGAAAATTGTTTTGTTGGTTCGTCTAGTAAAATCAAAGGCCTACTATAATTTAGCGTTTGGTCGTCATACAGCTTACTTAAATTAACGTTTAATATCACAGTACAAATTTTTATTTTCGCAATTCCGTTTTTATTTCAATTGGTAAACTTTTAATTCATTATTTTACATTCAGCACAAAATTGTAAAAAAGTAAAATTCTGTCATAACAGATTTCTACCATTTTATTAGTCTATAAAATTGGTGTTGAAAGCATTGATACAAAATTAAACTCCCATTTAAAATTAGGTCTAATAATGGTAATAGTTGCACAAACATTGGTCAATATTAATATTAGATAGCATGACAAAACATAAGTACATAAAATTCAAAAACATAGTTTGGGCTCAACATAAAAATAGTAATAATAATATAGCTGGTTAAAGTATGTGTTGAATAGCGCGCGCCTTTTTCAGAACATGACGAAAATTCCAAATGTATAGATTTAAATTCAATACACATCCAAGCTTCTTCGTTTATTAAATAAAATAATATTTTGCCTGACTTTAGTATTAAAGTAAAAAAAAACACAATCGATCGTATAAAGCACTCAGAATTATCAACTATTATTATAACGGCTGCAAGCATACGAAGAAAAATATAAATGTACCCAAAACTCGACTAAACTTCCCTTAATGCAAAACTCAAAATTTTAAATTATCGGAAAAATTAAAAAACCAAAATTCACAATGTCAGTGTAAAAATAAATAGATTTAAATTAATTTTAAATACCAAAAATATTGTAACACGCCCACCCAAAACATAAATTTTCGTTTAAATATTTCGAAAATTTAGGCAAAACTCAAATAAATCGTTAATGATACGTCACCTTAAGCGAACGTTACTAAAACTGTTTAGGAAATAAAATTTTAATTGAAAATGCAAAAATTTATGATATTAATCGTCGAACATCACCCGACACGCTCATTATAGTTTACCGTTAAAATTGACTCAAAATTCAACATAAAATTTGAAAATCTGTTATTAGTTTGTAATTAAGATATTTTTTTTAATTATATAATTTTTAGTTAAATAATATAACAAACATATTTAATTTTATTTTTTTTTAATTTCAGCAAACTATGATTTTATTACCGAATTATATTTTATAACCAAAATTTCATTTTTGAAAAGGAATTTAAAAAATTTAATTCATTAATATTTAAAATTAGTTTTGGACTGAATCCAAACAAAAGAAACATCTCATTTTCTCATTTTCTCATTTTCATTGAAAAGAAATTATGAATTGGTTCACTAATTTTGAATAGGCCCTTACTACATACTATAAATAAAAAGAAGAAATACCCAACCGCGAATATTATAGATATTTTATTATACGTTTCAATGAACTAAGATATACAGTAACAAAAACAAAAAACTTGTTTCGAATAACCCCAACATTAAAATCTATATTTTATACAAGAAAAGTTAGTCGTCGTCTCTCTCATCATACAGGAAAATTATTAGTTAAAAAGGGAATTTTTTTTAGAAATAATCTTTAAAAAATATTTAAAATTGTCTTAAAGGAAATTCAAAAAACAACAAAATTCCAACCCTTTTACAAAAAAAATAGATAAATATTTCAATCAAAAACATATAAATCAACCCTTGAAAAATCGTTTAATTAAATTATAGTTTTTAATAACTACTACTATTTCTACTTACATACTAAAAATAATAAAAAATCAATTGACTTGAGACGGAACGTAATTTAATTACACATAATATTAATTTCAATGGAAAATGAAATTTTTTGCGAAGAAAATGAGATATCATCCTTCGAACACGCAAAAGATACGTAATGAAAATAGGCCCCGTAACAATTTTAAACATTGGAAAAAGGTGTGTATCTTCACATAATTTAATAATTATTTTTAAAAACTTGCTTTTTTACATATTTTCCATAACCAACTAATAGCATCAAACCGTTATTCAAACATACATTCTTTTGTTTTTTCTCTTTTTTATCACCAGATCGCAACAAAAAACGTCTAAAAATTAAAATTTCCGTAAAAAAACAGTTTTTTTAAGAAAATTATAAATTTTCTTTTTATTAATTTTAAAATTTTATTTTAATTTTTATTTAAACTATTTGAATGTGTTTAGACACACAAATATACATAATACTGTCATTTTCGTTCGTCATCCCCTAGATATCAGTAAGTGTAACGTATACACGGCTCATTAATGCTATATGAATTTATTGAGCTTGAATCTGGGGGTAGATCCGGTTTTGTATCAAAATTTCATATTTAGGTCGTAAATACAAACAATTTTTTCTTATTATATTCGATGTACCAATATAGAAGTTAGTGTTTGAATCGGAGACTGAACCGATTCTGTATAAAAATTCATTAATTTCTAAGGACAACGTATATTTGAAAAAATTGGAATGAACAAAATAAAAAAAAAGGATCTTTTGTTGAATCGCATCCCTCTTATAAATACTCGACATTTTGCATATAAAATAGCGCGGTAAAATCTTGATATATAGAAACAAATATTTCATGTAAGATATATAAAAGTAGCACGACATACCAAAAATTCTAAATATAAGGGTTCAATTTTATCTGCCATTAAGAATATAAAAAAAAATTAAAACACACAGATTTGAAAGATTTGATAAACAAATTTAACATTTTCAAAAAACCAACTTTATAATTATTTTCTTTTCATCTCGTAGTCATTTTATCAATAATTCCAATCTAATATCTGGTATAATAATAATTATTTTCTTAAAACTATATTTAGATAATACCTTTTCAGAAAACGAATATAATATGTTGGCTGTACTTAAGAAATTTAAAATTATATAAGGGTAAACATTCTTCTTGTCATGATATAATAATAAAAACTACCTCAAACCGCCATCATCAAAAAAAATATTTTCCTCCTTCTCCAATCTCAAGACATTAAGCCAAAAAAATTATATAAAAACGCCAAAAATATAAACACAAAAAATATAAGAAATTCTTTATAATTATTCATAGACTAATTAAAATAAAATAATATTATAAGAAACAAAACAAAAATGTTTTTTAGGGAAATAAAATTTATGATAAAAGTTTGACATTAATTTCTTATATTTTTGGCTCTACATACATTTTCTTAACGATATAACATTACTAAATATAAAGATTATTTATATATAAATTTTATTACATCTTTATAACAAAAAAAATATCGAATAAAATAGGCCATTGTTCATTATTGTTTTACATAAAATACTCTTTAATGTATTTTCTTACATTTTTTCTGATCATTTTCTGTTTGATTATTATTTTCTTTTTCGTTTATTTATTTCTGAAATATGATAATTATATAAAAATATATAAATTACTATAATAGAAAAAAACCTATAAATTTTATATATATACAAAAATTATAAATACTGTTAAAAATTGCTACTAAAAATATTTTACAAAATTAAATATATATTTTGAAATAAAATTACAAAAACAAAAGACACATTTTGGAAAACTGAGCTTATTTTGTTTTATTTATCCGTCTGTTCATGTTGTTTTTTTTATATCCACTTTTACTCATAAAAACTGCAACTAAATAGAAGAAGTCTAAATGTGAGACAGAAGAGAGAAGCACCTTCTTACATAAAATACAGGAAGGTGAGTACACCGTAATTTTATTTTAACATATAGTCACAATTCCCGGTGCATTAGTAATATTTTATCACAGTTTAAATTTAAATCAAATTTTTAAATTTCAATCAATTCAAAATATTTAGCAGTTTAGCAATTTTTAGATAATCTTTTGGTTTCTACTATAACCTTTGTCTTGTCCTTTACCGAATAAGTGGTGCAGTGGTTAAAGCTTCGGTGCTTGAATCGAGAGGTACTTGGTTTGAATCCGACCAGAGGCTGGATGCAAGGCGAATTTTCGTCATCGATTGATTGACCCATCGTCGATGTCATTGTACAGGTTGACATGGAGCTTGCAATGTGCAGGTGGTATACTAGCAATTGTGTGACTAGTAGGGTGGTGTGTGCGTGAATGAAAAGAGGGAGTATTAATTGACCTTCAACAGACATTAAATCCACTTGACAATTAATGCTTTCTTTTACTTAATTAAGCGATATAAAAATAGAATAAAATTGACGTGAGCCCCGAATATTCTGTATGAGATCTAATAAGACACACTTTAAAATAACCAGAATATATTTGTGGCAGTTTTTTTTAAAACTAATATTTTCCAATACATTTTTTATATTTTACATGTAAAAAAAATTTTTAACTATAGAAAAAATTAGAATAGAAACTTAATTATATGTGTTGATTTAGTACACATACAAAGTGAGAATTTCCAGATGTTCCTGATTTGGTAATATAATTCGCCAAATTGATAAGTTGTGTCTTTGTATTATAGGTACAAATCAAAAAATGAATTTTTACAGTTTGGTCGTTGCAACCAGAGATGATATTGTACTTATTCGATACTTTCGAGTGATTTTTAGTACTTTTGAGAAAATGCTAGAAATGTCACTTGTAATTTGATTCGAGACAATTTCTGTCTGTAGATGAAAAGAATATAAATAACGCAAATTCAATGGATTTCGTCTAACTTCTATGACTAAGATATTTAATCAGTTTTGTGGTTAAAACTACTAACGTAGTTTAATATTTGGAGCCAAGTATAAAGGGTCTCTTGAATTGGATATGAAGCCCAGTACATTGTTATGAACGATCACTAAATTGTGTCTCTTTCAATTAAAACTGTTGGTGTCAGGATCCGAAGGCTTCCATTCTAAAAGATCTGCTCTAACCAAAGTTTTGTGTTTAAGCGGTTAATTATTTTTGCTCATAACACTTCAGAATTTCTTACATAAAAAGATCACAAAATCTCCTTTCTTTTCAGTAATCCCTAAACAAACACAAATTCCTTATATTTTTGCATTGTTGCATTTTTCGGAAAATTCAAAAATATAAACAATTTTACGAGACGAGATTTCTCGATCAAAATCTTTACTTGCGAAAGTCGAATAATTTTCAGACACCAGGAATTAACGGCCTTAGGCCATACAGTGCTGGGAAAAAAATTGAGCAAACATATTTTATTGCAAATTGGAGTCTCGTTTTGCTAAAATTACAAAACTTTTAAAAGGAATTGGCTTATTGTTTCATTTTAAATACATGTATGACGTAATTTTTTGAAAAAAAAAATTACCTGCAATTAGAGGCAAAATCCAGAAAAATATTCAAAATACGTTGATTGGAGTTAAAGTAATGGAATAAATTAAACACCTATATTTTAATTATTTTTTGTTTTTTATTGATTAATAGAAATTGTATCTTTAATATTAATATTTTGTTGGACAGCCATTTGCTTTTATTACAGCGATACAACTCCGATAAATTTTTCAAAGTCGTAGGAGGTATGGATTTTCAAATCGTCATCAACAAACTTTTTAAAGCTTGAACCGATTGTGGGTGCTTTCTTGCTACTTCTAGCTTCATTATAGACCAAATATTTTTAATGGGACTTAAGGTTGGACTATATGGGGGCCAGCTCAACACATCGATACTTCTTTCTTCGAAGTACTTTTTTACCTTTAAATGAAGAAATAAGAAAACAAACAAGTGTTTAACAAATTATTTATGTATATCTGAAAGGCAATTTTTCTATCTACAATTCAAAATTAATAACTCACAACTTTAGCGGTATGGCACGGAGCGTTGTCCTGTTGAAAAATAAATTTGCAAGTCCTGTGTAGGACCTGCAGATAAACAGCTGCTGTAGCTACAGACCATAACTCCTTCATTTTTCGGTGGAAGTTTTATTCTTACGAGAATTCTTCCAGCTCCAACATGCAGCTTGAGTTTTGATTCATGAGAGAAAATCACATCATTCGACATCTCTGGAGTCCAAGGAACATGCTCCATAGCAAATGTTTTTTTCACTAGTAATGTGAACTCAGGCTTCCGGACTGGTTTAAGTGCTCTTAAACCAGCTTTAACAAGTCTTTTCCTCACTAAACTGGCTGAAATTTGTTTTCCCGTTACCCGCTCAACATTCCGTCTTATGTCCGATGAAGTTTTAAAACGGTTCCACTGGCGTTGTTTTTCTGGGCCTTCCAGAGCCTTTCTTTCTTTGTGTACTGCCCATCTCTCGCATTTTTTTTAACATTCCACGCGACAGTACTTTTAGGAATGTATAATCTTTCTGCTATTTCACGAGTGGTTAAATTTTCTCGCGCCAAAATCAACATATTGCTTTTACACGGCTCACTAGCATTTCCCATTTTTTAACTAAAATCGCACTTTATTCTTTATTTGACTAGAATCACTTACAGAATAACTTAATCTTACAAAGTATGCATTATTTACACTCAAAAAAAAAATACAGCCAATAAAACATTTGCACCCTAATAACGGCCAAGAACGGTAGGCATAAAATAAAATATAAGTTTTTTTGCACATCAGTTGCGGGGTTGTACCAGTGTAATAAAAACAAAAGGCGGTCGGTCCAACCAAATATTAATATTAAAGATACAATTTCTATAAATCAATAAAAAACAAAAAACTTAAACAATAGGTGTTTAATTTATTCCATTACTTTAACTCCAATCAACATATTTTGAATATTTTGACATTTTTCGGGATTTTGCCCCTAAATTGCAGGTAAAATTTGTTTCCAAAAATTACGTCATATATGTATTTAAAATGAAACAATAAGCCAATTGCTTTCAAAAGTTTTGTAATTTTAGCAAAAAAAGACTCCAATTTGCAATAAAATATGTTTGCCCAATTTTTTTTCCTGCACTGTCTATCTAATTAATTAAGAATGCAGGAAACTAAAATTTGTGCAGCGCTTTTAACATCGCTAATTTGTGCGTGACTTCTTGGAAGAAATTATATTCCATTGCGTCAGCTGATTTATGATTCATCATAAATCTCAACGTAAACCGCTCAGATAAAGCCAATGGGAGTTTGAACTATGCAGTGAGTGTTCAAAGAGATCTAATAATTATTTTCGACTTATTAACGTCGCTATTTCCAGCCCCAAGTTCCAAGATTAGCAATAATAATTGCTGAAATGACGATAATATCTTTAACGTGAAGCAATAAAAAGGTTTAATTACAAACGAGCAATGTCCATGGTCTACAACGGCAAACGCATTTAATTAAATGATTGCATTGGTAGGTGAAGGCTAGGAAACTGGAAAATGTAGCTTAATTCCTCAAATAAAATCGAGCGTTAATATTAGCTCGGTTTTAATGCTTTTACTGAAATGATTTCAATAACAGCATCAAAGGCACTCAACAACTACTGCTTGCCAAACAAGAAATGGTTGATTATGACACGTTAAAAACACCAAGTCGCAACTTTTTTTACTGACCACCACCAGGAATCGAACCCGGGACCCTCGAATAACAGAGCAAATACTCTACTTATTAAGCTAACGAGAGCGATTAGGGAATGTAAGAAGGCATTAATTAAAATTGCGGTCCTGCAAAATGCTATTTTAATGTGAGTCCAGTGCAAAAGTACTTTCAATCAGGATTCAGTACTCTGTTTCTTAAAAAATCAGTACTTTTAATGTCTTGCCAATATCAACCCTGGGTGTAATCTGATGAATAGACCAACTTTTTATCAGTCCGAAACCAAGCAGACAAGAACAGACCTAAGGAAGTTCTCATTTTTGTAAAGGTTTAAGTACCCTGGGGTTACAAATGGGGAGTGTGAGTTTTCTTGTTTTTGTGGTAGATAATTCAATAAGTTTTTGTGGTAAAAAATCGTAAACATTGTACGATGTCACTAAAAATAATATTTTGTCCTAAAGGCCGAAAAAAATCTTAAATAATTTTAACTATAAATTATATTAATTAAATAACGATACATAATTTTTAATAAATTTTAATTAATAGAGACTGGAGAGCTGGATGTAGAAGTGGTAATTACATCATCCTCAGATTAAAGATAGTGAAGTGATTACCTGAGCAAACTTTTGGAGAATTGTTTTCGATGATCTAAAAAACGCCTGAATCAATTTTCATGAAATTTTTGTTTGTTTAGGATTTACAAATCATCTAGTAATTTATCTTTCATAGTTTATATTCTTGTTTGGAGGATTGTAGCCCTGTGGCCCTTTACTTTTTTATTATATTTTTAGCGGTCCAAATTGGATCTAGTAGATCAAGTGGTTTGTTACTTCGCAGTCGTTTTTATGGATTTGACTCACCCAACATACGACGTATCTCAGCATTTTGGTGTAGACTAATACGTTGTATGTATTTTCTCGTGCGTTTGCTTATTTCTTCACTGGCGAAATCCATCTTCAGATCTCTATGGAGGTTGTTATTTCTTATGTACCACGGTGAATTAACTATTCCACGCAGGACTTTGCGTTGGAATGACTGGATGAGGATGATAATGGCATTGGTTTTCTTTGTATAGCCCCAGAGCTGAATACCGTAAGTCAACACAGGTTTTACAATTTGCCGGAATTTCTTCATAAGAGCCAATCCATCTTTCTGCATTTAATGTTAATCCATCTTTCTGCATTTAATGTTTAATTCTTCTTTTTTTCTTTTTGACATGCTCTTTCCATTTTAGTTTCGCGTCTAGAGTCAGATATTTATCGCGTTTAGATATTTTACCGTATTTGCATAGGGAACTTGCTGAGAGTTCAGTTCTACTGGTATCTAGTTGACCTGTCTGTTAGTGAAGTTAACTTAAACAGATTTTGTTTCGTTATAATGCCACTTCTAGGTTCTATTTTGAATATATTTGACGAATACCGGATTTTGTTTCCATTGTTTTAAACATTAATTGACGTGTTCTCAACAAACATATTTAGTTCATTGTCTCTCGTGATATGTGTTGTTAGTAAAATTAGAAAATCAATTATTTGCTTGGGAAATAATTATAGTGACAATTAATTAATAATAATAATTTATATGTATTAAAACATAGAGGATATTAAAAGTAAATCTATGGACATTGATAATAATTAAAGCATAATGTAGGTTTTATTGGTAATATACACCCAATCCTGTTTTTACACGGTCTTTTATACAGGATAACGCGATATACAAAAATAAACTAAACCTTTTTAGAAATATAAATTAAACTGATTTTGCTTTTTTAGACAATGTGACACGGGACAAAGAGTTATCAGAAGAACAAAAGAGGAAATTAGTGCTTTTCACCTGGTAGGAATTTCAGCGCTGGAAATTGGAAGAAAATTAAAACGAAGCCGGACAGTGGTTCTTAATTCTATAAAATTAAAGTTCAAATATGGTTCTAAAAACGATCTGGCCGACGATCAACTGTGTTTCTCCGGCCGGGGGGTCCCTAAAAAGGAGATATTTAGATGTGCAGTTGATTCTTCCATGAGTGCCGGTGGAATTCGTGACCATCTGAAACTGAACATAAGTCGTCGTCGGATACAACAAAGTTTACACCAAAATAATCACTTGGCATACCAGAAAAGCAAGAAGTTTCCTAGTCTTTCGCCACATCACAAACGAACTCGTCTAGATTTTGCAGAAAAATATCAATTTTGGGAAATGAGTGGCAATCCGTTGCATTTAGCGACGAAAATAATTTAATCTAGATGGCCCCGATACCTGTCAATATCATTGGCAGTCCAGAAATTTTGGAGGCGGCAGCCTGGTGGTATGGGGTGCTTTCGGATATTATAGCAAGTCCCCAATTTGGTTAATTTCTTCTAAAATGCATTATGTCAAAAAGACAAAAGACTTTCTTGAGTCGCGAAATATGCCACAATTAGCATGGCCGGCTTGTAGTCCCGATCTTAACCTCATAGAAAATGTATGGACATCACGGGTTTACAGTAATGGCCGTCAATTTCACTCACGCAATCCAGGAAGCATGGATTAATATTAATCACGAATACTTACAAAGCGTTATTAATTCGATGACTCGTTGCCTGCTACAAGTTATTATTAATAAAAGAGGAAATACAACATTTTTTCATGTATCTGCTCCAAGGGAAGGATTTTTGGTTTTGGCATTATAAATATTTCTTATGAAGTAATTTTATTTTATTAAATGTTTTGTGTAAGGCAACTTAAAATTATAAATTGAATTATTGCGTTTAATATCGCTTTTTTATATAGTTTAATGAAATAAATACGGGTTTGTTATTACCTGATATTTTGTTGTTATTCAAGAGAAACAAATTGCATTATAATTATTTCGTTGAGTTATTATTTCGTTCATTGTCCATTTAAAATTTTCATTCCAAAGAGAGTCTTCAAAATATTTATATAATTTTGAGAAAATGGTTGGAAAAGTTGGATAATATGTATTTTATATTTGTTTATTAAAAGATATTTGGCCATCAGAAACATTCTAATTTATTAAAATAAGTAAGTAATAAAAACAAAGAATAAAATATTAATTTTCTTTAACAAATTATGTATTTATATAAAAATTCAGTCTTTAATTTTAAATTAAAATCACAGTACTTCACATTACTCGTAGACTAGGAACATAGTTTTAAAAAGTTTTAGTTCGATTTTGATTTTCGATCAATCAAATTTTTGAAATACTCTTGGTCCACAACCGGCATAAATTGTAACATTGTTGATAACGATTTTAACTTTTGATGTGAAAGTTCTGTTTTAAATTTAACTATTTTAGGAACAGGTAATTCACTATATTTTTGCTATCCTCATTTTTTGGAATGTCCCAGCAGTTGAATCATTTTTAAATTTATGCTTTTAAATTCTTCAGTGGATTTATGAGAAATCGTATATCTCATTGATGTTAATAATTGGCAAAATTTCGCCCCTACAATTTTAGTAAACGAAGCTTGGATAAAAAATAAACAAACGTTGCACAATCTTTATAATTTTGAAAGTCCTCTGATCGCATTTGTAGAATTTTACAATAGTTACCCTTACATTTCGCCTTCGTCAATATCCTGATGTACGATACCGGTGAAAGAAATTCTCGGTTTCGAAATCGCCTCTCGAAACAGCTATATGCACTCATCAATTTCCTGGATGGAAGAATCCTCTGAAGTAGAAACCCGCATTGTTATTGATGATAGGGTAGGATGTTGTTTTATAAAGTTGAAGATAGCAACAAATTATATCTATTTTTTTGGAACGTCGAAGCCTAGATTGAACTGGTTATTAAATATTTCTCGGTAAATATGTTGTTTTGCTGCTTCTAGTCCTTTGTTTCCTGATTTTTCTTTGTACATCTCGTACATTTGATTGAGAGAGAGATGAGGTTCCAGATATTGTTTTGTTCGATTGACGACAATAATACGACTCAACCACCGAGAACAAATTAATGTTGTCACGGATAGCTTCACTAATATGTTCGGATATACAATTCTTTCTATGTTCACCTTGATCAGATTTTCCTATCATTCCAGAAACATTATCTTTTCTATGGTAAGCATTGTAAATAGTGTTTAATTATAAATAAAATTTCAAAATGATTAACTTGAAGTTAGTTAAAGTTGTTGTTCTAAATTTTTTTGTCTAAATTTCCCTGTATTTTGCCTATATTTTATCGCGGTCTCGAACACCATATTTCAAAAAAACGCAGCTACTGAAGGTTCCAAAATTGCATTATAACCGATTCGTTTAATGTCTTGTGTAGGGCATAACATTATGAGGTAAATATTTTCTAATAAGCTATTAATTTTTGGATTTAAATTTAATACCAGAAAATAGAAAGCAGAAATTTTGTATATATTTGTTTTTGATCCTAAAGGGTTTGCTGTTTCAAACTCATCCACATACAGCTGAAACGTTATTTTTGGATTTGGATTTGCATAAAATTCGCTATTTTTAAAATATGACCCATCTGAAATATATACAGTAAACATTTTGATGGTTCGCACAAGTTTGAAAGTTATTTAAGATAAGTTTTACGAAATATGAATTAGTGCACATATATGCTAGTGTTTCTAAAATAGGAATATATGAAAAAGTAGAAGTTTTAGGTTTAAAACTGTACACATTATTATGAGAAACCCAAAACCGATCACGTCTGACATCAATTGATATTGACTTAGGATATGGTACAATTTCAGCAGATCGCTTGGACCTATTATAAGATATTCGAAAATCTTTTAAGAGATTTTTCATAAACATAAGCTCATTTTTTATAATTGATGAATCTACAAGTTTACTTTCAGTAGATCTAGAAATATTCGCAGTTAAATTTGTAACACTAACAAATATTTAATTAATTTTTGTATCGAATATAGTTAAAGAACAAATTTCATCTACAAATTTCTTGACTAAATTACTTGAATCAAAGTTAGTAGTTTCAAAATCAAAACTGAAATGTTTAGAAGTATCAAGAACCTTTTCTTTTTCTGACTCAATGCGATTTAATTGATTTAATTGATTGATTTAATTGATTTGGGTGACTGAATTTGTGAAAATTAAGCAAATGTTTTCGTAATCCAGATATTGTTTTAAAAATTGACTGACAATTATTAAAACCACAAGGTATTCGTTTGGTAGCGACGACGGTTAAATGTAGAATTCGTAAGTGTCGTATAAAAATTTCCGTATCAAGGCAGGCTTTCATACAAATTTTGCCCACCACAATAGACATTTTAGTAATGTATAAGTAAATTAAAGATCATTAAAAAATTATAGGAATTCAAAAAACATTACAATCAATTCAACTTGATAAAATAATAACAATACCTCACAGGAATTATTCCAGTCCAGATTGAAGGGATCGGTACTTATGTCCGTATTTTAAAATCCCAAATGCACAAAATCCCGTAGATCACAAAAATCCCGTATTTCAAAATCCCTTAATTAAAAATTCCGTATTTCAAAATGCCATATTATGTTTTTTTTACGGGATTACGGGATTTATTAAATTAAAAAACAACATTTTGTACTTTTATTTATATACAAATATATGAATTCATTTATTAAATTTTTTGTTTAATTCATTATAAAAAATTGTTATTTAATTTAAAACTATATTATTTGCAATTTTTTTGCAAATAATCGAGTTTGTCTGTATTATTTTGATTAATAGTGTTGTATATATGGGTGTGAAGTATTCCACGGATTCCACGGCTGTGTGTATGTATGTGTGTTACACTGCTAAACCAAAATCTAATAAGAAAAATTAAGATTCTAATAGAAAGTTTGAGTGATAATTTCGCACTTTGAGTATTTAATTTTTTTATTCAAATTTATGTTAATAAAAACATTAATTATATTTTAAATTTCAGGTAATTAAAATAAAAAATTATCAAAAATTAAATTTTCTAAATTATACAAAAATTAATAATTCACAAAAATTAACCGAAATTCAGCATTAAGTAAAATTTGCCTCTTCAAATATAAAGAAAACGGCTTGTAGCTAAAAAACTGCCCAAGATACCTACCAATTTGTTTAGTTTTCGTAAAAGGTAATGTAATGGTCTATGCCCAGTATCAACAAAACCTGAATCACCATCTCTGGCGATGGCCGATAATGGCCGTTCAACATTGAGTAAAATTTACCTCTTCAAATATAAGGAAAACGTCTTGTACATTACCTTTTATGTAATGATCTATGCCCAGCATCAACAAAACCTGAATCACCATCTTTGGGGATGGCCGATAATGGCCGTTCAACATTGAGTAAAATTTACCTCTTCAAATATAAGGAAAACGGCTTGTAGCTAAAAAAGTGTCCGATATACCTATCAATTTGTTTAGTTTTCCTAAAAGGTAATGTAATGATCTATGTCCAGCATCAACAAAACCTGAATCACCATCTCTGGGGATGGCCGATAATGGCCGTTCAACAATGATTAAAATGTACCTCTTCAAATATAAGGAAAATGGCTTGTAGCTAAAAAACTGTCCGAGATACCTATCAATTTGTTTAGTTTTCCTAAAAGGTATTGTGATGATCTATGCCCAGCATCAACAAAACCTGAATCACCATCTCTGGGGATGGCCGATAATGGCCGTTCAACATTGAGTAAAATTTACCTCTTCAAATATAAGGAAAACGGCTTGTAGCTAAAAAACTGTCCGAGATACCTATCAATTTGTTTAGTTTTCCTAAAAGGTATTGTGATGATCTATGCCCAGCATCAACAAAACCTGAATCACCATCTCTGGGGATGGCCGATAATGGCCGATAAACAAATTGATAGGTATCTCGGACAGTTTTTTAGCTACAAGCCATTTTCCTTATATTTGAAGAGGTAAATTTTACTCAATGTTGAATGGCCGATATGGCCGTTATCGTCCATCCCCAGAGATGGTGATTCAGGTTTTGCTGATGCTGGGCATAGACCATTACATTACCTTTTTGGAAAACAAAACAAATTGATAGGTATCTAGGACAGTTTTTTAGCTACAAGCCATTTTGCTTATATTTAAATAGGTAAATTTTAGTCAATGTTGAATGGTCGAGTCCCAAGGGGAATATAGAGAATAATGTTTTATTATTAAAAAACTATTATTAATCGCTCTATCACGAGAATCGAACTTCACAGCGTTTTCTTTGAATTGCTCTTGCATTTTTAACAATAATAAAGAATTTTGTAACAAATTGTTTAATCTGCCCTGTCCCATATTAAAATTATTTTCGATGCGTGTGAATTAACACCTTACGACAATCATTTTATACCAACCACTTAAATCGGTTACCAAAGCATAATACAAATCCTACTTGCTCATTAGCATACAGATATATTGAAATAATATTGCAAAATGACATTTTACCGATTTTATAACTAAAAATATAATGAAAAATATATGAAATGTACAAGGAAAATCATAATTTCGCTAGTTGTTGGATCCAAACTTGAGATTTTGCATTTCAAAGTGTGTCAATCTATTAACCACGCAATTTACTAGGTTTAGAATAAAGGGATAAATGTAATCTTCTTTATAAATTTAAATTTATTTTATAAATCACAAATGAACACGTTTAAAACAGGGACAAAAAATTCACAAATTAATAATTTTCACTCCAAATTTTGGAGCTAAACAACGGACGGATCCCGGTCGAATTGCATATTTAAATTTTTCAAAATGGTGTAAAGTTTAAAAATTATAAAGTTCGTTATGGCACTTTTTAAAATAGGATTGTTCAAAAGACATAAGTCTAAAAAATATTAGATTTACATTGTTGCTATTATCGGGCATTTTCAAAATTAGTGATTCAGTTAGTGCATGATCACGAAATCTCTTTTAAGGAGGAAGTTCAGGCACTGGCGTTTTCTAAAATAAAACAATTTCTGAAAATACAAATTCTTCTGATATTTCCGTGAATTATTTCGAAACATTTTGCTTTCAATGTTGAATGATATAATTATAAATATTTTTGAGTCGTTTTTGAATTGGATTTTAACATTCATATTGGAATTTTTTTTAATGTGTACTAATTGGTTTGTAACTTTGGTCAACTGATTGCCGTCTTTACTTTTTTAGTACTATTTTCTTTACAGGAATGAGACAAAAAATAAAAACCAATTTAGTTTTTCGCATTTTTATAACAAAGATTTAATTATTTTGCTGCAGCTATTAATTTTATTTTAATTTGACTTAAATCTTACACATTAATTAAATAAAAATGCAGAAAATTGGAAAAAATATTTTAATGTGCGTATATTTCTTATTCAATACAAGTTTCATGATAGCTATATCTGTCTCTTATTGCTGTTTCCATTTTACATGTTTTCATATTTTTTGAATAAAAATGCTCGAATGATCTAGTTTATATTAAAACATGTTCTTTACTCCAATATTAACATGTTTGAATTAAAATCCATTCGATTAATTTACATTTTTATTAAAAATCTTGTAAATTAAAAATCATAACAGTGTACAATACTTATACATGCAATAAGAATTTAATTGGATTGAACGAAATTCCAATTAGAATTGTATACGTATAGCCGTGGAAAAATCCGTGCAAAACTTCACGGGCTCGTTGTATATTCGTTTTAAGTTATCGCGCTGTTTTATATATTTTTTCTTCTGAGGAATTTTTTCTCCAGACTTAACTTTCTCCACTGTTGTCTTGGAAATTATTAATTCATTTGTCAGATGCATAATAATTTTGAAAAGCCCAGAATTACGCTTTCCAATGATAATTTTGGATACGACGATGCCAAGCTTTCACATTATTTTGGGTTTTCGGTAAATTTTTTTCAATGGCATCAGCAATTGTCCAAAAGTGAGGGGAGTATTGAGGGTTGGTGCCATTAGGACCAACGATATATTTTTTTTTAACCATTTACTAATAATTATCAAAATGGGGTCGGTGAAACTTCTATGCAGTGCGCCGTAGTAGTCTTCATTTTGGGCTGCTGGCACAGCTGCCAAACTTTTTATCATTTTTATTTGTTGACTAAAACTGCATGAATTACCATACTTCTTCACTAATCCATTTGCTTGGACTTGTCGCCAGATAAGTTGTCCAAAATGAAACAAACATCCGCTGAACAAAGCTGACCTAAAATATTCTCTTGCCGTTATTGTGATTGTTTTTTTCAAAATCCGTTATTATATGAGAAGGATTTAGGTTTATTCCCCAATCACAAGCAACACGACACAGCTCGAAAACAGTTCATTGTAAACTTTTTTGATTTTTTCGTCATCAGACAAAACAAAAGTGGTACAATTTGACCCTCTACAGCTCCGTGAAAAGTGAACAATTGCTTAAAATTGGATGGGACGACATAGAATGTCCCATCCATCAACCAGCATTTCGATTCCTCTAAGAGTTTTAGACTGGAACGTGTTCCCATTAAAATTATTTTTTCGTTTTCAAATTCTTTTTCGCTTAATATAAACAATTCGCCTTCTAAATAAATTAAATGATCTGGAATCTTGATTTCTTTAAGACTTTTTGGTTCTTTTTGAGGAGAAGCCCTCACTCGCGTTATTTTCACTTTTTGTGCTGATTTGTTTTGAAGGAAAACTCTGCAATCGGTGTTTGTATGTACAATGCTGTTAGCAATTATTTGCGAAGGTGGAATTATCAGGTTATTTTGTGCCATTTTTTAAAAAAAATTATTTGCTGTAATTATTGTTTTTTCATGAGGGTGAATGACTGTGAGTACAAGGACCCTTTCACGACAATATGAAGCATGTCTTCTATTTTAGTAATTAATCTACCTTTGCAGAATAACGCTTTCGATGAAAACAAGCCCAATTGTACGTGTCTTTTGTTTTGCTGTCCAATAAATATGAATATCCATCACGGGTGTGAAGTATTCCAGACTTTCCATAGATGTTATGTATGTATGAGTATCACACTGTTAGTTCAAATTCAAATAGGAAAAAAATTAATCGTATTGGAATTTTTAGTACAATCATATAAGTATGAGACTTTTTTTAGAAAATGATTCAAACCTCAATTTAAATAAAAAATATACAATATTTTCTAAAATAAAAATTTATGAACAAACTCAACCACGTATTGTGTAGAAATTATCGAGATTTCTTTTAAAACAGATTAGAACTTTAAAACGAATAGAATAAATATTTTAATAAAACAAGGAAAAGGTTTAAATTCAAACATGAGTTAAAATGACATAAGAACACCTAGAATATAAAATTTTTTATCAAAAAACCCAAATTCAAGCATTGTAAGCACCAAATGGTTGATTTAGATGAGTCAATGACCAACTTCATACACTATTAGCCGTTTTGACAGATAATGGCCATCTAAGTTTGAGTTATAATGACATATGAATAGCTGGAACATCAAAATTCGTAGCAATAAACTCGAAGTCGCGCATTCTTAGCACTAGGTGGTTTTAGTTAGGTGACTCAATGACCAACTTTATTTACTAGCCAGATCTGAATCACGATCTGTGGGAATGACTGATAATGGCCATCTAAATTTGAGTAAAAATGACATCGGTACACCGATAATATGAAAATTCGTAGCAATAAACCGGAGGTCGTGCATTATTAGCACAAGGTGGTTTTATTTAAATGACACAATGACCAACTTCACACACTAGCCAGACCTGAATCACGATCTCTGGGAATGACCGATAATGGCCTTCTAAAGTTGAGTAAAAATGACATCGGTACACCGATAATATGAAAATTCGTAGCAATAAAACCGAGGTCGTACATTATTAGCATTAGGTAATTTTAGTTAGGTGACTCAATGACCAACATCGTGTACTAGCCAGACCTGAATCACGATCTCTGAGAATGGCCGATAATGGCCATCTAAGTTTAAGTTATAATGACATATGAACAGCTGGAACATCAAAATTCGTAGCAATAAACTCGAAGTCGCGCATTCTTAGCACTAGGTGGTTTTAGTTAGGTGACTCAATGACCAACTTCATGTACTAGGCAGACCTGAATCACGATCTCTGGGAATGACCGATAATGGCCATCTAAATTTGAATAAAAATGACATCGGTACACCGATAATATGAAAATTCGAAGCAATAAACCGGAGGTCGTGCATTATTAGAACTAGGTGGTTTTAGTTAGGTGACTCAATAAACCAACTTCATGTACTAGCCAGACCTGAATCACGATCTCTGGGAATGACCGATAATGGCACAGAGGCACATTCCCAGAGATCGTGATTCAGATGAATTTTGGTTTTTATACTTAATTGTGATTGCCATTGACAACCATATCTGGAGATTGTGATTCAATTCTCGCTAATTCGTAAAGTAGTTGATAGGCATCTACCTAAACACATCTAGTTTTAATAATGCCCTGCTTCAGGTTTATTGCTACGAGTTTTTATCGTCAAGTTTTACTGCTGCAAAGAACATTCTTATTTGCTTCTAAAAGTAGGTAATTCTTAAGTTGATTTAGTATATTTTTTAATCTCTGGAAAAATCTCTGGAAATTTTGTTAATTCATATGAAACTCAAAATATTCTTATTAGAAATTAGTGGAAAATTCATAAATGGTTTGAGTTCAGTATATTTGGTTTGTACCTCGACTGTTTTAGTACAAACTTTTGATTGAAAATGTAGGGTTATGTTACTATAATATTTTATTCTTCGTGATTTATCAATTAAAATTTTAATTTTTACTTTAGTTACAAGTTACAATATTTTTCTGCCATTTTAATTAAGACAATTTGATATATGTCTAATAAATAAACTGATAAAATTTGCTCGATTTCGTTAAACTGACCTTGATATGCTTGTTTATTAAATATCGTCAATTCAATGAATATAAAGGGTGATTTTTTTGTGGTTAGGATTTTCATGCATTAGTATTTGACAGATCACGCGGGATTTCAGACACGGTGTCAAAGAGAAAGATGCTCAGTATGCTTTGACATTTCATAATGAATAGACTTACTAACGAGCAACGCTTGCAAATAATTGAATTATATTACAAAAATCAGTGTTCGGTTCGAAAAGTGTTTCGCGATTTACGTCCGATTTATGGCCTACATAATCGACCAAGTGAGCAAACAATTAATGCGATTGTGACCAAGTTTCGCACTCAGTTTACTTTATTGGACATTAAACCAACCACACGAATGCGTACAGTGCGTACAGAAGAGAATATTGCGTCTGTTTCTGAGAGTGTTGCTGAAGACCGTGAAATGTCGATTCGTCGCCGTTCGCAGCAATTGGGTTTGTGTTATTCGACGACATGGAAGATTTTACGCAAAGATCTTGGTGTAAAACCGTATAAAATACAGCTCCTGCAAGAACTGAAGCCGAACGATCTGCCACAACGTCGAATTTTCAGCGAATGGGCCCTAGAAAAGTTGGCAGAAAATCCGCTTTTTTATCGACAAATTTTGTTCAGCGATGAGGCTCATTTCTGGTTGAATGGCTACGTAAATAAGCAAAATTGCCGCATTTGGAGTGAAGAGCAACCAGAAGCCGTTCAAGAACTGCCCATGCATCCCGAAAAATGCACTGTTTGGTGTGGTTTGTACGCTGGTGGAATCATTGGACCGTATTTTTTCAAAGATGCTGTTGGACGCAACGTTACGGTGAATGGCGATCGCTATCGTTCGATGCTAACAAACTTTTTGTTGCCAAAAATGGAAGAACTGAACTTAGTTGACATGTGGTTTCAACAAGATGGCGCTACATGCCACACAGCTCGCGATTCTATGGCCATTTTGAGGGAAAACTTCGGAGAACAATTCATCTCAAGAAATGGCCCGGTAAGTTGGGCACCAAGATCATGCGATTTGACGCCTTTAGACTATTTTTTGTGGGGCTACGTCAAGTCTAAAGTCTACAGAAATAAGCCAGCAACTATTCCAGTTTTGGAAGACAACATTTCCGAAGAAATTCGGGCTATTCCGGCCGAAATGCTCGAAAAAGTTGCCCAAAATTGGACTTTCCGAATGGACCACCTAAGACGCAGCCGCGGTCAACATTTAAATGAAATTATCTTCAAAAAGTAAATGTCATGGACCAATCTAACGTTTCAAATAAAGAACCGATGAGATTTTGCAAATTTTATGCGTTTTTTTTTAAAAAAAAGTTCTCAAGCTCTTAAAAAATCACCCGTTATATCTGTCTCTTGTTATCTCACTTTTATTTAATTTAAATGTTTTGAATTAAAGTAATGTAGAAATTTTGGAAATTGTTTAAAAATGTGTTCTATGCTTTCTAAACTAATTAAAATAATGTAAAATCGAACATAATATTTTACTTTTCATTGACGATTTCGCAAATTAAAAATCATAACAGTGTACTCCACACAACTACATAGAAAGGCTTTAAAATTTCAATTGGAATTTGCAAAAGTCCAATTGGATTTGTATACATATATGATTTTAATCTATGGAAAAATCTATGGAATACTTCACGGGCCCATATCCATCGATAATCAATTTATCTTTCCCTTTATTGGACTTAACAATTGAAATATTCATTTGGATGCGATATATACTCGGAACAACTAACAAACAACTAATAAATAACTAATAAAAATTAAAGCATAATACTGAATGTATAAACATACTCGTAAATGAATAACAAGATTTTTTCAGTTATTAAACTATGTACTTACCTTGATGCGAAAGTTTACTAGTTACCTTGTCTATATATTTTAAAGTATTTAATTATTTTATTTTAAAATATTAAAATATTGCTTATTTGCTAATTAACAAATGTAAGAAACAAATGCATTTATTATAATGCTTTTGTTATATACAATTTGTGATACAACGCTAACTTTGATAGATCACTCTCATGAACTTTACAACAATTAATTATGTTCTCAATCCCGTTTTATATCATCATACAAAGGCTTAGATTAGATTAAAAATCGCGCGATTTTAATCTAACCTAAGCCTTTGTATGATGATATAAAACGGGACTGTGAAATACGGGATTTTGTAATACGGGATTTTGCAATACGGTATTTTGTAATATGGTATTATGTTCACGGGATTTTGTGAACGGGATTATGTGATACGGGCAACTGTACCCAACCCAGATTGAATATCTAGCATTTTTCCCAATCCCTTAAGGCCAAGTTCAAAAATGCTTTCTTGTATGAGTATTAAAAATGATGAGCAATCGTGAGGATATTCGCAATTAAACACGAAAAATGATTTGAACAATGTATCCCAGGCTTGAAAAGACTCTGATCCTTCGATAGGAATTTCAAGTCTATCCAGCATAATAGTAAAGTTAGATATGGCCCATTTGTTTATTCCATATGCGGTCATTGTTAGGATCCGGTTTAGTTCCAATCTGTAATTACCAAAAATTACATTAATACAATAATTTAGTTATACGAATAATTTTTAAAGAAATACTTTTTGAAATCTAATTGTATTGTATTTATCTCCACGTTTATTTATTCGTCGCCCAACTGGTGGTAAAAGTTTCAATAAAAGTAAGAAAGTAGTCGAAGTTTTATCCCATTCTATAAAGAATATTTAATATAAATAGAATAGTTTGGGTTTCCAAATATTTTGTAATTTTAATTATTATGACACTTACTTTCTTCTTCTACAGAAGTTTCTTCATATAAGCGAATTTTTTTGTAAGTGGCTAATTTTACAATTTTTTCGCGCATTTCCCCCCAACAGATTATTAGATTTTGTGCTTTGTCTTCATATTTCAATCCAAAATCAAGAAGAATCTGCCAAAATATAAAAGTTTTAAAATTTGTACAGATGGTACTTTCAAAGTATCTTACAGGGTGGCTGAGACCAAATGTTACTGACTTCACTCTGCTGTCATTTGTGTAGTTGTCATTTTCGCGCGTCAATTTTTTTACAGATTGAAGTTTGGTTAGTTGTTTACATCTGGTCAACAAATAATTGTTCTAAATTAATATCTTCATAAAAAAATCGTAATGGAATTCAAACGTAATAGTGTAATTGCGCTGTATTTGGGTGGAAATTCACAAACAGCAATAGTTCGTCAGCTCCAGCATTTGAATGTGAATAAAATGTTTGTGTATCGAACCATAACTCGATACAACGAAACTGGTAGCATCGCTAAACGCAACAGAGGCGGTCCTAAAAATACGGCAACATCAAAAGAAATGATACGAAATGTGAAGAAACGAATCCAACGAAATCCTCGTCAAAGTGCCAATCAATTAGCCTCACGTCTACATGTTTTTACGGAGGCACAAAAAAAAGTTAGGCTTGAAAGAACATGAGCATTGAAGGCCTTGGGCGAACGTGATGAGATTCCAAAAATTGTCTTTTCTGATGAGAAAATTTTCACCATTCAACAGTATGTGAATAAACAAAATGATCGTGTTTGGTTAGAGCACAAGTCCAACGATAATTTGGATACAAGAGCGATACGCAAGCAATCACCAGCTTATGTTATGGTTTGGGCTGCAGTGACTGCAGATGGAAGCACTCCTTTGGTTTTCATCGAACATGGAGTCAAAGTAAACCAAGAGGTGTACCACCAAAAGATCCTAAACGATGCTTTGCTACCTTGGGCACGTAAACACTTTGGTACGAACCGTTGGACATTCCAACAGAACTCGGCACCGTCACACAAAGCTCGAGCGACACAGCAATTTTTACAAAATTGCGTTCCGCGGCTGATTTCGTCGAAAGAATGGCCACCATATTCACCAGACTTGAATCCCATTGATTTCTCCATATGGTCCATTTTGGAGAGTAAGGTGTCCACGAAAAAATACGAAAGTGGTGATGCATTGAAGTCAGCTCTTGTTCGAGAACGGAATAAAATTCCGCAAGCTCACGTTCGGTCAGCATGCAATGCTTTCTATGGTTTTCAACCTATTCCACGAAATTTCAATAAAAAATAATCAAAATTAAAAAAATTACAGCGTTTTCATTTGGTAACACTTGGTCTGAGCCACCCTGTATATTCGAAATATTATTTATTACCAGGCCCGGTGTGTCCTCGACCTGGGGAATTTTAAAAGTAAATCAGCACAACCAGTTCGACAAACAGCGGTTTTTCTCATCCGTTCAAATATTTCATTTTTATGATTAACTGGACAAGCGTTTTTCAGCCAAATAATATCATCGGAAAAGTCGTCTTCGGAAATTTTATTGATATCTGTTATATTTTCAGTTTCACTATTTAGACCTGGTTTTTCGTGAAATATTTCCATTAATTCGGTTCACAGTGCGGAGCCGATGTCCAATATAACCACCTCTATTGGTTGAGTCATAAAAGATTTACTGTTAATAATATAATATTAAGGGGCGAACTATAGTTTTAATCAAATAATAATTAATGAAACAGAATACTTACAAAATTTTCAGGATTGTTGTTAAGTCACAGCTTAGGAAATATAAATGAAACTTATTTCGTTCACAATATTTTATCAGTTTTGCTAGGGTAAAATCCGTGCGTGTTTGTTAACTTATCGACTACTAAATTAACCATCAGTTTCCTAGATTTTTCGGAGAGAGTTGATTCAGATTCGAATTCGCTTAAGATATGTTTTCCGAATTTATTTAAGTATTTTAAAATTTCCTGTTTATAAATATATTTATTAGTAACAAAACAATTAACAATTATTTTAATAAAAAACCTATTTTTTAATAATAAGTTTTGACGGTTTAAACATTTATAATTAATCTTTTATTGAGATTTCGCTCCTAAATGGCACACTTGATTAATATTATAAGGGGTAAAATTTCAATAAAAGAATAATTTTGGTAAGTACTATATGTACTCGTATGTATTGACATTAATAAATTTTAAAGTTTATCTCAAAATTCTTTAGACGTTTAGTCTAGAAAATTGTAACCTGGAAACCTGTAAATAAATTGTTCAATCTCATCTGTTCTAAACTGAAATTGCAAACTCTTAATTACTCTGTGGCCAAAAAGTAGTAAGACTTTTTAATTTAAATTTCGCGCGGAAAACCATTCGTCGAAATGACCAAATGTCACATCCAAATAATCATTAGTGTTTAGTATACGCTTGTCTTTCTGATTTTTACAATGAGTGAAATTATTCAACAAAGAAGTTTCATTAAATTTTGTGTGCGGAATCAATTGTGTGGTGCCGAAACCTTCAGAATGTTGCAAAAGGCCTTCGGTGATAATTGTATGTCGCGAGCAAGTGTTTTTGGTAGGTACAAATTGTTCAAAGAGAGTCGAGAACGTGTTGACGACGAACCACGTCTAGGACGGCCATCAACATCAACTGATGATCAACACGTTAATAAAATCAAGGATTTGGTGCTCGAAAATCGACGATTAACAGTCAGAGACCTTACTGTCATCGTTGAAATATCGGAAAGATCAGTGAAAACCATTTTGAAAGATCATTTGGTTGGGCCTGAGAAAAGTGAAAGCACGATTGGTTCCAAAATCACTCAATTTTTTGGAAAAACAGCGTCGCGTTGACGTCTGTGAACAATGCTTTCCGACTACCAGGATGTCATGAAACGTATAAAACTGGCAATGAGTCTTGGATCTATGCTTACGACCCGGTAACAGATGATCAATCGGCCGAATATCGTGCCAAAGGTGAGCTGAAGCCGAAAAACCAAGTCAAAGCAAGTCAAAAATCAAGGTGATGTTGACAGTTTTCTCCGATTATCGAGGTGTGGTGCACTCCGAATTCCTTCCGACCGGCCAAACTGTCAACAAGGAATACTCCTTGAGTGCTATGCGTCGTTTGCGCGAAGCTATTCGTAAAAAGAGGCCGGAATTATTGGTCGACAACTCTTGGTTTTTGCACCACGATAATGCACCTTCTCATACTGCATTGGTTTTACGTGATTTTTTCGCCAAAAATTCCACCTATATCGTTCCGCAACCCCCTCATTCGCCTGATTTAGCTCCGTGTGACTTCTGGCTGTTCAGCAAACTCAAACGACCGCTCCGGGGAAACCGTTTTAAGTCAATTGAAGACATTAAACGTGAATCGCTACGCGCATTGGAGGCTATTCCAGAAATTGACTTTAACAACTGTTTCTAGGATTGGAAAAAACGTTGGCACAAGTGTATTGAGGCCGGGGGGATTACTTTAAGGGGACGAAATAGATTTGGAGAGATAAATAAAGAATTTTAAAATTATGAACAGAGTCCTACTATTTTTTGCCCACAGTATTATTTCACCTTTTTAGTAAAAAAAAATAATTATCTAGCTATATTATCAATAATATTTCAATAACTTAAATTATTTCATTTATTTAAACGGTAAAGACATTCACCTCTTTAATAAATTGACCATCCGATTTAGTGCTGGCTAGATATTGCCCACAAATCGCGTTTGAAATGTTCAGATTTATAGTGCTCTATAAAAAAATTAAATTCATTATAAATTTAATTTAAACCAAATTGTTACAGAATTTTTTGAACAATTAACATACCTTCTTGAAGTTCAACGTGTAAATTAAAAATTTGGTTGTCAAGTGATTTCGAATTTTGCACTATAAAGTCGAATTCCCTTGGTTCAATCTCTGTTAAATTATCTTCGCCAAATAATTTTAAAAAGCAATGATAAAAATCCACAATATTAAATTTGGTGACACCAGCACAATAATCAAAATAATTATTATAGTCTATTAACTTGACCTAAAATTTAATCCACCACACATTTTGCAAATAATATCTAAAATTTCAATTTGCGAATCTTTTTCAACTAGATGTGGGGAAATTGAGGCTTGCATATTCCTGGTCTACACCGTGGAACGGAACAAAAATAAAAATAAATACTGAAACTAAATTGCATTTACACCAGAATTAAATCGACCGAAATTTGAGGAAAGTGAGTAACAAATAATAATAACCGGATGTGTCTACTCAGGAACGACGGGATCGCCCGACAAGAACAAGTCTGCAAAAGAGCTCCCTCTCTCCAAATGACCCATCTACCCCTAGAAGCCGATGCACAGCCACAACGAAGCAGCATTAGAGAGTAGGGACGTCTCCTCAACAGACAAAACCTCTCTTCACCCGGAAAGACCTCTAGGTAATCTCCCACATTACCACTCCGACCGGGTAGAGACCGGGTAGATTTAACGGTCATCCCCGAATGGACGACACATATGCTGGACTCACCACTGCGACCCCGTGGATTTCCTGCCAAGGGGATGAAGGGGAGTGGCAAGCCCAGCCTGCAACTATGGAATCGACACGAAAAGAGACCCCCTCCCATCATACCAAACCGAAAGAAATTTAGTAATTCATTTTATTATTTGCGAAAAAAACAACAAAACAAAATAAGTACAATAGTCAGAAACTCAGAATAGTAACGGAGCACCACTAAAGCCGATGAATAGAAAAGAAAAGAAAACCGAATGCTAAAATCATACGCAGTGCTGTTTTCTATTTAAATAAATTTTCACCAAATGATCAGAGGCGGAAGGAGGGAAAAGAGAGAAAAGGAAAAAAATGATCGCTGACCTTGAATAATTATGTAGCGAAACCAATGTGATCCCTCTCGCGCGTGCCAAGCAACCGTTATGGCACTCGATTTTGTATAATACATATATTGAATAAAAAATTTGAAAAATTCAAAAATTGAAAATAAACAATTAAAATTTAAAATTGAAATTGAAAAATGTAAAATTTTGATTGCAATAAAATAACAAAAATAAAAAATCGGTACCTTTTGACCTCATTGAGGTCGACCTTGAGGTTGCCACGTCGTTCATTGCCGAAATTGGTTGGGCGTCTTCAGGCCGTAATTAAATTTGCCTCGATAGGCTGCAGTAATGGTTGCGTGTCTTCCCGCCGTTAACCAAAAATTGACGTTGGGCGTCTTTCTGGTGTTAAAATGCGGCTGGTCACGTTGTTGGCCATCAGTAACCGTAAATGTTGGGCGTCTTCCCGCCGTAATTAAATTTGCCTAGATAGGCTGCTGTAAGGTTGGGCGTCTTCCTGCCGTTAAAATGCGTCTGGCCACGTTGTTGGTGTTGATACAACCCGTTGAATATTCGCGGCGCCCGTCGATAATGCGGCACCCGTTAAATAATGTAAATTGTATTAATCACGTAATTATAATGAACTTAATTTCCACAAAAAAAATCTTTCGAACCAATCTACGAACTTATATTATTTTTCTTCAGAATAAAATTTTTACTCCATCCCAATATGGCGGCAAATATCAACCATAGGTCCACACAAACACAAATATGTTTATTATATCAAATTTATTATTTCCAAATTAGTTCGATAATTGCACTTTAGATATTTTTGTTTTACAAAATGATTTTTCATGACTTTAACTAGGTATTTACTACCATACTCCCACATTAGGGCAACATAAGCAATTTATTATCAAATATCAAGTATTATTAACATGATATACAATGCCTTATATTATGAAAAATTAATTAGAAAACAAACTAAAGCACAAAGTGTATGCGACTCGCCTCAAATTCAAAACTCAACTCTCACAATCAAAAACTAGACGCTAACTCAAAACAATTCTCGCACCAAAAAGATCTAGAAAAAGATTCTTTCTGTTGGTGTCTTTTTGGTTTGGTTTTTCCTGCGCGTCACCTCCTCGCTCCACGATTCAATAGCACACAACAAAACGAGAAAACCCCAACAAAAATATTTCTCACATGGTGTACACATTGGTCTCGCTCTACAATTCATTCGACGTTTACTTGAACACTGGATGTGAATAAAAAAGCAAAACAAAATATTAAGGCTAATTTTCATAGAAACAAAAGATTTTAGTATTAATGCCATATAACAGATGGTACTGCCACTAGTAAAATGCCTCAATCATTCGATTACAACGAAATTAAAAATTCAAAACAAAATTACAAATGAAATGATGTTATTCGATTATTGAGTGAGGATGACGGCCGATTATCTTCCAAAGATTGTTTCGATGATTTTAGTGCGAGGATTGTTTATGTAACAATCGAAGATCGTAGATCGAAGTAACCCAGGGTTGTGCAAGAAACTTAATGAAAGTGATAATGATGATGCCGGAGGTGGTCAGGTGACGGAGATATTGGAACATGGATTAGAATGGGATAAAGAGACATAACTTGAACGAATGCTGACCAGATCGATCTACGTTTATTAGTGCGGTCAGTTTAGGATCGGATGGAGTTTCGTTGGTTAGAATATTAGAACATTGCAATGTATATGGAGGATATACCGACTAAGGCCTATTGAGATGGCAGATGGTTCACCAGTTGTAACTTCCAGGACAACAAGAGCAATTGGAAGCGGTCATTGGCAATTAGCAATTCACAGGAAGTCTATCCAGCGTGACAAGCATTGTTATTGCAAGAAATTGCAAAAATCCGAAACGTATCCCGCACGTTCTTCATGATAGTTCAACATCGCTTTTTATAGTAGCTGAGTTGCGAACAATGATGAAGGAGATTGTCATTGAGGACGAAGGTGAAATGGAATGTGGAGTGGGAAGAGAGTAGCTTAATTTGTTAGCGTTGCGCAGACTAGACTGCAGATGCGATAGTTTTCATTATGTTCGGGACGAACAGGCTTAGGTGGCGTGTAACATTACGTAGTGTAGTGGTATTGCAGATTATAGCCGAATAAAACTGTTTGTTGTTATGTTTTAAGTGTTAATTAAGTATTTGGGAAATTATTGTAAGATTATTTCCAGGAATATTCTGCAAGCGGTGTAAACTACGAGAATTGTTTTTGTAAGCTGCCAAATTTACAACTGTATTCACAATCCAGTGATGCGTACCGAATTTAACAGGACAAATTCGTAACAATACCTTTACAATAAGCCTACTGGGTGCTCCAAATCAACAAATATATTAAATTTAAATCATCAGCATCTATGGCTTAACAAAGTCCCGTGGACTCTACCCTGGAATTAAATCCTCTCCTACTATCACTTCATTCAGAAAACAATCTTTATCGATTTTAGCGGCTTCATAATGTTCATACTGTTCCCATTTCCTGATTTTAATATTACCAGTAACTACTTGCTTCCAACTTCAAATCATCAAATCAGCAACGAAATTAATTTATTCTTTCCTTTTATTATTACTAGATTCTTAACAACGTATTCAGTACTTGCTCGTACTGCTACTACTTAACAGAAAGTACTTTACGCTTACGTATTATTATATTACGCTTACGTATTATTATTTGCAAAATTTATGACGAATCCAAACGGACGCCCGAAATTCGTAAGAATATGATAGGAGACCAAAGTCACAAAATGACAAACATACCACTACATACATACACACATACATACATACATACACACATACATACATACATACACATACATACACAAACCATCATACTTTTTCTTTAAAATATACATATTTTTGCTATGCATTGCAAGCAAAACAAAAAATCGGATTACACTGCATATAATTATAAGAAACACCTTGTTCCTTCCATTATCGTCCGTTCTATACTTTACACAAAAAGTCTTACCAAGGATGAGAGACTTTTAAAAGAAAATTTTTGTGCTACAACTTATAATTTTTTTACATTTTATTACCTTCCCTACTATAGAGTGAAAGTTTTCAAAACTAACCTACCAAAAGTAAATATATTTTATAGTTTCTTGTATAACATAAAAAAATATTTTTGTAAAGAATATTTCTAATTCTTCGAAAATTTATTACTTACAGCACAAACTTAAATCGTCTTATAAATTTTTAAATATTTGCAATGTGAAACTTTTACGGCATTTAGCTTGTTTTTATATTTTGATTTAAAATAGTTAAACCCATTTCATATAATATTTAAGATGTTGTGGACTATGTCCAAAAATGTATTTAATAATTAAAATTAAATGAAATGAATCATGCTATACAGCCGGGCCTTGCAACAGAAGCAAAGCGTTTACTCTTGGCGCGAAATTTGACTATTAAGGCTTTTGCACGAAATATACTCATTCTAGCTAATAAAAGTTTTAATCAAAATTGTAAGTATTAGTAAAATATACACTTATTCAATAAACAACATCTACATCCGTTACTGAACACAGATCATAGACGAAAAAAAAATATTTCAAATGGAATCCAGTTTAATAGAAACCGGTTCTGATTGGTACACAAAACACAACTATTACCCGAATTTACGTATTATTCTATGGATCACATGCCGTTTAAAATAGGGGTAACCAAAAATTAATAAGATGAGTATATACCGATTTATTCTTTATTATATCGCATTTTTTAGTCAAGAGTATTTTTCGATCTCAAAACCACGTCAATATGTATGTGAAGTAGGTCCAATATTCCAAAATATACTATGGCTAATATCAAAATATACGAATTATAGTGAAAAAATTGTTTATGAAACACTAATTATCAACCCAAAATTAAATCTCCCGCCATTTCTTTTACTTTCAAACTACATATAAAACTATCGTGATACAGGACAATATATCATAATAGATAATTAATCTGAGAAAATCTCAGATATTACTTTTAATCTTCCTCTATCATTAGACATAAACCGATAATCCGGCCAACGAAAAGGACCTGAGTTTGAGGGACTACAATTCAACTTCGCCCATAGAAAAATACTGAAAAAACCACAAAAACTACTTTTAATATTCCTCTATCATTAGACGTACGTAGTCAATCCTTCTAACGATTAGTTCCTGAGTTTGAGGGACTATACCCTAACTCCACGCCATAGAATGGTTTTGAAAGTATCACAGACATATTACTTTAATTCTTCCTCTATCACTCTTGCTTTTCTTGTAGAGATGATCGAACTGGAAGTAGTCTTGCATTATACATTAAAAAGGATATCGAGTATTGCATCTTGAACATGGATAACGGCTTATACCCATTTCATTTTATTCAAATTCTGCTTCCTCGTCTTAATAATACAAAAATACGGGGTATCTATCGACCTCCAAGTTAAATGAATCTCCTATCTGGAAATCGCTGTACTGATAACATATTACTTGGGGACATAAATATTGCCGTTAAAAAAGCAGATGGTAATGTCATTGATTATAATAATCTGTAAGTGACAATATTTTAGATTATTCCGTATCTAGCTTCATAAATTGATTGATTGATTGATTGATTTTGAATGTACGACCAAGTTCTTAGGCTTGAGTTCCCGGATGACGCCGGGTCCACCGTACACCCTTTTTTACACATAACAAAACCGAAGGATTGGATAGGTTAGTTAAGTGGGGCAGAATCGGCCTGGTTACAGACACCTAGGTATAGCCGATAGTTAGTAACACAAAGACAACACAATTCTAATCTACTAGATGAAGGATAAAGGCTTAATAGGTTAATGGATAACGATGGTATTGGTCTTCAACAATTGCTTCTTTAAAACGGCAACCTAAGAAAAAATATTATTATTTCACATGCATCTGGAATTTTCCTGAAATTTAATTCTATTAATACTTTTCGGCTTCCTAACCAAAATTGGTTGACTCGACCCGTTACAGACACCTATGTAAAGTCGTTAGTAATAAAATGACAACACAATTCTAAACTACACAATCAGCAATTACAATGAAGCATTAATTCACAAGCATCTGTAAATTTCCTGAAATTTAATTCTAAATTCATATTTTCCGGCTTCCTAAATAATTGAAACATTTATTAATTTAATCATTCTGCAACTCCGCAACTTACAGTAGAATTTACTGAAACCAAAGTTATTTGAACTATATTCAAAATAACTCTAAAATTCATTAGTATTTAACCGTTGAATTGGGCGAACACGAAATAGCAAAATAAAAAAAAAAGTTGCAAAAAAATATGTGAGGCATTCCAAAGGCAATGGTTCTTGGGAAACTATCAATGTTAATCAATGCAAGATTAACTAGATTAACTACCGGATTGCATTCAAATATCCCTTAAAATATCCATCCATTAAAATATCCTAAATAAATTTAGAATTCGCACCAATGTCCAAGAAATTAAATTGGTTATTAAATTGAGATGCATAGATACTATTAAATCCGGAATCCTTTCCTAAATTAAGATTAAATTAATTTTATTATTTGAATCCATTTTTAAAATATTATCACACCCGAATATTAGTCATTAATCAGCACCAATCATAAATTAGATTAACTATTTGCTCCGGAATAAGCAATGAACAAATTTTTCTTTTCCATTTAAATAAGATTAAGAGTACAAAACAATAACCTATCTAAGTGAAACTCATACGATATCCGAAAAAATTAAGAAAATCTATTTAATAATTATCTAATTCCTACTGTTAGGTATTTGAACATTTTGCGATAGTAAATATTCTATCAAAATTGTAGGTGAATTTTAAATTTATTGATTGATTGATTAGGATGTACAGCCAAGACTAAGCAAGGATCCCGGATACGCCGGGCCTACCGTACACCCCTTACACATATAACAATACGGAGAGATAGAAAAGGTTATTAGATATGATAGACGTGACCCGGTTACAGACACCTAAGTAGTCAATAGTTAGTAAAGCACAAGCACAAGACGACACATTAATTTTTGTTTCCTGAATATAAATAATCAGCAATCAAGATCCTAAAAAATTTTAGTTGGTAAATTTCCTGAAATAAAACTTCATTATTATGAGTGATTAACCATTTCCTCCACCCATATAATTGATAACCAGCAATAACTATTTATCCAACTTAGAACAAGCTAACCAAAACATTTATCAATTTACAGTCTCCCGTTCAACCTAGAAAATAATTCAATTAAAGAAGTGCCATGAACCCCGAAAATACAAAAACTATCTAAATACAGCAATATTCGTCTGCATTTAAATTTTATTCTGTAGTCTCCAAGCCATTTATAATTTCAAAAATTCCAACAACCACTGAAATATCAAATTCATTAGCAAACTCGGTTATAGCGAGTGATGCCTACCTTGACTTCTTCCACAAAAGTCATGAAAATTGCATGCTTCCTAAAAAATATTAATTAGAACTAAAATTTAATATAAACAGGAATCAGGCAACACCGCTGTTATGCAATTTTATAAATTTCCCTCCTCCGATACCTCAATTTTCCATACAATCATATTCGATTGATCAATTAAAATAGTTTTATAAACCCATTGACGTGAAACGAATTAAATCCTAAATATACAATTAAATTATATTAAATTAAATAAAACTCAGTATTGTTAACTCTCCAATCAGGAAATTATAAAAAAAAACCAACTATAATGGATAGTATTAATATAATAAATTCCCAAATAAACTAAATCTATTGATTTTTCAAATTATTATTTGAATAGTAATTATCAACTAGTTAAAAGAATAAAAGGAACTATTACTACTAATTACAACCAATTAATTTTTAATGAAAAAGTAGTACAGCTTCAAAGATATTCTGTAATCAAAAACCTTCATTACAACTAAATAAATTAGCTTAATCAGGAACTGCAATGAATAATAGTATTAATAATGCACATCTGATAAACCTCGATAACTCTAAACTAAAATCCAATAAATAATAATCAAAATCAGCCAATCTTTGAAATAAAATATAGCCGAGTAGAAGGCGAACAAAAACACGGTCGCCATCGTCATAAAAATGCCATGGAAATTCCCTTCTGTCAAGATCCTCCCAGACTCTATCCATCCATATCTCGCATGCGGCGTGCACATAAACTCTACCCATCCATCCTCAATCCCGATAAACTATACCTTTTACTTCCAAGTCATTCCCTATTCAGAACTTTATCATTCTCCACTAGGACATCCCTAATCCGACGATCACTGTACAATATACAGAGCAAAATCTATGTGTATGCACGTAGAGTGGATGACGAACGAAAGTACCATTCTTCAAGCGTACACCCCAACCACAATCTATACATATTATACGACGATCATCAAATCAAAGATACCACCACGGAAGATGGTACATTTCTAAACGAAAATTAACCTAAAAATAAAGAAACAGTTCAGCAAAACCAAAGATACTCGTAAACAAACAAAGTTCATGCTCAGGCGAATGAAAATTCATTTTTCCACCGCATCTACAAGATAGAATCAAGTAACGCGAAAAAACTCTTCAAAAACCAAATTCCATATCATCCGTATGAAAGTTTCTTCTCAAGTTTACGTTTTACGTACTAACATTCAAAGTATATACATTGCGAGACAGCCATATACACACACATAGGCCCTGGTTTATCAATTATTACCTGTACATATGAGTGAATATGTACAAAACAAAAGGTAGACCATTCGATCACCAAAACATGCTTACAATACTTATGCCCGGTTGCAGAAAACATTTAACCTTCGATTAACCCGATTTAACTGGCCGTTACTTCAATTTGCGTTTCACAAAAGCTAACCACCTGTTAAACACCTAGTTAAATTTAACTGGACAAAATCAGAAGATTAAATATTTAACTGTGAATTAATTTGCTACTAGCGTTGCCTGTGAGTATAATTAAAATTAGTAAGTTTCAAAATTTGTTTATCACAGAAAACTATTAAAAAATGTTGCGAAAGGAATATCAGCTCTTTAGTGACAGCGATAGTGATGATGATAATTTTTATCTCAAGTTGGCTATTACCATTCCTAAATTGAGACAATATCCAGAACGCCCTGATGTTCTTTTTAAATATAGTGATATTGAATTTCGAGAACGATTTAGATTTTCAAAAGAGACTGTCTCGAAATTAAGTGAAATGCTTGATCCGTATCTAGCACCCCAAACAAATAGATGCAAATCTATATCAACTATAAACCAATTATGCATTGCACTTAGGTTTGTTACTCACGTATAAATATCATAATTAAATTTTGAATTTATAAAGGTGTCTTAGATTTTTAGCTACAGGTTGCTTCCAAATGACTTGTGGAGATTTATTCAACTGCCATAAATCGACCGTTTGTCGCAAAATACCTAAAGTATTAGGGAAAATTGCCCTGTTGTGTCGAATGAATAAAATTATTAAAATGCCAACAACACAGGAGGAATTGCATCATACCAAAGTAAAATTTTACGAAATTGCAAATTTTCCTGGTGTTATCGGAGCAATAGGTAGGTACTTAAAAATAAAGTATTTGTTTATATACAAATTGTCATAATCTGGTTTTAGATTGTACCCACATAAAAATCCAATCTCCGGGAGGAGATATTGGAGAAGTATACCGTAACAGAAAAGGCTACTTTTCCATAAACGTGCAGTGTGTTAGCAATTCTTATTTAAAGATATGTGATATAGACGCGAGGTGGCCAGGATCAGTACACGATCAGACGATTCTGGAAAATTCATTTTTAATGGTAAGTGTAATTTCCACCTTATTTCGTTATTCCTCGCTATATGAACAAATTATTAAAGGTGCGGCTATGCCGAAATGACTTTGGAGATAGCGTTTTATTAGGAGATGGAGGCTACGCAAACAAAAATTTTCTACTAACTCCATTGAGTAATCCGCAAACATCAGCAGAGAGAAATTACCAAAAAGCGCACCTATCAACAAGAAATCCAGTTGAAAGGTTATATGGGGTTTGGAAGAGACGCTTCCCAGCGTTGAGCCTTGGATTTCGGGTGAAGGTGATTCAATTTATATGTAATTTGAGTTTTATAAAATATTTTTTATTTATTAATTTATAGGTTGAAACTATTCTGACTTCAATCGTTGCTGCTGCTGTGCTGCATAACTTGGCAATTGAATTGCACGATGGTTTTCAAGACTTTCCAGAAGTGGATACAAGCCTTATAGATATTACTCCAATATCACAAGAAAATTCAAATTCGTCTATAAGATCAGCACTCATTGAAAGTCATTTTAGTACAATTCCATAGATAATATGTGTTCTCAAATTTCATTTTAAGAAAATTTATTCAAAAATTTCATTGCACAAATATGTAAAACAAAAATGATATAAAAGCAAAAAATAAAATATATCAAAATAAAAATTGATTTCATAAATAATAAATAAATTAATGTTTTTTTTTAAATTCTTAAATTTTAGGTATTTACTTTAATTTCTCATACTGCTTATTTAAAATAGCAAGTTCAACGGTGTGTTGCTCACGTTTCATGGCCATAATTTCGTCTGCATTTGTTTGGCACATTAGCAACAGAGAATGTTGCTCTTTCAAATTTATTATTTCCCAATCGTTGCGTTCACGCCTCATTTTTCATCAATTCTTCCTCGAATTTGTTGTTGGTGGTTAATTTCATTTTCTTTGTAGCACAAATATCACCTAACTCTTGGTAAACGCCTCTTAAAGCTCCACTTTTTTTTTTTGGTTATTGTGCCGAGTAAGTGGTTTGGAAATCAATTGGCTTTGTGTCGGTGTTAAAGTTGATGTGCCATCAACAAATTCAAATCTACTATCAGACACCTCTTTGGTTTGGTCAAGATTTTCATCGAAAGCAGAATCGTTTAAATCAAAAATAATATTTGACTCGTCATCGAGCTAAAATATAAAGTAGTAATAACGACCATATTTTAAATTTACACAATCTTACCAAAACATCTTTGTTATATTCAGCACTGTTGTCGTATCTATTAACCAGAGGAGTGATTGTCAGAGGCTGTAAGATCTCCAAGGTTTTATTAGCGACCTCAGATATTTGCGTAACTTTTTTCCCTCCCCCAGTGAGGAAAGTATCCATCTGTGAATATTATACAATTTAGCTATAATGAATAGATAAAAGAAGCAAATAAATAATTTCACCTTGTCGGCAGATTTTTCTTTTTTGGCTTTTTTTTTTCAACTGTTCGTAAAGGGTTCTAAGCTGCTGAGTACTTCTAAAAGAACTCATGCTCTGTGCGTTAAAATCACTATTAATGGAATCCCAAACCTCATTTTTCATGGTAGATGTTTGTTTTATCCGTTTTTTTACACTCTATAACATGGCGATATTCCTGACCACTTCTAGCAGCAATAGTTTCTC